>JAUMJK010000215.1:1730000-2461707 GCA_033558105.1 Coccyzus lansbergi | reverse complement strand
TTATGAGAACTGCCTTGCTGCTCAGGCCCCAGCAGGCAGATTCACGGAGACTTCATCAGGGATCCCAGAGGAGCTGAGAGCTGTTTCTGCATGGAAGTGTTTAGGGAAAGCATCAGGAAATGAGAAGAGGTCAGCTGCGAGAACTGGAGAACATGGCTTGAGTTACTTCATAGCTGAAACATGCTGACTAAGGGCAATTAGTTATCTTCCTAAGCACTGTGCCTGTCTGCATTTCCAACCCAACACAAGCTGCATAAAATATGGAGGGATGCTGTAACAGGAAAGTGAGGAACTGTACCAAAGAGCCAGGGAGAAATGCCAGTGATTTATTATACAATCACATTGCTCATCCTGGATGGGATCCAGCCCTGGGGGTCTCAGCTAGATTTCAATGCTTGTTTATGTTGGACTCACTGTGAAAGTCATTCACTTGATTGAGGCTCCTTACCCTCCTGACAGCCCAAAGTTGGATTTCTAGGCTGTGAGATGTGCGCAAAAGTCATCCAGGGCATTCAGGCCTGAAGACACCACAGTTGTAGTTTCTTCCATTAGAGCACAAGGGAAAAAGTTAGAAAGTAGAAACAGGGCATGGTTTCCCAGGGTGTCCTGTTTCTGCCAAATGCTGTGACCCTTGGCAGTATAGGAGGGAAGGATGAAAGACTGCATGCAAATCGCTTGAGGAACAAAGCTGAGCTTTTAGCATAAGGGAACTCAGGTCTTTCATATCTACACACATCTTGGAAGCATCCATGTTGCAGGGCCTAGGCTAATCCTGACTCTGATTAAGTGCCTCTGAATAAAGCAAATGATGATTGAGTTGTTTGTGGGCTGGAGGGTAACAAGGCACATATGAGACAGGGCAGTAATTAACAGCCTTCTCATTGAGTGTACCCAACTTATTGAGCAATGGCAGCAGAATTGCTTGGCTTAGGGCCAATGATATATGGGATGCAATGGTAAGGCCTTAATAAATATCCTTGGTTCCCTTGCAGCACATAAAAACTAGGGCAGGTGTCAAGTAGTCCAGATGGTGTTGGAGGCAAGAGCAAATTCCACAGGTTTAGCAAGCCTAGAGACTTACATGATGTTGTGTTCAAGCAGAATACCTGGAACTACTAACCCAACAGCTGTGGGACTGGGACCACAGCAAAGTCAACGCCATGTTAGTGAGCTTAGTCAGTCTCACTAAGAGATGTTCGCTAATACATTCAGTACATACATACATCAAGCCAAATCCACCACAGATACAGGGCACCACATTAACCTCTGTGAAGTTAAACCCCTACAATATCAGCAGAATGTGGTGCTTAAGGAGCTTAAGAACATTATGGGATCAGGTGAATTTGTTGAAACTGTGGAAGCCATGGAGAGACAATGGGCTGAAAAGCTCACCTGTGTTTTCCATCTCAGTCTATCAGTCTGCCAAAAGATACTGCCTCCCAATACAAATTTACCTCATTTAAATGTTAAGGTGTACTAGTGTGTGTGTTATGAAGAGGGTTCATTGCTTAGATCTGCCATATGCACTGTTGAAAAACACAGACTACATATGCTATTCTGTCATTAGTGACATAATCTGAAAGCCCCTGTGGAACAATGTCTATACTACACTGTTTTCATGAGACAGGTAATCTCAGTAACAGGGCAGGCCATAAAGAACAGAGAAGGGAAGGACAGAGCCAAGAAAGGCAAGGAACAAGAGGCACAGTTTAATTACTAATGCTGTTTGTCAGAAGCTGGGTACCTCAAATTCAGACAAAGGCAAATTTCATTGAAATTAGATAGGTGCAGAAAAAAGGTAAATTCAACATTTTGTCCTTTGTTCAGCACCCTGGTAAAACATTATAGATGCCTATCTCCATGAGAAGACACAGAGAGGATAATCCACACTGCTGAGTGCAGTGGTAGTGTGTGTTCATGGCAATGATGTCAGAGCAGAAAATCTTGTGAGACAAAACCCAGAGTTGGAGGATATCCTTTCCAGCAGTGACTGATTGTTTACAAGCAGCGAGGGAGGGGAAAGCTTGTAGAAAGAGGGGCTTTGTCTACACCTGGCCCACATTTAGCAAAGGACAAATGACTGAGAGTCATTAAAAATGGGAGGAAAGAAGAAAAGCAACTCTTCCCTAGTCTGGAAAGTGGCTAGTGGAG
Organism: Coccyzus lansbergi; assembly: GCA_033558105.1. NCBI lineage: Eukaryota > Metazoa > Chordata > Aves > Cuculiformes > Coccyzidae > Coccyzus > Coccyzus lansbergi. The sequence continues at coordinate 2,459,556 of JAUMJK010000215.1, read as the reverse complement.
ATCTAACAGATGTCAGATTTGTCTGCCAGGGAAGAACAGCCAGCTGGGCAGCACCTCCCCTTCTTCTGGTGTGGGGTAACCTCAGGGACTTCTCCCTTGCAGGGATAAAGGACACCCTTAGCAACCCTGTGAGGGTTGTGCCAAGGCACCAGTATGCATTTCAATGTGTACAATTAAAAGTTGTTTTCCTTTGTTTTCACCATGTGCATGGTGAGTGTATTGCCAAAGCTGCAGCCACAAGCTAGGTCAGCACTACCTGGGGACTGGGAATGTGTGGCTGAATGCACCCCTAAAGTACCAGATAGCCTCAACTCCCACTTAGTAAATGGGATGAGAGGGCAAATCCAATTTGGAAGACACAAACAAACTGGAAAGGAGAAAAAGAGCCAACTGAAGGGGCCTATTGTAGCTGGTATGATGACTGTGGGACTTTAGGCCTTCTCCTAAGACAGTAAAAAGGACAAGCACCAGTGAGAGGGAGAAGGAGATAGTGAACTTGAGCTGGAAAGTAGAAGACAAGCCCTGTGGGTCAAAGCAGCTGTGGTCAGGAGCAGATCTCCATGAAGTGTCACAGAGAGGAGTGGAAAGTCAAAGGACATTGCAGCTCCAATGCTAAAATAGATATTCCTTTCTGTGAATTTGCCACCCCCATCACACCCTCCTCATCCTCTTTCTCCTGAGGCTAGCCTGCAGCAGCAGTGAGTAGCCTCTACATGCTCTAGCCATGGAGGCTATGGTCCAGGATCCAATTGTGTGCTAGGAAATCTGTCACCAAGGTACCTTCATCTTTCACCAATCCAAACAGCCACATCTCAGGTTAGAGGGCAAACTGTGAGGAAATTGCCAAAGTTAACTTGAGTTATAAGCATCTGGGGCATTATTCTGGATCTTCTGTAACAAGATGTTGCTCAGAGTGACCTGTTTGATGGTGCTTTCTTGAATTCTGGTCCCCTAAAAATGACCGTTATCCTGCCCCCATGCTCCAAGGGTTCTTTTCTTCATTGCAACATAATCTGAGGTACACACAATCGTTACAGTCAGGCTGTTTATCGGCAGAGCATCTCCAAAAAAAAAAAACTTAATTACTTTTTATCTTACCTAAAGTTTATTGCCTTCAAGTTGCAGTCAGCATCCGTGAGTTGTAGCACCCCAGTCTGAAACACATCATGTGCTTTGTGTCTCCCAGAATGCATTCTGCAGCCAAAAACAAACAAAAATAAAGATACAATCTTCTATATACTGAGAGATCTGATATTACTAAAAACATTTGTACCAGCAGTCGTACAACAGATGAGAAAAAAATGAACGTATTATTTCTAAAGTGATGGTGGTGTGTTTTCCACCAAACCACCTTGTTTTAAAAATATTTCTCTATGTGAAAAAATGTTCCATTCTTAAGCAGGTACTGTGCTAGTTTTTTAACAGAATCTTTTTATAGGTAGAAAAAAGGATGAGCATGTTTATCTTTTGCCTTAATCACCTCAGCTCAAGGAGATGTATATTGTATTTATCTGTAACTGAAGTAAGTAACAGTTACAATACCTATGTGACTCTAAGAAGCATTATTTATTGTAATTAATTAGTAGTGTGCTTCTCTATGCTGACCATGTTGCATACTCCTGAAGACAATATACTGTATTTGCCAGGAAGTGGACAATCTGGTAGCCTCCCTGAAGTGAGGCTGCAGCAATCCCATGCCCAGATCCAGGCACCAGCAAGGCTGGGAATGCATTCCCAGCAGGCATGTATATAGACACCTGTACATACACACAGATCTCCACACACATGCACACTCCTCACCCAAAAAATGAGTTGGAAATGGAGTTTAATGAGAAGACTGAGCAAACTGCGCTATTTGGATCCAAGGCACAACCACACAAAAGTAGACTGATCAGCAACCTGTTTATCCATGACCAGATACCTTTTTTTTTTCACCTTACCCACTGTTTTCCCCATGTTTGTTCCAGCCTAAATGCCTCCCTTAGTTCCCCACTGAGATCACTCCCATTCCCTGCCTTTGGTTCTTTCCCTAAAGATGTCATCATGAGTCTTGTATGATAGCAAAACGCACTTCCCTTGCATCCCATAAGGTGTCCCAGATGCCCATAGACAGCAACACATCTCTTTGAAAGCTGCTACAGAAAACCTTTCCAGCTGAGTCAGTAGTTGGTCTCATTCCTTGATGTGTGGCTGATAGCTCCTGTGATGAGCCCAGGAGGAGCTGGGGGCAGGCATTGTGTGATTTAGGTCTCCCCTGTCTGTCTGCCTTACACTCCCTTGTGAGCAGGCAGATGAGCTTTCATCACATAGCCTAAAATCAAATAAAATAAAGCTGAATTGTGACCACAGTGAGATGTGCTCTCCTTTCAACCCTATCACTCTCCAAATTTAAGATTAATTACATTATAGTTCTTTACTCACTGTGTTGCTTACCAGGAAAAAAAACAAAACAACAAACCACCACAACCAAGAAATCAGGTTTCCCGCTACTGTGTATTTACCTTTAGCTATGCATTAGGTATGCACATTCCTTATCGATGTTAGCAGTTCCCAGATTGCCTCCAGGGATGTATTTTACGTACACATTTTTTAATATAAACTTAATGCTGTCACTGTCTCAGGTGTGAAGTAATATAGCTAGAGCCACACACTTTTAATTTCTCAGGCACCTTGCAGCCAGTCACGTGGACTACCTTGATTTGTCTTTTGGCTTTGGAAAGCCTCACTCCAGCTACAACTATGACCTTCAGCTCTGTCACCAGCTTTGCTTCTTACAAACTAGGGTTTCTGGCCCAGATTTTCCAAAGGAGAGTTTTGGTGCATGACCAGCAGAGTTGGAGGTCAGAGGACCAGAAGAGGGCTGGAGTGCACAGCAATTTGGGGTCCTTTAATAAGCCTCTAAATAATATAATGGAAAAATTGAGAAGGCACTGCTGCAGAAATGTTCACCTCTTTTAACATGGCCTAGGAAAGACTCAGGTGCCAGAGGGGAGATGAGGGTGTCAGGGAGGTTTGATTGCTAAGCTAATTAGGGGGCTGACAGCACCCCAATGCTTTCAGTTCCTCTGCTCTGCCTTGACTTCTCATCTGTCTGGGTGCCCAGGGAAAGTTTACCAGTCTCCTATCACATCTTGACTAGCATTCCAGCAAAACATACTTTAGTCAAAAACTTGTTTAAAGATTAAGTGCAAAACTGTTTTTTCCTGCCAAGATCTAAACTCAGAGCTTTTTATTTCCTGTGCAGCAGTGAATGACATCATTGACACTCCCTTACACTGTGTTCACTGTAAAGAAGGCTCAGTGCTGAGCAGAAACAGAAAACTGCATAGAAATCTTGCATAACAAATAAATTACTGTCTTTTAAACATTTAATATTTAAACTGTAGTAGTCAGTGCCTTGTAACTAAGCTTGTGTGGCATTTTCCATGACAAATCTAGGTGGCCATTTTGACAGACTATTTAAAAGGAAATTTTCCCTGCTTTGTGCTGTAGGTAGAACACTGTTTGGCAAGTTTCAGTCAAAAAGTATTTTCTGTTCTGAGAGCAACACTAGGAAAGTTTTTGCAGAACAAATTTCCCCGTACTAAAGAAGAGGCCGTGAGTACCTGATGGGTGTGTTCACACACATGCACAGGTGATTGTAGATGGGGAGTCATACAGCTGCAGAGACACTATAATAAGATGCACATATTCAGCATAATGTTTCATTTACATTGTCAGTGCTATTATTTATTGGATAGGTAGCAGGCTTGTTAATGTTTGGGGGAGGCAGATTGTCCTGCATTTTGCATAGCTATGTACAAGCTGCTCCCTCCCAGACCTCCATGTCAGCATTAACTCATGTGTGCTTCTGCTTTCTACTTCCCTGCCTATCATTTCTAAAACCTTGTCTGAATTGGGTGGGTTCTACACATGGTGTAAAACTGCCAATCCAGTCTGCATTAGAGATTTGGTCTCTGGTTGTGATCCTGAAGTTCAGCCTTGGACAGCAATTTACTGGCCCACTGGACTCCTACCAGCTCCCTAATAGTTCATGAGACCACCTGCTTCATTGACCTTCTTCACATACTTTTTCCAGTGGCACTTAGTCTTCATGCATGTGAAATGTTAACCTGTTGCTGTTGTGGCCAAGGTGCCTAAAGTATCTCTGCCTGTGTGAAGCACAAATGCCATAGAGAAGAGAAAACAGAAGATTAATGGGAGGACACAGATGTCAGCAGCATTTTGATTTGATTTCATGAGTTCCTGCTAGGAAAAGGTAAATATTATGCTTACCATGGTAACCTCGTTCTCCCAAAAAGAGGTTGAGGGAGAGATGAGAAGGGGACATTTCAAAGAAAAAGTGTATACTCACTAGTTGCAGGATTCCTGAGCATAGAGGAGAAGCTCTTACTTCAGAAGTTCTTACTTTTGGCACAGCTGCCTTTTTTCACCATTAAGGGAAAACTAAGGTGGTCTGCCTCCAGGAGTGAGTCAGTATTTTTGAGAGGAGTTCAGAGGGTGCTACTTTCCTTCTGGAAGAATAACTAGCTCGGATAATGACTGAAGGCCACATTGCCCTGAAGTGTGGGTTTTTTTAATTATTGTTCCTCTCCTTATTTTCTTTTCCTTTCAGTTTATGAATGATCTGGTTTACATTTGGCTGAAAGACACAGATTAGCTGATTCACTTGTTGCAATCTTAAACTGCAAATGGAGAGTAAATTAAAAATTAACAATAGCAAAAAACCCACCACAGTCAAGGACAAGAGCTGGCACAATCAGTAATCCTTCCAATTGCATTGAGAGGATATAGTGCAGGCCACATTTCTATTTTCCCCTTTCACTTGCAACAAGACACTGTGAGTAATGTTAAATAGCTTATGCTGCTATGCTTCTCCCCTTCATTTCCATAATTTCTTGGTCATCTAAGATGATGCCCCAATAGACAGAAAGAACAAACATTGGCTTGGAAACAGTGTCTACTTGTCAAACTAATACTGGCTGTTCTAGAAGAAAAGTCCCTCCTATACATCTAAATACCTTTCAGTCTCTTCATCTCCACTTTCCTCCTCTATTCATTGACAGTTTTTGTTATGAAAGCCTCATCTCAAACTCAGACATTATTTAAAACCCCAGGATAGTAATTGTAAGCAGTTTGGCCAGTATTTTAATGAGCATACAATATTTCTGGCATTGGGTCAGCTTCTGTTGCTTAGCCTTTCCCATTCAAGAGCGAGTGTGTGTGCATGCATCTCTCTGTGTTTTTGCATGAGCACGCATGTGTCATTCTGACCATTGGTTGTCTAATTTTCTTTGTCATTCTCACCTGCCATATGAGGATAACTCCTGATGAGTTGTGATTAACAGCCTGAATTTCCGTTTCACCTGAATTGGGAAGATTTTGATTCATTAGTTGTGTCATTACTGTTGCATGACTTGCATTCAAAATGACAAGAAAAATGTGGCATGTAAAAGAAAACATACCATTTGCTAGTCTTTCTGCAACTGCTCTTAAGGAGCTTTAAGGGCTTCGTTCAGGGCTTGCCCAGCTCATGGTATCATTCACAGGCTACCTGATCTGCTGACAGCCAGAGCCACAGTGCAAGCAGGAGTTAGCAACAGGCTTGTGATAGGCCCTGGCAGAAGGAACAGACAGTCTGGGAGCAGAAAGCTGCTGAGATCTAGAAATTACAAATTTCAAGAGATGTTCTAGTCTGTGATTTTCTGGACAGTCATCAGCTGAGAATGGATTTCCCACTATCAATAACAGAGAATTAAGTGTCCTGTTGATAATCAATGGGTAAGAGAAACATTACTGTCCACTGGGGAGCTGGGGTGTGCCAATGTCTCCTGATATGAAGCATCTTTCCATGATCATGGACATTGCCCTTGGCTCAACTTTTGGAAATCAGATGCAGATTAACCAAATTTCTGATCGTTCTTGGTATTTCTTGAGATTTGGATTTTCTGTACATAAGAGAGAGCTCAGAAAGGTACTTTAAGATGGTGGTTAGGTTTTGGCAGTCTTTCAGTCTTTCAGGAGCAAGGTTGTATATGATGGTCTCAGACTCCCAGATCACAGTTTTACTAAGTACATATTCTTCTATAGTGAAAAACTGTTACCCTAAGTACACTTTAGAACCCACAGAGTAGAAATGGTGATTTCATTTGTGCCCTGTCCCATCAAAGACATTTCATCAAGTCACAATACAATAATTATTGTAATATTTTTACATTTTACCTTCTGATTAAAAAAAAAAAAAAAATCAGAGTCTTCTCCCTGAAAGCCCTTTTTCATTTGTTTTTCCTCTCAACCTCCACACAGCCCTGAGGTCTCTTTTCAGTATCATGCATTATGACAGTAAAGCCCTCCTATGAACAAATACCAAAGCACTGTAAAGAAGCAGCATTTCAGAAATATCAGAGGTATCAAAACACCATTGTAACACTACACTCCCACAACTGATTATTTTCCCCACCACCATGGTTTCAAAAATTGTGAGCTGCAGTTACTGCCACTGTGAAAGAGGTGGCAGTAGAAGAGTAGAAGAGCTGGTGGTCTCTCTGTAGCTAAGGCTGTGATTAGCTTTCCTTGTTAAGCTTGGAATTAATCTTCTCTCCAGTGCTCAGATGGAATTGGTCCATCCAAGATGTACATGTAGTTCTTTATAGGGACTAATAGCTTCAGAAATCAATGATGACTGAATTGGAAGGAAAAGAAATTTTTAAGACAGAATTGCAGTATTACCTTTTTTGCATGTCTGTAGTGGCTACTGTGTGGGATAGAGAGGGAGGATAATATACAGAAACAACTCCAGCAAGAAACATAGATTTATGTATTTCTGGTGTCTTAATGAAAGCCAATGCACTGGTCTGTTTAGAGAGTGAAACATAGTAACCCTAGAAGAATGGATAAATTAAATAAAGTCCTCGAATGTCTGGCCTGCATGTTGCAGTTACAAGAAAACAGATCTTCCCAAGTCAAGAGAATGAAAAATTGTAGCAGTCTTGATTTACAGGTTTATAATTGAATTAACATTCTTTCTCTTTTTGACATCTTGTGCTGTGTCACTAGTAAAATGTGCCTGCTTCCAGCTTCAGACTTATTTTGTTAGAATCACAGAGTCATAGAATCATTTGGTTGGAAAAGAATTTTGAGATAATTGAGTCCAACCATACCTGTCCACTACAAAACCATATCTCTGAGCACCTCATCTACCATCTTTTAAATAACTCCAAGCACGTTGACTCAACCACCTCCCTGGGTAACTGGTCCCAGTGCTTGATAAACCTTTCAGTGAATAATTTTTTCCTGATACCTAATTTGAACCTTCTCTGGCACAACTTGAAGCCATTCCTTTTCACCCTATCACTTGCTGCTTGGGAGAAGAGACCAACACCTACCTCACTACAGCCTCCTTTGAGGCAGTTGTAGACAATGATAAGGTCTTCCTTCAGTCTTCTATGCTCTAGGCTAAACAACCCCATTGCCTTCAGCCACTTCTCATAAGACTTGTTCTCCAGCCCCTTCACCAGCTTTGTTGCCCTTCTCTGGACATGCTTTAGTGCCTCAATGTCTCTCTTGTAGTGAGGGGCCAAAACTAAATGCAGGATTCAAGGTGCAGCCTCACCAATGCTGCATACAGGGAAGGGATGACCGCGTGGTTCATGATACAAGCCAGTCCAGGCAGTGTTGGAATGAAGGTGATTCATCCATTTTTTTTACTTCTGAAAGCATGTAAGCACAAGCAGGCGTCAATCCATGTCAAAGCACCATCTCTTTTAATTATGCAGGAGCATTTAATCTGTTAATCCAAAAGGAAAGACATCCTTTTTCTTTCTGTGTTCATTATACAAAAAAAATGTTGGGCAGCATGAGGACCTGGCAGGGTAGCTGCCATGCTTGCATAGGCTTGCCTTGATAACTGCTAGGGACATTTGCTAAGACATTTACGAAGTCCTCCAGTTTTCAGTGAGGTCTCAGTTCATTTTCAGTACAAGCAGCTTGGCCATATCTGTAGCATCATGTTGCTTCTCTCTGCCCTAATCAGCTGGCACTAACTTTTCTCTCCAGATCATTCCTGTGATTCATCCTCATATAATAAGTATGATATAGGAAACATTACTGTGTACCCAGTTGTGTCCCCAGGGTGCCCATCATACTGTGCATGCAGTCTGAAAATGACAATTCTTCCAAGTTTTTCCAAATGTAGGTTTTTCTGATGGCAATAAAATGAATCCCAAGAGCAGTCTTCCTTGGTGCATTTTTCCCATGGAAGTTTTGAGATATCTTGGAACTTTCAGGTGTTTGGAGCTGAAATAACTGATTTTTGTCTGTGAATACAAGGGGTTCAGGAACAATTCGTCCTGTAGTATGCAATACATAGCTCCAGTCCATCATTGTCCTTTGGGAGTCAGTAGCTGAGTGTTATCAGACACAATGAGAGCTGTGTTCAGCAAAGGCATTCCATAGGAACAGGCAGTGGGTTCAAGTTTCCCCCTTCAGACTAAACTGGCACACCTGGCAGCATGACTCATCGAGGAGATGCATCCAGTAGATAGGAATTTGTTTATCTGTTTGCAATCATGTCCTCTTTTAATGCCCTCCTTCAATACCCTCTTCAGCTTTTGCTGCCATTATTCATGATGCCTCTTAGAGATAGATTCTTGCATGGTACCTCTCTCACTGCCATCTTCCATCTGCTCCATGCCCCATATCCCGTGCTGGAAGCACATCTGTGAAAGGAAAAGCAGGAGAGGCAGGAAGTATTTGATGAGTTTGTGTCTGTTCTTTTGCATATCACTGATGGTATGCAAGGCATCCTGGGACAGGTAAGACCTGTCCATGCCTGTGCAGAAAGCAGGCTGCACATTTGACCACAAATTAGCTTTACATCATTTTCTTCTCTCCTTCAGACCCCCAGAAAGAGAGGAAATTGAGGCAGAGCAGGAAGAAGCTGGGGACAGCTCAGGGCAGTGAAGAGCTTGCAGAATTTTCCAGTTAGCTAAATACAGTTCCTTCTGCACTCTGCCTTTGCTCCATGACTCACAAGAGACAGTATGTCCAAGGTACAAAATGTTTCTTGTGTGGAAGCTAATCTGTTCAGAATGGAAGTAGCAAAGCAATAGCCAGGAGTTCAGGAGTTCATTCTCTGCGTATTTCAGTGGCACTTTAGGTAGCATTCAAGGAATATGAGAGAGGTAAAGAAAACTGAGGCAGTGGATCCTTCTATTCCTATCATCTCTGAAGTACTCAGCATACAGAAAATAGCATTGCAGGGAATATGCATGCTGTTCCTATCTTTGCTTGGGATCTGCAGTAAGCAGCACAAGATGCATTTACTAGTGTCTGTGTCTCTTAGTACAGAAGCATTCAGAGTGACTATCTGTTAGTGCACTATTTGAAAGTCAGTGGAAATTAAAAGACTTTTAGCTGTCCTCTTGGGACTATTACAAAGATACTTAGATTTTAGTATCTATTTAGGCACTACGATTCCCACTGAAATATTTGGGGACTTGGATTCTCCTAAGAACCTGTCCTTTGGCATATGAGCTCTGAAGTTGTGTATACACAGGCTACTGAGGCAGCACACAGCACAAGGGGTACAGAAATGTCTCCTGTGGCATGGGTGACAAAAACCAAGCCTCTGCTTTTGTAAGCAGCTGAATATGAAAATTCCATCATATGCACAGGCTCTGTTCTTGCAGAGGAACATTTGCAACACCAGGGTCAGAGTGAAGTGGCATTTCCTGAACAAGTAAAGCTAGACTGACATACGTCAAAGAGCAGCTCATTACTGAGGACGTTGGCCTCTTGTGTAGCACTACTAAAGTAAAATTAAGGTTGCAAGAAAGCATTATGGCTATACAGGATCCCAAACACTAGCAGGCTTTGTAAAGAGACATCTATTTATTTTTCATGCACACCATTTGAGAATGGCAAGTTGTACAGAAACATTCTTCCTTTACTACAATTTGTGGCTGCCCTTAACCATGAGTAAGGACCTGTGCAAGACCTGTCTTCACTGACTTCCATTTTACTTGTGTTTATGTGGGTTTTCATCTTTTCTGCTTAGTAACACTCGCTGCTAGATAAATATCTGCCACTCTTGTGCCCTGTCTCACAATGAGGTCATACACCTGTTAATGCTCTCACAGCCCATTGTCATGGCACCATGACTTCAGACATCTCAAGCGAGGATTTCATTGAGAGACCAATTAAGACAAAGTGCTGTGAGACAGTGGTCCTTTGACACAAGGTGTTGCTCTAGCATGCAGAGCAGCTGCAAAGGAAAAGTGTAGTGTGGCAAACTCAAAGTTACTACTATTTGCTGGTTTTGTGCAGTCTTTCATTGAGTTTTTTTTTGTTGTCATTTTCTGAGCATCTTATTCTTTGAGGTATGGCAGTAATCTTGAGGTCAGCACTTTACTTTGCCTGTACCTTGGCTTGGGTGATCTTCCAGACCTCCTAAGATCATTATTATCAGACCTAATGCTTCACCAACAATCACCCTCATTTTCTGTTCTCCTGATCAGTGCTTATCCAGGAATACCACACCACTTCTACTCTGCCTTTTAGTAAGTAGTTACCAAAAATGAAGCAGTTTTATTTCTTCCAGTTCAGTAGGTTACAATGATGCCTGCAATGGCACTGAAATTGATTCATTAAATTGAATCATTTTAAAGACTCAGATTTTGATTTGTTAAAAATCTTGCTTGGTTAGTGATTAATGGGGAGGCAGGACTGAAATTTGCTTTTCTTAAAAGATAGAGAAGATAACACTTGTGAAGTACAGACTGTGGAATACAATTAATTATTATAACCATGACCAGAGCAGATTTTAATGTAATGCAATACTGAGTTTTTTAGGTCAAAAAATAGAGGTAATGCTACAAAGAGTATGAGGAGCAATATCCTATTTTTGCAGAGTCAGACGTAAAAGATGCATTCTTGGAAGAAATGCAAACTCATGTCTGGGTCATGGATCTTTTTAGCTCAACAGAGGTCAGCCGAGCCCAGACAGTCTGAGACAATGTGAGTGGCTATCACTGGTAAACTGGAAGGTTTGCTCCTCCAGTAGAGAGCCTTCATGGCGACCGGCAATGTTGCAAAGTAATTTTCATTTACCAAATATAAGAAATGTGAAGAACCTTGTAACAAGTTACTTATGCAGACTTTCCTAGTCCTTTTCTCAGAAAGCTCAACCTTTAATTTAAGGAAGTTTTCCACATGGGAATATCTCCAAGGAAGGATGTTGCTGGCAGTGCCATCTGTCTCCTTTCTGCAGAAGCATCTCTAGTGAATAAGGAGGAATGAAGGCTGGGCACTAATAGGAAATTTTACACTTGCCTTTGCCATTTCTGTCCCTAAAGGCCACTGGTTTGTAACAACTCAGTAAATACATGATATAAATACACAAATAAAATGGCTGAACTGAAATATTTAGAATTAAAATTTGTTATACTAAAGTTAAAAAAAAATCTAATTTTTCTTCTAAACACATCTATGATTCTAAAATCTATTTACATAAGCTTTGGGTTTTGGGTCAGGTATATTATAGAGTAGACTGCTTGGGGTTGGCTATGTGATAACTTTCAGCTTATCATCTGTCTTTGAATCATTGGTACAACTTTGGGCATCAGGACAGAAGCCAAGCTCTAGCTAACAAGGCTTAGGAAAAAATTTTCCCTGGGGCCTGCTTATTCCATAACTGCGCATTAGCATGGTATCTTGCACCTTTCTTTGAAACATCTGGTGTGGGCTACTGAAAGAGAAGGGACACCGGGTGACTGGGCCCCAAGCCAGACATAGTCTGGCAAAATCAATTTTCTTTAGTTAAATAGAGATTCAGATTTAAAATAGAAATAAAGAAAAAGTTTTGGGGAAGCAGAATAAGTTTTCTCATTTCAGATTCTGTGAACAGAAAACCAGAAGTTAGCCTATTCCCAGTCAAAAGCAGGAAATCTAATACCTAGCCTCATAAGTTGACACAATCTATTGAGTTCAGCGGGTCCTAACCACACACATCGTTAAGTCTGAATATCACTGTGAATCTGAGAGGCCACATCATCCTCTTCCACTTCTAACACTGGGGCCACTCAATAACCTTTTCTATTTTTAATGCTACTTTTTAATTTTTAAAATCATTTCAATGGGACCTTCTGTGCAGGACAGGAAGTGTGGCAGTTCTGTCAACACAGCAGGTTTTGCCAGAACAAATTTTCTCCTGGAATCTTCCAGAAAAATCTCAGAGAGCTGGAACCTGTGTGAAAGAACAGCATGTTTGTACCCAGGCACATGTCAGCATTTGCTCCCAATCGAGAGGCAGGGAAGGGTTCCCATATTTTCAGAGGTACAGACAAGGTAAGACTGAAGCAGTGGGATGGGGAGGACAGGGAGAGGGGAAAAGAAGAATTGAGACAAAGTATGGAGACAGATAAAGAGAAGGCTCAAAAACAAGGTAGAATTCAACTAGTAGTTCGGATGTATCTTATTATAATGCCCATCTATCCTGCCTGCCTGCTTACCCCTCTTTCCTACTGAAGTTGTTCTTGTCTAGCCCAAGCCAGCAAGTTTTTTTACTGCAGGACAGCCTCTTCCCCACTGTGACTAGCAGCAATGTGGCAGCAGATGTAGGCAACCTCAAACCTTCCCTCCATCAATAAAAAGTCAGTTCCTGAGATGCTCTCAGCATCTCAGCACCTGGTTAAACCTGTTAGCAGAAAGCTTGCTTAAAGGAGCCAGCAAGAGAGGCACTAACTAAAAAATTCACCATGGGCAGCATTCAGTGTCACCTGTGACAGACAACAATCCCCATAGAAAGCCATGGTAGGAGATGGACTGCAGCTGAAAATCAGATTCTGGTGAAGGCAAACTGCTTTCAGGTATTTTGAAAAAATCAAACTCCATTTTATTAGATTATTCTTTATTGCTCTAAGATCTGAATGTCAAAGTTGAGCTAATTTTCTTTTACTTTGTTCAACTTTTCTGCTTCAATATACAAAGCAATCTCTTGTTAAACTTAGAGAAAGAACGATACCAGTTCTGGAAAGTTTTCTATTCTGAAGTGAGGTATGCAGCTGGAAATAGATTAGAAGATCAATGCTGGAAATATGAAAGAGAGGAAGTAGAGGGTCTCTTATTCATTAGCATCATATGGACTCATCAACACAAGTCTAGTTACTAGAAAATTGTAAGAAAGTTCACTAAAGCATCTGCAATAGTTTCCTGTCTAGTGGCCATTCTTGGATCAGGTGTGCCAATAAGAAAATGACAAAAAAAAAAAAACAAACCCAAGAAATAAAATGCAAGAGATAGCGACCTATAGAGGCCTATAATAGAGACCTATTTATAACTCAGACCAGATGTAAGGCACAAAGGACCCCTGAGACAGCTGGAATGAGGAACAAGAATTAAGAGTTCCCCATTTCCTCCTTCCCCTTTATCCTGCAAATTATACTGTGGAGTGTATTATGTCTTTCAGGAATAATTGGTTTTCTCCTGCCCTCCTTCTGGAAACCTTTGCATCAAAGGCATTGCTTATTTCCTTGTTGGAAGTTAAACTTTGGCTGCAAGTAGGTCAGTCAAAGTTTCATTGTCTCTTGGGTGACTGTATCTGTGCAGATCTGTTAAAGCAGAGCACATGGAACAGAGTTATTTTCTGATAATTCATATTAAACAGAATTGGCAAATAATACATGGGGTGGGGAGGAAGAAAAGAGTCTCTTTAGGGACAGTTGGAAAGGTTGGCCCCTCAGTGCAGGAAAGCAGACTGCAGGAGACAGACCTGTTCCTAACAGTCTTTTTTGATGATTCCCTTCCAACTTTGTTACACCGAGTTGTAGGTGTAATTAGCCTAGCTGTCCCATTTCTCAAAGGGAAAGCCAAAACCAAGCTGTTCACCCACAGTCCTGGCCCTTACTCAGTACAATCAAGTGTTTTCACTGCTTCTGCTACAGACTTTCTGCCTATGCTTAAGAACATCACCTCTTATCTTTTATCTCTCTGGTCACTTTGGGTTGTAAACACTTTAGGGTGAGGTCTTGACTTGTGTTGCAGATATTCCTAAAATAGAAACAGTTTTTTCCACCACTGATTCAGCACATATGTATTTCAGTAATTTTGTTTGCTTTCAAATCCAATTGAAGAGTTCTTCATACACCACTGTGTTTGAAAACCCACATAGTTTTAGGAAGTACATGAACTGAAATGGGAAAACTATACAGAAATTGTTGCAATGCCTTCATATGAATCAGTGATATATTTTTGCCTGGAGTACTACCTTCTGCTTCATTTCACAGACAGAATAGCAGAGTAGAAAGGAATCCAGCAAAAAGCTAATGGAGTTGCAGAGAGCTTGGAAAAACTCTCAGGATTTTTCCTGTGTGAGAAGACTGAAGCTGAAAGATTTGGGGTACATAATGGGGAGGCCAGGTGATTTTTAAAATGCCTTTGAGAGGATAGACAGGAGATTCAGCTCTCTGACCACTGGTATGAAAGCAAGATGTGCTCAGTCCCACTGCCTGATGGACTAAAAAAGTGATCAAAGGCAATCTTGCCTTGTACTACATGTAGCTTAACTATGGAGCTTGTTTCCACAGTAAATAATTAGGCTGAAACAAGAACCATGATTCAGTAGATTAGATTTCTGTGCATGGGATTGTCAGGAAAACTCAGTGGAAACTGTTAGACACTGATTTTTCTGCTTGGAACTATTCATGTGACGGTCTCTAGCCAACTTCAAATCCTGCACCAAAACAGGAATACGGGCAAGGTGATGGATAGGTGAAGAGGGAGATTGCCATGACTCAGTCCAAGAAACAATGCAGATGACAGTGGTCAGCAGAAGGAAGCACTTTAACTATGGCATGGATTAAGCCTCTGACTGATCGGTCTGGTTACCAGAAATTGAGCTTGCTGGGGGCCTTCAGGCCACTCGACAGTATCGCAAAACAACAGTGGTAGCTTTCCAATGGTAGCTTTCCAATGGCCAGCCACTTCCAGGCAGACAAAAATGCATCACAATAGCGCAGACTACTTTCACCTCCAGTCCTGTAATACATGGGCAAGAGGACCTTCTAGTTCTGACTAGACTCCAGCCAATACACAGGCTGACCTGAAAACTTACTCCAGGTTTTGGGAGCTGTATCACTGCCTATGAACATCCCTTGGCTTCCAGAGAGCAGACTAGGGTTTGCTTTCAATTACTGTGCTCTTCTATCACCATGTAGATCTTCTCTGCAGGAAACTCAGTTCTCTCTAGAATACTATGTCCTGGCTGCATACTGATAAAAATGAATGAGTTTGCTCCCATGTAGAGGTTCTGTGTGGATTCAGGCTAGGAACAGATGTAGCTAGACTGGCACTCTCAAAATAAAACAAGAAAAAATAGCCAGCATGATAAAACTTGAAATCTGACTCTTTACAGGTGGTTTTGAGTTAAAAATGCTTGCTGTTTCTCTGTGTACTACTAAGTGTCGATGACAGAAAAATGAGGCATTATTCCCCAGTTCTTTCAGTCTAACTTCAGGCATTTAGGTTTGAATAGAATCATATTAACTTTTTACAACATCCCTTTCTTATGCTGCTGGACTGAGACTATCTGTAGCCTGTATAAATTAACCCATTTTGGATGCTGTAACTAGAGATTTCTTTTCTTTCTTCTTGCTTGTGGTTTTAAATGATCTATCAGATCAGAGAATAAAACTTCCCATATGCTTTGTTAACAGCAGAGATTGTGTGATCTCAAAAGAGATCACTCAAAAGAGATCTCTCAAAAGAGAGAAACTATGAAGGATAGATTAAACATGGCATGGAAAGTCTTCTAACTAACCAGATCCAATTTTCTTATATTCAACAGGCTAAGAACTGTGAAATACAGTGAGATGGAAGCACAGGCAATACATGATAGAGGAGCTGATGCATCTTTTCACTACAAACCATTGCTGAAAACCAAAATCAATTCCATTTTTTTTCTTTTCCCAACACAAATAAAAAATAGAGTAAATCTCACAGTGAAATCAGTAACATTTTAGTCCTTGTTGAGACAAGACACTCAACCCCAGAGCAATACCAATGTGCATTTGTGATTTATGATCTCTCTTCCTCATAGTCTTGAAATACATTGGCCCTTTGAGGAATTTTTTTTCCTTTAATAATATATCTGTACTCTTAAAAAAAATAGCCAGTGATTCCATAGACATTTCCATATGCTGAAGGAAGTAGTTCCTGTGTATCAGCCAGAGGAAGTAGGAAGACATTCTAACCTCCCTGGTGCCAAGTGCATGACACACCATATCAGCAGCAGAGCTCACACCCAAAGGAAAGGAAAGCCTCTTCTTCCTTCATGCACCTTACGTTCACCTCTGCTTTTCAACTTCCCCAGGTTTCTACTGTTCAGAGACTTTGAAAAATAAAACAACCTATGAATAAGACATCCCACAAACACTGCTTTGCTTCAGTGTTTCAGGATTTGTACCAGAGACCATTTGTTTGCTCATTGCATGCTCTGGTTGTGATTGAGTTCCTTGTCAGTTGATGTGATGCTGCCTATGCTGAGGTCTTCCTCTTGTTTGGACATGAGAGTGATGTCCAGCTGCCTGTTAGCTGATAGTTATCTGCAGCTGAACCATGTTTGTTTTGATCTCAAGAACAAATGGCATTGAAATCAATGAGGATTTGGATTGTGGTCATTTTTATCTGTATTTCTGCATGCATGAGTTGAAGTGCTCAAAGAAACCTGGAGCACTAGGCTCCTGCACAGCTGATGTTAACTATCTCAATTTCTTTCTCCTGTGTTGTGTATCCCATTTGCAGTAGACTGAAGCCCCTGAAATAAGACATTTTGTTCTCTTAGAAGTCCTTTATAGGTAGCCAGAAAAGTTATTTTCCCGGTTTGGATATGAAAGGGCAGAAGAATGTTAATTTAACCTTAACTCCCAGCATTCTAGTGAAGAAGATGCATAGTTTCATCATTCTTGTAGCTAGTGGACATACCTAAATGTGACTTCACAAGGGTGTGAAGAACACATCAGAGTGCTGCTAATCCTCCTGTATATACAGCCTTGTCTGCCTGAGCCATCTTCCAGTAAGCAATATCAAGGTCTGGTGCATCAGTGTGTTTCTATAGCACCATCCTTCCACAAAGGTCTACCATGGTGCATGCAGGAACAGGCTGTCATTTCCCTCCTGCTGGTGCGGTGTCTTACCAATTCATGCAAAGGTGCCCGCAGTGAGGAAGGGTACCTGCCACATCAGTCTTCTGAGGCCCTTGACAGTTGGGTTGAAAGGACTGGCAGGGCTGGAGAAACAGATCAGTAAATGAGGAGGATTAAAGCTCCAGAGCTGTGTGCTAAGTCTGATTCCCTGCCAACAGGGCCTGGGACCAGCTGTGGATGTTCTCTGTGTTTGAAGGAATATGTTTTTCCTCTATTTGAATTTCCTTCTACTACAACCTTGTCCACATTTGTTCAGTGCTTTGAGAGTACCTCCACAGAGGCATGAAAAGTTTGTCCCTCTCTTCAGACCCCAGTACTTCAAAGACAGCATATAGTGCAGCACATTCAGCTGTAGAAGACATCAAGCCCAAATTTTATCTAACCTGAAATAGGTTCATGCAGTAATACTGATTTCTTTTTTGTGGGTGTATTAACCTGTTGGAAGAAGAAATCCTGGTAGTAATCAGAGCTTAAGCCCCTGGATCGTGGTAAGAACCTTAGAAAAGCCTCCTTTTTTCCAGTGTCTCCGAGTTCAGGTGTACTTTAGCTATAAATTCTCCCTCATCTCTTTACTTCCATAGACCTTTAGTGTCACTGCAGTGATTTGAAGCTGCATGACGATTAGAAGAGGAGAAAGAAAAGACAAGAACTATTAAGATGCTTCTCACTGCAACTTACAATGCAGACTGATTTTCATAAAGGTCTCATCAATGTACTTCACAGCTAGTCCAGCTAGGTACTCAAATGTTTACTTGTCCAAATTCATTGAATAGCTCAGACATCCGAAGCCAGTATTTGGCATCAAGGACTGGCAAGCCTTTAGCAATGTGCCATCCATCTTACAAATCACTGTTCAGTCTGCATTTTCCTGAAAGTTGCCACCTATTACTACAACTGTGAGGGACCTCTCTTGTGCATGAATATCTGAAGAAATGTATAATATCAATTAAACAGAAGTAATAAGTACCTGCTTGTCCCTTTGGATTCACTGAATGCAGCTCATACTCAGTACCAATGAAAAATTTACTATATGAAATCATAGTTTAATTGAACAAATATTTTAGTACAGCCAGAGTCAAGGGTAGTGCTAAATTCTGGAAGATTCACATCAGCTATGAAATCTTGTCAAGCTGCTTTTTTAGTGGTAGTGATTCTAAGGAAGGATGGGATTGATACAGACTCATGAGCACAGGACTGGAAATTGCAAATGATGTGTGATTCCACATGGTTGAATATCCACCTGGAAGTGCGATCTTTAATTTAAATAAAAAATTTGCAGGCATTATATTTGGTAGGCAGTAGACCAAGCATTTTAGTTTAAGTGGTCCAGGGGATAAAAATAAATGTTATACACAAAAGATCTAAAGATCTGTAAGTCCACAGATCCAAATGCACTTTTGTCTTTCTCATGTATGTCTTTTCCTTTTCAGGGTTTGCTGACCCTTCAGAACAGAAATATTCAGAGCATTGTAGTCTGATTTATGTATTGTTTTTAAGATTAATGGTTGAATGTACTCCTTAGGAAGTTAAAAAAACAGAATTATGAACATGCTGTAAATGATCAGAGATACATCTACATATTTTTATTTTGCTACATGAATAATTGTCTTCTATATAATTCTATGAGTAAATAATCTCTTAAAGTATTTAATTTACCTTGAACTTTTTTACTCCTACAGGAGACTATTGCCAGAAAGCATGTCATCCCCTCCAAAACATCACCTGATTCTTTTGACTTGTCTTTGAAAACCCACTTTCTCTGAGATCACTATAAAATCATCATGCCGATAATCATGACTGTCATCTATTCTTGTTTGCTCCAAGTATTACTTTTACAATATGATGGAAATAATTTTGCAAAGAAAATATACAGTATCCTCAAAAAAATATACATATCACAAAGGAGGAGACTGAAGCAGTATTATTAGGCTGCAATGTGTAGGCTCAAATGTGTGAAAGCACAGACTGAAGCAGCGCATCATTTTATCAAGCAGTTAAATCAGCTGTAATGGTAGCTGGAGCATTGCTGGTACAGAGCACAAAATGTGGCACTGGGCTGGGTGGGATTTTGGAGGAGGGACAGGGACAGCTGGCATGTCCAGAAAGTTTCTATCCTTGGTGAGGGCTGGCATTACTGCATGGTCAAAGAATACTCCCACAGCTCTGCTGACTATGGCTTGGCACTGAATACAAGAGGACCAGGTGACCTTAGCTCCTCCAGAGCCGTTCACCAAAGCACAAATCAAATCAGAGCATTTCAAGGGACTTGAGAGCTTGTGAGATTGAGGCCCAGGCCCACTGTCTCCCAGTGAACATGCTTTATACACCTCGGAAATAGTATACGTGCATGTTCAATCAAGGTAGTGCTTTAACCAGGCTGTCTGGGCTAGGTTTTGCATAAAGTTGAAGCCCCAAGGTTAATTAACTTTATTATTTAATAGACTAAAAGCGGGAAGTTCTTTCCTCAGCTTCCTTACCTCATTGGCTGGAATTCATAGAATCATAGAATAGAATCATAGAATAGAATCATAGAATCACCAGGTTCGAAGAGACCCACCAGATCATTGAGTCCAACCATTCCCACCAACCTCTAAACTATGCCCCTCAGTACCTTATCCACTTGTGCCTTAAACACCTCCAGGAAGGTAAGTCAACTACCTCCCTAGGCAGCCTGTTCCAATGCCTAATGACCCTTTTTGTGAAGAAATTTTTCCTTATGTCGAGCCTGAACCTCCTCTGGTGGAGTTTGAGGCCATTCCTTCTTGTTCTGTCCCCTCTGACTTGGTAGTTGTAGAGAGCAATAAGGTCTCCCCTCAGCCTCCTCTTTGCCAGGCTAAACAACCCCAGCTCTCTCAGTCACTCCTCATAAGACTTGTTCTCCAGCCCCTTCACCAGCTTTGTTGCTCTTCTCTGGACTTGCTCCAGAGCCTCAACATCCTTCTTGTGCTGAGGGGTCTGGAACTGAACACAGTATTCAAGGAGCGGCCTCACCAGTGCTGAGTACAGAGGGAGAATCACTTCCCTGGACCTGCTGGTCACACCATTTCTGATACAAGCGAGGATGCCATTGGCCTTCTTGGCCACCTGGGCACACTTCTGGCTCATGTTCAGTCAGCTGTCAACCAACACTCCCAGGTCCTTCTTCTCCAGGCAGCTTTCTAGACAGACTTCTCCCAGTCTGTAGCTCTGCATAGGGTTGTTGTGCCCCAGGTGCAGGACCCGGCATTTGGCCTTGTTAAACCTCATGCCATTGGACTCTGCCCAGTGGTCCAGCCTGTTCAGATCCCTTTGCAGAGCCTCCCTACCCTCCAGTAGATCGACACTTCCACCCAGTTTAGTGTCATCTGCAAACTTGCTAAGGGTGCCCTCAATGCCTTCCTCCAGGTCATTGATGAAGACATTGAACAGGGCTGGACCCAGCACTGAGCCCTGGGGAACCCCACTTGTCACTGGCTTAATTAGTTCAGATTTTTCTTGCCTGGTATTGCTTGTAATTTCCTCTCACTAATTTCCTGTCACTTGCTCCTAATTCATTCTCTACTAAAACTACAGAAACACCTAGATAAAAGTTAAGGAAAATAAACGCTCAGAAAAGCTGAATCTCGAAAGCAGTAAGATTTATATGATAAATTGATTGCAGAAGACCTAGCAAAATGGACCACTTCAAAAACACTTTAAAAGGCCTTTTTTTGTCAGACTAAGTTGATGAGCTAAGGCTTTTCTTTGTTACCTTTTATATAACAACAAGGGCATGTTCTATATTGAGACATAACCAGAACAGTCTTAAGAGAGCAGTCAGTCTACGAGAGGAGCCTGGCACACCAGTACATGGAGGGGATGTAATTACCTCTTTACTCAACTGGATTACACACTTCTGCCCTCCAGACAAACTCATATATGGAAGTAAGGCAAGAAGACAGCCCTTTTCAAGCTGGTCACCAGAAGGTTGCACTTTCGTAAGCTCAGCACATCACCACTGCTGCATGCCTCACTGGCCCGCAAGAGAACAGAGCAGTGTTTCTCAAGCACTGGCACTTCTGGAGCCTCAAAATATCCCCATTGTCCTGACATATTGCAGGGACAGTGTTTTAAGGGCACATAAGAGGGTAGGAAGAAGAAACTGAAATGGCATCAACCTGTGAAGCAGGAGGGCTGTGGAGAGGTCTAGGTGGAAGAAATATGATGAGACACTAAGATTCAGTCAGACAAACTGTACTACTGGTCTGGCACAGGCTAAAATTAAGCTGTTTGACAGGGAGAGTGAAAGGATCTGAAAACAGAGAGGGGTAAACACTGCTATGTAGGTCCACTGCTAGAACAGTGAGAGATAGAGTTGGATGGATCATTTTAGGCAGTCATTAGTCTTTTCCAGGATGAAAATGTACAGGATGAGCACCAGGCAAGAGTAGTATGTGTTAACAATATACCTAAATATTTTGATAATTATTTACTTCAAAGCTTTCTTTTGTCTTTTTTACTGATTTTCGTGTAGTGTATTTCATCACAACTTAGAACAAAATGATAAATGAAATTACAACAGTGATTGTTTCCTTATTATTCTCAGGTGTCCCATTCTATTCCATGAAAGAACAGAAATATAGTCTAAGTGACAGTCCTTCCCTTTTTCCAATCCAATTACTTTTATATCCTTCTTCTTAACTGTTGTGTCATTCTTCCTAAGTGCTACTACCTACTGACTTCCTGAATTTTTTATCTAGTTTTTATTACTAGTTAGGAAATAAACCCTAGGAAGTTAAAAATGTTCCTCATGTATTTGGAAGCATAAAATTGTTTCATGTGAGCTTCTTGAACTTATTTCTAGCTTTGCAAAACGGATGTAAGATTTTTTTAATTTCATTTTTCTGAGTATCATCTGTTAATGCCTATCTTTTTGATACCAAATTTCTTCTCATCAGCATGAGTAATGAAGGAAAGATCCTATTCCACATCAAATTTCTGAGAGCTCACGCAAAACTAAAAGACCAAAAGAAAAAGAAAAAATACTGCTAGAATTTAGGCAATGTATTTCGTGTTATACTTAGTTTGACTTTATTATACATTAAATCATTTTTCCATTAGTGAACTCTTTAATCAGAGCTATCATCTATTGATTTAGACTTTCTTCTTTCACCACATGTGAATGTTTTAAGCTAGCTTTTTTTTTAACCACAGCTAAAAAGGGAAAATTTTATGTAGATCCTCAAATTCGCTCATTTTCATGCAGGCAGTGCCTCAAACTATTTAATTTGAATAGCTGCCCTTAGCCTTAGAAGCAGTAAAGAAAACTGTGCTCAAAGGACTGCTCTTCATTGCTGTATGTAAGTAAAAGCAGATAAATCGTGCAAAAATATCAGAGAGGAGAAGGACCCATTCGCTTACTCTCTCATGCGGATCAGTTTCTCATTTCAGAGTCATAAGTGACTCTGGCAGATACATCCTCCTTGGCCTGCTTGCCCTTTTGTCTGTCTGCCTCAAAGCAGACTCCTTGCACAGTAAAATGCAATTTCATCCCACTCAGTGAGTTCCATAAAGAGCATGGAAATTAATGACATCTATGGGTCATCTCTACAATAGTGGAAGAGTAAAGTTTACACAGGCACTGTAATTTAGCTCACGACTGGAACACCATGAACACAAGACTTATTTTCTGACATGATATGGCTGCTGGCTTTGGTAGAATGAAGCAAGCCATGTTGGGTACATGGAGGAAGGCAACAGCGTCTGCCACAGCACTGTCATTCAGGATTTGTGTCCTACTGACCAAGGATAAATGAGACAGGTAGCTGATGTTCTCTGATTCAACAGGAAAGTTGAAAAAGACATGAAGTCAGCTTTGCTTCACTGTAAGAATATACCCTGAAGAAAGAAAATTCCATTCTGCTTTGCCTTGCGATAGCCAAACTTTGTCTTGTCTTCATTGAACTTGAAGTATTTTCCAGTGAGGAAATGCATCCTGTGAAAGGCAGGATGGATTTAGGCTAGAATTGCTGTTCTTACTCT
Source organism: Coccyzus lansbergi (assembly GCA_033558105.1). Taxonomy (NCBI): domain Eukaryota; kingdom Metazoa; phylum Chordata; class Aves; order Cuculiformes; family Coccyzidae; genus Coccyzus; species Coccyzus lansbergi. The sequence continues at coordinate 2,436,358 of JAUMJK010000215.1, read as the reverse complement.
GCAACAGCCATAGTCTTTGTTCCAGGAGGCTGCAGGGGAGGGCTAATGGTGGAAAGTGCAGAGGCACCACTCCCTGCAGCTTCCAAGCGCAGCCTCATGCGAACAGTGTCAACACAGAGATTCCGGGGCATAGCCACAAGGCCACCATACATGCCAGGCTGACATCCAAGTCCTTTCCCCCACATACTCTTCAGCCATGGAGGTAATCAGGCAGTGACTATTTCATCCTGTGAAAGGGCTCAACCTTGTTTCAGTATTCCTAAGAGTCAAAATAATTGGTCATTACTAAAGCCATCATCTCTTTTCAGGCTGCTAATTTTCTCCTTGTTGTTAACCCCTGGTGAACAAGGATCCTTTGAAAGCAGTATTTAGAGGCAGTTTTGCAGTGCAGTGCATTGTTTCTCAGGCTGTGGTAAAATTCTGTTTCAGTGCTACCAGCAGTATAATCCCTGCAATATTTGGTTTCTTTCTTCAAGCTACAATTTAGCTTTCACTTGAAAGGAAAAAGGGAAAGCCTAACTTTAGCAGCTGCAGTACAAGATAGGCTAAACACTGAAAAGCAACAAAAGAGTAAAAACAGTGAGTGAATTGGATGTTTCTAGCCTGGTCTTCTCCTTCTAAACAAACCTTGGGATTTCAAAGGCTTTGCTCTGAGTTTTTAAACATCTAAGAATATCAATCTTCTTGCTTTACCTCATAGAATATTTTTAAATATTAAATATTTTAAAATGAATAAATGCCAAGCATCCATCTTCCATAACTGACAAATATTTGCCTAAAACATTGGCCCCAAGCACTTGCTATCTTCCCCTTTCACCTGGTGGTGCTAAACTGCTGTCCTGTCCTAGACACCTCCGGGAATTTCTCCTTGTTTCTAGTCCTAAAACAAGCATGGAAAAGGTTGATACACCTGCCCAGTAATTGTGGTATGTGAAGCACATTCTGGCTTTTGGAAGAAACCACACCTAGCTTCGCTAGACTCATGTACAATTATTTTCCAGTCTTTGGGTTGTCTTTTGGACACTTCGTTAAATTACTATCTGAAACCCAGGAAATAGTGCTATGAGATAAGTTTACAAGTGAAAGTTTACTTGTGACTCAAAATTATTTGGAACAAACTGAGCATTGTAGAGTATGGTACCTTGTGCACTTATAGCTTTCTGCAAAGAACATGAAAGATTAGACCCCATGTGCAGGAGAAAGGTGATCCTTTCACTCAATGTAGTGCTTTGAACTAAAGAGGCTAAAAAGATACAGGTTCTGTGGATCCCTTGGCAGGGCTCCTCATGAATCACATTACTGCAGCCCAGCTTTCTGCTCTTTGGGGCACACCACTCTTAGGACCTCCACACCACCAGGCTTTTCTGGTGTCACCAGTGCTTTCCTTCTGCATCCCTCCAGTGACTTCTCATCCCATTGCATCAAAGTCCCCTTAAAGCTTATCCCCTTTCCTCCCACTTATTCTATAGGTGCAGTACTCACTGCCAGGCAGCAATTGGGTGCTGCTTTCCAGAAAATGCTTGTTCAAGCAGTCCCTTCAATTGTTGCCGCCTGCTTTGAGAAGCTCTCTGTAAGCCACACATCTTCATTTTACTTGTAATACTCTCTTTCATGGAAGAATGAACAAAAAATCTTGTCTGTCAGTATGAAGAGTTTATTGGTGTTTTCTTGTGTCCCTATACTACATACCTCTGTTGATTGCCCTTTACATGCTCAGTGTACTCTGGATTTTCTGACTGGTGTTCTTGATCTTAGTACACAACAATCATCCCAGCTGTTTTACAGTGACAAAAACAATAAATGCCAGCAAAAGTCTGTTCTATCTAAGATGAGGAGCAAGGACCAAGGATAGCACTTAGAAATTGAGAAAGGCAGCTGCCTTGTGTAAGCAGGGCTTTTCTTCCTCTTCGTAAGTTTTCCTTTGTGTGACTGTGCTTCCACTGTTGACACATCTCCTCCCTTAGCTGGACAAATATCTTGGCTTTTTGTTGGAAGTGCAATATTCATCTGGGCTCCTTCGTTCTGAGACTGCCTTTTGCAAAAAGACACAGTCTGCTCATGCTGTTGAATCCTTTTCGCATTCCAATGGATCTGTTCCATTTCCAGGTCTGTGTCTACAGAAAAACATAAGTACAATAGTGACTCCATTAACAAAACAATTGCTTGGATTCTGCTAGCATTTCATTATAAATCTGATTTTTGACAGATTTATAGCCGGCCTGTAGAAATTAACTGCTAGAGGAAGTGTGCCATTTAATCTCAATATGAGCACATTTTATTTTTCTAGATGGTAGTATTTTCTCTTACCAGTCTTTTTCTAAGGCTAGAAAAATAACCTTATGCTTAGCTTAATGTACTTCTTTTAAAATGAAAGCCCTCCAACCTTTTCATAAACATTTAAAAACTGTTTGGCACAGTGACATGTTTATTGCATAGTCCTGTTTGATATTTCTTGAGAACTGGTACTCATTAAATGACAGTTACAGTATTAGCACATTAAAATGTGATTTCACTGAAGAAATAGCAGCTGAGTAAAATAAGACTAAGTAGGTAAACAGCATGCCGGAACAAACAGTGCCATTGATAGATGGAAAGCAGTCTTTCCTATTGCAATGAATGTATTACCATTCATTTCTACAAAACTGAGTTAATAGCAGATATTAATTAAAGACAACATCCAGTTCCCTTTGCAGTAACCTGAAGTTTTGCTGCATAGCTTTGCCTGTAAGCCCAAGATGAAGTACTGCACACTTTTTAACGTAGGTGGTGGCAGAAGTCACAGGAGCAAGGGCAAAGGAGGGAGAGCAGGTGTGCAGGACTGCCTCTGGGTACACACACATGCTTCTCTGCACTTGCAGCTGCTATCTGCAGTAGTTCACAGATGTCCTTTTCAGGGGTGGCAGTAATCACAGGCAGATTTTACTGGGGTCGCACTGATCTAATGCCTGCTGATGTGGCTGTTCCTGACACATATGCACCATCCTTTGAATCCTGTTGGAGTCAGTCCTAGCAAGACCACAGCCCACAGTTCAAAGAAACCTTTCAGACTAGGCAACCTGAAATCTTTCAGGTTTGCCCCACTAGTCCTATAACAATTTGCTATAAAAGGACCCTGCTTACAAGAGAAGTACTTAATAATGTTTCCACCATTTTCCAATGGAGAGAGAAATTCCAAGCAGGGAAGCCTGCGTTTTTTAGAAAAAGGTAGTCCCATGTCTGTGCTAGTGGATAACAGAGTGGCAATATCCCTGTACATCAGCCCAGAGAAGATTTTTCCTCTTGGTCTCAGTGAGCAACTCCAAAATAGGCCAAGACATTGGATCCTTTAGCAAAGCCTGTGTGAGAGATCCAGCAACTCTCTTTAACAGTTTCACATACTTTTTTCCAAGGGGAACAGTATATTTCAAATGTAAGAAATAAGTTTTAACAGTAAGAGAATAAGTCTTTCTTCTTTTTCACCAGTTGTCTCTCAAAATTTGTTTTTAATTGTAAATCACCTTTAAAAAAATTTTTTAAAAAACTGAGGCCTTTGAAGTCTCTGCTGGAATACAAACATCAAAGTAAACTGAAAAATAAATCTGAGCTTCAGTGCATTATGAAGGAAGTTGTCTTCAACAAGCATTCATTTTCTTTACTAATCTCACTTACATCTGCCAATCTTATTAGAAGTCCTTTCTTGTTACACTTTCTTATCATGAATATCAAGGAAATACTTCGCAATTTGTGAGCAACCCTTTGTGTTTTATGAGAGAAGTTGCCTCTGTCATATCTTTGACTCACAGATATAGTTCTGTACGTATCCCAGCAAAATGGAACCTTGGCATTGATAGGAACGGTTGGACTCAATGATCCCGTGGGTCTATTCCAACCTGGCTGTTCTATGATTCTGTGATTCTAAAGGGTGTCCCAGGTGCTGCCATTAAATGGGAATACTCAATCTTTGCTTCTCTGCTTTTCCTCACCACCCAGGAACCTCAAGCTGGTTAAAAGAGACTGAGCTGTAATTGCCTTGAGCCAGTGCATCCTTTTCATCCTTCACGTTTCATAGGGGTGGCTTCTTCTTAAGGCCACCCGCATGAAGCAGAAGGCTACTGATCATCTTCTGTGCTTTGGCGATGGAGTAAGGGGAGGGGACATGCCCTTAATAACTTTGAAGATGCGCTTCAAAATCAATGAAGGCTTGTTTCATTAGTAAACTACTAAATGGTTTTTACTATAAAGGATGCAATAGGAAGCAGATTAGTGCATGCTTGGAAATCATGGTCTGGACATTTAGAATTGCTCAAGGGAAGGCTGCAGGCACAGCTTCCTCTTGCCCACTTACTTAACATGGGATATTCCAATGGGTAAGCTTTGCCTCCAACAATGCTAAATATTTAAGGCACTATGCTGAAATCCATTCCACTTCAGGAAAAACTTTTTAAAGACACCAAGGAAAAACATGAAAGTAAATATGACTATAAATTAAGCAGGTCCTTCAGTGCTATCTTGAATTTTTTTGGACTTACATGTTCAGTTTTACATGCATTCTTGCTGAAATGCTTTCCTGATGTATGATTCCTGACAAGGAATTTCACATTGATTTCATGTGAAACACCATTTGTAACAGAAAGCTTGCATGCTTTATTTCATAAGCTTAGTCTTTACTGTCCCTGTATCTCTGTGAGCAGATAACACTGAAGAAATGAAGAGATTTTTCACTTATCTTTGAAAATATAATTGGATACTTGAAATTAATAAGAAAAATCTTTCAGAGGTAAGAGGAACAAGAATAGATTTGACTGACCAAGTTATAATAGGAAAGAACTGTAACAGTAATCAATGTTATAAGGAAGTACTTATGTCAGTATCACTACATAGTCATCAAGGCAAACTTAAAGGTACCAGATGAAACCTGTAATACAATCATCTACCAGAGTAACTTTCAGGAGCAGTAAGAAACCTCTGCTGTCTGAGGTGAGGCTAACTGGAGTTAAGGGGAGTTACACTTTTAAATACTATTTATTTTAGCTAGGATAGTGTAAGGATTTCTTTCTGAATGGTTCCTTGAAGGACAGCGATCTCTCTTCATAATCTTCATTGTCTGTGTGTTTGTCCTTTTGGTTCCATCAAGGTTCCTTTTTACTCTTTTTTAAAATTACAAGTCTTTTTAAGTTAAAACCATTGAGTATAATTGCTGTATGCTGTTTGCATTGGGGTGACCCCTCCACTCTCTTGCAAAATTAAGGTGTTTTAGAAAAGAGCCTAAGTTCACCACTTTACTGGGTCAAATGCAGTCCTCCCACCAAGACAGAGATTTCCAGATAGGTCCCATCTGTCACCTCTCCAGGCTAAGATGGGGCAGTTAGCCCTTGATCATTTATTAGGCAGGGTCATTACACCAATAGGAAAACCTGAACTACCCAGTGGCTAGTTCAATCAGTTATCCTTGGGGTTGTTATCTGTGCTCTGGCAAATAGAAGAAGACAGTTTTTCACCTATCCCACAGCTGATTTCTTTATACATTGGCTTCCCCAGCTGTGCACTGAAGAAGGAACTAGACTCTTCAGGGACCTCTTGCTTTGTGATGCTTCATCTTCCCTTTGAAGTCTTTACAATCTCAAGGGCCTGCTCTGCATCTGCATTGATGATCCTGCCCCAGCAGTATGAAGTGACCTTTTAGAGGTCTGTGGAGAAGCTGTGAGGTACACAGGAGTAAGGTCTCCTGTGACAGAGCACACATAATCATAGGTATTCTGAATTGTTTTGCATGGGCTCTACCCCCATTACAAATTAACAACCCTGGAGTTATTTACCTTGCCTTGCTTCACAGCAAGCACGGAAAAGAGCAATCTGCAGCCTCTGAAGCAAGGTGAGCCAGGAATCCTTTCCTACAGTATGTTGGGGCACCCAGGCTTTTCTATGTGGTGGGATGTTCTCCAGCACAGCAAAGGGTCGTCCACTGGATATTTGCTATATCATGGCAGTTGCATTCAGCTCCTGATCAGCTGTCTGCTTTAATCCAAGGCCTTTAAATTTTCAGACCCTCCCATCCATTCCTGGCATTTTCAAGGTTGACAGAGGGTCACTTAATGGTAAAGGCACTTTCCTATCTTTCCTTTATCATTACTGGTCTTAGACCTGTTTTTCCTGCACTGGATCCATCTATGCATGTTTCCTCAGCACCCCCTCTCTTTACGTTTTTTTTTTTTTTTTGTCCCTCCCCACCACACACATTATTTTTACTCTGGCCAGTCACTGCCCTGTGTTTTGCCAATCACATCTCCCCTTACTGGGTGGAGAATGTTTTCCAAAGGCCTTTGCAGACCTTTTTCAGACTTATCACAATACCCTAAAGTGAAAACTGACACCTTTCATGGCAATGGGAAAGTATGCCTTTATCTCAAAGCCAGTTTTCAACCAGGTCTCTCCATGCACCCTTGCACACTTCCACAACCCATGGTGCCTGCCTTTTTCTGAGAACTCTAGTATTTGCAAGCAGTAATTGCATTTCCTCACTAACAGCCCATGAGCTGTGTGTGTCTCTGTCCATCTTTGGTCCCATCTTGAAGCTAAGTGAAGCAAAAAATATTGTTCATGGCCAGCCTGTCTTAAGCATGTGTCACCTCTTGACCTTCTGTGGTGAGCCAGATGCTGTGCAGGTATCACAGTCATGTGTCTGCCAACTAGGTCAGTCAGTTGGCCTATCAGGGAGGAAGTGATCGGATGGTGCAGCTAGCTGACGTGTCTGCTGTCTGCTGTCTTTTGTTTTTCTTTTTTTTTTTTCATTTCTTTCCTTTGCTTTGCTAAGGTTGGATCTGTGAAAGGAAACTGCTGCCGAGTCCATGTTATAGAGGCTAGAGGGACACGCTGCCTTGGTTCAACAAGAGTTTATGTGCTCTCAGTCTTTCCTGAAATTTCTATCTTGCAGACTCAGCAATTTCCTGTTTCCTTCTTGCTGGCCCTCATATGCACAGAGATAGTGCCAAAGTGAGAAAGCATTGTCTTAAGGCCAGAGATTAATTCAAAGAAATTGTAAGCACTTTATTCCAGCAGCTGGCAAAACAACAGGCTCCTTAAATGATCTCCTCTGAAGGTCTCAGGAATCTGCTACATTGCATGCTATTTGTGAAGACAGGCTGAAAAAAAAATGTGACTAGATTGAACAGCCATTTAAGCACATTACATCACCAAAGCAACATGAAAAATTCTGAGCAGCTCCATGAAATTGACCATAAATGCCTCCTAGACAGATTTGGGATTTTTATTGTTCTATGAAGTTTGTTTGCTGGTGTTCATAGGTTCTTTTAAATCTTTGATATGTTCAGGGCTACATGGAAGCAGATCGGCTCTGGAACCATTTAGTATCAAAGACATGAAATGCATCCCTTCTACAGGCCTGGTATAATGGAAATTCTCATTTATTCAGGAAGGGGCTAGCTTTTGTTTACTCTCACATTTTGGCTTCTATTCTCCTTGAAGGTACACAAATAGCTTTTGCTGCCCATAGTTATGCTGGAACCACCATTTTAAGTTATTCAGTGCAGTATAGAAACACCAAGGTTTTCTGCAGTCACAAGTACTTTGCAAATTTGGCTCATTGTGAAAGGTGGAGTGAGTTGAAGAAATTCAGTACTCTGTGGGAAGAAAATGAAAATGGTTTAACTGAGACATAGAGGGGCTGAGTGATACAGCCAAGGGTACATGGGAAATTAACCTACCCTGTAGGTCAGGGCTGGACATCTTTAAACTACCCATCAGCAAGTCAAGAGGGAATTGGATAGTGCTTTTAAAGAAATGAACGAGCTTCAAGTGAAGGAATGTAAGTTAGTAAAGCTGACTTTCTTCTGGGGGCACACACTTCATCACCCCAAAGCTCACTTGTATGTACTATTTTGCCATCTCCTTCTCTCCTTCTGTGCCTTCCTCAATCTGTGCAGGTCCCTTCCTCTTTCATTGGCATGAGCAGCAAGTAGTTTTGCTGAAGCCTTACCGTCACAAAACAGTGATAAGCAGAAGTCTTTGTTCTGTTCCTTTATACTCTTTCACAAAAGGAGACTGGAAAAGTCGCCACCTGAAGTTCAATAAGGTGACATATTTACATGTAAGTGGCCTTCCAGCAAGAATGGCAAACCTTCCTTTTTGATGCAGAAGCTACTTGACTTAGTCTCTCTCGAATAATGAGTATCTCACTAGTCACCTTACATGACTTTGAGGGTGTCCTCTGATTTAACACCAGCTTTGCAGGAACTTAATTCAAAGAGGAATGGAATTTTAAAGTAATTGGTTTTCCCCAGCTGATGTAAGTTGGCTTTGGATAGCAGCAATTGCTCTGAACTGATCATTAGTGATGAGAATAATCTGCAGTTCTCAGAGAATTCTCATGATACAAGGGCTCACATGTATTTGTGAGTAGTGCCTTTACCTACCTCTTAGGCATCACTTGTTCAAAACTGTTTTTTAAGTCTTGTGTGAGAAGTTTCTCTGCATTATACTGATGCATTGGCTCTGTAGTTCCAATCTACCTGCCCTTTGCGACTCCATGGGATCAGAGGAGGAAAAAACTGCAGTGGCTTCATTCTTCATCTAATATTTCTTTGCAAAGGATGCATAGTTTTTATGGCACATGGACAGGATTCAGTGTGTGCACTCTATTTTCCAAATTAAATACAAGAGATATTAGTATGATTTGGGGTTTCGCTTTAAGCCATGTAATGGAAGAAATGTGGTGTTTGGGAGCAGGTGTTCATCAGCCCGCATTTTACACAGCCCATAACTAGCCTTAAAACACTGCCTTTCCATAAATCGTTAGCATACATGGGCTTGGAGGATGTATAATGGGAATGACTGGCAATAGTGAAGTGAAGCACAGCTGTAGACAACATATGCATTGTTCTTTATTCACCTAGTCAGAATCTGTACCTCCTTTCCTTTCTATCCTTGTCTCTCTTGCAGGCTGAAGTCTTTCAGTGAGGTAAAAGGACACAATGGTGAATAGGCTATCAGCAGGGATAAGTTTAATGATGAGTTTTAAACTCACAAAGACTTCAAAATGTGTGTGGCTGTATAGATGGGGTTCATATAACCACGTTTCTCATATCTTAGTTCTTGGTACAACATAGCCTGTCAAGTTAGACATCTCCTTTGGGCTAATAATCCAGGTTCCTTTGAGGACATTAAAGTTGCAAAAGTTCTTCCTCGAGGCAAATCTCTCCATCCTAAGATTCATGTGAAAGATGATGATCAACCCACTGACATCAAGCGTAGATGACCCTTCACCACTGAGCTGATGGCAATCTGTTGGCCAGCCTTTTGTCAACATTGGATGTAAAGTCCTGTTTGAACTAGCGCGAATTGAAAGAGTATCAGACTGCTTTTAAAACATGACCCCTTTTCCTGCCTCTAGACAAGGCATAAATTGATCCTAGTCGAGAGGTTATAAATCATGCTTTCAGGGGCCAGGAGAAAGGAATGTGGTATAATGAAGAATTAGTACTCCATGTTTGCATTTCATTAGCACTTGGAGGCCCAAGTCAAGATCAGGATCCAGGACACAATGGGTGGGTGCAACAGTGAGAAGCAGGAGGGACCTTGAGTTTGGGAAGAGTTCACAGGGGGACTTTTCTTGGCCCATCAAAGAAGCGCACCCCATCCAAGTAAGGCATCATGAAAGAAAATAAAAGATCTGGCATGCTGGTGTTTAATGGCAAAGAAAGTAAGGGGTGTGAAAGACATTAGCTGTACCAGTTTTAATGGAGTAAAGTGAGGGACTTGGATATCCCAGTCACTATCTCATGTCTTGTTGAAACAAGATAGATAAAGCAACTCTGGAAAAGGTGCCAGCCAAGGTGGCTCATTCTCCCAAGTGCTGAATGCTAAAAATTCAGCTTTACTTGGAAGATAATAGGAAACACATAAAAATCAAATGCAGCAAGAACTACTCAATCCTTATGCTCATCAAGAAGAACTCAAAATGTATAACTCGTATTTATTGATATCACTAACCAATCTTCTAAAAGCATGTTTTCTTTGGATTCAGTATGTGCAACAAATGGTAGAACATCATGCATAGCCTACTATAAATGTTTCCCTTGGGTGCTTTCATGTTAGGAAAGGCTTTGAATACCAGACAACTTTGGGGTAGATGCTTGCAGCTTTCTAGTCAGCTCTAGTCAATCAGCAAATAAAAGCGTTGTTCCTCCTCAGGGTGTAACAACCTTTCATAAACAAAAATTTGGGGATTTTTTCAGCATTGTAACTAAATTCCTTACTTCTGTGTGTCTGGAGATGGCTAAACAAAAAACACACCGGAATCCTCCCCACTGCTTGCAGAGGACATATAGTCACCTCAGTTAGTTTTAGCAATTTAAAAATCAGGGGAGTATTCTCAAGAGCTTACACTTTCTCTGCAGACAATGCAGGGAGGGAAACTAGAGGGGATAAGTTGAGCATCTTTCTGTGAGCAGTAGGGAGTACTTTACTACCAAACAGTTCAGTATTAGGCAGTTAAAGTGAAATGGAAGCCCAAATGACTTGCCAAAAGTCACATGGGCCTTCAGTAGCATGATCTCTGACCTGGGTACTGACTGATGTCCAGATTCAAGCATGCCTGCTCTGTTTTGACAGAATTTAAGAGCAGAATTTATCCAAGCAAGGGGGCAACCAGACACAGCAGTTCAGGGCTGCAGCTTAGCAGGTAGATGTCTGATTTGGATTGAACTCAGCTCACAGAGGCTGTTTTGTAGGCACAGAGCAGCATAGAGAGCAGAGGACTTAATATGGCTTTCCCATCATCCCTGTTAGCTAGTTTAGGGCAGCCTCAGGTAGATTCACCTTACATTAATAGTTCCCCACAATGACTGCAGCGGGGATGTTTTGAGCACTGTCTCTCCTACAGTACTGCTCTCTTTTTCCAGGGCACTATAATTTCTTGACAAGCACTGCATGGGCAAATCCTAAGGCTGGGATTTCTCATCCAGTCATGGCAACCTCTTTAAACATTGCTAACTAAGCTTTGCTCTTGTCTTTGCTTCTGTCTTCTCTTCAGGTATTTCCTAAACACAGTAGGGAGTAGGAAACTCTGCAAGCCACAGTAGTACTTCCATTTAATAGGAATTTGGACACCTAACAGTGTTTAGCAGCATGGTGGCCCAAAACTGTTAATTCATCATGCAGATGAACCCATCTGCAGGAGTTGCTAGGTTAGCCTCCAGATCAAAGACTCTTGCAGACACAAGAATGGCAATCAAATACACACAGGAAGAGACAATGTCTCCATCACCTGTCTTCTCCTTACCTACAAGGTAGAATTAGAGCTGCCACAGCTCTTGCTTATAAGCAGATAAAGAGGAATTCAGCATTCAGCTGGTCACTCCCTCACCTGAGAATAAGGCAATGGATGGACCAAAAGGTTCAGTTCCGAGAAACTGAGTCAACATGGAATGTCAGCTTAAGCTCCAATGAAAAACACCTACTTCATGGCAATACTGCCAGGAACAAACTTCATCCACAATCTCATTTTACTGGGCAGTATACCAGCAGTCTATAAATATTCTCCCACCCCAAAATCACTTGAATGCAATTAATGCAATATAACTAGCTGCGCACAAATTACACATTTTTAATGAACAAATATTGTAGAAATTTGAAGCCACTTGATGGACAGAGCTAATGAAATCCTCCCTTCCTCCTAGGCTGAGTGTGTGCTAGTCTGGCTCTGAGGTATGTGTTTAAACTCTGCTCCCTGTGTTGAACAAGAAAATACAGGTTCAGGTAATAAGTACTTGTGGTAGCAGCTGATAGAGAGCTCATATGTCTTGCCAGATCCTCTCTGGCCTTATTTATTCCCTCACATATAAGGAAGAAATACAATTAGCAAGAAATACTGAACCATTTGATCTATATTTTCACTCTTGTCTTTTCCAGCCACTTCTACATCTACAACTGGAACAAGTCATCTCACAAAATGTGACATAAAGCAGAAAGCTTTCTGTGTAAATGGGGGAGAATGTTACATGGTTAAAGACCTCCCAAACCCCCCAAGATACCTGTGCAGGTAAGAAATCCTATTTGCTTACTTTGGTGAAGGCACCAGATTACAGAATTTTATTTTTTTAAGGAGAACCTGAACAATTTGTTCTCCTGTTCTCGTGGCATTATGTATTTCTTCATTTTTAAGTATATGTATTTGAAAATGATGTACCAAGAATGACCTCTGTGCTATCTATATATAAGGCATAACAGACGCTAGCCAGGAAACCTTCCAATGTGTTACTGGCACAGCAAGCCCCGTTGATATTTACATGGCAGGATGTAACACAACTTGAGCCTTGTATTAGAAATAATGAAACAGATAGTGTAAACTAAATACATTGCAAATAGAAAAAAAAAGTGTGTGGATAACTGTATTGAATAAGTACCCTTTATAAGGGACAAATTTGTTATTTTTATAGTCTGTTCTTGTAACTGAACACTTTCTGATGAGAGCGGATTTGCATCTGGAGTTTTTTGCTATTAATTGCATTAAAAAAAATATTGTCATGGTAATTGGTGGATGTTACTAGTTTGTGTGAGTGTCTTGACTGAGGAGGTCATGTAAGTATGAGTTGAGCTTTAAGGGTGTGATTGTGCATCTTTCTCAAGGTCTGGCCTGTGCTATATCAGCTTTTACAATAGTCCACTATATTTGGGGAAATCTATGAAAGAGCTACAGCACTGGACTTTACCTCCTGTCTGGTAGCACATCATGTAGTGTTTACCTCTGGAGCTGAACTAGTCATAGTGAGTTACTGCTCCGTTTTGGCTTGAGAGGGAACTTTACATTAAAACCTTGGTACCAAGCAGGACTGACTGGAAAGGAAGCACTTTGGTGAGAATATGGCTGTTTATCAGACAGACAAGAGATAGTGGTAAATAAAGAGTGTCATCTGCTTTAACTGCATAGATTTTCCATCTTCTAGGACTAAAAATCATATTAACACCAATGGCAGAGATGACTCTGATGGGTGAGATTGGTGAAGTTCTGTGATGCTTTCTGTATGATGGCAAGATATATACTGATTTTCTCTGTCATTAATTTAAAAAAAACCCAATGTCAAAAACTCCAGCAAACACCAAATTCCACAATGTTCTTATTTTATTGTGAGTTTTGTTTGGTTTTGTAGAAGGATGTTACGTACACTTTATGAGCTTTGTTTTGCTTTTTTTTCACAAATTGCTGTGTTACTGAAAGTGATAAATATTTCATTGATTTTTTAGATTCATTTTTAGCTAAACTGAAAATGGAAAAGTTACTGGCTCTGGTGGGTTGGATTCTCTTCTGAGAGACAGAGAGAGAGAGAGGAAGATTTGTGTTGAATTTGCATGATTGTTATAAGCCAGCATGACAAGATGGGCAATTTGTTATGACTCTTCAAGGCATGTATGAGAGCCTACCTTTTTCAGCTTCCTATCCAAATGCTGCTCAAAAAACTCCTGGGAAGTAGAGCTGAGCATCTACAGACTTGCTAATAGAGTATGTTGTTTTGACAGTTTCAGAAGTATCTTATTTTCAGTGATACAGGGTTGGGTTTTATTACTTTAAATTCAGAAATCTGACTGTACTTTTCTTTGATGTTACCCATTGGCTAATTTTTTAATTAAATGTCTTGGAGACACTTCAATGAAGTAAGGATTTTTTCCCTTTGTAGACAAGAAATAGCCTTTAATTCTGGGGTTGGAGTTGAAAGAAAATGCAATTACCAAATTTGGCAGATATACTTCTCTCTGGGTGGCCCAAAATCTGTTCGGAAAAAGCATCAAAGCTGTAAAATCAGGGAAAGTGAATCTCTTTTATAGTAATAGGGATTCTTATCCTGAGGACAGTCAGGGCCACTGCTATTTTGCAGGACCTTTTTCTATGCCCTTCAATATCTGCCAGAACTGAAACTTTATTTTGTGTAGCAAAACAGGACACAATACAGCCACATAAGAAACAAGTGTTTGAAAGTGGGTATAGTAGGAAACTGAAGAGGCAAAATGCAGTTCTCTTCTTATGTCATTAAAAATACAGATGCCTACTTTTAATTCTAGTATCACAGTGTTAATTAAAATAAGTATATAACCAGTACATATTACAGCCATTGTTCTGAGAAAATAAATCTTCCCCCAGAACATTTCTTTGGAAACAGAATGCTTGAAATATGGTACTTGCTCTTAGTATTTCTGCCTCAGTAGCAAGTTCACATTTTTCCATATGGTCCATCTGTCAAGAGAAAAATTAAAATTTCTAAAGCATGAACCATATCATTTTAAATTGGTTTTATCCCTAACCAAAAAAACATGACTCAGATTCACAACCATGGAATTTTCCAAGTGATATATCTGTTTGTGTAACTACCTGATTCTATTGAGAAAAAGGGGTTCCTAAATCTATTTTCTGTTAAAATGTATTGAAAAAAAGTTTTGTGAAATACATGGTGTAGCAATACAAACTGGATTATGTCTCACTCTCATGGATACTGCTGTGAACTTTGAGAAAATACCCTAGTTTCGGGAGATAGCCATGTGAAATACTCAAGAAACGTGTGAAGACATACTGACATACTTTACAGCTACATCTATGGTAGCATGTATGTCCCCTACATTTATATTAATAGTGGCCCTAGACTGAACTAAATCTCAAAATATGAAAGATGACGAAGGAAACTTTGAGGCTGTTTAAATAAATTAGTGTATAAAATATTTGTAAGTTTCACGGGAATGAGTCACATTTTGAAAACCTCATAGATTTTGGAAGCCTGGACATTATGTCTTCCTATGAATCTGAAGTTCCTAAGTCACATCTGTTCAGTTGGAAATGTGTCCCAAAGTTCACCAGAGATAAAAAATGAGATAGCTTGTTCAATAAATACTAAATAAGATCAGAATTCCTTGGTTTTGAAGTTGAAGAATAGTCTATATGAATATAATGTCTGTTACTTTTGGAGTGTTATTTTGAAATATCCTGCCATGAAGGACTTGCTGGTCTGACTAATCAGTTCTTACCCACAGATCATGTTTTGTAATGCCTTTGTTACTGAATAAATTAATTTACATCCACATTTCATTTAATGAAAATAATGTTTCTCTCTAACAGAAGAATACTTCTTTTCTTAACAGCAAAAGAGCGAATTACTTACTTATTAATGATAGAGCCATCTTTTATATCCATTTTTATGTATAGGCTCTTGTGAAGCAGAAATTAACAGAAGGTTCTTGGAAACAGGAAAAAGAGAAAATATGTTTCCATGATCCTAGCAAGAGTTCCAGAAATATTAATTCAACAAGCAGGATAGAAGTACTAATTCTGATTTAGGCTATGAAACGGACTGCTGTATATGGAAGTGCACTGTACTTCCCATGGAATAAAACATTCTTGCACAATGCATTTTCTTATAGACAGTGGATGAAATTAGAAATGTGAGGTTCTGATCCATTCAGACATTACTCTTCTGCTGAAAAACAGTATGATGATATGCATTCAATATTCTGAGAAATGCCTTCTGAACGCATGCAAAAACTGCTCTTTGCAACTATTGTATGTAGAAGAAAACAGCTATTATAGTGTACTGGTTTGGTATTATCATTTTGTTGACAATTGTTGTTACAATAAATAAATAATCTGAGTAGCTGAGTTTTAGGAAGAAGGAAATCATGTGTTCAAAGTACAAATGTCTGCTTGTTGTCCCAAGTTGTTTGAGTCCAACTTATTCTGGTGTCTTAAAAGGAAATGGTACATAAGCAATGAACTAGAAAAGAAAGACGCAACAAGAAATAACACCTGGAGACTTAGAGTAGGACAAAGTGTTTTGAAAATTACACCTTTGCAAGCTGTTTGTAAAAGCGCAGTCCACAGTAAACAACTTGCCAAACAGCCTTGGAAACAGTGCTCCACCACATATCTGAGCAATAAAATGCCTCTAGTATTCACACATAATCATAAGCAGTCTCGGCTTTCTTATTGGCTGGCCCACCCTGGACCCGTTTGGAGCTGGTGCTGCAGCCCATTTGCTGACAATAGTTTCAGAGTGAGTATAAACACACCTGAACTGTTTTCAGCAGTGTCTCAGAAGGGCTGACTGGAAGTGATTTCAGCATTGTCTGCAGCAGTTTCGAGTTGTTTTCATCACCTGTACAGCTGCACTGACATCTGAAAATAGGCACAGATAGAGCAAGCAGTCACCACCAGCCAGTGGCAGGAACAAAGCCTACGGCTTGTAATGAACAGCATGTTCATTGGAATTGAACTTGGCTAACAAGATGCAGAGATCCCTGTGAAATGAAAGCCAATGCACGTGTAAATGCCAGCTTTCAAGGGACAGGTCTTTAACAAGATTATCGTTGTGGAAAATAAAAATGAAATCACAGGGATGAAACATCTTTACTCTCATTCAGAAGTACAGGGGAAAATGTCGTCTATCAAAAGACACAAAAAGTCTGTCATGCTCACCAGTATCACTTTTTTATGATGGTGTTATCCTTGTCACGTTTTTCTGAAATGAATACGTCTGCAAAAACTGGGATCTCTCCACACTGGGTATTTATCAAAAGATGTGACCTTGGCTCTGAAGAACGTTAACACCCTTCCTTCATACATAAATACATCATTACAGCAAGTCATCTCCAAAGAATCATCTGCAGATCTTCAAAATATACCTTCATTATATAAAAACCATTCCTGTGTTGAACAAGATACTAGTGTACACTAGTACTGTGCCAAAGTGCTCTTCTGGAAGTCCCACTCATACAAAGGCAGAATCCCTGACACTTTGGGCCAGAGGAAATTGTAGAAGAGTGGAATTTTAAAAATCAGGACAGCTTTCAAAGCACGTGAAATCTGGATGACTGCAAGAGGTGGAGGATTGTTCTTAACAATGTGCATTTGCAAGTCAGGAGGATCTTCAGCCCCTGGCAAGTTAAAGATGAAGCAGTTTGAAAAGGAGGCTAGAACCAAATTGCAGCAGGAGAAAAACAAGGGGACATTCTTGCACTGTGGCGGACTCATGGAGACCATCAGAAAAAGAGGCAACACAAGTGAATTGTATTCAAGGAAGCCGATATCTGATAATTTCAGGTTACATGCTGAGTAAGAGTGGGTAAGAGGAGGAGATTGAAATCTGTAGAAGTTTAGTGTATTGGGCAGCGGTTAAGACTTATGTCTGAAGCATGGGACCTGCATTGCAATGATGATATTCTGGGACCATATGCCTGAGCTCTGCTCCAAAATGGAGAATAACAGTTAAGGAAGACTTGCAGCTAGCAGCAGAATAAAAGTCAGGCAAAGCACAGAAGATAAAATCCTTCACTATGACCAAGGGGAAAGCCGCACTGAAGTTTTCTACAGAAGACTCTATGAACTGAAAGGGTGCACTGGAGTGGGGCTTCAAATTTTGAGAGTACCTCTGCCCTTTCATCTTGCTTATTGACTGGAGTGACTTCTTTTCCGTTTGTCAGCTATGTTGAATATACTTCCTGCCTTTGGATTTGAGTTTGTCTTCTCACTTTTTGGAAATTTTTTTGGCTTTTCTGCAGTTGCTGTTTTAACTATTCCCCATCAAAGAAAATTACTGGAAGACACAGCATGCCAGTACAGAAATAAGGAAATCATGGTGTTTTCATAGGTTTTATGCGATTGGTGAAAGCAATAGTGTAAATTTCTGTTATACCGTGCACAGCAAATTTTAAAATTTCAATATGGTCCCTTCATGAGGTGGAATAAGCAATGACATGTTACATATTTTTGCTAGCCCAATTCTTCTTTCTTTTTCAAAACAGACAATCAAAAAAACTTCCTAAATTTTTTCCTCTGGTGGATTTTTGCTATGAATTTTGCAAAGTGTTATTTTCTGGAAAGGTAACACTTTCTTGCCACTGTTCTGATTATTTTTCACTAACACCTTACCAGGAGGTCACTTAATGCACTCACATCTCCATAGGCCAGCAGATGTCAGTCTGTTAGTGCAGTGGTTTTGGTGTACTATTGCTTATCACGTTTTTGCCCTTTAGGTGCCAACCTGGATTCACTGGAGCAAGATGTACTGAAACTCTGCCCATGAAAATCCAAAACCAAGAAAGTATGTTAAAATAATCTGAACTTTGCTTTCTTCCCCAACTACAGCAACAAAATCAATAGTACTTGGTGTCTTCACAGTTCAGCTGGAACTGGCCTCTTTGTGCACTGATTTATGACCTGATACTCTAAAGTAAAATCTGTACATTATGGCATTAATGACCTCCAAAATGTTTCTCATTTCTGTGATTTTTGATCTTTCCATCTGTTCTCAGATGCATTTGTATTGCACGCACTGGCAGCTTTCCTGTTTTGGAGACCGCTGTAAAGTACAACCCTAAAAGAGCAAACTCATGGAGATGAGTGATGTATAGATCTTGCGTCCTTGCTGCCTTGTGGAAAGTGCATCCTAAAAGCAGTTTGGGAATTTGGAATGGTGGATTTCTGTCTTGCATCTCAAAACACACTTTGATCTGGATTGGTTTGGTTTTGGCTGTTTTTTCAGGGGGGCATTTCTTTTCATATCCACAGAGCAAATGAGTTGCTCACAACATCTTGAACAATTTTGACACGCTAAACCGAGATTCAGTTTCTGAAAGTGAACTCACCAAGTCATATCAGTTCACTCTGAAGGAGCTTCTTTCTTAGCATATATTCACCTCTTCTCTTTTCTCTGTTTTTTTCTCTACCATTTTTTTTGTTTGTTTTTCCTCTCAGGTGCCCAAATGAATTTACTGGTGATCGCTGCCAAAACTACGTAATGGCCAGCTTCTACAGTACGTCCACTACCTTTCTGTCTGTGCCGCAGTAGAAGCATGCTCAGTCGGTGCTGCTTTCTTGTCGCTACATCTTTCCTCCAATTTTGTTTTTTTTTTTTAATCTGTAACTAGATTTGTTGCCTAAAGCCTAATATTGATTGTCTCTGCCTGTTGCATGAAAATGATAACAAAAAGCAATTGCAGTACTCTCCTGTATTGTTTGGCATTGAAGTTATGGGGAAATGCAAGTCTTAGGAATGCTGTGACATTAACACTGAATGGTGTGATACGGATTCCCCACTGACATCAAGCAGTGTGCAAAAATGGCATTTTGAAAGTCTCATGTTTTATTTTTCACAAAAAGTTTATGAGTCTTTAAACAGGGCAGTACTCCCCCAACAAAGGGGCAAGCAGCTAATCCTCTACTTGCATATGAGATTTGTATTTAGACCTACAGTTAAAGGTAAATGAAGTGATTACATTGTTTTTAATGACCCCATGCCCAACAGGATCAAAGTGTTCTTCCACCTCAATGTCAAAGTTCCAGGGAAAAGAGCACAGAAAGACAAAGAAAAGGGGGAGAGACAGCATATACAGTGGGATCTGACATATTTATTTGTGAGTAACAGGTGCATGAAATCAAGTATTTCAGTGCCAGATTAGTTGGCCACTAACAGAAATGTGTGCACACACACCAAGGACACTCTCTCTGTTAAACTGTTGGTAGAATCTGCACTGCAGTCATATATCTCTTAAGTTTTCCCATGGAAGGATGGATTAATTACTATTACTTGTCAGGGAGGAAACAGAAATTACACTGAATATCTCTTTTCCCTCATTGGCTATAGCAAAGTCAAATGTAACTTATAAGACAATTGCTTAGAACTTACATTTTAATGCATGTGTACTATTCGTAATTAATAGTAGCTGGCATCAGAATGTGCTATGATCTAAGAGCAGTATTATAGGAACTATTTTTATGATGGATTACTTACCAGCACAGAAAGATTTCAGAGACTATAGACTAGCTGAATTTAATATCCATTAGTGTATAGGACAAAAGCTGTTAGCATGTGGTGGACATTTTGGAGCCTGAATAGAAGCATAGGTTTTCTCATATACTGATGGATGAAAAAAAGTCCATTCATAATTCATACTGCCCGTCATGGAAGCTACCCGTGTATGTCCCAAGGGTGATGATTGGAAACCAGACCTTCCAGCATTCAAGTGTGTATTTTATGCCCTGTTTTATAAGCTTTATTAGTGCGAGTTGTTTTTAAAATGCCTTTAGTAACTATGGATTTGAAAAAAAATTGTACTGTTACAGTGTTACAGTTTACCAAATGTTAGATTTAAATGGCCTTTTCTGTGTATTGTGGTGAGAAGTGCAGTTAAGGCTTTCTCATCTTAGAAGAAACATTTAAAAGGAGGTGGTGTAAAAATATAAGATCCATTGTTGGCCACAGGACTTACCGTGAAAACTATGGAAGAATTGTATGTCGACCATAAATTCATTTTCCTACCCAGAATAAAAATTAAAAAAAAAAAGAGGTTTAGGTGGGTTTTCCTTTATAGTTTTTTCCATTTCCTGCCTCTGGTTGAGATTTCTAAAGGAATCTTTGGGCAATAGACAGCAGGCTGAGATTTTCTGATGTTGCCTCTGTGGAAATGGCATAGATGCCCTTGCCTTACTGCAAGATTTATGCTCAGCTGTAAGTGCTTAAGCTGGCCCAGCCCTCTTCTCCTTGAAATGCACTGGCAGGAGATCACACCACTATCTACCTCAGGGTGCACTGAGACCCCCAGGCTACATTGAAAGCCCCAGGCAATGGCTATGAGACGCTGGTACTTCTACCTACTCTGCATCCACAGTATAACATCAGGTTTCTTAAACTGCTACAAATCTCAAAATGACACTTTTGAAAAGGGCCCAATGAGAATACATTTATATTTAACAAAAAAAAAATCAATGAAGAAGCATTTATATGACTTGTTATTGTTACACCCAACACAGACCACAGCATAGAGTTAAAAATAGGACTTAGAATTCTTAGAGTTACCTTCAGGCAAATGTTGCATTTGGGGCCTAAAGTCAGTCTCATATTTTGTATCAAGTGCTGCAGGTGATTAATTTTGCTCTGTAGATACAGCTTTTGCAAAGTACAGAGCAAATTGGGATCTTAAGTAATGTAAGTGCCAGTAGGAAATAGAAGTGTACATATGAACTACACAGTGCAATCTAATTTTACTTGCTGTCTGAAGGGTCTTGATTAGTTTGGAAAGAAATAGTCAATGGAGTTCCACATCAAGTGCACCTACTGATGAGCTGTTACTATCTTCAGGCTCTGTATTTGGCTATACAGAAAAAGTTAGCTGCAGAAATATGCCCTAGAGCTGGTATTTCTAAGGGTCCTGAAATAATGAGTTTTGCTGAGGGCATTTTGCAAGATCAAAACAAAGCCAATTCTGAGCATTCTGGAAATCCGCTGTCCCAACAGAATGCAAGGCTAACTGGCTTATCTTGGCAGTGGTTTGGTTAGCCCTGAAGGATTTGGTTATCTCAGTGTATGAGAAATAAGTTGAAAAGAGGCACAGGAAATTAGATGGATCTCCATTTTAAGAAAATTTCTTCCATGAAAATGTGTTTTCTTTCTGCCAGTGGAAGTGGTAGCATAACTGGGAATGAGTGTGAAGGACACTCCTGGATAACACACTTCAGCTGACTGTCCCTTGCCTTCTACCTTTGCAATCATACCAAACCGTAACACAATCTATTGTGACTGAGAGGTGATGGCTTGTTAGCTTCCTCATTGCCACTGTTACCTCCAGGACTACAGCTACATCATTTTTCCCCACCAGCTGGTGCTTACCACCACTGTTGACCAAGGGAAACCAAAGAACAAACTGGTAGTTTTACTTGTCTCTGGAGTCTGGCTGCCAGACCCTGTAACATCATTTCCTTATGCACAGCAGTCACAGCTGCTCCCAGGTGTTTTCCCCGATACCCCGGCGTTTTGCTGCACCGATTTTTACTTTGAGGCTTGTGGTCCACTATTGGTCCCTAGGACTTAATGTCCCAAGTTCAAAACTGATATTGCAGCATGAGTCCCACTGCAAAGAACCAAGATACAGCATCCCAGTCCCTCAAGCAGAATTTGCCTATGTGTAGGGTCTCTGGTCCGTGATAGTTTGGAGGATTTTAGTTTTAGTTTGTTTTCAATGAAAATTACATGAAAAAGAAATTCTTTTAGAATTTCATTTTCATTTACCCATGAATCACATATAACAGGAAATCTAAACAATGACTTAAAAAACACAGCATCTTGGTGCTTCACAGATGAATTCCATCTCCCTGGACCTCACTGCTGCTGTGTGCAGTTGATCCAAATGGGTCCTTCCCTTGTCAGGTGCATAGTCTGCACACAAACTGGCAACTGTTCACACTCCTCACTGGGCAACACCATAATATCCAACCACTCACCTCTCTAGGCACTCCAAAATCTTGCATGCCTAGCAACTGTGCCACACCACTCAGTAACATAGCATAGTTCTTGAGAACATTTATCCAGTATTTCCAGGCACTTGTTCTGCAGACCCTGGACCCCAGCATGCTGCAATATATCCAGTGTCTTGTAGTTCTAAGTCACTTTTATTGGAGAAAAACCCCTGTATCCCAAGCATTACTCCTTCCAATACTACCCCCACAAAAATAACGTCCAGAACGAAAACTGAGTTTGAAAAATAATTAATCATCTTTCTTCTTAGAGCATCTGGACAAATACTCAATAGAAACCACATTGCATGTAAAAAAACATGCAATAATATTGGATTAAATAGGAAAAGTCTAGAATAATGACCTACTTAGAAAAATCAAAGTCTTGGGGTATTCTGCTATCTTTTAATCAGGTCTAGGGAATGTAGCTAGGAATAGTGAAGATAAATAAGAACTACATGACATTTACATTTGAATAAGCAATGCATGTTTCTCCAGCATGTTTTCTTGTTAGAGCTTTCAGCCAAAATATATTCCCATTTTGAGTACCATCTTCCCATTGAATTATTTAACATAAAAACTGCATGATATGAATGACTTCCCCTAAAATTAAATTACATCCAGGCTAGGCATCCTACCTATGAGCAAGCATAAATACAGCAATATATATGCATGGGCATGTCATTAATTTTATTGAAGATTTAACCAAGCTTTCTATACAACTAATGTATATCATTAGCAGTGTTCCCGTAATACTGGCTCTTTAGGAAGAGACTTCAGTGGATTACTTTAACCCTTAAAATGTTACTGATGGGCAGGAAAGAATTGGCATTCCTCACACACAAAAACTACATAGATAATCAATTTGTTCAGAAAGTTAGTGTTGAATTTCTATTTCACAGCATGCAAGGACAAAGAAAGTGAGAGCTACCACTGTCAAGGTATTGGCCTTGTGGGAAGGGTCTCCTAGGGTACCTGCCAGGGGAAAATTTTTATTCCCCTTCACCCTGGGTGCTGCTGCATGGAAGTGCTCATTTAAGCTTGTGATCCATGTAAATGGCATTAGCCCTTGCACTTCAGGTTGGTTCCCCCAAGGACAAGGGAAAAGGGGTTTACTCTTCATTTTCCAGAAATGAGAGCCCTGTTGCAGTCAGTTTGCAAAACTGAAAAGGGCTCCCACTGCTGAGCAACGTGTCCAGCCCAAGCTGCCTCCAGGTTGCAACTCACAAGAGCGAGGAGGCAGAGGGGTGAGGGGCAGGAGCAAGGCGAGATCAGAGGGCAATGCACTATCCACTTGAGCTTTGAGGGGAATGCTTGGAAAGCATCCCTGTGCTCTCATGGTCCCATCTGTAAACAATCAGCCATTTCACATGGTGTCCTCAGACCATAGCTCCCTTCATCTCAGTAAGATCATTAAGGGTTAATGGTGTCTGCTGTGTCCCCTGCGCCATGGTTGTTCAGATCCCCCATATGTATTTTGGTAACCCTTACAGAAGGTCTGGTCATGCAGCTTATGGAGTTCTACTTAAGCACTACCCATGTAACCACATAGCCCTTTATCTTGTTTCATGTGCAGAGACGGAATAGCTGTAATTCTCTTGTGTGATTTATTTTTGAGTACAGTATACTGCTCTTTTCTGAAACTTTTTCCTTTTTCTTCCTTTTTTTTTTCAACTTTCTGCATTGGCAGAGCATCTTGGGATTGAATTTATGGGTATGGACCAATCATTCCTTTTAGCCTGCAGATTTTAGAGCCTGAGAGATAAACCCTTTTATTTTTTTCTCCACCTCCCCTTTTCAATTCCTAACCAATTTCTTTATGCTTTAGAAGGGATCATACAGCTATAACAACAACTGTTGTCAAAATGCTGGCAGAGATCTGCTCACTAAAATGGCAATAGGAATAACATGTTCCAGACCTGAGGAGTTTTATGAATTACTGAAGTAATCATAACACAGTGTACACTCATTTTCCTGCTGTGTAATTTTGACTAATTTTGGCATTTCCTTTCGCACAGTACTTCTGGTGTTGCTGAATTCTGGAGATGCTGCAAGCAGTAAACAATTACTAACTAGTCTACCAAAAAAAAAAAAAAAAAAAAAAACAACTGTTAAACCCACTTAAAATTCTGCAAATCTACAGTTTTGAGCTTTGGTTTCCAAGTAAAGTTTTATGTCTGAACCCACAGTTTGTCATGTAAATCAAATGTATGTACGTATGTGTAAATGATATGCATATATACATTCATTTCTAGATCTGTAAATTGGAAGTGAACTGAAAGTTATTAGGAACTTAAATAGAGGTTTACAGCTAGACTCCAGATCAGCAAGTCAGCAAATATGTTAAATATTTCTGATACCAAAATTGTATTGCAACCAAACAAGAACATCGACATTGGGCACTATTTCTACCCTTAAGATTAAATATAATAGAAATTGATCATATGAGTCCACTACGGGAACAGAATGTACTTATCTAACATGTAGTAATCAGGGGTACAAAAAATGCATCTGTTGAATAGAGTAACTTGGAATTCAGGTCCATTTTAATTTGGAATCTCCTAAAATTGTCAATAAAAGAGAAGAAACAGCCAGTAATGCTTTTCACGCAGTTCATGTTCTTATTTAAAATGCACCCCAAAAAGTCATTAACTTAAGCTGTGAACTGTGGAAAACCCATTACAAGTCCAAGTTTTAAAATAAATATTCTGTCAACCAAATTTATTGTTATTATGATTATCACAAAATAATATTAATTCTCACTCATAAATACTAGATTGCAGTAGAAGATATATGGCTACTTTAACATATGAGGAAATTAACTAAAATCCTTTTAAAAACTGACTTTGGTGCTTTGTATATATAATTACATCAGTGGAACTACCTCTTGTAATGATATTCTTTTAAAAAAAACCTAGAGACCTGTAGGAAGAAGGACTTAAAAACAAATGAAATTTAAGACCAAATATATCATCAGTTATGTATAAATTAGAGTGGTGTGAAATTAATTCCATAATGGTCATGTTCAAAAGGCTGCATATTTAGAGGGATTTAATATCAAGACTGAAGTCTCATGTTGATTTGATTTGATTTCCTAGCATTTTGCCCGGGAGGTGGGATGGGAATGTATTCAAATGATTTTTAATACTTGACAGACTAAAACCTTTTCTAAATTCCCACTGCACATCTATTCCTCTATAGACTTTTCCCTAAGGTTGCTATTGATATTGTTCAAGTCAGTTTGATGAGTACTGCAAGCGCAACACAAGTTATTTGTCTGGACATCATTAACTGGCTCTGTAAACATTAGCACTGGTCCGATAGAGAGGACAGTTTCAGGATGAGACTTGGTAGAACCATGAGAGCCCTGTGGGAGCTAGGTCCCTACTTAACAAAACTCCTGGCCTCAAAGAGGTCAAGGCTTGTCCTCAAGGCATCACACTGCCTGCAGAGCCTTGGCCATGATCCTCAGCCCAGCCTGGCTGTCATAATCCCTTGCTGCCCACAGCAGCCCCACAGGGTACTCTGGTATCCTCTGGTCAACCGCTGTTGCCCTGGGCAGGCAGACCCTGTTGGCCAGGAGCATGACCAGGTTCACATGGGACCTTCCTGGGCAAGACATTCCCAGACACGTGTCTCCTCAGGCAGCGATACCCCTCATGGCTTGAGGGAGGGAATAGAAGCACAGCTGCTCTTGCACACCATGTCAGGCTGGATTATCCTAAGACCCCTGTTTCAAAGAACAAGAGAAGGAGTTAAGGCAATGAAAGCAGACCCAGAGCACTGCTCAGGGCTGTGCTCACAATCCTACTCTCTTGCTGAACCTCTCTCCTCCCTTCCCAGCAACGGGTGAGATCCCAGGAGCATCCAAAACATAAGTGACAAGCCTCAACACGCTAGCAACCCTAACTAGCCCCCCAGCTCATTTGCAACAGCCTCAGCCTTGAGTAAACCTCCTGAAGTCAGTGCAATTTTGCCCTGAGTACGAACACCAAGCAGAGTTTCCACTGTGAATTGATATTCTTCTTCCTCTCCCTTCCCTGACATGAAAAATGAGATGATATGACCTTATTCACTTCGCTTTCGCAAGCTAACAGCTGACGGCATGACCAAAAAAAAAAAATTCATTCAAAGCCCCTAAATTGCTTAGCACAATTCTACTGTTTCCTGTGACATCCTCGTAATGCACCATTTCCATGGCTAACTAATAAACGCTTTCAGAA
Organism: Coccyzus lansbergi; assembly: GCA_033558105.1. Lineage (NCBI taxonomy): Eukaryota > Metazoa > Chordata > Aves > Cuculiformes > Coccyzidae > Coccyzus > Coccyzus lansbergi. The sequence goes on along the minus strand of JAUMJK010000215.1, from coordinate 2,409,877 downwards.
GGGGCAAAAGGGGCAAAAATGGGAGGGGATCAAGTGCCACTAACTAGCTTAGGCAGGGAGTTATGCTGTATGAGAAATCCCTTCACGTTCTGCTTCAGCCTTTCATTTTATTGTCCCAAACCATTTCTTCCATTCTTTTCCAGTATCAAGCATGCTGTGCCAGGTCTGCAGTTGATTTCTCTACTCTTTAACCTTGTCCTTCCCTATATTTCACCTTCTTCTTTTTTTTTTCCTTTGTTTTGCTTTGGTTTGGTTTGGATTTTCAGCACTTTTTTCCTTCCCCTTTTTAACTTTCTGTTCTTGGAGTTATATTTTTATTTTCTTTAATACATTTTTGCAGCATCCTAGTTCTACCAAACTCACTTCTTCCCCCATCAACTCTACCCTCCCCCTTTGTTAATAATCAGTAGTATTAATTTTGTCTGATAGTTCTCATGACCTGTGTGCTTGTATTTTGGTTTACAGTGGGTTTGGCTTGTAGGACAAATTTGTTCCATAGTAAGGTGCATTGTATCAGAGAAATAAATATTTCTTTTTGCTTTGTAGCTTGTTGCATGGAATATTTGCCATTTGCCCACAACAACTTAAAACTGAACTAGATAATCTGGGCAAACATACTAGAGAAATGACTGCTTCCTCTTCAGTAGGCAGCATTTACTCCTGAAAATGCTGATGCGGCATATGAGTGCACACATGAAGGACTATTTTGCATCTCTGTACCTCCTGGTTGATTGCCCCCCAGACCTTTTATGTTTTATGTTTAAGTCCCTTCCACAGGAATAATGGCATTTATCCTAAAGATTGTGCAGAGCTATGCAGCTTGTATTCATTCATTTATTTTTAATCACCCACTTGTATTCCAACTGTAGTCAATATTACAGTCTGACTTAAGACCACCCACCAGTCTGGATCCTCCAGAAGAAATTTTCTGGATTTAATAAAAAATAAGGCTTGAGAAAAGGTAGATACCCATTCATAAAGCATCAACACAGAATACACCTCTTTTTCAGCACTCCTTACATATATTTCCCTGGCACAGCATGTAGTGATGCTCTCTGCTAAGCATGAGCAAAGCTGGAATGCATGGGTGGCTCCAACTGAAACATTACCAGTGCTACTAATGTCTTTATAATAGTGAAATATCTATGGTAAACAAGATTAGTCATCAGTGAGAACGTGGTTTCTCTAGATAGAGCAGTTACTTTGTTGGACACAAAGAGATGCAAGTAGAAATGCAGCATTTCTCTGATACAAGGCACTGCTGCATTTTTGCAGGAACACCGGAGAAAGAGTATAATGTTATGACTAGACCTCTAAACTTGCCTTCATTTCCATTGGCATTATAATTACAAGCCAAGCTCATGTCTTAATGTAGAAGGATATTTTGAAATCTCTCCTGTAAAGACAACTGAGATGTGAATTGACACGGGTGCAGAGGATATTGGATATGGAAACAATCCAAAAAAGATAATAAGAAAATACATTTATCTTAAGGCCGGTAAAATTGGACTGCATTCCAGCTGTCTTTGCAGAGTAAAACTTCAAAAGCATTTGCAAATTCATGTTATTTCCTTAATGCATTGTGGTTTTATTTCCAGTAAATGCTGAGTGTTTGTCAATTGTGAAGTTCTTTCTTAGATATTATTCTTGTTGTGTTAAACAAAAGAAAGATTATTTTTTATTGTAATTGCAATGATGGCTTGTCCCTAGTTCTGAGTTAAGAGTTTATGGTATAGTTCTGTTCTCTTTGCAGTCAATAATGAGTCTGCTTGAAGTGTGGTGGCTGTGTTTCGGTGTGGCAGTGTGATTCTCTGCAGTGGTTTGTAGCATGCCAGCTGTTGACTGTGTGCACCTTGCCTGGCAGTCCTCCATGTTGTGACCTTCTCTGTTTTTGTCCCTTTCTAGAAGCCGAGGAACTGTACCAGAAACGGGTGCTGACCATAACTGGCATTTGCATTGCTCTTCTAGTAGTTGGCATCATGTGTGTGGTGGCCTACTGCAAAACCAAGTAAAATTTTCTCTTCTTTTTTTCTGTATCCATGGTAGTTGGTCAGGGCCTTCCCAGTTGACTGTAGGTTCTACACCTCTGGGCATAAGGTTGTATCTCGGTTTCTCAATAGCTAAGCTGAAGAGACAAACCTGTGGCCAGGGTGCTCTGGTCCATGTCGGTTGGGTGCAGGTCGCCATGCCCATCAGCAGTGCAAAAATAAGGCAGATACATGAAAGGTTTTTCACCCATCAAATGTGACTCAAGAGAATTTCAATGACTTGCAGTTCTTTATCTGTCGCCCATTCCAGCTGGTTTCCCCAGCTGGTAAGGAGCAAACTTCAACACTGAAACAATGTTGCTCCTCAGCAGTAAGTTTTACACATCAACCTGGCTTGTTTATACTTGAGGCAAGATTAATGGTGCTAAAAGTTACTAAACACTGAAAGCCAAGGAACTGAACATGAAAGTGCTCACAGTGCAGAAGTAGGCACTTAACGCATTCTGGTAGTCTCTGTAAATTACTGAGGGTGACTCAAACACGCATGAGGCACTCTGGACCATAAATTACACTGAACTTCAGAAGGATTTGTCCTGCCAGAAATTCTGACTGCCTTTATAAATCTTCTCACTAAACACAGAAAACCCTTATCATATATCTTCCACATCTATATAACCTGATTTACAGTTGTAGGGCCCAATTGACAGTTGGATTGTTGGTTTTCCTTGTAAGCCCCACCAATAATGGATGTATTAAAAAGCGGGGAGGAGAGGAACCATTTGCCCCTCTAGTGAGAGAGTTTGGCCACACACACACTGCTCCCACTCACAGTCTTGAGTCAGTGTTCAGTGGGGAGCAACTGGTCAGTTATAAAGCATCAAATCAATTACTACTTTTAGAAAGTATAGCTTACAAGCAGGATAGCTAAGCAATAGCTTTCCTGATACAAAGTTGTCAAAATCAGCCAAGACATCCTCATGAATTTCAACAAACATTTAGTGAGGGTCCTGAAGTATGGTTTTCTTTATAAGGAGCCCTAGAATCCATCGTGAGTCTTGATGTTTTGTCATGGATTGTCCCAGACATCAGCAATCATGCCAGCAAAAGGTGGAATATTTCCAAACACAGCTGATGAGAACAAAAGTAAACTGCCAGTTCATGGCCATCCAAATGCAACAGTAATGCCAGGCTGCTATCTCTCAGATAGTCTGTGCATGCTTTTTTGCTCCTAAGAGGGGAAAACTCAGAAACCCAGACAAATTCTGGTGTTAGAAGAACACAATAAATAGAATGTAATAGCTTAGGTTTTGTTGTTCTCCTTGTAAGAGATACTGCTGGTAAAATGCTACGGTAGTATCTTCTGACATTGAGTCTTAATTCAGAGGTGCCTTATTTGAAAGTCATTTACATTCAGAAAAAGGTTTCTCCAAATAAGTAGAGTACAGATTAGCTTTCACTTTATTCTTTCTTCTCAGTTTCCAGGAGTAATTTCTTTTGTTAGTGAGTGTCCTTGTAATAGAGGACAAGCAGCACACATGGAAGCATGCAAAATGCAAATACATTGATAACTGAAGTTGGGAAATTATGCGGTTTCCTAGAGACAGATTCCTGAGCAATATGTGCCGGGATCTCAGATGCACAGATGATCGATCACTCAAACTCCCTTTAGAACCCACTTTCTGTACCATGTTAGGGGACTCAACTTGTCCTCAGTTCCCAAGCTCTCCAAGGTCTCATGAAAGGATACTGTGAAAACAAGTCAGACCCTTGCCTGTACTGCTTCACAACCCAGGCAGGTCTTTTGGTAGCTACCCAGATGTCTCCTGGCATTGCACTCTCCCTCTGCCTTAACCACCTGTGTGTCCTAAGATGATGCCTGGTTATCCTCCAAACACAAAATCCACATGGATTGAGGACTGTGTCCTGCTAAGACAGGAGTATATCCAATACAGTCATGTCTGCTTATAATGTTTATATGGAGTGACATAAATTTACTGTCTTCCACTGTCCAGTCAGTTACATGCAGAGAAAATATATAAACTATAGTGTGTCAAGACATGTTTTCTTTGTCTTTAAGCTTCCCTGGCTATCAGGCTTCAACATATTTATTGTTTCCCCCCTTCCCCTTTTTGGAAAGCTTGGAATAGTCCCCTTGAGTTCAAAACAAGATTGAAAAACATTATATCTTACACTCTACTATACTGCCAAAACTATCTACACTTCTGCGTACTGCTTAGGGAATTGTGTGTACTTTAGCTCTTGCCACGGTCAAAATTATATGCATTCTGCAATGCGTTGAAGCCTGCATCCTGCCTTCATTTTCCTGGATTTTGCGGCGGAGTGGTGGAAGTTTTCTAGTATAGTAAGACAAATCTGGGGAATATTGATAAATAAAGTTTGACATGGAATATCTCTTTCGCCTATTACTTATTTTGGTTCCATTTAGTGCATTCTGCATGTCCTTCACAGCACCAGGTTTTAGTATGCTGCAAGCTTTGTTACTAAACAGCTTGTAATGACCTCCTGAAAATTTCTCTTAAGTAGAGATTGAAGGACAAGCAACTGGGGACAAAGCAGTTGAGGGTAATACAAAACAGAAACGTCCAAGTCAGCAGTTAGTATGTGCCTTTAGTACATGTCATTGATGGATGGTTCCACTGAATACATTAGCAGCTCTGGTATCCCCCTGGTAATGATTAGGTTCCAGAGTTAACCTGATGTTGCTGTAAGAAAACCTTCTAGAGCTGCCAGGAGGGCTGCAGGAATAGGCATGCCTTACATACTCACTCACTTTGGATTTCTAGGGCTTTCCTTGCACCCTTTACTTCTTTAACACATTTTTGTATTTGGACTGTGCTGTTGAGGTAGAATATGAATCCCACAAAAAAAGAAGTGCAGCTGCCTCATTACAAAGATCACAATACATGCCATGTTTTCCAATGGTCACAAGCAAGCTCAGAGATGAGGCCACCTCAGCTCCCTGTGGTGAACAGAGAAGCTTGCCTTGATGGCTGTCAGGAATGTGGTCACAGCCATGGCAGGACTGTCAAAGTGACTGGGTTAAAATCTCTCCTCCCTCTTTCTGAATGCAGAAAAGAGCTCCTCCTGAGATGGAGCATAGCTTAGAAATGGCTTTCCTCTGCCTCACACTTTTTCCTGTACCTCTGTGGCCTGTTGACTCCTGGAATGGTTCCCGAACATCCCTCCCCCTTTGCAGGTCCCCATAGCTCCAGATGCAATTAGGCCTGCAGTCCACAGAGTTACTCTGAGATTTTGCAGCAATGGGGAAAGTGCTGGCAAAAAAAAAGTGATGTTATACTACTATCATCATCATCAACATGCTGAAAGAAGCAGCTGCTTTCCCTTTGTCTATTAAAATCTTTTCTGTGTTTTGTGCACAGGAAGCAGAGAAAAAAGTTGCACGATCGCCTTCGACAGAGCCTGCACTCAGAAAGGAACAATGTCGTGAACATAGCCAATGGGCCACACCACCCGAACCCTCCACCAGATAATGTCCAGCTCGTGAATGTAAGTTTTACTGCCTGCGTTTAAGCATAAACTGCCAGTGTTACAGCAAAGTTTACCCTGCAGCTTTTATACTCCTGCTTGCAGCAGGCTGATGACTGAACCCCCTTGACTTTCTCCACCCAGAAACAGTTAGGCAATTTGCAAAAGATATGCAGTAAAACAAGAAATGTTTCTGTAGATGGCTAGTTTATTGAGGCATGTCAAAGTGCTGCAACTATGCCTGTGGATGGAGGACTCCAAAAGCAAGAAGAACATCTCAGAAAAAAGTATGAATGGTTTTACAGGAGGACTAAGTGCTACAGAAGACATTTTCTTCAAACTCACATTTTGCCCTTCCTACTGCCCCCAGCCTGATGGGTGGTGAGTAGGCACAGTGCCTTGGATAAGGAATGTGACATCATGAACTCAGAAGAAAAAGTCTGAATGAAGGTTTCATCTGGTGAGTTAGCAGTGGCTGGGAAGATGAGGCTGGGGCAAATAGTCCACCAACATCCTCCAGCCATTTATCACAATGGAACAGAGAATCGCTCTTCAACTAACATCTTGATCAAGCCCCTTGGCTTTAAAGCCTGTAGCTGCCTACTCCCTTTCCAGGGAAGCACCATGCCCATTGGTTTCCTGCCACCTCAAGCTGTTCCTACTCTCCTGCACTACCATGACTGTACATATTTATGACAGCTCGTTGCAGAGGTGAACACTGGCTCTGCTAAGTCAATGGTAGCATTCCCACTGACCTTGGCTAAAGGCAAGATACCTCTCCAGAAGAGCTCAACTTCCAGTATTTCTCCTCAAAAGACCTACATAAGTGGTCAGATTATTAAAAGATGGGAAACTAGGTGACCTCACTGAAGCCAGTGAAGAGATCTACTAACTACAGCATTGGGAAGGCACCAGACGAAGGTTGTGCAGGAGGGTGGGGACTGTATCCCTCCAGCCCCCTCTCAGGACATTTTGGCCCATTCTGCAGATTATCACCTGATGAATAAGTCTGCCTTGATGCTCTATCCATGGACACTGAAAACAACCATTTCTTGCCCTGATTCCTATCTTGCAGAGAACAAATGCTACTGCTAACTACTACTGTCTTCTCCAGCAGAGAAGAGTATTTTTAATGTGACTGGCTGTAAAGGGGAAGTTGTCTTTCCAGGTCTCTGTCCATGCCTTCTCATTCCCTTATTAAATACATATGGTATCATTGAATCATAGAATATCTCAAGTTGGAAGGAACTCATATAGCTTATTGAGTCCAACTCCTTGCAATGCACAGGACTTCTTAAAACTAAGCCATATGACTAGGAGTGTCCTCAAGATGCCTCTTGAACTCTGGCAGGTTGGGTTCCATGCAGAGCCTATTCCAGTGACAAACCACCTTTTAAGTGAAGAAGCCATTCCTCATATCTGTTGGTTATAGCCAGATTAGAATGTAGACCATTGCTAGTTTCCTCATTTGATTCCTCCTATCTTGAATTTAGATGGGGTATATATGCAGAGGTGTGCATGAATGTGTTGAAGTGTGTTAGTGTCATTTCTGCCTGTACTGAAGTGACTAAGTTGGTTTTTGCACATGTAGAAAACCTATGACTTTGTTAGGGAAACAGGAAGAGTTAGGAAGTGATGTGTGCAAATGTGCTGTGAATTGCAATTTATAAACCTGAGGTTTGTCTGGGTTTTTTCAGCAGTATGTTTCGAAAAACATAATCTCCAGTGAGCATGTCATCGAGCGAGAAACAGAGACCTCATTTTCTACAAGCCACTACACTTCAACAACACATCACTCTGTGACAGTCACCCAGACACCTAGCCACAGGTAACACAGGGGGAAGGATAAACACACCAATAATAGCTGATCTACTGATGTTTATACATCTGGAAAGAAAAAAAAAAAGGAAAAAAAAAAAAAAACAAAAACAGAAAAACCTATACTCCTTTCATGGTGTTTTCATTTTAAGACTTACCATAGTTGATGTCCTGTCACTTAAGTAATTATTTTTCCAGGAATTTGCAAAGAGTTTTATTAACTGAATGTCATTCCAATAATAGTACAGTGAATTTCAGTATATGTAAACTGCTAAGTCAGTGACAGCCCTTGAGACTTGGAAAGCCTTCTTTCCTTCTCATTTTACGTGCACATGCAAAATCATCTTGATGCATGTGCATTCATACAATTCACAAAACTCTACAAACCCAGTTGCCAACCCAAAGCTTGCGCTGCACATCCCAAATGGCAACAAAGCCTTTCCTTTCTCCTGCTAAACTTCTGTTCATCTTCATTTGCCACTGAACCACTCTCTCACACCCCCTTCCCTTCTCCTTTCCTGGTTGCTGCTCTCCAGTTGGAGTAATGGCCACACTGAAAGCATCCTCTCTGAAAGCCACTCAGTGCTCGTCAGCTCCTCCATGGAGAATAGCAGGCATACCAGCCCAGCAGGGCCCCGGGGCCGCCTCAATGGTATCAGCGGGCCAAGGGAAGGCAACAGCTTCCTCCGCCATGCAAGAGAGACACCTGACTCATACAGAGACTCTCCTCACAGTGAAAGGTAGGACACAGCATCTCATTGATTTAATCTGTCAAGGTATGGTCCTCCTAGATGGTTTCAAATCTTGGGAGCACAGGAGGAAATCCAACAGTGCAACTATTCATGTAGGGCATGTATCTCCTTATTCATAAAGGTGGAGTGTGTGGTATTTGTTGTTTAAAGTCAAAAACATTTCTTTCTTTCTTACTTCTGCTGGAAATATTCATAACAGCCATCAGTACACATTTGGATAAGATCAACTGAAGTAATTTGTCATAAATCTTCATTGTAAAGTAAAAATGGATCTTTACTTAATTATTGGTTTCTTAGAAGAAGCTAATGAGAAAAATAAGGGATTTTGTGAGACAGTAAAGGTGGGGAGAAAGCACTGTACTGATTGGTAGGAGACAAGTCCTAAGGATTCCTAAGCACTACAGCAATTATACTGCCATCTATTTTCTGGGAGATCTCAGCTCCTAAACTCATTAATTTTTTTTTTGTAAATTCACCTTGATGCTTTATTAAATAAAAGCAAGGAACACAAAGTGCAAGCCAGAAAAAGAGGAGAAGTTAGAAATAAAGCTGGCCGGTTTTCCAGTAAAGTGTTTTCCCTCTCAAAAGTCTGGTTCATCAGTACTTAAGGTCTGCCTTGAAGTGCATCTGTTGCAAGAAGGCTTTTACTGAAAAAGTCTTTTCAGCTTTAGTCTAGGATTTTATCTTAAGAGCATGGGATGGCCCAAAAGAAGCAAAAAAAAAAAAAAAAGACTGAGAAGAAACAAGACATTTAGAGGGCTCTGCTCCTAACAATCAGAGGCAGAAGAAAAGGAAAACCAAAGGTCACTGAATTAATTCTCTAAGCATTGTGAAATTACAAGGAATTTGATCACATAGGATGTCCATTACATCAAAAATGCAGTCAGGCAATCCCAAAGTAGACCAAGTTGCGTAGGAGACAAATTGTGGTTTCTAGAGAAGTGGATGTGCCAGTACAACAAAAGCCATTTCTGTGGTACTCCCTCTGCTACACAAAGAACTGCCTAGCAGTAGATTAAGGCACCACAGCTGAGGGGTCTAAGAGTAAGGTCTGGAGGACCAGAGGATACTGTACCAGCTTTTTTCTTATAGCAGTTATCTGTTATTTATCACGGAATTTAACTTCAGGATATGTGGTTCACTTGACATAAACAGCCATGATCCCAACCCAGCAGAGCACTTAAACATGATTAAGTTTTAACTGAGCAAGTAGCACTGTTGAAATCAGTGGAATTAGTCATGTGGGTAGAGCACAGTGTGTGCTTAAGTGCTTTTCTGGATCAGGACCTATAGCGGTAAATACCACATTGTGTTCCTGCCTGGGAACTATACAGGATGCACAGCGACACATGTGCCAATGCAAGTATTACAGCTCAGTATATTTGGACAACTGCATGTGCAAAGCAAAGGTCATGTGCACAGTTTTCCTTCATTGCTTGAGAGACCTAGAGCATCTTTGTGATATAAGTTGTTTAGGTTCTAGGGAGGGGGGAAAGGAGCACGTGCCTTTCTGTTTTGATGCAAGGAAAGAAAGTATTTCATCAATTATTGTGTTTCTTGAAGAGTATGCTACAGATGAAAATCAGCAACATTTCTTTGATAGTTTACCAGGCATTGATGGCTTAACCTGTGCCTGAAACAACCATGAATTTGGAATGCAGAAGATAGTTCCCCAGACATTAAATTAGGCATCATCTATTTTTAGCAAGCAAGAAATAACATGGAAAATTATTCCTGAGATGGATTGCATGTATGTGTCTCTACATAGAGGGTAAAATGAGAGTTATTTGCAACTAATAATGACTCTGAAACCTAAAGGAGCATATGAGCTGATGAATTACTTCCTGAAGCCATCAAATCATGAACATTAGTCTAAACAGTCCTCTCTGTCAGCATTTGTTCCCACATCAGGACAAATAATGCTCCGTGATTTTTTGCAGATAGATCTACCAGCCAGGGTAACTAGCACCCAAGGAGTAGAGCAGTGCTAAGCTGCTGGAACAATGCTGCAAATCCTCCTCTGACTACCTTCAGTGATTAAAATAAGCAGAATGTGGCTCTAGATTTCATATGAACTTTTGCTCTCCTCCTTAGTCTGAGACAGTCTGGTTGCCAAAGAGAACTGTCCCTTGGTCCCCCTCCTTTCTTTCCTTCTGTCTGTCTGCACATAACCCAAGAGTCTGATCAAATAGTGCCAGAAGTGCAGCAGCCATTTTTGTTTCAAGAAAATACTTGCAAATGAATTTTGTTTCTGGCAGCCCCTAGTCTCCTAATCCCGTTCCTGGATTCATTTCAGGAAGTTATTTTGGCAAATAATTTACAGCTTCCCTTTAGCTCTTCTGAGGAAAACAGACCTGGGGGCTCCACTGTACTACTCCTGCTTTCAAACATTTTGACCCAGAGTCCCAGAAGTCAGCAGTTTTATAGGATTAATAGCAACAGTAAAACTTCTCTGGTAGGCCTGTGTAAGGATGCTGGGGATCTTAAGTGGTACCTACCTTTTGTCTTCCATATGTGTTCTGTAATCATAACCACTCCTGTGCTTACAGCCTTTCCCTATCTCTTTCCTTCAGATATGTCTCAGCTATGACCACACCAGCTCACATGTCACCCATCGATTTCCACACTCCGACTTCTCCCAAGTCCCCCATCTCCAAAATGTCACCACCAGCTTCCAGCTTGACCATCTCTGTCCCTTCAGTGGCGGTGAGTCCCTTCATAGAAGAGGAACGACCACTGCTCCTTGTGACTCCACCACGACTACATGAGAAGTATGACCACCACCTTCAGCAGTTCAGTTCCTTCCACCACAATCCTGCCCATGAGAGCAACAGCCTGCCACCAAGTCCTCTGCGGATAGTGGAGGACGAGGAGTATGAGACCACGCAGGAGTATGAACCAGCACAGGAGCCTCCAAAGAAACTCACCAACAGCCGGAGGGTCAAAAGAACAAAGCCCAATGGCCACATTTCCAGCAGGGTGGAAGTGGACTCTGACACTAGCTTTGAGAGCAGCAGCTCTGAAACCGAAACCGAAGATGAAAGAATAGGTGAGGATACACCGTTCCTGAGCATATCAAACCCCGCAGTGACCAATCTTGACCAGGCCACTCCCTATCGACTGGCTGAGAGCAGGACTAACCCAGCAAATCGTTTCTCCACACCAGAAGAGCTGCAAGCAAGGTTGTCCAGTGTGATAGCTAACCAAGACCCTATTGCTGTATAAAACATAAACCATATAGATTCACATGTAAAACTTTATTTTATATAATGAAGTATTCCACCTTTAAATTAAACAATTTATTTTATTCTAGTAATTCCACTGATAGAAATCAGGAGAGGAAAAAAAACTTTTATAAATTAAATATACGTATGTACAAATGTGTTATGTGCCATATGTAGCAATTTTTTACAGTATTTCAAAAATGGGGAAAGATATCAATGGTGCCTTTATGTTAAGTTATGTTGAGAGCAAGTTTTGTACAGTTACAATGATTGCTGTACCATAGTATTTTGCAAAACATTCTATCCCTCAGTTGTCCTGGCTTTTTTGTGCACTGCATTATAATGACTGGATGTATAATTTGCAAGAATAGCAGAAGTCCCCTTGGTCGCTTGTTGTAGAATCCCCAGATCAAAAAGTCCTGCAATGGCACTCTCACACTACCCACCCCACCAGAAAATCACACACACAAAGGGAAAAAAAAAAAAAAAGATTTAAAAAAAAGAAAAAAAGCTAAAAAAATAAACAAAAAAATCTATAAGAACTTTTATTTGCTTTCCGTATATGAAATTAGTTTTGTTGGCTCTCTGCCAGCCAAAAGGTTTGCTTCTTTGAGCACTGGGATAATAGTAGATCCAACAGCATGCTACTATTAATTACAGCAGGATTAAAAAAAATAACAAAACAAAAAAAATACAAAAAACCAAACAAAACCAAAAAAAAGCCAACCTACATTAAACAATGTTACTTATAGAAAGAAAGTAATACTGTGATTTTAAACCAAATATATTATTAATCAGAGGTCAGCTTGTAATCACTAGGAGCTGCCATTTCATTATTTTCCAGATATTAATTGTTATAGTTATCCCTTAGAAAATGAGTTTAGGCTATCTGAGGCTTTGGAACCAATACGCTATTTAAAAAAAAAAAAAAAAAGGAAAAAAGAAAAAAAAAGGAAAAAAAAAGAAAAATACCCCAAAAATATTTATATTACTTTAAGTTAACGGGGCAAATATAATAGCAGATATATGTAACCAAGCAAGGAAGAGATCTAGCTGGAAAACAAATTCCACTAATAAAAGTGCAATCAGTTTTCACCTCTATATCTTAATGTTGATTTCTAATAGATGATTTGTCCTTTTGTTTCCCCTCAATTTTCTCCCTTCTTCTCCTCAGAAGGAACCCTTGCAAGCTTCTAGCAACACCTTAATAGAGTTGCTGTTGGCATGTGGGTTACTACTGGAAATTACTTTCAGGGAAGAACTAATCTGCTGAATGGTTAAGTATAGGCAAGTAGGAAAGACATAGTGGAAGTATGGAGTTTATTTCTACTTGGCTTTATCAACTCCATCATTTGTAGTGAGAACGGCAAAGCTAATGCAAAGTCCATTAATGAAGGCAAGTGCACTGTATGGGTTACAGCTGTAGCATGCCTGGCTATTTGATATCAATGCTTATATAGCCAGTGATGGCCATGAAGTCCTTGACTAGTAATGAATATGGAAGCTGTCAGTGCTGAAGCAGATACATGCATTCAGGCAGAAGCAAATGGCCTTTTTTGCACTGAACTCCTATCCATTTAGTCAGGGTCACTCTGCCTCTTCTTTTGATTTTTGTTGTGTATTTAGTTGACACAGCATAGACTCAGGATTGATGTACAAAACAAATGTTTTTCTTAGACTACGGGGATTCTGAAAATGAGAACACATGTTCTACAAGTATTATTGGACCCTGAAAAAGATCTATGTCAAGAGAAAAAGAATTTCAGTCAAACTGCATTCATCCTTTGGGCCACGTCCTGGTCCTGGTTAAATGAAGAGAAGTAAGTCAAGGAAACATTGTGAGATGTAAACCCAAAGAAAATTGTTAGTCTAATCCTGGGAAAAGTTATCTTCAGCATGTGCTAGACCGCTATTGATGCATCCAGAGCATGCATAAAACTAAGCATGTGTTTAAGAGTTTGCCGAATAAGGTGTATTATTGATTTGAGACCTTAAAGTAAAGTCTAGTAAATGAAGATGTTCATCAGGATGATGAAAATCAGTGAATTGCTCACTATATAAATCAACCACATCATGACAGTAAGAACTTTGATGAGTCTACATAACCAACAGTTTCAGCAAATAAAAGATCAAAATAACTTAGTATAGGAAGAAGATGATGACTAAGTTGCACACTAGGATGTTGGTGGTAGAAGCAAAAGGCTAGGAAATTAGCACAGCTTTGGGCTATGTGGTGGCTGAAATTGCACTACTTATTTGAGAAGTCTATGGGAGATGGCAAAGTTTGTCAAATACATACTGTCTGGACTTAAGTCCCTTTTCCATTTTTTTTCCTACCTGGCATGTAGTTGAACAAACTTTGCCTTTGCAGACCAAAACAAAAACTCTGCAAATTCTAGATACTGTATACTCATTTTCATTCTTTTTGTCATGCCTATTTTTCTGCAGTCCCATGCAGCAGAACATCCACCTCCCCAAAAACTCTGCAGCTCAGTACTACAGGGAGCCAAATGCAGACCACCAGTTTCCAAAGGACTTGCACTGTTGAGTTTCCAGAGGCACTTGAAAAATCTGCCCTTTCAGTAAGGTCTCAGATACTGCAAATGTCTTACCAGACAGACAAGACAGATAGAAAATTAACAAGGATTTTTCTCCAGAATCACCTGTCTCAGTGGTAGAACAGAGATTATAACAAAGGTCTTCTATAATCTTCTCCAATATAGATCAGCCAGAAGGCCAGCTCTCATTGAAGTGTCTTTGAAAGCCCAGACAGATTAATCAGGATGGAGAGGGAACTTGCCTTGAAGTGGAGTAAATTATTTGACTACTAACACTGTTGTTATAGAGGGCCAGTATAAAATGAAGGAGTAATAGCATGTTTGGGAGCTGTACATGTGAGATTTATTAGGTGTAGGTCTATAGGAAAATGTCACACCTCTTCTGTTGCAGTACCTCAAAGTCAAAGCGGTGTGCAGTCTCTGCTCCTCCTCCCCAGTACATATAGTAGTATGTTATAGAGTAAGCATGAAATTAGGCTGGGGGCTTCACATGGACCTAAGAACAAGAAAATACATTTGGGGATATGGCTGCCTAAGCCCTTAGGTCTTTGAGGAGAACCCAGTCTTATAGCACAATTCATGCAACAGCAAGTTATGCGAGTTGCCCTGGCTTGGCACTCACAGAAATGGGAGCAGGACATGGCCCCTCACCTCTGGATTTGCTTTTAGTATACTGTGTGGGGGTTTCACATCAGTAAAGTCTGTACCCTAAAGTTAGCAAGTCTACATGGCCACAGGTTCTGCTGGCATGCTGCAGCCAGCTTTTGCTGGGGAAGGGGCTAGAGACTGCAGCAGCACAGAGCAGAGCCAGCAAGTGCCTAAGGGAAAGGCCAGCTCCCCTGTTGGGGATAATTGTTTCATTATCCAGACCTCTGAGCTAGGCAGTCCCAACACCTTTGGGCCATCACTGTGTAACACTTGCCAAATTTTGGCTGAAAGTCATCTCAAGGAGAAATGTACTTTCAAGTGCGGGAAAATACTTCAGTGGTGGCAGAGTTGTTCAGAATGTTCTGGTGTTATTCCATGTCGTTTAACTTGAGTTATGAATTTTCCTCATGTATATGTTTATATGCAGAAATTATTCCAGGATAAGACTTCCTTTGGGGGCATAGAGCTGGAATATGTTTTGCACAACCTGGTACAGCCTGTCTGTTCGGTTGGTGCAAAACATTACAACTTCAGAGAGGTTCTCATTTAACAGAGAAACACCTACTCTCTCCTTTTGGTCTTGCTATTCCCATCCTCACTTGAGCCGCTCCAACACCCCTAGGTTTAAGAGATTAATCACTGCCTTTATCAGGGAAAAGCTCCTTCTTTTTCCAGTCCTCCAAAACAACACTGCATCTCCCTGCTTCTCTCATATACATTACAAGCAGTTTCCTGAGCATCCGGGATAGCAAAATCATGTCCCCTCAAAGGACACACTTCTCAGCCTGTTGAATACTTCTTGGCCCTGCAGTGTGGCTCTTACCATCAGCCAGAACTTATTTTTAGTTAAAAAAAAAGCACCTATGTAATGCTGCAGAGAAGGGCAGACAAAGAACATGGCCAATTATCATCATTTGTAATTCTCTATTCTATTGTAAATACATCCTGTACATACTTGGGTGTTTTCATCATTTACTGTCTATGGATTATGTGTTAAATGGAACTCATAGTTTATTGTGTAACACTGTAAATAACATAACATTCTTTATTATTTATGCATAGGCATCTAACACGCAGAGAAAGTTCTCCTCATATTATTTTAAGATATATGTCAAAAATATGTTTCATTTTTCTTTGAAAAAATGTAATATATCCTCTTTCCCCCCCTCTTTTCCTTTAAAAGAAAAATGAATGATAATTTATTGTTCAGGAGAGAAAGGGGATGTAACTGAAAGGCAAACTGTTCAACGAACATGCTATGGAAGACACAATCTACTGATAAATTTATTATCCCAAATACAGCAATAAGTAATTGTTGATTTATTAAGGTTTTGTTATTCATTTTCAGTAAAAGAGGTGCTGGATTAAATTGTTTATGTGTTGTACTGGCCCAGCTGCTCAGCAGACTGTGTCAGGCCATTAACTGCCATCTTTCTGGAACCAAACATTGTTGTAAAGATCTTGTTTTGTCTTTGCAGGCCACCATTCCCAGAGTTTTCTGACTCTGTGTAGGTCTCTGGAAGCCACTCTTGTACATAGACACAACATTTTTAGTTTCTTAAAACAGAATTGTCAGCTTTACCCTGACTATTACTACTCAAAGTGTATTGGGGGTGGGGGGAACATTAGAAATTACACGGTCTTAGGGCTGTGAGAGCCTGCTCTACATGTCTGTCACCTTCTCAGTAAGTCAATAAAAGAAATTAGATGCTAGGAATTATTAGAGGACATCACCATACCACTGCATAAATTCATTATTTGTGAAGATATTAAATACAGTGAGTGTTTCTGATCATCTTCTCTCAGAATAGAAATAGTATAATATGGAAGAGTTTGAAGAGCAATGAGGGTGAACAAATACCTGGAGCCAGAGAGGTCTGGAGAGAAAAGAATAGGCTGGGTCTCATGAGTCTGGAAAAATAAAATGGGCATCTGAGGGAGATACCACAGAAGTCTATGAAAACTTAAGTATCTTGCAGAGAGTAGGAAAAGACTGGATGTTCAGTACCTCTTCACATGCAACCAATGGAGTTATCAATCACAACTATTGGGCACCATATTCTGAAAGATATGTCTCTTCATGTGACAAGTTTTCCATTCCCTTTTGGTACATGGGACGTGGTGGGTTGCCTCCGTGAGTGCTGAGGGAGCTGGCTACTCTCTGTTGTCTTTGAAAGATCATGGCAAGCAGGGGAAGTTCTTGAGGTCTGGAAGAATGTAAATGACACCACTATTTTCAAGAAAAAAAAGGTCCAATGGCTTCAGCTTCGTCTCCATCCTCTTGATCCTGGGTAGAAGCAATCCCAATCACAAATACAGACTGATTGGAGAATGAGAGTAGCTCTGCAGAGAAGGACTTGGATGTGTTGGTAGATGAGAAGCTCAATATGAGCTGACAATGTGCGCTTGCAGTCCAGAAAGACAACAGTATCCTGGGCTGCATCCAAAGAGTTATGACCAGCACATTGACCTCCCTCTCTCCTCTCATGAGAACTCATCTGGAGAACTGCATTTAGTTCTGGAGTCTTCAGCATAGCAAGAAAATGGACATGTTCAAGCAAGTGCAGAGAGGGTCACAAAGTTGATCAGAGGGCTAGAGCATCTCCCATATGAAGACAGGCTGAGAGAATTATGTGTGTTCAGCCTAGACAAAAGAAGGCTCGAGGGAGTATCTGAAGGGGGCCTACAAGAAAGCTGGGGAGGGACTTATTACAAGGGCATATAGTTTTTGAATGATGGGAATGACTTTAAATTATAAGATTTAGATTAGATATTGGGAAGAAATCCTTCACCATGAGGGTGGTGAGACACTGGAACAGGTTGCCCAAGGAAACTGTAGATATCCCATCCCTGGAGGTGTTCAAGGCCAGGTCAGAATGGGACTTTGAGCAACCTGATATAGTGGGAGGTGTCTCTTCACAAGGCAGGGGTATTGGAAATGGATGATCTTTAAGATGCCTTCCAACTGAAACCATTCTATGATTCTATGTGTAGGATAATTCCTTACTGCAAGAAGCTGTGGATCATAAATATTTCTGTGGTGTCAAGGGAGGTCCAGATCTTAGTAATCCAATGGTAATTATTAAATCCATGAAAACCACATCAGATGCAGGGAATATCAGAACTGAACATGTGTGGAGGTTATATGAGGTGGAAATACAGTATATACTTGTCTTGCTGTCACCCTTCTCCACCTTTGTGCTGCTTTTGGAGAGAGGGCAGGGCAGATATCTAATCTGGCTGCCCTTACATGATACTAGTATGTAAGGTCATTTGCTTTTGACAAGCATAAAATAAGAAGAGGTAACCTGGGAGTAAGCAGATGAGGAACACAGCAAAGACATCTTGAAAGTGTTTCACATCCATTTGTTCCCAGGCCTGGTGAAAACATATAGGTCAGATCCGCAATACTTACTGAATGAGATGCCACGCTGAGAAGGGATGGAGGAATGGAAGAAGTATGGAGGAAAGGAGAGAGGGAGACTGGATGGGAGGAAGAATGGGAGGCAAGGACAGGTGTGTGCATGTTTTCTGTCACCCTCCATCCCCCATTCTCAAAACAGAGAGTGAAGACCTGGGAGGCTAGTCAGTCCTCATGACAGATTCAGTTCCCCTGTGACAACTTCCCTATAGCCAAAAATCTGCATGGTCAAGGTATTTACTTCACCTGAACGTCTTAGTTGCTTAGGGCTTTGTCACCCCAGAGCAAGCCCAAGCCAGCATTGCATTGCACAGTACTACTACTGAAAAAAAAAGACAAACGCTCTTCTTATCTTCCATCACAGGTTGTTGAAATGGGAATCGGTTGCTCTGAGAAGACAATCTCCTCCTCACGCATCCCTTCTGACCTTTCTTGGGTGGGAGAGGAAGGCAGAGGGTTTCTGAAGCAATTGAGTACCCTAAGAACCACTTAGAATCAACAGAACTAAGGACTTTATGTCACATTTGACACTCATCAGATGCATTGTTGTGTGCCCCAAATGGCAGTCCTTGCAAAAACATTGTTTGTTACTCCATACCATCTCCATACTCTTGTCTGTCTCTGCCAAGATCCTGCCTCTGCACTTCTCCACAGGGTCTAGAAGAAGAGATGACCTCAGGGAACACCACAGTAAAAGCAAGAAAATCCCTCTCATTTCTGCAGCCCACAGATAGTTATGTTCTTAGCATGCCAATTCCAGCTGGTCAAGAACACATTATTTGGATAATGCATTTCTCCGGTTCTCTCTAGTGTAGCTATAGCTGACAGGAAGAAAACATCAAGAAATTCAATCAAATACATCAAGAAATTGCAGCAAGTCACTGATGATTAACCTGTGTAGCCCAGGCAAGGCAACATGGACTGTGCTCAGGTTATGAACCTAAGAAGTCTTCTTTAGTGACCACAGACTCTTAAAAAAGGCACTTTGGAACACTTCAGTGCTAATTCTCATATTACCATTCAGATTGCTGATCCCAGAACCTTCTTCTACCCAATGCTATGACCTTTTTGCTGGAGTTATTACAAAGTATCCCTTATTAGAAAAGTTCTGCTGGTCATAAAATTAGTGCTTTTGTCTCCAGACAAAATGAGTGTATGTAATGAATCATTGGTATGTTCTTGATGCGCCTATTTACACCCATCAAGACAAGGATTTAAGAGAAATTCCATACCTCCCAGCAAGGAAAGAGTAGAACGTGATCAGGCCCATGCACATGTATGAAGGCTGCCTTGTCAATGGAGTTAAGGACAGTATGGCTCTCTCCTGTATTTAAAGTTCTGGACTTTGTAAGCACTGAATGGATTGTCTGAGCCTGAGACAAAGCCATCAGTATGAATTGCCCTTGAAAGCTAGATCTGACTTTCTGAAATCTTTAGGTCCAGAAGGTAACACAGCACCAACTTTAGTTGGAAGCTTGGAAACTAGACTTTTAGCATAAATGACAGTTGCTCATGTTTCTATTTTGTTTCTTCCCTCTGGGGATAGCAAGAGATTTCCCTGTACTATATTTCTCTGGGAATTCTGGAGAGAGGAACCCTGGCAGAAACCACCCAAAGCACAGCCAGCTCTTTTTATGACAACAAAAGATGGGGTAGCATGGGAATCATTGTGAGGTCACATGATCATCAGTTGGTAGGGAGAACAGTGATTGTTAGCAACTGATTAAATCATTACTCTGGTAATGGCCAATTTGGAACCAGGTTTCAGAAGCCGAATACTGTGTAGGAGTTATTTTAACTTACCCTGCACATTACTGCAGACAGTTGGGTGATGTGTTCACTATGTGTGTGCTCATACAGTCTCCCAGTTTGCTGTAATGATTTCCTGACGTTCAGTGCATGCTTAGTGGCAGGAAAGGAACAATGTCTCAACAGGGCCATTCAGCAGCTGCAAAATTGCCAGCATCCAAGAGGAAATACATTTTGCACAGCGGTGCAGAAAAAAATAAGGGTGGTGTTTCACCTGTATGGTTGTGAAAAGATGGAAAGGGAATACCTCAATCAGATGGGATGCCTCAGAGCAGAGGAGCCTTCACAGAGGCGGGGGATTCAGACTAGGGTCAAGAGTGGCAGTGTGTGTCTCATTTTACTGAAATAACTCTAGAAACAAAGGACTCACCCCAAACAGGAAGATGCGTGTGAGAAACAGTCATTCACTGCTAGAATATTAGAAAGGACAAAGTCTTCAAAGCAAAGATAATAATATTTTTATTTTACAATTCAGTGCTGAATTGGATGCCCTTCTTAAAAGGCATACTGCAAAGGCTGGTTACAGGAGTTTTATACTGGTTAAACATGTATATTCATAAAGATTTTGCGAAACGCTGATTACATATTCGAGGAATATTGGTTAACCATACACAGAACTCATATCCCCCACTCTCAAATGTACATCACAGTTTCTTTGTGTTCAGAATCCTCTGATGCTCTTTACCTTATCTCCTTCCTCGTTGTCTCCTCTTGATGAGCTCAGGTTGCTCTTTGTTCCTGCTGGGGAACTGTCCTTATTTTGACTAGAAAACAAGCCAAACTCCCATCACAATCTCATCCTTCATTACTGCAAGCTGGCCAGGATTGCCTTCAGTATACATACTAGATTCGGACAAAGAATGGTTTAAGTTCTCAAAGAATATTTATTTGGGTGATCCAATTATGTTTGAAAATTGCCTGCACACCATCTCCCGACATGAGACAGAGCCACATCACAAAAGCATAAAAACCAGCTGCAGCCATACCCATTAACCAATTCTCACATGTCCAAGTAATGGGCTCTGGGCCATCTATATGCGGCAAAGGGAGAGAATCTCCAAAGAACACTTCTCATAGAATCATAGAATCACCAGATTAGAAGAGACCCGTCGGATCATCGAGTCCAACCATTCCTATCGAACACTAAACCATGCCACTCAGGACCTCATCCACCCGTGCCTTAAACACCTCCACGGAAGGTGAATCAACCACCTCCCTGGGCAGCCTGTTCCAGTGCTCAATGACTCCTTCTGTGAAATTTTTTTTCCTAGTCTCTAGCCTAATTCTCCCCTAGTGGAGTTTGAGGCCATTTCCTCTTGTCCTGTCCCCTGTCACTTGGGAGAAGAGCCCAGCTCTCTCCTCTCTACAACCTCCTTTCAGGTAGTTGTAGAGAGCAATGAGGTCTTCTCTCAGCCTCCTCTTCTCCAGGCTAAACAACCCCAGCTCTCTCAGCCGTTCCTCGTAGGGCCTCTTCTCCAGCCCCTTTACCAGCTTTGTTGCTCTTCTCTGGACTCGCTCCAGAGCCTTAACATCCTTCTCATCCCAGGTTTGGCTCTCATGATAATCTCATGTAATGCTTCATCTTCACACCCTAAAGGCCACAAAGCAGAGGACAAGGTGAGTCAAATCTTCCACAGAAACAAACAGTAACTGCTGAATTGATAACACAAAACTCAGATATCTGTACCTACAGTGATATTTCTGGAAAAAACAATGGGGACTATGAGGTCATGAAAACAGTAATCCAAAACTATAGGAAATAAAGACTATTTACATGAATGCCACAGTATAAATTCAAGAACCTACAATTCAGCATCCATTTTTAAAATCACGCCCTAGTGAAAAGCTCTAAAAGACAGAATACCATCCTAGTGATACATGAACATTATTAATCTTTAAAAATCCTATAATTCTGACATTTTAGCATCTAAACATACCATCTTACCACATTCAAGTAAAACTTGCAATATTTATCTGATTGATAATAATTATGAAATTTAGCTCAAATTAATAAAAATCCAAATAAGAACTGGCAGACCACAGCTATCTAATGTATGTTTTATAATTAGCAGTTCAGTTGCAGTAATAAATCAGACGTTCTGGGTCATATCAGTGAAATAACAGAAAGGAACTCCTGTACTTCAGTCCCTATTACTTTCATTTCTGAGTGCCAACTTCCTTCAAATAGGACATACATGACTTGTTACAAACAGCTTTACAAAATCTAATGAGGAATTTGTGATTACTGGAATCCAGATTACAGACTGGAAGTCTAGGTAACCTGAAGTCCAGGTAACAGGATAGTCTTACCAGTTAATCTAACCTCAGCTCTTTCCTTTCTTTGGTTGCCCAGTACAGTCTAGAGCATATCTGAATGATTTTGTGTCCTTCATAATTAGTTAAAATTGTCTTTCTAGGATTTTAGTCATTGTAATTTCAGTAAATCTCACTAATTTACCATTTCATTTGATTGATAAGTGTTTTACTGTCCCAGAAGCGGAGCAGCCCTCAGTTTGGTCCCTAGCTGACTGAAATAGACTCTCAGCTGCAGAATAGCATGCTTGCGGCTCATTCTCCAGTATTTCACCAGGGTCTTATCACTTATCATCAGTGTCAGCATGTAGTTCTAGGATACTGAAGATCTAGAAGGGCTACATTTGTCTGTTTCCCACCATATTCCCACATGCAGGCATCACAATTCTAAGAACTAAGGAAATGAAAAGAGCTGCGGGGGTGAGGGACGGGGATGCTATGAGGTTCTGTTTGAAAAAAAAAAAGATAAATAGCTTTGCCATCAAGCCCACATTTACCTTTGTTACACTCACCAAGTGAGGTATTATTTATTGCAAGTTATTGTGATGGGAAATGTGCCGTACTGCTTCAGGAATACAGTGATGCTGAACTCAAATTGGAGGCTCAAATCCTTTGAAGTTAAAGAGTAGCATCCAGAGACCTAATCTGAGAGTTTTAAAAATATTCAGAGCACTGCAGTGCGCTCAGATGGCCACCTTATTTGCGTTATTCTGAATAATAAGGTGACTGTCTGAGTGCACTGCAGTGTGTCAATCCCCAGGCATGTGTGGAGATTTCAAAGGTCAGTTATTCTTGGCTGTAACTTGCTTTCACTGGTGCTAAGTGCCAGCAGCCTGGCAAAGAAGCCTTTTGGCTTGAAGATACCTGTCCAGGGGTTTCTTCTTGAAGCCAGTGAGGACACCCAGAACCTAAGCAGTGCTCTTTCCATCCTGGAGGAGAAGGAAACAAATATACAACTTGGCTTTCTGTGCGTTGGCCTGAAACTAGACACTGTGTTGATACTTTGCTATGACAGCTATGGCAGTGAGAATTACTTCAGAACAGAAGCATCCAGTGACTTAGGACCTCAATAATCAGTTGCACCAAAGAGCAAATGTTTTCCCTGATTTCTTGGAGGGCTGATGGGTAGGAGATGAGATGATAAAGTGCAATGGAAACTTCCAGCCTACAGGCTAGGTAAGAGTCCTGAAAAACCTGAGGACAATTGGAGAGCTGGTGATCTCACCCACTACCAACATAGACCCTCAGCTTGCTCCTAGCAGAAAATGCACTGCAGCCTTTTCAAGAAAGAAGGGTGACTGGTTTAAATGGTGCTGTTTCTTGGTGGCTGGATTTGACACAACAAGGTCACAACTATCCGATATACCTTCAAGTAGTAACACGAGTGTCCAGCAACTGTAGTTATGTAGCCAGCTGTCTTACCTATCTGTAGACAAACATTGTACCTAAGTGGCAAGATCTTGCTGGATGTCATCCACAGTCAATCAAAGATGTTTAATTTGCTTAAAGCACATACCTGCACTCATTCAAATGTAAACTCTTCTGGAGAGCACACTTAGTAACTCTAAAAGGTCTGATCTCTCTGTGACAGTCCCCAAGACATTGCAAGCTGGGACCCTTCTAAGGGGAATGGATATCCCTTTTGCTGATAAGTGCAAAGCAGCAGTGATATCAGAGAGCCTAGCATATACTGGACACATGACTGCTTACCTAGGCTAAGCTCTTGTAAGTATTTTGTAGTGCAGATCAAGCTCTCTGCTTTGGTAGTTAACATTAATCTAACAGCTTGGCCATGCCTGTGTGAACAGCCGGAAGGTGTTCAGCAGCAGATATTGCAAGGAAATTCTGAGCTATCTGTATAGCTAAACACAGTGGTCCTAACTTCTGCTCTTGTCCTCAGATGAGTAAACTGCCCACCATCCCCCTCCCCAAGATAGCTGACTGACAAAGTATGAAATTACATATGCTGAATCCCACCTTTCTGCAACAGTCTATTCCACTCTTGTATGAAATGGGAGAAATGCCTGAGGTCAGATTCTCCAGGAGTGGCTTTGGGAAGTGCAAAAGTTTTACAGTAGTTAGGGAAAGAGAAGCCTTCTTATGAATCATTAATGCTTTCATGCCTCTCCAAAGAGATTACTTGCTTTTAACACAGAAATTGTGATAACTGTCTTAAATGCACAGTTTTCACCCCAACACTTCCTTGTAGAAATTTTGCTGTATTTCTTGTTTTTTGAAAAGTAATGACTTGCTCTGGAGGAGAAAACCATCTACAAAGATTGTAGCCCTCATTTGCATCTGCTGATTAGTCTCAGTATCTCCATAGTTTAGTCCTACAGATGGTCATTCTGCAGCTTCTCAAAAGATAACTCTTTTCTCCTGCCTTCATTCACAAAACTGCACAGGTTTGGCAAAGGCATGAATAACTTTTTTGCTAACAGCAATCACTAATGCAACAACTCAGAGTAAAAACAGGGTTGCTAATGCTACTAATGTGACAGTGATAATGTCACAGTGCTGTATAGTATGAAAGCCTTTTATGGTTGTAGTTTGTTACTAGTAACATACTTCTGGCCTCCCTCTCAGCTAATTTGCAAGAAGTTTCAGCTGCAAATGTTTGGAGTATGAAATACTAATCCCATACAGTGCCCCAGAACAAAAGACATTAAGCCCAGTACTGTTAACGGAAAAGGAGAGAAAAATGTCTCCAGGTCCCTGCTGGCAGCTGAAACACAACAAAGCTGTTTGTAGTACTCAGAAATATGGTTTGGTCTTGTTCCATGGTAGTTGGTGCTTGGAAGATGACTTTTTGGGTGCATGGGAAATATATTTCAAAGCTTCAGATACAAGAGGCAAAGAGTATCTCTCTGATGCTCCCAGTTCTTATGGGCTGCCTAGTAAGCATACTTGGACATCTCCAAGTGGAATAGAGCAAGCAGCTGACCAGTAGTATTTACAATCTTTGGGTAAGGAAAGTAGGAACAGTTCAGAGGGCATAACTGGAAAGGGATGGCATGATTTTCTTGCTAATGAGAGGAAGCAAGAATTCAGCACAGCTATAATACTTAAGAACCCTCCATCCCTGTTAGTGACATCACTACAGGTCTTTGGGATGAATAGCCAGGAGCTGCAGCTCTGCTTGAAGCCTTTGCATGGTTCCTGTTCACCTAATACCTATATGCTGCAGCAGAGTGCTGCAACCAGAGTTTAATAGTCAAAGACAGGACAAATGCTTTGATTATTTCACAAAATGCTTATTCTAGACAGCCTATGCACAGCAGTCATCTTCCTTGTGTCTCTTATGTTAACAGGAACACCTGCCTGGTCATCAAGAACAAGTACTAAGAAAAGGAAGAAAACCAGTGTAACCGCTGAATTATCCAGCCTCATAATGTTGCAGGCTGTTGTTGAAGAAACAGACAGTATCTGCTTCTCTATTGCAAATAACTCTGTACAGTGACTAGAAACAGCCTGCTAGAAGTTAGCCCTGTGCAAGCAGGACTGGAGAAAAATAAATGTGAACTTAACAGTGCTATTCAGTCTGCAAGGGAGTCTGCTGCACAGTGGGAAGAGTTCTGCTTGCCTCCTGGCAAGTGGAATCCCCCCCCAAGTAGAAACAAAATGCCAATGGATTTTTACACTACCAGCAGTACAGTTCCAGAAACTGAAGCCTTGCTCGTTTGCTCTGAGAATGAAGAAAGGGTGACTTAACTGATTGGCTAAGCCAGGATTATGTGGTCATCCACTAACAAATCCTAGGCACTGTGCCAATCAGCAGGCCTGTGGGATGTCTGAATTATGCTCATTAGAGCATTCTTGTCTTCTTGCTGCTCTGACTTTTTCACACTCCTGAGTAGAAACACCCTCATCTTCCAAAACAGCACATCAGTGCTGATCCTAATCCACAGTCTGATGTTTGTCCTGGTTACCCTGTGTCTAATTCTACCCTGGACTCAGAGAACAAAACCACAATCTACTAGAATACAAACCTCTGTTTCTTACACACAAATGGGGTTGAAGATTTGCTTTTTGGTCTTTTGCCCATCTAATTTTTCTTCACAGAGGTCATAGCTTAACTCCTGGGTGGCTGCAGCCAGGGTACCTTTTCGTAACAACATTGTTCCGGTCTTGCCACGCTTCATCCAGCTGATGCAGCTTTTCACTTGCAGAGTACTGAGAATTTTGTTTCTCCAGAGGGTTTATCAACCGATCGGGTAACATTTTCTCACTGCTCCACAGGATCATGGGGGCTAGTAAGCAAGATTTCTCTGAGGTGCGCTATGGACTTCTTGCAAGGATTGTCACTTATTACCAGGTTGCACTTGCACGTTGCCAGGTTCATCGCTTCTTTAGTTGCTACAGTCTGTAGAATCTGCCATGTCTGAGACCAGAGGCTCGAGTAGGTTCCCACGGACCGTGATCTCACTACAGCTCTTCAAAACTGGAAATCAGTGTAAACTGCTGGAAAATACCTCTTATACCAGCCACAAGGAAAGGAGTGCTCCACCTGAACAGGACCTGTGTGTTTCAAGGACAGGCACTGTGAAAGGTGAAGTTGAATCAAGGTAGACAGATTCTTCAGTCATATCTTGCCCTTTAGCCATCTCTGTTGTTTTCACAGTCAACAGCCTACTTTTCCTGTCTCTCCAGGCACTGAACCAATCCCTTCTCACAAGAAGATGCCCAGCAGCATTGATGTCTCATACTAGTTTCCTTAGCTAGAATTACTAAAAACTGTCTCCATTAACAATCTGACCTGCATAAGGACACAAGCTGAGGCACTGTACCCTACTGCATTGGCACACTACTGTCTCCTTACCTCACTCTGCACCAAAAGTAGAAAGCCAGAAGTCTTTTGTTCCTTATTATAATTTTTATCTTAAAAGCAGCTCTTAAAGACGAACATGCAATTCAAAGGTTCGACACTTGAAAATGCACATGGAAAAAGAAAACACAGGGGTCTTAATAATGTTGAAATGCATAATCTGGCTTTTTTTATTTAGCTGATGGTGCTGAGTTACATTTTTCTTTCAATGCATTTGCAAGAGAAATCAAAGATACTTGTGGAGGTGAGAAATAGTCTAAGCAAGATAGAAGTCAAAAGGTTAATTAATTTTTATTTTGAGTCAACTTGTACAGTGAAGTGCAGTACCTCAGAAAATAATTTTCTGGATGTGTAGACTGTATTACTGTAGCCAACAAGAGCAAGCAAGAAATTTGATCAGATTTCTGGTCTTGCTTTAATGCTGATCTATCTTATTCAGTGCTATTCATGCATTAAAACACCCTGGTAGGGGGCAGGCAAATTCAATTTCAGAATAAGAGTGCTGGAAGCTAAATAAATGCAATAGGAAGAAGATTCCAGAAGATATGCACAAAATAAAAGGGAAACCAGTGTATATTAGTTCCCTCTTTAGGGCAGCTTAGTCCTTACATCCTTGTGATTCTGTTCTGTGCAGGGAGGTGTCCATCCATGGAACAGTGTGAGATGATAAATTTTGAAATTAAAGGGATCTGGGGGAAAAAAAATCAGTGACATCTGTAGTGTTTTACCTAGTTACCAGCTATAAGTGTTTTCTTGTACATACTCCTCAAGTAGCATAGTCATGACTGTATAAATGCAGGCATCTCATATAATGAGATGTAGTCTGTGCAAATGATTCAGTACTCAACCCAGCTATGCTTAGGTCATTACCAAATGTCTGCTTGCTGCAAGGTCATAAAAAAAGGATGTGCTAAAAGGAGGAAGAGAGACTGTGAAAGTAGCTGCTAGTCTGTCTAGTCACATCAGCTTTCTCAGGCCATTCTGCAGCAGGCAAGAAAAATTGGTTTAAAGACACTGACTAAGCTTCAGCCAAGGCATCTCCTCTGTGAGCTAGTTGGAGGGTTTGAATTCAGTTGTCTTTTTCCAGTATTACTTGTTATACTCCCCTCTTGTCTCTGGTGTAAGGAGAGATGGATTTGCATTATCCAGCTGCATGCACTGTGCTGTTTTACATCTGCCTATACTTGCTGTCTTTCTGAGGGACTTCAGGATGAGGCGCTTCACATAGAATATTCCTTTCCAGACTTTTACAGACACGGTCAATTCAAAGCAGACTAACTACAAACAACTACCCTTCCCTTCCAGAAATGGACCACCAGTTTATAGATGACAATGTAGATGAAGGTCAGGAATATGAGTTGACATCCAACACGGTTTCATCAAGGGCAAGTCCTGCCTAACCAACCTAATGGCTTCAGGGAGACCTTAGAATGGCCTTAAGTACCTGAAAGGGGGCCTAAAAGAAGGCTGGGGAGGGACTTTCTACAGCAGTATGCAGCGATAGGATGTGGGTGAATGGCTTTAAATTGAAAGGAGGAAAATTTTGATTAGACATTAGGAAGAAATTTTTTATGATGATCATGGTGAGACGCTGGCACAGGTTGCCTGGGGAAGTTGTGGATGCCCTGTCCCTGGAAGCTTTGAAGGACAGTTTGGATAGGACCTTGAGCAGCCTGATCTAATGGGAGGTGTCCCTGCACATGGTAGGAATGCTGGAACTAGGTGATCTTTAAGGTCCTTTCCAACCCAAAACATTTCATGATTCTATGATCTTGTTCCCAGACTGCCATATTTTATGTACATCTGCCAGAAGAGGGATTCCTTTTAACCTCAGAGAGCAATTTTCAAGCTCACCCTTTGGATCAATCACACTAATGATCTGAATTGGTGTCTGGGATATAAATACAGCAGGCAAGCCTAGCAACACCATCCACATGGCGCTCTGGTACAGAGACTGTACAGTAAAGAAATGAAAAAGTAGGTGCACTTGCCAGATAGAAGACCCAAACCCATAAATAAAAACTAGGAAGTCTCTTGTGATGTTGACAAACTAAAAGGGCAAAAACAGAGGAAAGATGTTGACATCTTATCCACCACATCAGGCTCAGTGGGAGCGGAGTCTGACTGGGTCACAAACTTCATACAGTTTCACCCTGCCTTTGGGATTAGTTGCAAATACCTTTCACACTGAAGGGCTGCATGCAAGGAATTAATCAAATATCATCCACTTTGTGCAACCCAAAGTATCATACAGAGCATGTAAACGGGTAAGGGAGGGAGACATATGTGAACTAGAGTTTCAAAAGTAATTTTTAGCTGTTCTTAATCCTCTAACCAACCTATCTTTAATGCCTTCTCTCAGGATGAGATCTCTCACAAAACTGGGAAAGATCTTTGCTTTCAGGGGTACAAAAGCATCTACTTGCCCGTGTGACTAGCATTTTTATAGGTGTCTAAGGGAGTGTTAGCAGAAGCCCAGCATATCTGTTTGAATTATTTCAGCAGCTAGGAGAGTTACATACAGTGTCAGATATTTTTCAGATTAGTCCTTTTAGCAGCTGATAACATATGGGTCTCAGTTGAAACACCGTAATGTGAGCCATGCAACAGGCCTGTAAGGCAAATTAAGCAATAACATGCTTGATGCTCTGGCATCATAACAAGTCATGTTTCTTTCCAAGCTGTACACAGTGGGGAAAGGTACTCCCTCCCTTTCACTGTCCTTGCTATAACCCTCAGGCACAAGATGACAGACTCTGTGCTAAGTACTTGGGCTGCTTTGTAAGGATGAGGATACCAGCTGTCCTCCTGGCAGCCCCCAACAGTGGGACAGATGGGCAGCACCTGGAGGAGCTGGTAGGTTCCTGGCAGGTTCCCTATGGGCTCCTCCAGTCTGCCCCAGAGCCATCTAGGTGGGGAAAGTGGAGGCAGAGCATCCTAGAGAGATTAAATAGGGGAAAGCAGGAGACCAAAGAGAAAGAAAAGAAGGCTGTGGAGTCAGGATGAGAAGGAATAAAAGGCTGTTTTACCCCAAGACTAATCACACTCTTCCTGAGTGTCATCACTTGTAGTTGGATAGGAACAGATACGGAGCCTGGAGCTGAAAGGACAAGGCAATATTGAAACCACTCAACAGCCTTTCTTCCCATGAACTCTCTGTCAACAACCAGAAAGCTAGGCTGGACTTCACTTGGAACTGTGTGCCACCCTAACTCTGAGTGCCATGGAGCACATCATTTGCTGCAGCCCAGGCAGTTTGGGAGGGGGCAAAAAGAGGCCATGAAGGGTGAAATACAGAGCAGGATACACCTGGTCATTACTATCTGGGATAAACAGCCACCAATAAAAGGGTAAGAGGATGGGGGGGGATGGGGACAACTCCTGGGTAGAACTGCAAGACTCCCTTAGGCTTGCTAGCAGGGACCAACCCCAAGCCCTGCAGAAGCATTAGCAATGCTACCTGTCCTGCTCAGTACAGGGGCAACATCTCATCTCCAAGATGAAAAACCAGGTGGCATACAACCTATGAGTACACAGTTGTCTGCTTGAGAGGAGGTGGCTGGAAGTGCTGCATCTCCTCACAATAGCCAGGGGAGAACAGGGTAATGAGAGCTTGCCTGCCATAGGTGTGCCATAGGTAGCTGGCAAGGAATGCTCAGCAGCAGGCTTCCAGATTACCTAGTCCTGAGTCATGCTTCAGCTGGTGTCCAGTACCCTATCAAGGAGAGTTGTGGTCACCCAGCAGTAATCATGAAGTAACCTCATCGCCATGGTGCTGCTTGGTCAGCTTGCAGGGAGAGGGATAGCAGGTCACCCTGTGATGGCCACAGACCTGCCCTGATGACAGGGAAAGAGGTGGCATGAAGGAAAAAGGAAAGAATTGTGAGGTTAGGAAAAACCACAGAGGTACATCTGCATTCTGAGACTTCCTGAAGTCCAGCTGCATGTCCCAGTTGTAGTGCTGGATTCTTGAAGTTAACCCAGTGCTTTTATGTATCCTTGGAAATCCAGATTTGCCTCAACAACAAAGTGCAAATACACACTGAAACACATAGATATATCTTGTGCTGTAATGCTGTGACTGTGAAAACTGTTTCTAAAATCATTGTACACCCCAGATGAAGTGCATAAGGTTCAAATAACCCTTACTGTCTGTAGTCTAACTAGGAAACCTTGATCTCTGAGGTGAAGTCATTAAAGCTGAACTTCTGGAATTTCAGAGGTGTTTACAGAGCCTGTTAATTGCTATAATAATACTTTAGACAATGCTAGTTCATGGAATTTCCCTAGAATTAGCACATCAGTAGCAGTTCCAGCCAGATCAATCCACTCCCTCCTCACAGGAGCACTTCCTCATGCTGCTTCTGCTGATGTCTTCTGTAGGGTCATTAATGCAGAGGTAAGACAGTCAAAAGAGTCAGAAGGTGTCAGAAGTTGACCCTGAACATTTCCTAGCAGATGTAAGTCTTTTTTGTCTCATTGCCACATAGCTGACATCATCTGTTTGCTATGTTTATCTCACACCTATGAAGTATGAGATGGTTTCCACCCATAACAGAATAAGCTGCATATTTTTTCCAAAATCATGTGTCTTTGACTACCTTACCCTTTCAGGCTCATCAACTCAACAGGCCAACAGAGGCATAGAGCGCCCTGGAGCCAGAGAGGAAACTTAATCCATGAAAAATGCCTATGACAACATATGAACAACTGAATTCATAATCATAGTGACACTAGGAACAGAGCTCAGCAAAACAGTTGTGTTCTTTCAATCAGGCGAAGTAGCTGTTGCCCAGCAGCTCTCACTCTTTCCTGTTGGATATTCACATTCTGAAACACATCCCATTGAAGACAAGCTTTCCTTACAGGGGGCAAACTGATATGCCTACACAGCAGAGGGAAGAGCAGGATTTTGTGGGCCTATTGTTGTTAATGAACTTTGTCACATTGATCAGTGATTTATTAGCAAATGTAGCTGTCCATTGTTGAAAAGCAATGACAACTGATTTGTGTTAAATGCATCTACATTATGCTGTAGATCTTGACATCAGCCTGCTTACTTAGTACACCTTCAGCTGGGCCAGGGATCTAGCATACTCAGCTGCAGTTGCCAGACACATGCAATTTCCTAAAGATACTCCATTATCCAAATCTAGCTGATCTAGTCATTGACATTTTCAGCAGTGACTGTCCAGAAGCCCTCAGGAGAGTCCCTAGTTTCCTCCAAGACCATACCTGTTCCAATGTAGGCTGCACAGAGGAATTCAGGAGGTGAAACTGAGCCTATAGTCATCCTTATCAATGAGTACAGTGGCTCCTGGATAATTCTTTACCTAAGGACTATAATTTCTCTCACTTTGTCACTCATACGACACAGAATATGCTGCACAAAGCATGTTAAGACAGATGCATAACTGTTCATTAGCACAACCTGTAGCATGCATCAACTGTAATGGCGGAAGTTACTTTCAGGGGAAAATAAAAATTAAATAAGAGAAAAAGAAAAGGGAAAAGAAGAAAAAAACTCTCTGACAGCAAGTGGGGAAGGTAGTAATGGAGATTCTCAGACAACTGTCCTCTTCCTGATTCCACCTTCAGGCCAGTTGATGGTCCCATAATACTTCCCAGTAAGAATCACAAAGCTTTTCATCACACAGACTCCCTCCTAGCTCTCCCTTTTTATGGGATGCTGTAGACACTAATGCTCCCTCTGCTCAAATATAAGTGCTGCACACAGACTGGTTGTTCAGCTTTGTGCATACACATAACAAGGTTCCAAAACATAAAGCAAAGAAACAAAAACAGGTAAAAAGGAGGAAAGCAGTTAGACTTCTCACATCAATGGCAGTCACTTGCTATGGGAGCCTACCACACTAATACTGGTAGAGCCACAAATGCAAGACCACAATATAGCAGCAAAACAACAAACGGAGAACGTTCCAAGCATAGTCTGAAAAACACAGCCACAGCATCTTGGGTGAAAAAGTACCAAGATGTGAGTAAATTGCAGGCAGCAGAGTTGCAGGTTTCTACTTGGAGCAAGCCTATTTGCAAAAGCCTTTGGCATTACAAAAGCTAAAGCACCTACAGCACCTTGCAACAAACAGATCTAGCAAGGAAGAGTATAGAAGCCCTGTATTGGAGTAGTCAGTAGGCTAGTGCATGAAATGCTCTTTTCCCTTTGAGGAAAACAGGTTGAAGTTCCTGCCACCTACCTACTATGGATCCATCAGTGCAAGGATCTGAGCTATTCTCTCCCTCATCCTAGTCAGATAATTACTATGTGTGACTAACTGGATCAAGTTAAAGATGTCACTGCTCCAGCAAGAGGATCTAGCGCCAGCTAGATGACCTCTAGAAGTCCAGTCCAGCTCAAAGCATTCTTTGATTCTATGACTGTGGCTACTCTGTACAGGGCTGTGCTCACATGCATGATGACAGGAATCCTCTGTTTAGAAGACAAAGTGTTTATGCTGAGGATCCTGAGAGAGGTTATATCTCATACTCTACTCTAGTCCTCTGCAGCTCACTTGTGGCAGGCTTAGACAAGTGTCTAAGGTGTCCTCCTTCCTCAGGCACTAAAATCTCCCTATGCATTGCTTTGCAAGGTCTGTGTTTAGTCTGAAGACAGAGGAGAGTCAGAGGCATACCCTTCCTCTGTTTAAGCACAGCTGAACAATCACTGCACTGTGCAGAGATGTCCTTATCTAGATGATAACACTTGAGCCATTGTTCAGCAAAATTTGGAACCTTCAGGAAAGAGTAGTTGATTAATGGATATTGCAGACTACAATGTTGCTGCAACCCCTAGTTTTCTATCTCCCCTTATATAAATCACGTTTAGCACTGGCAGTTCTGAGAAGGCAGTCTGTGAAAGTAGTTTCTTTGTAAAAGGAACCAAATGGCAGTTTGCTCTGGCTGACTATGACTTCATGTACCTGAGTCAGGGAGACTGCTGAAGATGACTGGGATTGGCTAGATTTCAAATTGAGAAACATGAAGTGGTTTATCCCTATTCTGGAAGAAGTCTTTCTACTGCCTCTGAGCACAAGGTTTAGTTAACTGATTAGTGGCTAGTTGAAGACAACTAACAGCCTGCTCATGGTCTCAAAATTGGGTCTAGACACTGCAGGTATCAATCAGGTAACCTGAACACCATTAAATCTGGGATCATCATGGCAGTTGCACTGCTTTTTTTTTCAACAGTTACTAGGCAGCACTGCACCTTACATCCATCAGCTTTTTCCAAAAACCATAGTGGCTAAACACATGAATCTGAACAAATCGAATAGTTCTTCCCATTTGGGCATTATTCACCCTTCTGCTTCTGATCCATATGCGTGATATTCCTAAGCAGATCAACCTTAAGTTAACGGGGTTTCAACAAAACCTTCATGTCTTACGAGTAGCAGTCCTGTAGGAGAGTCTTCATAATCTTGCTTCCAGGTTAGTAGTAGTTTTAATACTTAGAAGTCTTTTAATATTTAAGTCTATGTATTCTCTTATGTCTTGCAGGAGGGAGAAGTGGGGGGAAAGAGACAAGTCCTCAAGTTATACCAGGGGAGATTCAGGTTAGACATCGGGAAAAATTTCTTCACCAAAATAGTTATTGGACACTGGAACAGGCGACCCAAGGAGACGGTTGAGTCACCATCCCTGGAGGTATTTAAAAGACAGGTGGATGAAGGGCTCAGGGATATGGTTTAGTAATGGACAGGTACAGTTGGATATGATAATCTCAAAGGTCTTCTCCAACCAAACAATGCTACGATTCTATGATTTTTCATCAGTGAGGTGCCACAGGTGAGTTTGCATTTGGAGAAGTATGGCGGACTGTGATATCTGAGGGTGAAAAGCAATACAGTGACTCCCAATGAAATGGCAGTCTCTTAAAAGGTTTGACAATGCTGTCAGACCCTTGGCCCCTGACCTGAGCAAGCAGCTGTTCTGGCCCAGCTTGTTTTGCCCCTGTTTCTACATATAGGAATAAGAAGATGATTTTTAGAATGATGTTTTCTTTCCCTCTGTGTGTTGCTGCACAACATTACTAGATACAAACAAGATTTGTCACTCTGAGGGGGTAGAGGGAGATCTTGTTCAGGCTGTTATGTATGTCAGGAACAGCTTAATCACCAGTAGGGTTGCTTACTTGCCTAAGACCATTGCTGTATCTTTCAGGAATCATCAATATTCCACTTAGGAAATACTTTTGCTTTTAGCAATTTGTATGTGTGTGTTAGCTATCCAGAGAAAGATGGCATGACTAAATAATCCAACAAGTGTTTTATCAGCTTGTGTTTGCTCCTGATTCAAAGACAATGCCCCCTTTCCCCCTCCCCCCTGCCCCCGACAGTCATTCCCCAGGAATGCAGATCTGAGAGCTTTGGCATTAAATTTTACTTAATGGAATTTGCTGCACAGATAAAACAGAAAAAAACACTAAGTCCTGTTCTGAGGACATTTCCTCTGATAACAAACAGTTGACAAAGGAAAAAATATAATTTATCCACTGGTTTGTATGAGGTCAATAATTTAAAAAAACAGTTAAAAAAAAATCCAGACAACCACCCCAGGAGAATGAATTTCAAATTGATGAGATATTTTGTCCAGATTTTCAAGTATTGTGAGTTCAGTTGTTGCCTGACGTACTTTAGAGAACTGGCACCAGGAGTACAGGGGTTTTGTTGCCATTTCAGCAGCCAGAGGAAATTGTGCAGAGAGCCCTCTGGACAGCCAAGTGTGACAGAGATCTGGCCCTGACCAGGAAAGTGACACTGAGTGTTACATGTTCTTCAGATGTTCTTGGAATAAAATTAGCATTTACAGACAGGTTGGTCCTGATGACCTCCTGTGTCTAATGCTCAGTCAGGATAGTCACAAAAAACCTTCCTCTGGTACATCACAGTGCTCTTCCAGACTGGAGGCTGAATGTGCTTGTAGAAACTTAAGGAGACCTGATCAAAAACAGAAAAGGTTTCCAGATTTCCACAATATCTGTGCCTTCTACAGATGCTACTGTCTCTGTATGTTTTGCTATCATGTCTTCTTGCAATCTGTGCTGGGGACACTCCCTTGTCGATTTGGCAGATTTTAATAGAACAGGAGAAAAACAAGCTGGGTTGTAAAATTGGCACATGGAGTATTTGCTTGGCAAGAAATTGCCTCCATTAGTTACTGCTTAGGCATACCAGTCAGATACCAAAGTTAATGGAGATTGGTATTCCTCTGACTTGTCAAGGCCCCAGAAAAACTTATTAAAGCATCAGGTAGGAATCATGTAATGGTAGACATATACTATCTAGCTCACTCTCTGTTAAAGTGTACAAACCCTAGTATTGCCTT
The DNA here is from genome assembly GCA_033558105.1 of Coccyzus lansbergi. NCBI lineage: Eukaryota > Metazoa > Chordata > Aves > Cuculiformes > Coccyzidae > Coccyzus > Coccyzus lansbergi. The sequence goes on along the minus strand of JAUMJK010000215.1, from coordinate 2,373,672 downwards.
CCCCATGCCCCGTACTCTTCTCATGGCCTGCCAGGCTGAACTTATAAAAATAACTTGCGTGGCACCATGGGATGATCTTTTTCCTTATGACAAAGAGATGGCCTGAGCAAAGAGACCTGAAACACCTGAGCTGTTCCATAGTACCATATCAAGCCTGCAGCATAAACTAGCTGGAAACTCCTCTTTAATGGACAGAGAAGCATGTTTTGCTGAACAGTGTGCCCACTAGGGATATGAAAGGGAAGCTTTCTTCTCGGCTTCTGGCTATTGCTTGTCTTTCTGGATGACAGTCCTGAAATTAAAGTGTGAAATGCATTTGCTGTCTATTGGAAAAAAAGCACTTCCACCCTAAAGGATCTTAAAAAAGAAACATTGAGTGGTTTGGTATTCACTATCAGAAATGGCAGTGTACATACTCTTTTCAAGAGCAGATTTCGGTTCCCAGGTGAGATATTATTAATAGCTCTATATCGGGATAAGCACATGCCTAGGACTTCCTCAAGGAGAAAAGAGGAGAGCAGTAACTTATTGCCTTGGGCAGACAGGCTTCCTGTCCTGCTCTAAGAGCATGGGTGTTGCAAGAGTATGTGACATAGATCCACTTGCAATGGAAACAAAACTGTGTTGCGGGGCTTGCAGATTGCTAATGGCTTGGAGTCATTTAAAAAGCTTAGGCGGTGGTAGAGAAAACCACTTCCTCTGCAAATGAACTCCATTGTCTATAATTGCCAGTGGTTTTCTAGTATAATGATCTGGCCATCCAGTATTACCTTTCCTGAAGTATAAGTGAAGATGTGGTAAGAGAGCCACCACCCATGAAGAATGTTATCCTGATGGCCTCCAACAGCTTCCAGAAGACTGTTCTCTTCAGGACCCAGGTGATTGTCCTCTTTTCAATGTCCTGCACCTGTAATAAGATGACAGTGACAAATGACTAATGTCATCTGGAGCAGAGCTCTTTTTATTCAGCTCATCTTCGTAATAATTAAGTACTAAGAAGTAATGCATTTTTGCTGCTGGCAACTCTGCATAGTTCTAGATAGCTCTGTAGTTTGGAGGGTAAAAGAAGATGATAGCAGGCAGTAGAGATTATTTGTAGAGTGGGTCAGAAAATCAATTTGTTCCAACTATAAAGTAGCATGGGTGAGAATAAAAATAGAAACCCTTCATCAGAAATTTCTGCATTGACTATCCGTACTTACAGCATTTGTTAGAATGTGGATGTGAGTGAATCCTTTGAGAATACCAAAATTTACTTTTGCTTGTTTCTTTCTTTTAAATATTTTCCCTTGCCAAAATCCCTAAATATCAGAAAAGAGATCCTTCAAATAAGAACTTCTTTCTAAATTAACAACATTGGTCTGACTTTCATCATGAATAAGAATATATAGATATGCTCTCTGCTTGTCATCATTCATTCTGTCCTATGACAGTCATTGAAGCTATTCACCCGTATCTCAGAGGATTATATTTCATAAATTTTGACAAAGCTGAAACTTGCGCAGGAGATCGACTGTAAAAGGGACTGCAGCTTACTTTCACTGGGTGTTTTCTTCAGCCTGCAGGCTGCCCCATTAACTTATGGTCACTCAGCAGTTAAGGACTAGTTGGATTAATCAAACACTTGACGGGGCAAACTATGGAACAACAGCAGTGCTGCTTAGAGTAAAATACTTTAAAGTATCTGGAGTGTGAGCTGGAATTATGAGAAAACAGTCTATGTTAGTGCATCTGCTATTTTGATAAACTTTCTGAGAGTAATTAAGTGCCTGTTTCTCTCTGTTCACTGCTCCAAAATGAGAAAATCAAGCAGACAAATTGCCTTTTCTTCTCACTCCTTACTGCTCCAAGTGAACAAATTCAGAAATTAGACTGTTTCTATTTTATTTATGACCCCAAGACTAAAGATGAATTTGCAGCTTTTTTGGCAGGCAGTGGCAGTATCACCTTGAAACACGCATTTTTGACAAGAGACAAAAAACCTATTTCAAAAAACATCACAGCCTGTGCTTCATATTCCCTTTGAGAACTTCAGAACATGTTAAAGACACAAATCTTCAAGGTACACAACCTTTTTTTGCTCTGTCTGCTACCAGAACAGGATGGAAGAGCAGCAAAGTCACCTACAACTCTGTAAAGGATCATATTATATGAAATTTGAAACTTGGTCTCCAATAAAGTCAAAATTTTACTTCAGTTGTATATGACACTTTACTGCCTTTGCTATCAAGCCAAGATGCTTTCTCATCACTCTCTGATGGGTTTTGTCCACAGCCAGTAGTGACCTGAAGCTCCACCACTTCTCAGGAGTTTCCCCAAGCCAGACAGCCACAGCAGAGCTGTGGATTGTTAGGAAAACAATATGGATTATGCCATGCTACAACTGCCATTTAGAAGAATGCTTGGAGTCTCATTTTAAAAAAATCTTGCACTGATACCTGGTTCCTAGTTGAAAATATTAGGAGGCTATTTTAACTGACAGTTTCAGTTTTCATGGAATCCAGTTGTCTTTGCATGGTCCAACTTGAGTCTTCCTAGACTCCACAAACATAATATCTGGTGAGTGTAATTATTTGTGTGTGTAAAGGAGTGAAATAAATACTTCGGTTTGTGTATAAGTTCTTACACATCGCTTGTTTTGTTCTTTGACCTTTTCTACATGCAGCCATTTTGCTAATTTATATAAAATGCCCCGTGTGCAAGCCCAGCTGTAAAAGTGCTTTCAGTGATTTAACTAACTGCTGTGGGTTGCACATGTAAACACACAAATGAAAGTTAACCAAGAATAAGCCATTACTTTGGGGGGAAATTTTAGCATACTTTTAGACCTCTGTCAGACAAATTAGCTACAGGAATTCAAGGATTTGTAAGACCTTCCTTCATGATAGTCTTTGCTACTGCCACAGCAGTAGTTACCAGACTGGTTCCCTCAATGTGAACATGAGATAGGTAGTAAGCAGGATCAACTGAGCTGCAGAGAGACCCTTTCCTCAGGAGCCCCTGCTGCTAGCAGGCTGGAAGTTAGCATGCTATTCAGAACTCTACACAATGACATAAGCCTAGGAACAGGCCTGGCCCAAATTTTAGCTTTCAGATTTTCTGTCTCAAGTGTCTTTATGGTTTGGCACAACTGAGGCTTCAAAGAGGAGCTTGGACTTCCATTCCTGCTGGCCAACTGCTTTTGTGCATGTATATCTTGTTCAACAGCAGTGGTCTTTCTACAGAGACGAGATCCACTGTACTGTGCCATGTGCAAAAAAACCCTAGCAGTTTATTCTTGGTTCTGAACACGGAGAGTTGGTGACAAATAGAGGAGCAATAGAGGAGCAATACATGGCTCCCATGGTCCAAGAGGAGGTGGTCAGAGTCCTGCTTGGCCAACTGGACACCCACAAGTCTATGGGGCCAGTTGGGATTCATCCTAGGGTATTGAAGGAGCTGGCGGATGTATTGGCCAAAGCCCTTTCCATCATCTTCCAGCAGTCCTGGAAGACTGGGGAGGTACCTCTGGACTGGAGGCTGGCTGATGTAGTGCCCATTTACAAGAAGGGTAGCAGGGATGATCCGGGGAACTACAGGTCAGTCAGTCTGACCTCAGTGTCAGGGAAAGTCATGGAACAGGTGATCTTGAGTGCTATCATGAAGCACTTGCAAGAGAACCGAGTGATCAGGCCCAGTCAACATGGGTTTACCAAAGGCAGGTCTTGCCAAACCAACCTGATCACCTTCTATGACAAAGTGACTCGGCTGCTGGATGAGGGAAAGACTGTGGATGTGGTCTTTCTGGACTTCAGTAAAGCCTTTGACACAGTTTCTCACAGCATTCTGCTACGGAAACTGTCAGCTCCTGGCCTGGACAGGCGCACACTCTCCTGGGTGGAAAACTGACTGGATGGCCGGGCCCAGAGAGTGGTGGGAAATGATGTTAAGTCCAGCTGGAGGCCAGTGACAAGTGGGGTTCCCCAGGGCTCAGTGCTGGGTCCAGTCCTGTTCAATGTCTTCGTCAATGACCTGGATGAAGACATTGAGGGTACCCTTAGCAAGTTTGCAGATGACACAAAGCTGTGTGGAAGTGTGGATCTGTTGGAGGGTAGGGAGGCTGTGCAAAGGGACCTAAACAGGCTGGACCACTGGGCAGTGTCCAACAGCATGAGGTTTAACACGGCCAAATGCCAGGTCCTGCACTTGAGGCACAACAACCCTATGCAGAACTACAGACTGGGAGAAGTGTGGCTGGAAAACTGCCAGGAGGAGAGGGACCTGGGGGTGTTGGTCTACAGCCGACAGAACATGAGTCAGCAGTGTGCCCAGGTGGCCAAGAAGGCCAATGGCATCCTGGCTTGTATCAGAAACAGTGTGACCAGCAGGTCCAGGGAGGTGATTCTCCCTCTGTACTCAGCACTGGTGAGGCCACTCCTTGAATACTGTGTTCAGTTCTGGGTCCCTTACCACAAGAAGGATGTTGAGGCTCTGGAGCAAGTTCAGACAAGAGCAACAAGGCTGGTGAAGGGGCTGGAGAACAGAACCTATGAGGAGCGGCTGAGAGAGCTGGGGTTGTTTAGCCTGGAGAAGAGGAGGCTGAGAGGAGACCTCATTACACTCTACAAGTACCTGAAGGGAGATTGTGGAGAGGAGGGAGTTGGGCTCTTTTGCCTAGTGACAGGGGACAGGATAAGAGGGAATGGCGTCAAGCTCCGCCAGGGGAGATTTAGGCTAGAGATTAAGAGGAAGTTTTTCACAGGGTCATTGGGCATTGGAATAGGCTGCCCAGGGAGGTGGTTGATTCACCTTCCGTGGAGGTGTTTAAGACACGGGTGGATGAGGTCTTGAGGGACTTGGTTTAGTGTTAGATAGGAATGGTTGGACTACAAGATCCGATGGGTCCCTTCCAACCTGGTTGTTCTATGATTCTATGAAATGTGTTTTAAGACTAAAACGTCCACTTCCTGTCTGCTACTTAAGTATTCTGCTACTTAGTGGCAGCAGCTCCTGGTATGAGGAGGAAAAAATTTCCTAGCAGTGTCAGAAAAATGTTCCAGTGAGGCACAGCAGAGGCTCTTATGTGTACCAAGCCTTCATGTGCAAGTAACCAACCTTCTTTTGGAAGTACTGGGTTAGGCAGGAGTGCCTGTGGATTTCCAAGAGATAAGCAGCAGTCTGTGTCCTGACTTTGGTATAAGAAATCTTATGCAGGTACCATAAAAAATGACTTGCCTGGCTGCAAGAGTCGGTTAAGTCCTTACAGAGAATTATAAGGACTTGATATAGTTTACTTAACAACCTAGTAACATGAATCAACTTGAAACTCTTGACAGACTCTGTGCTAAGTGGACAAATAGCATAAATTTGTTCTCAGATTTGCTTCTAAGCATGTTAAAGAGCTTGCTGAGGATGCTAAAGCCCTAGAACGCAAATCCACCATATACATTTGGTTCAAAACTCCCTACTGGTCACTTGTTTTACCAGACAGGCTGTTTTAAGGTCCATGAGAAATTGCACAACCTTAGCCTGTACATAACATCTCTGCAGCAAACGCTGCTTTCTGCAGGTGGCGTTTCATGGGCCAAAAGTGGAAAAGGCATATCTGGTCTAGCTGCCTGCTATAAGACTGATGGAGCTAGCATCTCAAGGACCTATTGCATGGAAAGGTGAGGAAAAAATGAGGTAGGCTTAGAGTCTCTACTACCTGATATGAAGATCTAACATGTGTTCAGTAGTGATACAGTCCAATCAGATCAAACTAGAAAAAGGGCCACTTCGGCATTAGTTGTCTTCAATAGTCAGGACAGAGTACTTTGACCTGCACACTGAGTGCATTCTAAAGTAACCATCAAAATGACTGGATGCTGAGTTTTATCTTTGTCTCCTAATTGGACCTCTCAGTTACATTTGTTGTAGTCACATTCTTAACTTGTTGGCACGATGACCATCAACTGGATTTTTTTGTTGTTGCTGTTGCTTTTTTAATGAGATTATTTTCTACCATGCATATAAATCCTGAAGCTGGAGGTGCATGCAATGGCTATCATAGGAGGTGGTAACATTCATATATATCTAGTGTGTTTGTTGGTAGACGTTCTACTCGGCTTAGTTAAAACATGGTGGACTTCTCATTTTGTTTCCAAGCTCCATTCTGAGACTTCTTTGTGAGCTGCCTCTCATTCAAGTAATTTACAGTGTATGCCATAGCTCAAAATAAAATTAATACTTTTGCATAGAGGGACACTACAGAGGCTTCATACCATGGATTTTTGTGCTATACTTGGACTTCCAGATTACCGATAGAGAAATTGCACATCTTCCTTCTAGTGAGACAGACAACATGCCCAAGATCACTGTAGTGTTACTGGTCATACATATCAGTCTTCCTTTTCTTGCTTTCTGAATTTATTTTGCTATGTTTTTGTCAGTCAATCAGTACTTTTTATCTATGACCTTCCCATCCCATCAGACTGTCTTGAAAGACAGAGATTCAGACTTGCTGAATTTAGTGGTAACTCTTAAATAAAGTATCTAAAAGTCATTTCTGAGAACAGAGGTTTCACAGCAGCTTGAACTCTGATTTTTTTTGCCTTGTTAACAATATATTTGGCCAGTCCCTCACATCCAATTGCAGAGAAAGGCCCAGTAAGAAAGCTCCTCTGTCCCATGCATTCCCTTTCTTTTCTTCTCTTCAGAGCATCCCACACTTGACCCACGCTTTGCTTTACCTCTTCTTTTTTGGAGACCTCTGTCTCCTAGACTCTTCCCCACCATAGGCAAGGGAGATCACAGGTTGGATGATGTACTGTCCATAAGAATAGGGCTATGGGGAGGCTGAAGATGTGAGTTCAAGGCTGAAGATGTTGTGAGTTCTGGACCCAGTATAAGAGTTACAATATTGGCTTCCAAGAGAAGGAAGATGAGGTTCTTGCAGGAGTCACAGCTCTGTGAATAGGACCAAAGCTAAAAGAAAATCACCCACACTGCATGGCTAGTTGACACAGCCTGATGAAAACAACTAGAGTCTAGGGAAAATAGCTATTATCTCTCTGAGTTTCCTCTGATAGTTTTATTACAGCCTGCTATGGATGTGAAGAAGGCATTTGGGAAACAGCACTAATTCCAGATTAGTCCTTAGCCACTATCCCACTTTCTGTAAATAAACAGAAAACCCAAGGCTCCTAATGAGGGTTTTTCTGCCATTCTAGTCCTGAGCCTTAGAGGTTATGATCATGCTCTGAGAATTTGTGCTATCAGTAAGTCTGGTGCCTCAGAGAATATGGTCATGCAGGAAGCCCACCCAGCAATGTCACCAGATACCCCGGAGTGAGGGGAGATGTAATCCTGTGTACACTGGTGGGTGCCAATCTAAGCAGGTCCTTTAAGACCTCCAGTCTTGGAAACTCCTTTTTAAAGTGAACTAGTTTTTATTAGGGTACCAATCTTCGCAACACAGCCTGCATTTATCTACAGGTCCCTTCCGCAGAGCTGGTCTTGAGACAAGAACATTGCATCATATAGCAGCTTGGTCTTGCACGCCCTGGACAACATATCCAGTTTGCTGAGATCGCCTTGAAGATTAAACCCTCCCTGCCACCGATTGTGTGCTGCCTCCTTCCATTTTGCAAAGTGAATGAAGTACAAGGCTTGGCTATTTAAAGACAGACCAAGGTTCTACTGCATTGTTGACGGTCCATCTACTGAAGATTATCATCAGTTATGAATTCAGACTGGCTCCAGACTAGCAACGACAGCCCTGCGAGTTTATATGAAGCTCAGAAAGGCCCTCCTAACAACCTTTCTGTGTTCATCGGTGAAACCTTCCCCACAAACATCCCTATGCCTAACCATGCCAGCACAAATCTGTTTTGAGCAAGCTGGTGAGTTTAATGTTTAAGAGGTTTTTCTACAATTTCAAAATTTTTAACAATTTCCTACTCTCCTACAGCTTTCATTCTGTTCAGACCTTTTCATGTCTGCTTTTTACTCACAACACAAGAAATAGGGGCCTTCCTATTTCATGTTACAGATTTTTCACACACAGGGTAAATCACAGGTAGAAATGTTGCTACTTTGAAAAACCAAATTGATTCATATAATCATTATGGTACTTTTATGATGGGAAAGGATTGCAGAGGTGAAGATATCTTGGTAAAAGAAATGTGGACCTAAAGACTGCTAAAGCGGTTGATCCAGAGGTAATATGGTGAAGTCATGAATTACAGGCACTACTGAATAGAGTGGCCTTCAGCTAGGATACTTGGCAGTCCAGGAGACTTGGCAGCATAGACATAGCATTATAGAACAGAGATGGATGATGTGGAAGACAGGTGATATGGAAGAGTTATAGTGCTGTGGATAAGGACCACCCTGCTGCAAAGAAGCAGTTCAGAAACCTCAAATGCATTTCCCTCCCATGGGATCCATTGCCACTGCTGCAGCACTGCAAACTCTGGTTCCCTGGGATTTGGACATCACATTGTTGGCATGAACTCTAGATATTTCTCCTCAGTCATCTCTTCTCAGGACAAAATATACTACTTATATTTAATCACTCTTCATGCTGCAGCCTCTCCATGCACTAGTCATCCCAGTGGTGCTCCTCTGGGTGCACAAAATGTGATGTATGTGTAAGTTTGAGCTGGTATTCAAGATGCGGATATCCTAGGCATGTATGGATTAATGTAGTAATATAGTCTGTTCTGTCTTTGTACCTGCTAATTTTTAACATTAGTTGTTCTATGTATTTTTACTGTTCACTGAACTAACATTTTTGCACACCAGCTCAGAGTAATATAAAAATCTCATTTTAGTGAAACTGTGGATTAACAATTCATTGCTTTGTATGCAGTGTTGAAAATGCTATTTCCACATGGGGACTGCTTTGTATTAAGAATCATAGAATCATAGAATGCCAGGTTGGGGGGATGTCAAGGATCATCTGGTCCAACTGGTTTAGGTGATACAGAATTTAAATGAGATGCCCCAGCATCCTTTCAATCTGAGTCTTGAAAGTGTCCAGAGTAAAGGAATCTACCCCTTCCCCAGGGAGATTACTCCATTGCTTAACTGTTATCACAGTGAAAAAATTTCTTCTGGAATCCAAGTAGAATCTTCCAGGTGCAACTTACACCCAGTGAAATAGCACAGAGCTTCATCTCTCAAGGCCAGGTTGGCTGGGGCCTTGGGCAGCCTGATCTAGTGGAATGTGTCCTGCCTCTAGCAGTGGGGTTGGAACTAGGTGGGCTTTAAGGTCCCTTTCAACCCAAGCTATTCTATGATTCTGTGATTCTACGATTCTGTAGTTCTATCTAAAAGCTTTTCTTATGTTATTTTGCAACCCTTCCCAGCACGTGTTGTTTTACTACGCCAGTTTTGTTTGCTTGCCAAAATTGTTTGTGCCAGTGGACAACTACTCTTTCTACTAAACACTTGTAAACAGGCTGGACAACATGTACTTCTGTAAAGACCTACTTCATTAGAAATTTGTCTTCGTTGCAAAACCTGTCATTTTCATCACTTACTACTACCTCTATTTTAACCTGTTCTTTACTTATGCAACACCTTTTTCTGTTAGCGCATTGGAGCTTAGCTTCTCCAAATATCTATAACTGGATCTTCCTCACAAACATGTTTAGCGGCTCCTCAAAATGACCCTCAGCAACTGGTGAAATATGACTTCCCTCTGCCAAACCTGAGGACTCTACTTGATTGTATTTGATGTATCCATAAATTCTATCTTGTGTTGCTCAATATGAATATCAGAATTACTAACCTGCACTGCCTACACCACCCGTTCCCACAGCTCTTTTAAAACTGATATGTTACTGGCTACCTGCTGTTCCTGCACCATAGTTATTTTAAGTGATAACTTCAGTGATGTATCTGATGTAGGAATTTCACTCTTGGGTTCCTTTTGAAATTCTGGATGAATGTCATCATTTATGGTGACTTTTTCATTCTGTTTTATTAAGCTATTCTACAGGCATATTCAGACACAGATCCTCCAGCAGAACTGTGAACCTAAGAGAGCTCCTTTCAAGTGAACACAGATGTGAAGAATGTATTTAGTTTTCTGCTATGATGTTTTCTTTTCACCTTGACCTTTGCAACCACTCACACCTTTTACACAGTCTATGAAGGGCATCCTTCTCCTGGTGAGAAAAGATGTGCCCTTGGCAAGGTGTTTCTCTAAGGTTTTTGACCTGCTTGTTCATAACTAACCAACCAGAAGGATTCCTATTGCTCTCATGTAGTTTCATGGGGAACTTGTTTTCCTCCTCCTGGTAGTATCCTATATCCCGCTGTTGAATCATGTCAGCCTTTCTCTTTTGAACTGTGATTTGCATATTGCTCAGGGCCAATTGGTCAGCTAGTGTGACATTTCAGTGCTCTATTAAGAACAACTCTTCTTCCAAGTTTCCGCTACAGCCAGTTTATTAGTAGTTTCACCTAAAACTATATCATTAGTTTCCATGCATTATTTCTAAGACATCCAACATTTACTGAGAGGTACGTATGTATATTTTTAAATATATGCATATGTATGTACATATATCTTATGATTTGAATTCCTATTGTCTGTTTTGTGCTTAAATGAGACTTGTTATCTCTTTGCACTGCTTTTTTTCTGTTTTTCTCCTTGAGTTTATACTCTACTCTTTTTTTGAGGGTGCAGTTCCTCTCACTTCACCCCTACAGATGAATCATTCAAAACAGCGTATTTGGCTGTACTTTGTTGCTTTTCCTCCTTTCTTTGTATGCTCTGATTTGCTATTTAACTGTTTTATCTGCAGCCTGCTTCCATGTTGGATTAGCCAAAGCCCTGCCACTCCAGAAATCAGCAGCTTGGGAGTTCTTGATGAAACTGTTCATCTACCCCTGACTTTTTCTCCAGTGTCATTTACTGAGCTATACACTAAGGCTTTGTTTTCCATATATCTGACAGGCCCTGAATGTGCCCCTGAAAGGACTTCCAAAGATGATGTTTTCTGAAGTCATGAATTATATAAACAGAATCTTCCTTCTTACCCGTCCCTTTTTCAACTATAACTAATTGTCCACCACTGTCACCTCCTTTCTGGCTCTCCTTGACATCCTGTCTAGACACATGGAGGGATTTACTGTCTTTACATCATCAGCCAAGCAAGTGTCCATATAGTCTTCTCCACTCTCCTAAGCAGATACTCATACACATGATATTTATATGCAGATACTCAATGATCCAGTGGGTCTCTTCCAGCCTGGTTGTTCTATGATTCTGTGATTCTATGATCTTGCTTTCTGGTAGGATACCAGTTATCCTTCATGCAAGGTAATATATGTGCCCACTGCAGAGTTACTTGCTTACTTTTTCTTATTAGCTGGCTAGTAGACTTATCCTGTTCTCAGCTGCAACTGCACTGCTAAAGCTGAGTTGGACTGCCCTGCAACATCCAGGTGATACCATGATAAAATCCTCTTTCCTGCTGAGTTGTTCCAGACCGGTCTCCGCGGTAAGTGGTCTGTGCATGGAAGCTGGGCAATGACCCACCTGCCTAGCAAGCAATGACGTGTGTATCATGAACAAGAACATCTCCTGTGCTCCTCTGCCTGGTAGACTTTTCTGGAGGAAAGTGAAATTCCTTTGCTGCTATTGTTTGGGGTGATTACATTAATTTATTCCTTAGAGTAGGCAGACCGCTTGGCTTCCATGTGGGGCTAGTTTCCCTGTGGGCGTCAGAACAGACTCTCCTTTCTACAACTAGCTTGATTTTGGAGTTTGTCTTGCTTATGCGTGGTACAAAGAGATAAACTCTATGTGCCTAGAGTCTTAATAGCCATGCTTCTTTAGAAAATGGGTTTTTTTAGAACTGTTATATTGAATTCTTAAAGCCTTCCCTGGGCCCTCAGCACTCTTGGGAGGGTCACTTTTAATAGCCAGATGTCTAAAATGGACTTTTCCAGAGCACAGCAAAGATACTCCTGCCCCCAGGAACAGCTTAGACAGAGCTAGATGGAGGTAAAGACAAGGAATATGTTTGTAAGGGGTACAACAGCATGCCATTTCCATGTCAATCTGAGGAGTACTTTTTCTTTCCTACTTGGCATTCATAATGATTCTGCCAGTGAAAGAACCCTGGATGTTCTAGAAAGAATTAAACTGGAGAGCATCATATTTTCCTGCTTGCACCTTTCTAAAACACTGTGTTGTCTGGGAAAATTGTCCTGAAATTTTCAGGACGTAACTCTGGATACCAGGTATAAAACGCTGGCCCCTAGTGGTGATTGTTTAGACAGCAACCAACTGTGATACGAAGTCATAGGAGGACACAAATAAATGCTGTATCATGAGGACTGAGACCAACATCAATTCCCTAGGATGCCAGGACCAGAACGAATGCACTTTCCCAAATGAATAAGCTTTCCATTGTGTTCTAAAGTACCCCTTCCTTAAAATAAGCATGGTCTAGGAATCAATAAGGCCTGTTAAATGGATTAAAAATGGACAAAAAAATAGATCTCAAAATGTAATTGTTCAAGTGGACTGGTCTGTGAATGCAGATGATTTTAGTTGCATCCCTGAGGATGGATTTCAGTCCAAGGGCTATTCAATGTTTTAATCAATAATCTGGAAGGAAACAAGAAAATCATTGCTGATAAAATTTGCAGATGAAACAGGAATGCATAGAATTATGAGTGGAAAGGGAAGGAATCCTCAGGGAAATCCACACTGCTAAATTGTATACTGCCTACTGTGTATGTATTTGTATTTGGCTAATAGTAAAAATTAGTACAAAGCAGTCTATGATGACGGGGAAGACAATTCTGGAAAGGAGTGACTCTGGCAGGATAATTTAATAATGCATTTTCCATGAGGGGCTGTAGTTTAAAAGGTTAACATAGTCCTCCTGTACTGGGTTTGTGAATAAGGTACAGAGACAAGGAGTTACAGGTTTCTGGTTCCAGCTGTGGTGACATCACACCTAGCCTGCTGTTTCCAGCATGGTGCCACTGGAATGCAGGTGTTCCTGGAAAAGGCAAAGGAAGGTTGCAAGGGAAAGTGAAGGGCTCAGAAAACAGATATCTAAGTGATGCAAGGCATGAAAGTGCTGCCTTGAAGTAACAGGCTTCAAGATCATTGATTTATTTAGAGAGGCAATGATGGGAGGTTGCTCACTCTAAAAACAGTGATGTTCATCCATTGGTTACTGAATCACTGACAAGGGACCATGCAGGAAAACTGTGCACAATGGGAAGTTTAAAATTTGCTGGACTGTAATTGGCTTTTGTATTAAAAAACACTCAGCAATACATAAATTACAAAGTCCTATAAGAGTGGTTTGCAAATAACAAAGCAAGAGGGGTATGAGATACTAGAGAAAAAATAAATAGAACAAATGCTTCTGAATTCAGGAGCTGCAAAGACAAAAGAGGGTGGAAATATTTAACAGATAGAGTAAATGCTGGAAGCTAAGTGGTGGGTTCTCTTTTCACTGAAATCTGCTCATTTTCCTGCAGAAAAAAGTACACTGACTTACCAGCAACACATGGCTTGCAGCAGATTAAATGAGGATGTAGATATGCCTGAGTGTACACTGTCTTGCTGACTGAGAATTAAGATGTTTCCTGGGCCTGGACTCTGTGGTCTGTGTCCTGCAGAAAGGTCACATTGGGGAAATTTGTGTCAGGTGCTACTTTCAGCTGACTTCAGTGGACACCACAGGAGAAATACCCAGTGGGAAATTTTCATTTCGGAGAGGTGGACTCAGGAATGGGGTTCTGACTCTGGGCAGCTCTGATGCAGGAAAGGACATGCATGAGGTTTAAATCTGATGGGTCACAGTGATTATTAAAGAGTAATGCCTGCTTCTAATCTCAGTAAAAGTCTGAACTGAAGAGCTCCTAGACCTTGAAGCTCCTCAATTTGATTTTGTTGCCTGACAAGGGTCCTGATCACAACATACCAGATGGCACAGTCTCCTAGAGGGATGGAGCTGTTAGGTTGTGGTGAGAATATCTGCAGGTTTCAATTTCAGTCCCAGCCCACTGCTAATTTTCTTTAGTCACTGATGCAAAATATTGATTTCAAGGCAGAATTAAAAGTGTTACTGATCCACAGGGGAATAGCAGTATATATTTAAATTCCATATGTTGATTAAAGCTGTCAAAGGTCTTACATGCAATTACCTACGTGTTTTTGAATGCATTTAGTTGTCAGTTCCTTAATGCACAATCTTCAAGATGAGAAAAAAGAAATTACATCAGGAGCACAGCAGTAGAGTAAGATGAAAAGAAATGTTATTAAGCACCCCAGCCACATGGTCTTGGGCATGAGTTGTCGGTTCCTTGCTCATTCAGTTCAATGGCTTCTGGATCCATTGCACTGAGAAAGTCAGTTTAGACAGAGATTGCTTAATATTATAGGTGTTCAGCAAAGTCTTGGTGGCTGGCTGTGGTTTTCTCATTCAAATACCTTTAAGGAGAGCTTCCTGGCCAGTAAAAGAGTTCAGTGTTATGGGACCTCCCTAGGCAGTGTAATTACTGATACCCATGTTTCATTTATGACACTGTGTTCTCTCCTGAGTCCCAATTTCTTCTTTCATGTCCTTGTGTACGTGTGACCCAATCTATTTTTTACAGCAGCTATCTCTGCTTCAGTTTTTGTTCCACCCAAGCTTTGGTCTTTTTTGATATTTCAGACACTTTCCCTCAATTTATGGATTAGTTTCTTCCTCTCTGTTGTCTTGCCTTGGTCTTACTGAATGTTAAGTGGAAGAAGTATGACGACACAAGCCAGAGCAAAGTGTTTTATGAGAAAGAAACTCCTCAACCTTGCACAGGGCCTTGTGTGCCTAAGTTTCTTGGGTCCATTTGGAAATTACTAGCTAAATGTCTGATTAGAGTTAGTCGAAAACATCCTGTCTGAACAGAAAATGCCTGTTTGATTAGATTGGAACATTCCACAGCAACATGCCAGTTTTGATGAAAATTATCAGTGTTTCATTTCTGCCAAGCTGGAGCTTATGGTATGATGAATTTGGCACACTTGCATGGCATTATGCGGGGTAAAATGGCAACACTGATGTGAAGAATTGCAGCTTTTGCTGAGAAGTTCCATGTTGACACAATTATTTTCATTACATTTCAAAATCACTTTTAAAGTGGACAGCTTTGCAAGGTAATGTCAAGAGCATTGTTCATCAAAAATTACTTTCTGCTTTCAAGCTGCCTGTCATTAATAAGCTGCAGATTCTGGGCTCCTTGGTTTTCAAACACAACCTGCCACCTATCCTTCCCTTATCAGTAGCCCTGTTCAGCCACTCTCCCCACCTGCCCCACTGGGCAACCTCCCTTTCTTCCACCAAGAAACTTCTCCTTGACGCTTGTTATGTGACAAGTTTCTCCTCAGCTCCTGCTAAAGGTCCATTCCAGATCTGCTTTTCTCAGGAAAGAATTCAGAGAAAGACTTTAAAGATGAACAGATGCCCAGGAAGAGCTGACCCTGGGAGAAGAGAAGATGTGCAATCCTGGGACGGTCTGTTTCTCCTAGACCTATTGAAATGCATGGCAGAGAGTTTGAGCAGGATGCTGTGAAACGTGCTGTGATGCATTTCCCACAGGGAATGGTTGCTGAGTGTGCTGCCCCAAGATGAAATCCTTGAGGTTCATCTTGCAACAGAAAAAGCAAGCCACACACCTCTGTGTATTTATTTGTGTACTTTGGGGGAAGAAGACAAGTAATGGAGTTAAAAGGCAGGGGAGCATAGGCTGCTGGGGAATTCCCTTTGCACAATAACTGATTAAATTTGGGCTACCATGCAGAGAAGCAACCATGTTAGTAAGACTTCTAGAAAGGGATTAAATGCCTTAAATGGAGACAATCTGCATTTGTAATTACACTGCTTGGGATAACATTTCTGTGGAGTACTTAGCCTTGTTGTTTGGGGAATAAACTGATCTGCAGCTGGGTTTGGGACAGGATTCCCTGTGCTGAAGAGCCCCACAATGACAGGACATTTTATTGCTTCCTCCAAAACATTTGGTTGCCAGTCCCTGTTGTAGGCAGTCACTGGACTATACTGACCATCATTTTGTATCTCTGGAGCATTTCTCATGTCCCTGTATTTTATTACATTAGTGTGATAATGTAGGCAATTCTGCTCTACAAAGAGCAAAGTCAAAGCATTATGAAACACTGAAGTATTAATGTAGCTTTCTGTTACTCAATCTGTTGTTGCAAAAAAAAAAAAAAAAAAAAAAAGAGAAAATATAACTAATGTAGTGATATTAAAAAGAAAAAATGCAAGTGAAAATAAAATTCCTTACAGAGCAGAAAAGGCACACACAGGACTCAGGTTCCTGAATTTTAGTGTCATGATCAGTGCAACTTTCAGGTATGGCATTGGAAACAAATATTTGCAAAGTGGTAATGGTTTCTCTCTTTCAATTGTGGGAGAAAACAGCATTTTCAAATAGAAAGTAAAGCCTTCAAACACTGTGAAGTAAGAAACAGCCTATATGGGCCACCCACTCTATAAGACATGACTGAAGGGAAAGGGAAAGGTTTCGTCTTATAAAGTGACAGAAATACTTTTTGAAACCAAACTGCAAGCTTTTCGGAAGCATGGAGTCAGTCACAGGAGAAATACTGGAGAAGAACAAGAGGATTAAAACAGCCTTTTATATTGCCTGTATAACTTTCTTGTATTCCTTCTGCACAAGTAAATGCCAGATTTCCTTGCATGAGTGAACGATGACACTTGGGTTTGTGTATCTGGGATACAGAGGGAAGATACTCAGACTTACAGTGTAAGTGTATCGCAATTCTGGTGATTTTGCAGTTCATAGTACAGATCCTTGGAAGTTATATACATTTATAAGCAGAATCTTGTGAATACTCCCATTAATCTCAGTGCATTTATTTCTGATCATAATATTAAACATTGGTATAAGTCTTTTTGGAACTCTTTATCATTAATTCCTGAAGAACTAAATGGCCAGGAGTAAGGAAGTTACTTTTTCTTCTCTGTATTCTTAATTTCTTTTCTTTGGTTCGAGTCCTGATCAGACCAAAGCTCCACCCCAAAATTCAGATATGGAGTATTTGGTGGCTACCAAATGATGCAGTTGTCTAGATAAATGGACAGGTTGGATGCTCACTCAGTGTCAGCTGGGAGAATGGAAGACCTTGGCTTGGAGCACACTTGCACCATGGTTAATGCCTCCTGGTTTTGTACTTAGAGACATTAGAACAACTCCAACCAGCTCCAGGCAGATCATAGGACTGAAATTCAAACATTCAGAGAGACAATTTGTTATGCTTGTTTGCTTTACAGGATCCTGGTATTGGTATTCCTCTCTAAGTGACTTACATGGCAGGATAGGAGAATTTCCTCCAGTCTGAGGAATTTGAAAGAGGCATAAAAGAGAGAACATGTGTAAGCAATAGATATCACAGATGTTTAAACCACCATGGCTTGGCCTTTGAAAAGACTACCTCTGATGTTGATGTGGTACTTGGTCTTTCAGAGTCTGGGACTTTTTGATTTCTTTCTCAGTGGATCTGGACCTAGTGATGTCTTTTGCTGGGATTCTTGCTTGCTCCGTGAGAACTTCAACAAGTCAAGCTGTGCACAAAGAGCAGTGGATGTGACCCAGAGGACTGAGGTATTTGAAAGGGATACACGCATGTAATGCAAAGCTGTGTTTGCTAAGTGGGTCCCACTGCTCGGACCTGGGATAGTCATTGTTCTGGTCTCTGCTCAGGTCTCAAGTTGGCTTTGCAAGCGAGATATTCAAGTACATAAAAGGTCCATAGAGACAGATGAAGACAGACGATATCTGTGTAAGAGATAGGAAGGTGTTGGGGATACTGTGTCAAATGAGTGGTGCAGAAGAATTCGGAGTTGTACTTTAGCTAAAGGGACATGAAGCCATGGGAACATAGGCTCCATAGATACAGTGGTCTGTGAACAGTCTGTCTGTAACAGCAGTAATCTTCCTCACAGTGCTGGCTTTTTATCTCTGTTAGAGTATGTGTCCCATCCTGGAGAAGACATTAAGGGGTTGGAGTCCCTGGCATGTTTCATCTCCTTTGTTGCTGCTCTGGCTGCACAAAGCAGCATACATACACTCATCATCCAAGGCACTTTGATGTTTTGTTTCAGCCTCTGGAGTAGCAGCAAAGCAGATAGAGCTTATTGGTGGACCTGGCCAATGATTTCTGAAAGCACAATTTAAACAGGTTTTGTAAAAAAAGCACATAAGGATACAACACTATACATCTCACACAGTAGCTTATTCAGAACATGACCTCTCTGGCTCTTATGATGGCCTTGACTTGTGAAAACCCAAGTCTACCAACAACAGGGGCATCCATTGTCTCCTGAACTTCACATGCTAGTGTCTAAGTAGGCCAGATCATGCTGTCTTACTCACTCTTCCCCTTCTTCCTTTCTTCATCTGTTGCATTGATAGTGCTGCTTCTCCCAGCTGTTAAAACCTTTCCTCCAGTATGATCTTCTTGCCAGGCATTTCCCTTCTGAGATGTGGTTGAGTCATCCAGGGGTCAACTGCTCTGACATATTACTGGAAATCTGACAAGGTAGGGGAACTCACGGAAGCTCCTCCCACTGCTTTTCAGGCCAGCTGAGCTCACCAGAGGCTGATCATTAGCTGCCTGCAGGACAAAACAGCATGATTGTGTTGGCAATTTGGCACCAGCACTGAACATATTGGTTTCCCAGTTGCAGGCTGTTTCCAGGATACCAAATAATCTCTGTGGCCAGCACCATCTCCTATTATTCTTTATTAGAGAATTTAGTTCAATGCATCAAACTGATCACAGACACAATTCAATTAACTGGCCTTTTCAGTAGATTTGCTACTCTGATGTAAACAAGGAGGCTGGCATGGGAGAGCAGAGCCTAGCAAGGCCAGACTCGCCTTCCAAGAGGAAAGTGTGAAGAGAATGTATGTGTTGAATGACTGTGGGAGCTACAACTACAGCTGAAGCTCAGCACGCATGAATGGTGTGAGTTCATTCAACCCACTACTCCCATAAGCAAAGAACCACAGAAGACCTCCAGCCTTTCGAGAACAGTTGAGATAAAACATGAAGGCATTGGAAAACGACTGCTTCATCACAAGTTGAAGTGAGGTACCAAACTGCATTTACAAGACCTGGTCTCCACCTGGGGTGAGAGACCAGGCTACATCTGCCTCACCTTCCATCCTCATGGCCTTTCTGAAGGCACAATGAGTTCTGAGCACTGAGGTTGCTGCCCCAGGACTGTTGTTCCCTAGGTGCATGGGGCAGAAGGTGATTTGCGGTTTTGGTCTGAGCACAGCTGCTTATGAAAACTTACTCAATCCTACTCCTGCAACCCAGATAGGACATTACCATACTCCTGATTTCTGCTAACTGCTTGTTTCATACAGAGGATTTTTCATTGTTAACATTACTTGAGGAATCACCACCTCCATGTACAAAGATTAGTATTTCAAAAGAAGTTGAACAGACTTCTTTGCATGTATAAAAGTATCCATAAATTCTTCTATTCATTCTTCTTTTTAAAAAGATTCCAACAATATATGCAGAAAATTAAAGCACCACTCTGCTTAGAAATAACTAGCCACTAATAACAACTCATTGTTAAAGAGTTATTTTCTTGTAAAATAACCTTTTATTCTTCACTACATTGCAAACAGAGAAAAGAAAAAAATTCTGTAAATTCTGCCCATCTCTGCTTAAAATATTTTGTTTAAACACATATCTATTTCTTAGTTGCTTTTCCAGACTGACACTAGCCTTTCAAATAGCAGGGAACAACCATAACCTTTTTTAAACATGGAAATACTGGAAGAAACTTTACTAGATAAGGGGGATAATTGGTAGACCAGTATGTCCTTTATTTAGAAATGTTTGCTACCCAATAGGCAATTTTTGCCTGAAACAAAGACATGAAACTTGTCAAAGATCTGAAAATTCCACTCTAAGAAAAAATTACCACTTGTAATTCATAACTCAGATGTTGTTGTCTTTCTGGAGACAGCTGTGGGCCCAGGTGTGCCTTACTGCAGTGTCATCCACGAATACAGTCAACTCCCACTTGTCACTGTTCTCTGTTTCCTGAGCCCTCTCTACTCTTTGGATCTCAAAATTGTGTGATTTACACATCTCTCATTCATGCTGCAGTCTCAGACACAGTGTGACCAGCTGTGAGTTGCTGCATTTCCAATGTTTACATATCCTAATGGCTAAGAAACCACATGCTTCCAGTGGTGAAAGTGATTGACATGGAGAACCTACTTCTTCAGAGTATGATGTGCTACAGACATATAAAAGACACAGACTTGATGCAAAGGTAATTGGATGAAGTCCTGCAGTCTGTGTACTTTACCGGATGTCGGTCGGGATGAGCTAATGGTCCCTGCTGACCTTTAAATCTATGAAATGCTGACTGTTAAACTGCTTGATCACGGAATTTTCTGATAGAAATCTCTCCCATTTGTTCTTAGACTGATTCACAACATAGGATAAATGCATTTTCACACAGTAGTAATTGCAATAGGGTCATCCTTAAATATAAATTGATAGAATGTCTCTGGTCATCTCATGTGCTCCCCCACTCCTTTTGTTGTTTCGTGGGGTTTTCTTTCTTCAGAAGCAACTTGCAGAAAATTTTGCAATTTCTGGATGTCTGCTGTGTTTTTTGTGAAGGGTTGGTTGGCAGTAAAATTTTTGCCAGAGAGGGTGTCAGTGCAGTGAGAGAAAAGAGGCCTGTCTAAAACGCTAGGACTTAGATGTGGCTGGCAGACACCAGCTGTGTACTGCTATGTCACAAACTTTTCCCCACCTACTCTTTTGCTGTGATCAAAGCCATCTTCTGTCTTTGCCAGTGTGCTGTGCGTTTGGTGCAGTGTTCTGCCTTGCTCACCTGCTTGCCAAAGTGAGAATGAGACAACTGCTGCCCAGAATATGGCTCAAGAGGCTATAACCATCAGTGTCTTGTGTAACATAAAGTTGCTTTCACACAGGGAACTCCAGGGAACTCCAGAATAAGTCACAATCAAATCAGAAAAACTGATTATGCTGAAACATACAAGAGTCATTTTACCAGGAAGGCTGATTTTAGAAGAGCAAAGTTGAAATTAAAATAACTTCAGTTCACACTTTTGCTCATTTAGTCAAAATCAATAGTATCACCATGAAAAAACTGATATTTCAACACATCAGCATTTTGGATCCAAAGTTATCCTGGCAGTTCTAGTAACTATAAAGAGTAGAATAATGAAATTAAGAAAGAAAAAATGTTGAACTAAGCCTGCACTAAGATTAGAAATTTGTAACATAAGAAATAACATCCTATAACTCTTCTGAGGAAGAGACTACTAGCCATCTAATAACAGGTTACTTTAATCTCTAATTTTTACAGGATCTTTTAAAGTAAGTTAATTAATGTCAATGTATGTTTCATGAATGGGGAGGGTGCAATATCTGCCCTTATAAAGAAACCTGAATCCTCAAAAAATACCTTTTTTCATAACAGCACTCATTGGTTTTCAGACAAGATTTCTCTTGGTACTGCTCAGTCTGGAACAGGGAATTGTGCCAGCAGAGAATATAAATGAGGATAGGAATAGACTATCTTCTCAAATATTTTATGTTCACACTGATTATTCAACACTAGTCACAAAACTGGACCAACATACAAATCCTAGTCTAGATTTCCTGAAATGCCATAGGGATGTTGGAATTTATGGTTTCTCCTACAGGAATGTACAATGCTTGTATGTCACTGAGATGTTCTCCACCTCCATCTCATCAACTGGGATCCTGTGTACTGGAAAAAACAATGGAGGCCAGGTCACAGCAAGATTTCTTTTCTCATTATTCACATTGCCCAGATCAGTGCTAAGCCCTCTCAGAAGCAAGGAAAATGATCAGATAGCTTTCCTGTAAACTGACAGTAAGAACCAGAGAAAATTGCCCAGCAAGTTCTTTAGACAGTATTGTGCATCTTCTTTAATATTCTTTCCCTTTACTACAACACTTAACCTCAGTACCTCACAGGTTTTTTTATTTACTGTAGGTGTGTAACAGGCTGAGGACTTCAATCATTTCCATAATCCATAATCTCTTTTCTAGTTATGTTGACAAGTTTGGTGCATGCAGCACTTATTCCCTGGATTGTGTACTTGAATTGAACCTCATTATTTTATCATTTTGACATTGAACTGCATTTGCCATCAGCTGGTTCCAAATCTCAAGATAATCAACATCTCTGGGAATCCAGTTACACTGCTTCTTGTTATTTGTTCGTCCTCCAGTTTCTGCATCATCTATCTGTAAATTTGGAGCTCTCCAGTCAGATTCTGTTCTCCATTTCTTAACCTGGATAACACCGAAACTTCTCTAATAAAGTCTGTGGAATTACTCCAGAGTGAATGAACAGAAACCAGAGCTGGATATTGCATAGGTTTTCAACACCCTCATCCAAGTAATTTTGTATTTATATATAGACGCATGTTATGAACAACAGATGTCCTAAAGCTGACCTGGAGGACACTATTCATCTATTCTGTTCCAATGCCATTTTTCCAATTGACATACTTTTTACCTTAGTCCTCGGTGTTTGTTTGAACTTAATTCAATATTAATAATGACATTCTTACTGTCATGAATGAAGTTTTGGCAAAGTAAAAATTACTTTCAGACTATGTTTATGTTCTTCTTTCCCCCTTTCATTTTATTGGTTTTTTTCTTCTTTTTTTGGATAAAGTTTTTTTTCTTTGCTGCAACAACAAAGGATTACTATATAGCAGGCTGCTACACAGTCTAGGGATGATAGGTTTACTGTGCTCCCTGGGATAAACAATACAAAAATTGCAAAGTGCCTGAGTGCATGCAGTTTGATACTCCACACCAATGTGGACGAGAAACCTAGCAGAACTGCTGGACTGCCACATAACTCTGTAGCTTAGTATTATGAAACCCCTTCACTTTCCTACATCTCTGGAACACCATTGTGAAGCAGAAAGCAATACATTGTTTGTCTCTAAACTCTTTCCCCTTCACTTCGATTTCTTCTATGCTGGTGAAATTACCTTGTCATAATTACGATTTTCAGCATAATGTCCCCAGGGCAGACTAGGTCACATGGGAATAGTAAGAAGGCATATGCAACTCACTGTCAGGACATTTATGCCTAACACTGCTGCTCACTTCGAAGGTGTTGCATCTTAGCCCAAGGATTTTCCTGCCTAAACCTGTTTCCAAACAATACCCTTTTCCTCACAGTTTGTTGGTATGCATTTTCATCCCTACATTCTGTCACAGCAGCAGGAGAGACATGGAATCAAGTTTTATTCCAGTCTGCGGCACCTAGTATTGTCTGTCCTGTGGAAATAGGAATAATGTGATCCTGTAACTCAAGACTGTCTCATAATGTGCACACAGGAGGGAGTTCAAGTGTTTTTGGCATTACCTAACTCCCAAGAACTCAGCTTTTAGCTCTACTGTTAACTTGGCAACATGTGCTACAATTTATATGTATATTTCTATGCAGTTTCCTAGGTTTTTAACACAAGAAAATATAAATAGTGCCACGTGCAAATGAAACAGCCCACCCACATGGTCCACCAGGTTTTGAAATACAAGCATCAACAGACATTGCTCTTCCCTGGGTTAGAGGTCTAATGTCACCAGTTAGCTGCTCTGTTGGGGCTTGCAGACAAGCCTTATAGAAGAGCGGCACCACACTGAATCATAATTCAAACGATGTGGGAGAGGAAATGTACATTTTATGCCCAATTAAATATGCAGTTTTAGGGGATTTGGCTTGAAAGTGAGCCTGAGAAAACATGAGTGTGATCTCTCCCTGCTCCCTCTGGACCACAAGTGAGTCTGTTGCTCCTCTGTGGTAAAAGATGTGAGCAGAGCTCCTCTTCTAGTTAAGATGCTGATTTTTCACTCTCTACAATAATGTAGTAGGAAATATGAAAGAGCACATCTCACAGAGAAAGTGAGTACCTGCATACCAGTTAAAGTGGCCTGGGTAGCAGTTAAAGCACCTTGTCTGAAGACAGAAGATTTTCAGTGCTAAAAAAAGAGAAAAAGCCCATTTCTGCCTGTGTCCTGCAGAAAAACACAGAGCAAACTCAGAGTAGCATGAGAATCAGTTGAACTGAAGAGCCAGAAATTAACATGAATGTTTCCTCAGCTTCAGGATTAATTTTCTGCTGAGCTTCAGACAAAAGCTCCTGGACACCTTCAAAGAAATTGCAGCTGTTTAATGATGATTGAAGTTTCCAAACCAGAAACTGGTTTTTAGGGTTTTGTACTCTCTGCCTGACCTTCTCATGTCCAAAGATACAATGAGAGTAGAGAAGGCAATGGGATTGTGGCTCTGACTTCTGCTCCCCATTTCAGGAGAGTGGAAATACATAACTGCCTTCTCACTGTTCCAGTGACAGACACCAGTTGATTGGATGGCTAGTAGGATGGATGTCAGGCCAGCCTAGCCCTTAAACATCACCTTGCAAGTGCCATTGGAGAGGAGAGCAACAACAAGGGCATTGCCGTCTCTGACTCCCTTGGTGTGGAGCAATTCTCCCAGGACCTGAGCATATTACTCTCACAAGGCTCACAATGTGTAGAGTTGCCTAGTTGTCAGCAAATGCAATGAAATGCCAGTCTTATCTTCTTCAGTCAACAATGGTCCTTTGAATGTAAATCACAACTGACAGTTGGTGCACCTAGATTTCAGACAATGGATGTGCAACATCCTCTGATATCAGTGAAAAGGACATCCCATCAACTGGGGAAGGTGCAGAGGACACAGTTATAAAACAGGTATCCAGTGAATTTCATGCTGATGGAATGGAAGGTTACACCATGTTTTTCCTCTGACTGGCTTTTTCTGCCACTGTAGGTTGAAGTACAGGTATAAAATGGAGAGGGATAGATTTAGACCTGATGTGAGGAGGAATTTCTTCACCATGAGAGTGGTGAGACACTGGCACAGGTTGCCCAGAGAAGCTGTGGCTGCCCCATCCCTGGAGGTGTTCAAGGCCAGGTTGGATGGGGCCTTGTGCAGTCTGATCTAGTGGGATGTCCCTACCCATGGCAGGGGGCTTGGAGCTAGATGATCTTTAAAGTCCTTTCCAACCCTAACTATTCTATGATTCTATGATCTCAATTGTGTAAAGATGGTGAAATGGGAGGGTCACCTCAGAGTCCTGGCCAGATATGCTCTGCCTCCAAACCCAGTTCCCACAGAGCAGGGCTCAGGAACAGGTCACTGTGATCTGTCATGACCAGTTTCTCCTTGCAAGGAGAGCACTTTTCCCACCTTCTCTTGACTGGATACTTCTGCTCTACAGAAGCAGCTGCTCTACTATCAGCCCTGAGCTCTGAGCAGTGGCATGTGTAGAGCATACCAGTGGAAAGACCATTCAAAATACATTTTCTAAAGTGGTTTCTCCTGAACAGAAATTCAGCAAAGTAGGGAAGTTTTCATTTGAAGTTTTTATATTCTATTAAGCAGTCACCTGTAGTAACACATAAGACAGGCAAAGCTGGAGTACAATCACGTATGAAATCTTGTTCATGCACGTGAAACTATCTCCCCTCTCCAAACTTATGCTTCAGAAGAACACAAAATGGTTTCATATAATGCTGTCACCTCTGACTTCAATAAGTTTGTTTACTGTTTCCATTCAAACATGAAACTGATTGTTTTTATGGTAGCTGTTAAATGCCACAAGCAGCAGATATATCAGGGTAGAGCTTTTGCTACAGCAAAGTGTGCTATGCTGCAGATGTAGTGGGAATCCTCACCAAGACAGGAAACAAGATGACCAGTGGTGCCAGACAAATTTGAGGTTGTAGGGAGGCAGTAATTCAACACAGGACCTGGGGACAGTTGATGAAAAGCTCCAAAATAGGTGCAATTATATACAGTGCTGCCTGGATGATGTGGAGACAGCTTTTTAATTTGCAAGTCACTTCTTTCCAGTTCTAGCAGTTGACATTCTGAGGGAAGCTAGGAGATATTTCTCTTAATCAATGTATACCATGGTTTTCCAGCCATATTGCCTTTTCAGATTCACACATAACAATCTCCATTGCCATGCAGTCATTTTAAAAGGACACATAACAGTGAGTACAAAAGAATATATTGAAAAGTGATTAGTAGCAGTTTAAATGAATTACTAAAAACATTCCTTTCATCTCAGGTGGAAGTTTATCAACAGAGTAATACAACATTCCCACAATCTTCATGAGAGATGTCATGCAAATCACATTCCTGAACACAGGTTTTGAGAGAATATACCTGCACACACTATGGACCTAAGATCAGAGACAAGACAGTGTTTGATGAAAGCAGCTCGAAATGGTACATATCTTGGATATGCATGCAGCTAATTTCTTAATTCTCACAAGTATCCGCAGTCTGACATGGAAAAGTATAATAGATGCACTAATTTGGCTACAGTCAACATATGTCAACACATAGTACAGAAGAGACATTAGGAAAAAATGTAGCATAATTTATGTCCATCTCCATTGCACGTGGTATGGATTCACTCTCTGGTGTTTGATTTAGGATCTGTTGAGTTCCCCATTGAGAAAACTATCCTTTAACTCATTCTAGAATAGCTATCTTGGACTCTTACATTCCCAGCAGCAAAATTGATTTCCCACTGTCAGGCCAAAAAAATCATTGCAAAGAATTTAGCTGAGACGTGCTGATGTTCATGCTCTCTTTATGTACACACATGCACATCTGTGGATGCATGTGCACGCATGTTTCTTGTTAAGAACAGGTCGTACCTCTGTAGCATAACACTGACACTATAATCTCAAATTAATGACTCCATAAGCCTTAGCAGTGTTTCTCTGGATTTATTCCCTTGTAAGAGGGAGTAGAATCTCACACAATCCCTTGACTAATCAGAAATGTCATTCCTAGTGTTGTCATAGCTAGCCTGTACTCACGGTCACTCAGCTACAGAAATTCATCCTTCCTCATATTCAGATGAAGAGTTTTTTCTTTATTTAATTAGTATTCTTAAGTCAACTGGAAAATGTGGACTATTTTGAAAAATATGTATGTATACTTTTGAAAGATATTAAAAACTCAGTTAGACTGTTTCTAGTAAATTTGAATTTGGCAAAACAATCTACCATGTCTATATATTTAACTGTGAAATTTTGGTGGTTAACTTTTTTTATTGAAACTGTCATTAGAAAACATTCAAAACTCTGCTCCACCACCTCTGTTATAATTCATAGGGGAGAGGGGTTGGTGTAATTTTTTTATTGAATTTATGGGAAAAGTGCTTATCTACATTCATAGTTATGTCTGCATACAGTGTTTCCTTGGAAAATGCACCTGCAAATGCGTTGATCTAAAAAAATAGTTTCTTTTCCTCCTCATGAGCTTAATTCTTCAAACAAAAGTGCAGGCCAACATGCAGTTACCCAAGAACAGCTTCTGCTCTCTAGACTCTCACTGTCAAGGATAAAGAAGACTTAGTTTATTTCAGGCTTGATTAAGTAAATAAAATCTAGGAAATTACTATAGAAAAGCTGTGCAGCACCCTCTAGTGTGCACACATTTAGATTAGGAAGTAATATGGCTTTATGAACACCTGACTAACCTGGTGCTGACACACCAGTCAGCCCAATATTTGAGTTAGCCTCTGTTACTAAAATCCTGATTGAACTTACGGAACTTGGTTCACTTATGGAAGCTTGTTTCAGCTTCCTCACCTGTAAAAGTCAGAAAATGATTACTCCTTTAAAAAGACCTTAGACTGTCCCAATGACAAGCTCCTACTGTACCAGTATGGCTAGGTAAGCTCTCTTGTGTGTTGCTGTACCTCATCTGTCATCTAAATGTTTTGGGTTTTTTTCCCCAGTATGAGCTATACCAGCAAAGCAGTGCCTTATGGACTGGGATCATAAGCTGTAGTGTCAGGTTTTCAAAACTAGTCAATAATGTTTTGTACTTCCTCTTGGAACGTCTGCTTCACATTGATGTATGTAAACTAGGATGCCTGTCTCAGACATTAATAATTCCATAGTCTTGCACTTTATTTCAGGACATAATAAAAGGATGGGACTTGCTTGGAGAAGCTGAGTGAGGAAGAACAGAGATTTGGTCTCTGCAGGACGTTTCAGTGAAGCAGAGAGTTTTCCAAAATGCTTGAGCTCTTACTCTCTTCAGAGGCCACCCTTGACTAGAAAAGAGGACTTCCAAGGAGCTGGTCTTTCACTTCTACATTGTATTGTGTTTAATCATTCTTCAAAGCATTCCTGTTGATGGTCACTGAGCATAGCTGTTGCTAAAAGCCATGTCAGATCTGCCACAGGAAGCACTTTCTGATAGCTTGAATTCACTGGAAACAATGTGAAAAAGTAAGGTTAATGTGCAAAAGCCTCTTCTTAGAGTGATCTCCTGCCGGGAGTTTACCTAGGACTGCAGTCATCGTGCATGTATAAGTGATACACACATATATGTGTATATATAATTTTCGAGTCATATTGCCATTCCAGTGCATAGCCAGATAAATAAATTCCAGGCGGATTTAGATAGGATATCTGCTTGTTAACTCTAGGGGAAGGGACTGTGTTGCAGAACTTGATCTGCAATCTAATAACCAAGCACTTCTTCAACAGAACTTGTAGAGTACAAACTGCTTAATCTCTAACTTTTCTGATTCAGGCATAAAGTGACAAAATAATTAAGGTCATTAAGGACCTGTCTATGCTGGACAGATACAGAGCAGACAAGGTAATAAGTACCAACACGCTCAGACAGGTGAGAAGCACTGCTACCACCTCTGTAGCTGGTTTTCATATGCTGTGGCCTACCCATTGCTCAACCACATGCAAACTCTGTTCAAGAAGATCAGGTTCAGGCCAAGCCTTCCCTAGTTGGACAAGCCTTTTACCATTTTGGAGAGTGCCATGAGATTCTCTTCCTGTCTGCCAGCCAGGTTCCTCTCCTCTTGCATACAGCAGTCACTTCAGTCACAAGGAAGGCATTTCCCATCTTCACTTCTCTTTAGAACTTGTTATCAAAACCAAATAATTATCTATCAAAACTAAGCCTAAGGCGAGAACCCTTTTATTTCTCCGTTTGCAATAAGATCCAAGGCATAAAGTCAGAAGAGACCAGTCTTTTTACATATCAGAGCTAAGAACCAGGACATAGAGAACTTCCAGAGTTTTCTTAGCACTACCTGCTGATTTGGGGTCTGCAATGACCATAATTTAAAATAAGAAATCTGTGATTTCAAGAAGAAATGGGAAAAAAAATATTTGTCTTGCAGTCAGCAGTCTTCAAAGTCAAGACTCAGATTTTCCAGTTTTATAGAATCCGAGTAGGACTCTGTGCGCAGAAAAATGATCAAGGCATATGGCATAAGTGGACATTTTTCTGAACATATTGCAAGACTTCCCTTAATAATTTTTTAGATATTATCAGCTCTTTCAGTGTTGTGCTGTCAGTACTGCTACAGTTAAACTGCCTGTGGGCCAGGCCTGCTTGGCGGTGTGTGTGGAACTACGTGTTCAGAACAAAGGGACTGTATATTCTCCCCAGCTGCCATGAAGCTGGATACTATTATTATTCTGCCCACATCCACCAGCTGGGATCAAGCCCTTTCTGAGCAACGTAAGGCTAAGACCACATCTAGTCTAGGATTTAGACATGTGATTTTAACTTTTTCAAGCTGACTAACATATTTAAAAATGCTATATAAAGCTAACTGCTTGAATCTGACCTTGTGATAAATTCAGCTTCAGGAGATCACCTTGGAAAGTACAAAGTGTTTCTTAGCTAGAGCTGTTAGAAGACTAATTCAGCTAAACTACATTTAGGCATTTTAAAGACAAGAATGAAAAACATTTTTTCTTTCTAATGCAATGGTGGGGAGAATACAGCAACAGTTATATGCTGCTCTGTATGCATCTAACAGAAGTATTGGAAAAAATAGGAAAAAATAGAAAACTGCAGAGAAGCTGAAATGAAGCTGAAAGTTCACATTGGATGGCTGGTCATTGAAATAGATGCAGCAAAGTGGATTATATCTGTGTTGGCTCTGTGATAAGGCACAAGAGCAGTAGAAAGCAGGGTTATTCCAGTATTTCCCTTGCCTTGCTGCACAGAGCAAGACCGCAGAGAAGACCAGATGAATCAAGAGACTGACGATTATCCTCTCATAGTAGTCCAAACTGGTAATGATGATTTAGTAAGCAGAAAGACCAAAGCCATCAAGAAAGTCTTCAGGGCCATTGGGAAAATGATTGAGGGCTCTTGATCACAAATAATATTCTGCTCCATCCCAAGGCTAAATAGAGAGGACCTGGAAGTCAGGAAGAAAAACTCGATTAATGCCTGGCTCCGAGCCTGGTGTGAGGAAAGGGGCTTCAGCTTCTTTGATCATGGTAGAATCCGAGTAGGACTGTGTGCGCAGCACACACACCCCTAACGCACCCCTGATATTGTCGCTAAGGATGCGACACATGGGTCTCCTAGGGGGCGCTAAAGTGCTTGCTAAAAACCTAGCTAAGCTCATAAATCAAGCTTTAAACTAGATGTGAAGGGGGAGGGGATTGAGACCAGGCTAGGCAAGAGCAAGCCTGGACATGGGGCACTAGAGATTTGGAGAGGCTGTGCTGGTCAGGACCACATAGAAAGTAGGGATGAACACACCTCGGGGTGGCAAGGGAGATACAGGCACTCTGGTACAACTACTCCAGTTACCAGACAATTGGGAATGAATTCTGTTCCCTCTAAGAGGGCTGAAGGCTCGGCAGCTCAGCTGAAGTGCATTTACACCAATGCACGCAGCATGGGGAATAAGATGGAAGAGCTGGAAGCTGTCGTAGGCCAAGGAGCCTATGATGTCGTTGCCATCACAGAAACATGGTGGGATGACTCATATAACTGGAATACAGGTATGGTGGGGTACAAACTCTTCACGCGGGATAGGAAGGGAAGGAGAGGAGGCGGAGTAGCCCTCTTTGTAAGGGAGGAATCGGACACTGTCGAAATGGATTGTGGTGATGAGGGGATTGAGTGCCTGTGGGTTAAGATCAGAGGTGCCCATAAGAAGGTAGATTTTGTGATGGGAGTCTGTTACAGACCACTCAGCCAAGGAGCAGCTCTTCTATAACCAGCTGGGGATAATGGCTAGGTCGATGCCTCTCATTCTTGTGGGAGACTTCAATCTTCCTGATATCTGCTGGAAGTACAATAAAGCAGAAAGGAAGCAGTCTAGGAGGTTCCTGAAGTGTGTGGAAGACAACTTCCTTGCACAGCTGGTGAATGAACCAACAAGGGAAGGTGCCCTCCTGGACCTGCTGTTAGTGAAGAGAGAAGGCCTTGTGGAGGATGTGGCAGTAGGAGGATGCCTAGGACTAAGCAATCATGAGATGATAGGGTTATCTGTTCTAGGCAAAGCGAAGAGTATAGTTGCAGGACAGTAGCATTAAATTTCCAGAGGGCAGACTTTGAACTCTTCAAAAGGTTGGTTGGCAAAGTCTCCTGGGAGACAGTGCTTAAGGGCAA
Organism: Coccyzus lansbergi; assembly: GCA_033558105.1. NCBI lineage: Eukaryota > Metazoa > Chordata > Aves > Cuculiformes > Coccyzidae > Coccyzus > Coccyzus lansbergi. Next base: position 2,342,119 of record JAUMJK010000215.1, on the reverse strand, counting down.
GGATGCCCATGAGGGCTGGGAGCTCTTCAAAAAGGAGATCGTAGCAGCTCAGGAGAAAGCCATCCCCATGTTCCGGGAAAAAAATGCTGGCAGGGGTAAAAACAAGCTTAGTTGAACAGAAAGATATTGAGTTATATCAAGAAGAGAAATGTTTATGAGCTCTGGAAGAGGGGACAGGCATTTTGGGTGGACTACAGGAGGGAAGTGAGATTGTGTAGATCAAAAATCAGAGGGGCTAAGGCTCAACTAGAAGTCAGATTGGCAAAGTCTGTGAAAGATAACAAAAAATCTTTCTATAAATATATAAATAACAAAACGAGAACTAGGGAGACCATACAGTCCCTATTGGATGCAGAAGGAACAACAGTGATGGTATGAGGAAAAGGCTGAGGTACTTAATGCCTTCTTTGTCTCAGTCTTTAATTGCAAAGAAAGTTGTTCATTCTGTGTACAAACTCAGGAGCTAGAGGAGCAAAATGAGGCTCCCATGATCCAAGGGGAGGTGGTCAGAGCCTTGCTAGCATGACTAGACACCCACAAGTCTATGGGGCCAGATGGGATTACGCCTAAGGTATTGAAGGAGCTGGCGGATATGCTGGCCAAATCCCTTTCCATCATCTTCCAACAGTCCTGGAAGACTGGGGAAGTTCCACTGGACTGGAGGCTGGCTGATGTTGTGCCCATCTACAAGAAGGGTCGCAGGGACAATCCAGAGAACTACAGGCCTGTCAGTCTGACCTCAGTGCCAGGGAAAGTCACGGAACAGGTGATCTTGAGTGCTATCATGAAGCACTTACAAGAGAACCGAGTGATCAGGCCTAGTCAACACGGGTTCACAAAAGGCAGGTCTTGCCAAATTAACATAATCGCCTTCTATGACAAAGTGACTTGGCTTCTGGATGAGGGAGAGGCTGTAGATGTGTCTTCCTGACTTCAGTAAAGCCTTTGACACAGTTTCTCACAGCGTTCTGCTTCAGAAACTGTCAACCTCTGACCTGGACAGGCACACACTCTCCTGAGTGGAAAACTGGTTGGATGGCCGGGCCTAGAGAGTGGTGGGAAATGGTGTTAAATCCAGCTGGAGGCCAGTGACAAGTGGGGTTCCCCAGGGCTCAGTGCTGGGTCCAGTCCTGTTCAATGTCTTTATCATGACCTGGATGAAGGCATCAAGTGCATCCTTAGCAAGGTTGCAGATAACACTAAGCTGGGTGGAAATGTCAATCTGCTGGAGGGTAGGGAGGCTCTGCAAAGGCATGTGAATAGGCTGGACTGCTGGGCTGAGTCCAATGGCATGAGGATTAACATGGCCAAATGCCGGGTCCTGCACTTGAGGCCCAACAACCCTATGCAGAGCTACAGACTAGGAGAAGTCTGTCTAGAAAGCTGCCTGGAGGAGAAGGACCTAGGGGTGTTGGCCGAGAGTCAACTGAACGTGAGCCAGCAGTGTGCCCAGGTGGCCAAGAAGGCCAATGGCATCTTGGCCGGTATCAGAAACAGTGTGACCAGCAGGTGCAGGGAGGTTATTCTCCCTCTGTACTCAGCACTGGTGAGGCTGCTCCTTGAATCCTGTGTTCAGTTCTGGGCCCCTCACCACAAGAAGGATGTTGAGGCTCTGGAGCAAGTCCAGAGAAGAGCGACGAGGCTGGTGAAGGGGCTGGAGAAGAGAGCCTATGAGGAGCGGTTGAGAGACCTAGGGTTGTTTAGCCTGGAGAAGAGGAGGCTGAGAGGAGACCTCATTGCTCTCTACAACTACCTGAAGGGAGGTTGTAGAGAGGAGGGAGCTGGCCTCTTCTCCCAAGTGCCAGGGGACAGGACAAGAGGGAATGGTCTCAAGCTGCGCCAGGGAAGATTTAGGCTGGACATTAGGAAAAAAATTTTCACAGAAAGGGTAATTGAGCACTGGAACAGGCTGCCCAGGGAGGTGGTTGACTCACCTTCCCTGGAGGTGTTTAAGGCACAGGTGGACGAGATGCTAAGGGGCATGGTTTAATGTTTGATAGGAATGGTTGAACTCGATGATCTAGTGGGTCTCTTCCAACCTGGTTATTCTATGATGCTATGAAATCCTGCAAGTGCTGGTTCTTTTGCTGGTGCAAGGATGATGTAGTCTTGTCCTGCTATGCCTGTGATTGAATGCTGCTTGTGAGAGTTTTCTTCAAGTCTGTGCCCATCTGCTTCTAATACAACTGGGCTCATGCATCAACCACTGTGATCTGAGGTAAAGAGCCTGTGGACCACAGGCACACCTGGGAGTTGTGCAGCAGCATCACAGAGGAGAATAGAGCAGAGAAAGCCTGGCACATTGTTGGGCTCCACTCTCCTGGAGGGAAAGAATACATCCTCTGATGCATGTTAAGACAGGAAAACTGCAGAAATCTCATCATCCGTGCTGGCAGAATTTTTATGTGTCTTTCTAAATCTGAGCCACTTTTTAGGAAGGACACCAGAGTCTGACCAGATGGCACTGAAGACAGGAAACACTTAAAATCAAGTGATTTCAACAGCCCTGTTCCCCTCTATGCTGTCTGAGCGTATCTCAGAGCCATCTTGTGTACTACTGTCACTCAGAGCAAGTGCTGGGACCCTAGTGCATCAGCTGTACCCCTTTCCTGGGTATTCTTCACACTTGGGCTTTTCCACTATCATCTGTGTCTTGCATGCGCCAGATTCAGAAGGAGATTTCACAGCTTTATGTTATCTCAGTACTCACTGAGCAGCACTGTGTTGGCAGTCTTCAGGAAAGAAAAAAAAAAGAAGGCATGTTATTTTTGATTGTGAGAAGCTGGAAAGGGAAACATCCCTTTTGGAATGCTATCAAACCGTTTCTGAATCACAATTTATCAAACCACCTAGACTGGCAGTGCCATGTGTCTCATAGTACTCCCTCAGTACAACAGAGTGTGATTTCTGCATTTGCAGAAAGCTTTCTCCACACTCTCAGCAAACAGCAAATGCAGAATGATCAGCTTCAGTTGCCATTGCTACTTCTAAAAAGCTTGCAATAGCAAATCAAGATGAGGCCTGGTGAACATGACACACTTGTGGTTGAAATGAAATAATGAAATGGAATTTCAGGAGCAAAATTCATTCATGGCAATGTCTCCACAACATCCATTATGCATGTGTGGGAGACTAAGAAGTTATTACCATTCAACCACATGTTGAAGCAGTAACTCATGGTGAAATCATGACCCTAACAGGCTAGTATCATCTCCTTGCAGTGATACAGATGCATCAATTAATTACTACAAAGTTTTTTCAGTTGTGATAATCTTGCTTATATGTAGGCAAACCCTTCGTCATGAGGTGAAGAATTGTCTTGTACCTTCCACATACCTAAAATGTCTCCTGTTTAAATCAAATAAGAAAGCCAGAACACAATAGTATTGTAGAATATTTAGCTCCATTGTATTATGCTCACTCTAGATTTGCTCATCTACAATTTCATCAAAATAATATCTTATTACTCTGTCAGTAGCAATTAACTTTTATTCAGCAAACTCTTTTTTTACATTAGGTTTCCCAGGAAAGCAGTCCAGGTACCAAGGAGTACATTCTGATGCCTGATATTTCCTTACCTAAACAAGGCTAAGACTTTAAAAAAGGAAAGAATTTGCCTGTATTTCATTAACGACAAGAATAAAGTCATAGAATCATAGAATCACCAGGTTGAAGAGACCCACCAGATCATCAAGTCCAACCATTCTCACCAATCTCTAAACCATGCCCATGTTCTTACTTATTGGCCTTTTGTCTAGCAGTAAAGCTTTTCAATATGTATTTAATATGTCATGTCATGAAACAGTCTGGAGAAGGAAATGTTTGAAGTTGAAAAGCTAGCATGGTATCCCACTTTAAAATTCACTGTAATGCAAAGGACAGTAAGGTAAAGGCAGGAAGTTCCTCTGGGAAGTCTCTGTTGAACACCATCAGCCTACTCTTAGTTCTCTGTTCTTGTCAAACTGCAGTTTAGCTAAATGTGACCAGCCATGTTTCTTTATTCCGCTGCCTGAAGCCTGAAAGGAAGGACCATACTGCAGGTTTTTTCCACTTAATTAAATCTGTGTGCAACTTATACCTGGACACAGCACAACACAACACTTGGAACAAGAATTTCACTTACGGAATAATGCTTCTTTCTACTTAGAGCTGCACTCTGTCAGTTTCATGGCTACATGTCTACTAGGTTCCTCGACTTCTCTGAATCCAGACCTAGGCTGTAACAGGGTGCAGGAGTGCCTGTGTCCCACTTCAGTCATCTGCAGCCTTATGTCTTGTCCAACCAAGACGTATGATTCCTGTCTACTTGGCAGGTCCCCTCCAGGCTGCAGTTCATCCAAAAGACAGGTGACTAAGATGAGTGGAATATATTGAAGGTGTTTCTCTTTCCTGAAGTGAGGAAGCTGTTTGGATTGAACACTCAGACTGTTAGGTTTGTATTTTGATTGTTAATGTGAAAGGAGGTATCTCCCTGCCCGAGTGAGGCTCATCCTGCAGCACCTGTCTCTGCATTGCACTACAGTCATGCCCCAGAGTCCCTGCTGGAATTGATGTCCCAATGTGGCACACACCCTGCAACAGCCAGATCTGAACCTTTCCAAGAGAGACAAATGGGACAAGACAGAAAAGCATAGTGTCAAAATGTTCCCTGGTATCCTACAGCAGGTAAGTGACAAAGGGAGGAGAAAAGCAAGACACTTTTACTCTCATGTGGGCACCAACCCCTACACATCAAATCGCACAGGCCTTCACATTATACTTCTTGTCTTTATCCATCCTTCAGGTTAGAAAGATCACTCTAGTTCTCTCAGCAGGAATATTAATGAAGAAAAGCAAGGTCAGTTTTGGCAAAATAAAATAGCAGGAAAGATAATTCTAGCTTCTTGGGTGGAATATAGTGTATGGACTCCATTCTTGCCAAAACTCTGCCTAATTCAGAGATATATCTAGAGGCTGATCAGTTAGCATGTAAAACATTTTTCTGGACATCACATCCTTTGACTTCATTGCCTTAAAAGAAGAGAGGAAAAAAACATCAAGGAAGTATGTAAGAGAACAGGAAGTATATATTTTCCATGGTATTATTGTAGTGGTATCTTGGCTAAGTGAATGGTTCCTTCTTCAGTGTTCTGGACTGGAGAAAGGGCTTCTTTGGGCAGGACATCCTTTTTATATTGTTCCCATGCTGGTTGGTTTGGGCTGGGCTTACTTTGCATTAACTCATTGTTTCTTTCCAGTTTTTCACCTACAGGGACATGGAGGTTTGGGGTTTTTTTACTGTTCAAGCAATACTCTAAACTTGCTGAATGACGTTTCATAGACTGAAAATCATTGATGAGGAGCCAAGCAAAAACGTTTGTGCATTAAAATGCCAGTCTTTGTCCTGCTAGAAGGGGGCTGGGTAATGCAGTCGCACACAAAGCCTTTATCCTAATGATGTCAGCTGTGAAATTCACTACCCACATGCAAAAGCACTTCCTTTGTGTGGGGCTGTATGAGTTGAAGCCTCAGCATTTCTGCCTTCATGTGTGACCAACTCCCTGACAGAAGAGATGATTGCTAGGCAAACAGCCAGACCTCCCTCCATGGAAAGGTATCAATGTATGGTCTTTCTAAACTTTCTGGAGATGGGAGCTTAGGATCCTGCAACCACACAACCCATGACTCCTGCACACTGAGGAGTCTTTGTGCTTTGCTTTGGTGCAATTTAGCTTACAGAAAGCTCCCTGAAGTTGGCAAAATAATTAGCACCCTGGTTGTTATCCCCCCTTTCCTCCACTACCCATCTTGGAAGAAAGGAGAAAGAGCAAGGACGGGTCTCGTATTTTGATTTGTTGCTCTACTACCCACTATGGCTGGAGTGTCCCAGCAACACAGCCACTTGAGCATGCAGCAAGAGCCAGCTAACACCATTAGGCTCTGGCATACCTCAACCCACTTTGGGAGCATAAAGCGAGGGAAAGCAACTCCTACCAGCATCCCGTTGAATTCTTCACAGCCACCAGCTCCTGTCTGGATTTGGAGGGCCTGGTATGGTCATTCACCATAGCAGTGAAAAACCACCACTATGTTGCCTGACTGATGGAGACTCAGACTCAAGCAACCTGGCTCTTCCCTGCCTAAGCCTGTTAATTTGACTTGCTAGACTGCACATTGAAAGATATTAAAAGGAATGCTCTGAAGATGAGCAACCTGCTGACTCATCACAGACCTTTGATCTCAACGTGTATTTTATTCACCTCAAAGCTGTTTCTGGACAAGATGTAGGCAGTGAAGCCTCACTCTTTAAATTAAACATTATTCTTTCTCGCTTTCAGAAGAAGCAATAGGCATTTAATTTCTTATATTAATTTCTCCTATAAAGCACATAGCATTTCTCAGCTGATTAAGTGTTGTGCTACTCTTTGGCAGACAGCATCATTGTGTAATTCCAACCTATTCACATTCCTCAGTTGTCCTTCTGAAATGCAAAGATTTTCCTTCCTTGCCAAATTATTAAAAGGATCTGCCATCTGAGAGGTGGTTTTAAAATAATTGCAAGTACTAAAATGTCAGGTAGAAAAAAAATTTTTCGTCAAAAAAACCACCTATAATCACTGAAGAACAATATTTCCCAGAATAGTCCTGTGGGTTTAGGGCCTGGCTTGAGTGATTCACTTGGTGGTTTTTAACATAAATCTGTGAAACAGTGAAATCACTGCACTGTTTCAGCTCTAAGAGCTGCACAAAAGAGAGTTTTTGCAACACTGCTTGGATTAGAGAGGAGTGTTAAGGATGATGCATACTGAAGATCCTTTCTGTAAGGCTCCACATTAGTACATCCCCTCAAGGGAGTTAACAGGTAGCATAGTACAGACAACAGTAAATCAAAATCATGGAGTAATCCTGTGGCATGCAAAGTTTTGAAATTCTTGGGTGAAGGAAGGAAAAGCACATCACTTTACCTACACCTAACCCCATGAGCTCAGAACTACCTATAATTACATATTAAACTTCATTTCTTCTCAAAGATACAAGGTTTTCTGATTACCTTACTGACTTCAGGATTTTCCTCTGTAATCACAGAAAAACAGCAGAATAGTATCAGAGGTGAGGTACAAAGGGCCATCTGTTCATAAACCTTCTCTGTGGGTTAAGATAAACATAAGGAAATATATCTAATGCAGGCAAAGGAGAAAGGGTTGTGATACAAAAGCCAGCTGAGAGCTCTCACTCACCCCTATGCAGAATATGATGACTTACTACTGAAAGGTGAAGGTGAGAGACTGAATGGCTGAATAAGCCTACACAGCAGGACTATGTGCCAGTGGAGACTGAACACCTAATCAGCCAGATCATGGCTCAAATCAACATACTGTGTGTTGTACATACCTAGACCTCCATGCCAGAAACACCCAGTCCAAATTCCTTCCCCTGCCTCTGCTTTACAAAAGGAGACAGAAAATGACGGAAGCTTATCTAAGTTCCTTTGTAGTGTGTCTCAAGGGCAGATGGTTTTACTCCTCCAGAACAACAACAGGGTGTTCACAGGAGAAACAACACTCACAAAAAATTATAAAGTAGGGATCATTGTATTTGACATCTCCCTGAGGTGCATGATTGCTTTTGACTTTCAAAGTAGAGAGGCAGAGAAGCAAACCTGACCCTACCCATGAGCAGGAACATGGTTTATCATTCACCGTGTCAGCACCACAGTGCATCCAGAAGAGCACACATCTGCATGAGGACAGTGTAAATAAGGGCATTTGGCAGAGTCCAAAGCTGCCTTTTAATTTCAAAGACACCTTGCTCTTCTACGAGGCAAGAAAAGAAATATTGTTGTCAGAAAGACAGTTATATAATAAGGTCAGAATATAATATCTTTATTTATAATAAGCCATTTTATTACAATCTTTGTAGTTTGATACCCCATTATTATGCCTATGTACTTAAATGGTATTTAACTTCAAGGGTAGACTCAGTCATCTGCTCCAAATCCAAGTACATACAATTAAATTTCAAGCAGTAGTGCCCCTGTCAGCCAAAAAGGGGGAATATTCCTGTAGACTAAGAGTCTGGCTTTTCTTTAGGAAAAATAATAAGAAAACAAGACAAAAAAAGGAAAATATTTGCAAGCTTCATATGAGAATCTACATTGGATGTCAAGAAACTCCCAGCAGCCGTAACAAAAAGATCATGAGTTTTCTTTTTGTTTTTGTCTCTGAAAGGCTACATTAAAATAGACTTTTTTTTTGTCAAAGCTTTTGGGGGTTTCCAGCACACTTGGATCAATATTTCCTCTCCAAATACTTGGGCACTGAGTCACTGATCAAATGTCAGCCACAATTTATTCATTGTGCAATGTTCCGATCTCAATTCAAGGCGTGCACTGTGAATATTCCTGGACTTACTAAAAGCCTGTTCTGGAATTTCTCCCTCTCTAAATCGTTTTTGTTCTTGAATGTCACAAGAGCATCTTAGTGGACACAAGCAGTCAAAGCAGTTTTCTTATGACAATCAGTTGTTTACTAAATAATTCATCATCTGCAAAAAAAAAAAAAAAAAAAAAAAAAAGGCAGGGAGGCTTCAGAATGAAACAGTGCCTCTGCATAAATTAGTGTTGTTTAGAGCCTTCTTTTTCTGGAGGCAACTGATGCTTTGCACTGAGCATGTGGAACAGTGTGCTCAGCAGCTCTCTGAGTAGTCAGAGGGGCCAGTTGGTGTCTGCAGTTAAGTCGGTGACCTAGCCAGGAGTGGGCAACCTGCAGACCTTCTTGCCAAGGGATATTCCTTACTAAATGTTCATGTGCCTTCCACACCCCTGTCAGCTGTCCACAGCAACCTCCCCCTCAGCCCCCTGCTGCAGAGCCCCCATTATTCTGTCCTGCCCCAACCTACTTCTGTCGCAGCACTGCATTTTAAGGCTCCAAGGGCAGGGAATTTTCTCCCTAAGGAATAGCAAAAATGAGATTTTATGCAGCTGCCCAATGCCGTGTTTCCTTGTCACTAGTCACAACTTTTCTTCTAGTGTGGAAGATGCAGCAAGCTGTGCCAGAAAAACAGCTGACATCCTCCCTAATGGAGAAGAAGTAGAGACTGGCTGCAAACCATGAGTCAATATTTCTGTGTTGCCCCACAAGCTGGACAAATCTGGGGATGTCTTGCTGTCTGCTGCTGAAAACCAATCTGTACCTTGTCCTGCACTTGGGGCACAACAACCCTGTGCAGTGTCACAGACTGGGAGAAGTCTGTCTAGAAAAATGCCTGGAGGAGAAGGACCTGGGAGTGTTGGTCGAGAGTCAAGTGAACGTGAGCCAGCAGAGTGCCCAGGTGGCCAAGAAGACCAATGGCATCCTGGGTTATATCAGAAACAGTGTGACCAGCAGGTCCAGGGAGGTTATTCTCCCTCTGTACTCAGCACTGGTGAGGCTGCTCCTTGAATCCTGTGTTCAGTTCTGGGCCCCTCACCACAAGAAGGATGTTGAGGCTCTGGAGCAAGTCCAGAGAAGAGCAAGAAAGCTGGTGAAGGGCTGGTGAAGAGGAGGGTGCTGGGCTCTTCTCCCAAGTGACAGGGGACAGGACAAGAGGGAATAGCCTCAAGCTCTGCCAGGGAACATTTAGGCTGGACATAAGGAAAAAATTTTTCACCGAAAGGGTCATTAGGCAATGGAAGAGTCAGCCCAGGGAGGTAGTTGACTCACCTTCCCTGGAGGTGTTTAAGGTGGAGGTGGATGAGGTTCTGAGGGGCATGGTTTAGAGATTGGTGGGAATGGTTGAACTCGATGATCTGGTGGGTCTCTTCCAACCTGGTGATTCTATGATTCTATGAAATAACCAATTACATTTACCAATGCGTCTCCTGGTGGGTTCAGTTGCACCTAGCACAATCCTCTCAGCAGGGCAGTGAGTGAAGACTTCTCCATTCTTGTCATAGGACTGAGAAATGCAGTTACCTCTGAGGTCTCTCCTCCTCTGTCAAACTAGTTAGGTTGGAACTGGGCAACAGATTCAAATGTCTTGGGACTGCTGGGACAAACACACCACTACTGAACAACTTTTATTTTCCAAGGTAATTAATATGAAAATATCTCTTTGCTCCTAAGATGGGGGAAGGTGTCCATCTCTCTCTCTTCACTTTTATGGTCATGTCTGGTTGTGCAGTTTTTCAGTTTGTTTAGTTTACTCCTCTGGATTTATTTTTAAGAACTAGTGTTACTAAAATTATACACATCATAGTATTCTAAGCTGTTATTGCATAAAAAGGAATATGCAATTTTCTTTTCAAAAGAAAAGACAGAAAGTACAAGACCATTCTAAAGATTACTAGCAGTAAAAGTAAATCTGGCTTTGATTTAGCCAGCATCAGCCTGATATATTTATAGATTTTCAATTACATAAATCACAGTTAGCCTGCAATGCATTCCTAGTGCTAATTTGGAATTTAAATCACTGCCTTTTTTTCTTATCTGTTTCAAGTCTAAGCACTTTTATTATTTTTTTAAAAGGAAATTAAAAAGGAGAAGAGGTAATGCTGTTAAAGTGGCCAGATCTAGCAGACATCAGTTTTCTGATATTTAGCATTAAGTTGCAAAGGTAGCAAAGGACTGCCATTCAACACATTAAGAAATTAAATTTGGACTGGCAGTTTGGAACAGATTTTTTTTCAGCACTCAGCACTTTTCTACACCCAGATTTTCTCTGAAATAGCTACTTCTGATGGCCCACTCCATGACAACACTTGCTCCAGAGCAGATGAGATTAAATTAGCATACTTGTGCCAGCATGAGAATGGCTCATGCACAGGGAGTGAAACACAAATCACTCTTTTGCTTTATGTTATTACCATAACATTAACCAAATTAATGTCCCTTTGCAGGCAAACATTTGTTCTTTCTCAGTACAGGAACATTTGAGGAAATTAATTCAAAATAACTTTCAGAAGGTATTTGTTAAAATGCATTAGAGCCCTATGACCTCAGCTTAGTTTAACTGGGCATTAATTCAATTAACTCAATTCTTGTCTTAAGTCAATTAAACGCAGTAGAATTATGATTCTTTCAGCTCTGAGAGGGAATGCACACATAGTGCCTTGGGTAGTTCAATTGCTGCAAGGGAAATGTACACCTTTTCTTTGTTTTAGATCTTGTTATCTTCAGTGTCCTGTGTTGAGTCTTCAACAGTGGCCCAACAAGACAGAAGTCCTACTGACTTGCCAAGGTCATAACTATTTGACACCAGACTCTATGGCTCCCACCCTTGCTACGTGCTATTCAATGTTCCAGCCTTCCTCCCAGTACTTGGCCTAGTACTGTGGACACCACTCAGTGGTGGAGCCAGTGGTCCCTTATACTTAAATTAAACCATTTGGAGCTCAGAAAAGACTATTTGGAATAACTCAGAAGGGTTATTTTTGCCCTAGATATATGGCATACTTCATGTTGTCAGCAGAACCTATTTCTCAGGCAGTATATTCCATTGTAGAAGAACTAATTTGTTAGTTTCACAGGGGAGGTCTTGGTGACTTCCTGGTGCATCCTTCTCTGTGACAATTAAGACCAGATATTGGTTTTACTAGCAAACCTGCCCTAAGAAACACTGCCATCTGAAAACTAGAGACTCCTGCCACATGTGGCAAGTTGCAGAAGTACAATCTTACTCAGAGGGCCTCTTTCTTTGTAGTCTTGCAGAGGATGCTCCCACTCAGCTGAATGTTTTTGACAAAAATGATCTTCCCTTCAATATGGTGCCCTTAGCTCAAAAGATGGGCTTTGGAGAGCTAGCAGGAATTACTTTGTGTTTGCTGGCCAAAAGGACTCTCTCTTGCCTTGTCTGCTCTTTTCTTTGCAAATCTGGGATCACTTTGTCCCAAAAGCAAGGAAGAAACAAGCCATAGGCTCTAGCTGCACATCATTCACTGAATCCTGATCATTAAAAGGTCTAAAATTTTGATCATTTTGTCAATAAACAGGATGAATTATCAGCTTTCCGTTGCCTGTGGGCATCTCAGTGGAAATGGGGTTGAGGACATGGCTAAAGAACAACTGCATCTGAAAAGAAAGGATCCACAAAATTGTACTGAGATCTACAGGATACATAAGATCCCCAAGAAGTTCAACACACATAACTTGTCAGAGAAAAATTAAGAGGCAATCTCAGTCCATGTAATACAAGATAATATACTTGAGATCAGCTCCTATCAATGCAGCAGATGAGAGCACTATGGGAGCCTAAGAGCCAAGAGCACTTGTGAAAAAATGAAAATGGGATAAGTAGCACAAGAAAGAGGAGGTTAACTTGCCTTTGCTGTGGGATATAGTAAAGTCTTTTTTAAGAGTGCTCAAGAGAAGCTACCTTTTCTGTAAGTTATGTTTCCACTCCTCAAAATGCAAGGACTCAACAAAGAGTTTTACAGCCTTGCCATACTTTGCATTTAAGTCTTATTTTTGGTGATCATAATGGCATATGCTCACCAGATGAAGCTGTATTATATTCCACTGAAAAAAAAAAGTTCCACAGACATGGAGACGCACAAAGCACACAAGCTGCACAAAAGTGAGCTATACAAAGGGTGAAAAAACAAATTCTTTTCTACCTGCTCCTGTTACAGGCTTTTCCCCAGCATCTTGTGGAAATTTGGCAGCACAGGTATAGAATGAGGAAATATAGAAGACAGGAACCAGCAGAGGCATTTTGATAAGAGCTTCTTAGAAAATTCTCATTAATCATCCAGCAATTTTACATGCAAAACCTATCCAGCAAAATGACTGCAATGTTTTTGACATGATGCAAAGGCAAAGAATGGTAACACCAGTTCCTCTTCCCAGAACAGAAATGAGAAGGGAGTTAGAATATGTGTGTGTAAGAAAACAGTAGAACAATGTCCTCTGCAAGTGTGTTACTGAGTGATTGTAGAAAAACAGGTCATTCTCCTTTTTACTGTCAAAGACACTAGGCAAATCAGTAGCTGTATTGGTAAGAAAAACTCAAAATAGGACAAGATCTTGCTTTGACTGGTGACACTTCTTGATCTGCTTGCATTACACTTTCAAGGCTCACTAATTCAAAGGAAAAGTAAATTGCTTCTAATAAACATACAACAGTTTTAACAGCAACTAAACCTTGCAAGGTGCTTTCTACCTAGACAAGACAGAGTTCTGCACAACTAGTTCCCACTTAGGCGTTTAGGTATGCTCCTGCCCCTCGTATTTGCAGCTATGCACCATCGGCTTTCTCCAGCAGCTTAGCCTTCCATGACTTTTCAATCTGATAAGCATATACGCAGCAACTGTGTCTGCCTTGTAGATTAACCGAGCTGCAGGAAGGCAGCTGAATTGGACATCTCTTATCAATCTGTTTCAGCACTCTGTACTCAAGGATGCTGGATTTCGTGTATATTTATTTTAAACACAGACCTTTCATTATGTGTAGGAGACAGTAACAACAGGACATCCAAACGTGAGATGAACTCCACCCATTTTCTTCTCTCTCCTATTCCTGTGCACTAGCTTTTATAAAGGCCAGTTTTTGCTGTGTATAAATGGTAATTTTGAAGATAGTATATATACTATCTATCATAAATAATAGTTTTATCTATAGACCAATAAATAGATATGTATTTTCTATTATATAGTATTCTACAGATAAATCTATATTTTTCAATATACTTTTGCCCTTGTATCAGAGGCTGACAGTTATTTTCTGGCAAACCTCTGATAATATTTTCTTTTAATATCTAAATTTCTAAATTTTGTCTTCCTATTTGAAATCTGCACCAGTATCTGAAGATTAATACTACTAAGAGACACTACTGAGGGCTGCTGGAGGACATTTTTCTTATACATTGTGATAAACTTAAGTGCTGCTCATTAATTTTTGTGTCCCTGAGGACTGCCTGGAGCCTGCAGAGTAATTTCCTACCAACAACTTGCATAAAATTTTGCACTGCACTTTGGAACCAAGCCAGGTTGTCAGGGTGGTTATTTATTGCAACTAGTAGAAATGATTCTCAGCTGTTGTAAGTCAAAAATATTTGAATTACATCAGTGAAGCTGTGTTCGTTTGCCTTCACAGTCCAGTGAATATCCTGTAATATGAACTAACAACACTAGCATATCAGCCACTGACACAGCAGTTATCAGTGGATTTTGAATGACTCAGGGAAGGAAAGGCAAAAAGAAAGAAGCCTTCATACAAAGACAATGAGAGCTAGCTACCTAGCTCAAGACTCTCTTATAAGCCCTTAAGTTCATGCACCTTCATGCACACATCCTTCCTCTTTTCTAGTTTTTCATGTAGTACATTAAGCAACTTGTTGGCACTAGTACTGACTAAACCTATTTTACTGTCACTATTAGGAGCTGAAGTCCCTTCTTGGGTCTTCACAAACAAGTACTAAGGCAAAGCCAAGAGGCAGTGACCCAAGAGACAAGATGGGGAAAAGGCATGCTGAGGGAGTGATCTTAACAATCCTCATCAAACAGTGACCACTACTAAGAACCACCAGTGGCTTGAGGAACAGAGGAAACCTGAGGAGGTAGGTTATCATGTCCGGATGTGCAAATGTCTCAGGTTACCTTGGAGGTGACTGTTATCTGAGATATGCATTCATGAAAATTCAGTCTCTTCAGTAGAAAGTATCTGCTTTACTAAAAAGTCTGCCAAAGAAAAGCAGAAACCTCTGGAAAAGGTTGGAATTTTAGCTAGTGTCTTCCCAAACCAACTGGCTTTTCATCTCAGCCATTGTCTTCTTGTAGAAGGGCTACATAATATTCATAACATATCTGCAGGAACATGCACTAGGGGGTGAGCTAAGCTGTAAGATGCAGCTCATTGCTATATGGAGCATTGGCTTTTAGGACCATTGGCTGGTGGACTCTGAGCTGTATTTGTCAACCTCCACCTGAGCTGTGCGATCCTGGGAAACACAATTTGTCTTCTCTCCATGTGTTCTTATCTCCTGGTCTAAACAAAGACAAGCTGATAGTGTCTTTTTCACTGTTGTGAGATAGGTGGCTGGCTCCTTGCTTTTGCTGTGATGACCTCTCTTCACACAAAGCTTTCCTGACTGACGTATCTAGACAATTATGCCATTTTACCCTTCAAACAAATACAGTTCTCATCTTTTAAAATCAAAGGCAATCTCTTCTCATATTCCCCTTGGGCTGGATTCCACTGTCTTCATAGGCTGCGTATTTGTGTCTGTTGTTAGTCCTGATTGATTTTTAATGTGTTGCATTTCATTTTATGTTTCTACATTCATCCTGGCCACTAATCAATATGTTAAATAATAGAAAACTTGAGGTGATGCACCACAACATCAAATGAGGCTTGTTAATATGGCACAAACATTTCTGTGCTCCGCATTTTATGACCCAAAGACTCTGCAGTGGCTGTGAAGTTTTGATGGTTGATCAAGCCATTCATTTCTTCTGAGGCCTCCTCAACCTTTATGGACCAAAGTTTGATTGGTGTAGTTCATTGAGGCTCAATTTACTTCAGGTGAGCAACACAGGTTTCTGCCTACCAAATATGTGGTTTTGCACATTTTTATCTCTTTCTTCTGTCTTTTCCTCAGAATCAAGGAGACCAAGATTTTGAAGCTTGTTGAAGTGTGTTGGGTGGTGAGACCACATCAAAATTAATGGGAGCCAGACAGCAAAATGTCTTATCCGTTCTGCAGATTGCTCCTTTAATGCTTAGCAGCTGAAGTGGATTAGTTCCTTCAATGCAGAAACAGTGACTGATCCAAAAGTCAAGACAGTTCTGCACTGATTAGGCAAGTTTAATAACCATCATGATGAGCTCTTCGCAGTCCAATGAATTCTGCAGGTCTTTACACAGCACCCACAGAACTGCTTGGATTTTCACTCACAATGTCTTCAGTATGAACCTGATGTGCAGGGTGAGACCTGACTCAGCAGCTATCAAGCATTTTATTCTCTTTCCCTTTCAAATGTTAGAGAAAAAAAATTGATTGTAACTCACTTTTCCACCTTTTATTTCACTCTGGGAACTTAATACCACTGTTTTTGTAATATTACATTGCAGACCCCGCTTTTTCTCTTCTGGGGTTATTTTTGTATACTATTTTTCAACTCCTTTTGTATACCACTTTTCAGCATTGCTCCTCTGGTGTTTATCAATATTTGAACTAAGGCTTTGGTGTATGTGATGCTTTTAGGCATATGGTGACAATGTGAAAAGAGGGCAGTGCAGTGAGAGTGGCAAGGTCACAGCTCATGGCAGAGATCAGGATTTGAGGTGGGGATCATGTGTATAATGGTGCAGTTTGGAAACTGGACAGAATCATGAACATGTGTGAAGAAACAAGCAGAGCTACAGCATAAAGCCATCAAATTTTCAGTACTTCAGATGGATAGCAGGTAAATTAGCTTTCTTTCCACTTTTCCCATAGTCCTACTACTTGAGGATCACCTCTGCTGGCTGAAGAGATATTGTCAGAGTGTCAGAGTGTCAGAGTGGACCCAGAGAGTCCTGAAACAGCTTGTGCTTGTGGTTGTACCTGAGATTATGGCTAAGAGGCTCTCTCTTGTTCCAGGTAATACTACATAAATTCAGAATGAAGTAGCTTCTTTCCAAATCTTTAGGATTTAAGTAGACAAATAGTAAGAAGGGAAATATTGTGACAGATCCAGCTGTGACAAAGGACCTCAGAAATATCTACTGTCCCTCTGTACTTTTCTGTATAGAAAAATATTTGGTCCTTAGGCATTCAGACCTCTGCCAATGTCTCCTCTCTACTGGACAATAGTGAAGTTAACCCTACAGGGAGAAGAATGTTGCTTTAAAAGTCCTTGGTCAAGATTACTAAAGCCAGTTCATACCAAGCAAATTAGCTGGCATTGCTCTGGGGCTCTAAAAGTGATGCACTGCATTCCGGGGCATATGCAAACAGAACAACTGCCAATGACACGGGCCTGCCAAACCCAGGCATGAAATGCGCTACCAGTAGTTGGAAACAAAGTTGCAGCATGGTTGGATGTGCACCAGGGAAAGGGACGAGTATCCTCTTTTTTTTTCCACTTCAGCAGCCTCGGGAGTAGGAAGTGTTTCCTTGTACCTGGTGCTGGTGAGGGAATGCAAAACACTGTGGTGACACAAGGTATCCACACGGCTTGTTGAGTGGATGTTCATCTTGTCAAGCTGGCTCAACCTTGAGCAGCAGCAATAAACAGTGACACCTTTTCCCAGAGGTTTAGCTGGCAATAGTGGTGAAGGCAAATGCTTTGCAAAGTGCCTTTTAGCACATTTTGCTAACAAAGCAGGGGTTAGGCCCCATCTGTCTGTTGGGATATAAATATCTTAATTAGATATTTGAAAAAAACGAGAGAAAAAATCTAGAAGCCTGGGAGATATTTTATTATTTCTTTTTTATTTTTAGTATTAAATGTATACCTCAAGTAGTGCTGGCACCAGGATGCATAATCCACTTACCAGGGCATAGAGGGCTCTGAAGCTGCACCACAAGTGCAGAATTTGATAACGGCAATGAAAGAGAGAGCAATCTATATCCACAAATAGCATTAGAGCTGACTTGGTTTGGGGATCAAAGGAAGCCGACACTGAATTTATGAAGCAGACATCTCAAATATTTGAGATCAGTGCTTTTTTTCCTCCTCAATTTTTTTTTCGCCTTCCTTGATTTTCTTCTTTTTTGGTAACTTCACCCTTTGTTTGGGTGAGCTCTTAGCCCTATAATCAACTTAATAAGAAAAAGCTATACAGTGAAATGGACCTGCCTTGACTCACAAGCTGAGTCAGCTTGTGCTTGTCTACTCTGCCCTCCAGGACTTGGTCTTTTGCTGTATCTCTTCATGATGCACATGCTCAGAGATGCAGGCACGACACGGATCCATGCTGCAGTGCCTGCTGATAAGGTTGGGCCAGAAGAGATACAGGGTTTCTCCACTAGTTGTCCACATAATCTTTCTCCATCCCATCTCACTGTCCATCATGTGGCTTCTAAAAGGAGCCTCTTGAAGTAAGAGCAAGTGCATTGGAGGAAATATGAGGGATCCAGAGGGAACAGACATGGATGAGAGAGTATAGGAAATGCCCTACCACTGATGCATAGCAGGTCTTTTGGACAGTATTCTGTCACCAGTTGTAGCAGTAGGAAATGCTGCTTATGGGAAAGATAAATCCATCCACTTACATGAGTTTCTCTAGCTGCTTTGTGAGACAGTCTGCTGTTCACAGCCTCCTATGCCAGCAGCTTCCAAAAATTCCATTCTCCTCTGTACTCTTTCCCCTCTGTATTTCTTTCTTTTCTGTTTCAAACCTGTTCCCTCAGTTCCAGTGTTGAAGGAGCTACAGTTCCACTTTTAGCTTGTGCTCCACTTCACTGATTTTGAACATGCCTCTTTCACACCTTGCTGGCCATTCCTAAAACAATAACTCTTAGATTTTTAGTTTCTTGAAAGTAGTTTCTCCATATCCACAACCACTTTAATTGATCTTTTCTTCTTATTTTCTGAATCCAGCATGTCTTTCTTGAAGACAAGAGGATTAAGACCTGCACTCTGCTCAAAACGCATTTGCATCAAGAATTTCCATTCATGCTCTTTTCTAGTTCTTTGATGGATATGCTGAATAACACTAGTGCCAGCAGTAGTCTCCAGAGGATATCTCATTAAGCCCCATCAGGCATATGGAGCAATATGTACTCTTACGAAACCATCCTGGTTATCTCTGGATACACTATTTACCACATGTGTTCTGAACTTTGTCTTGAGTCTAGACTCATCATCTTCTGCGGAGTGTAAGTCATCCATCGATTAGTAATTCCAGCAGCCATCTGACACTCTTGCTGTTTGCAGTATACATTATGCACCTCAGGCAGCAGATCTGCATATTCACACCTGAGTTCCCTCCAGTGAATGCCATCTGGTCATAGGTCACTTAGCAACATCTTATTAACAACAAAACCAGACAGTTATCAGGCTTTCAAGCTCCTGGAATCAGTGTACATGTAATTTTGCCCTCACTCTGTCTCCTGGAACATGCCAAGTTGCCGGAATTGCAGGTAACCTAATTTTTCTGTGTGCTTGTGCTCTCTATTTCTCCAACAAACCTTCCTTAGACACAAATAATGTCAGGCAAACCTTCCTTTTAGGCCACGGTAGTCTGAACACAGTGCTTTTTCCCAGCTCAGAGATGACATATTCCTCTACTACCTTTCTCCTTTCCTTTACCAGCAGACAGATTTTGTTATGATGAGGAATAGCCATATTTTTCTGCTTGCTACCTCCTCTCCTGAAAGGTTACCTATATATTTACCACCTAACTCTTCACATCATCTCCTACCTCACTCACAGTTTGAAGCTCTGAATTTTATCCCTGGCTCCTCAGCCTCACACAAGACGGGATTTTCAGTCAGTGCTACTGTGGAGACCACATCTTCCAATCTCCAGTTTGAGACAGTAAAATTCTCCCAAGCAAGAGTGGCTTAGAATCATAGAATCACCAGGTTGAAAGAGACCCATCAGATCATTGAGTCCAACCATAGAGAAACAATATAGCTCACATATGAAGCCCAATTGTTGCAGAAGGGTCTGCTTGATGATAAATGACTATTAGTGATGGCCCAGGCACCTGCTCCTGCTCTGACCCTGCTGCTGGAGGTCTGGCCTTACAGATATTCTCTCCATTCAGTACATTGCATCTGCTGTCAGATTTCCTTGATATCTTGAAGCACAGCCTTGAGCCATGCTGTCCAAGATATTCGTGATGGCAGCTTGAGATTCTTTACATTGTGTGAAGTCTCCCACATGAGAGAATGACTTCTGGCCTTTTCAGCTCTGTAGCTCTTAACATTAGGGATCAGTTTCATGGGATTGCTAGCAAACCTTAGGAGAGCAGCTATGATCTGAATGGGCTCAAATAGTGGACAAGGTTTAGCTCAATCTCCCTTTTTTAGAGAACACAGGGTGGGACCTTCAAAGCTCTTGAAAAGGAGAAAGGTAACTTTTTAAAAAACACATCTAAATGCCAAGCCCATCACTTCCATTTATTTCTGTGAGTTCCTCCTTACCCTTTAACAATAAGCTACAGAAGGAAATTGCATCTCTGAGAAGTTGTCTGAGGTGTGCATACTGTACAGTGCAACTGAGGAGCCTTTGGAGTTATGGACAATAAGTACCTTCAGCAGGCTACTGAGGTGGAAACACAGAAGAGCTTACAGGAACAGAAGAGAGGGCAATCTCAGAGAAAAGGTCAAAAGGCTGCCCACAGGACAACAAGGCAACTGCAGCAGAGGAATTAACTGAAGAGCCTTACCTCCTACTTTGTAAAAATACTGGCACAGGAAATGCATACTGACTTTGTGTTTAATAGAATCTAATGCTTTTATATCTCTCTCTATATATAGATATATTTCTGGTCTGTTTTACTTTTTCTGGCTTATTGATGGAAAATATACTTGATCCTTTTCTGCTGCTAAACTAAAACCAGATTTTCCTGCTAAGCTGCTACAGAATCCATGTGTTGCAGGAGGGCTCTCTGTCATTCTACATGGCCCTGCAGAAAGCACAAGCTGTCACAACACTGACTGTGGAGCTACAGATATCCAAGACAAAAACCATCAGAGAGGAAAAGGAAAGCTGGAACACCTAGCAGAAACACCTAGAAAAGGACAAATCAGCTAGAGCAAACAGTAGCATTTACTTATCCAGGAAGATAGTAAGCAAGTCTTAAGGCATTAATGATCAGAAAGAAGCAATATGGTGGTTTATTGGCTGTGCTAAATATATATATCCATACACACTGGAAAAGGAATCATTGGTCTCTCCAGTAAGTGTTTTCTTTGTGCTATTTTTCTCTCTTCTCCTATTGATAAACTCATGTTTGTTAATCTGAGCTTTTAAAGGGGAACATCTGTGTCACTAAGCACCAGACAACTTTAACCCTTTTTGTGATTCTCTCACATTCTTTTGTTCTGGTCACTAAAAACTAAAACTAACAATTGTTGCTGCAGTTAAGTCATGTCAAATAGCTCCTCTGTGTTTTACACAAGACTCTCAGCTGAAGTAAAGCTACATTTTTCTCTTGAAGGATATAGAGAAATTATTTTCCTTATCATCAACTGCTTACAATAACTCACTACATTTTTTCAAAACAGACCATCTATGTTCTCTCTCTGCCTGGGAGAAGGGAATACGGTACCAGAGGGGTTAAGTTTTCACTCCAATTTGGTGTCCTTGAAACTTGCATTTGAAGAAAAAAAACCAAAAAAACAAATTAAAGACAACCTAGTGTTCTCCAACTGTCTTGTGACTCCAGGAGCTGGAACACTGGCTCATATCTTGTGTCAGTTCTGAGCTACATTATGAAGTCCTCACTTATCAGCCCAGAAGCAGGCCACAATAGGCAGTGATTGTTACCTCACATTTCAGAAGGGATTGGGCCACGAAGGTGTGATCTCTCTCAGGAAAGCATAGGAAGGTGTATTGCTTGTGGTCGGCACATCAAATGCCCATGCTGTACTGTCCTCACCGTGCTGCTGCTACACCTTCCCTGTAGATCACCCTCCCTACACTAGCTCTCACAAGTGTAGAGTGCACACACACATGGGGTTTTGACATCTTGACCCATATCTTTAGCTTTGAAATTTATTAGGTTTGCTTCACCCAAAGAATATCCAGAGTTGTCAGGGGTGATGGCACAGAGGGCTTCTTCTGACTAGGTTTGTTCAATGTCAAATGCCATTGTCACTGTCTCAAGCTGCTTTGCTGGCTGCCATAGTGGCAGTAGGGTTGCCTGCAGGCATCAGCTGCATCTATTGCTCAGATCCTCAGTGGCTTGAAGGAAAAAATTGCTGCCTCTCAAGGAGAGTTCACTTAGAGGGAAGACCAGTTTTCCCTTCTTTTTAACAGCAGGTGCAAGATAAATTGACTACTTACTTACCTTTCTTTCATTTATGTACATTAAAACATGAGGCATTTTTCTTTATAAAGCTAAATGCTTTCAAAACTACTTAAAATCAAATTAGGTGAGTCTAGGTTTTTTTAAAAACAACAACAACAAAAAGCCCTAGAGCTTTATTTGAAGGAGGAAGGAAACTCTGAACCAAAGGACTAATTCTTACTTGAGCCCTAGGGAAGAGGGTGTTCTGAAAAGGTAAAGTCAGTTTGAGAGAGCAGTCACTTCCAAAGGAGCAGAGAGAGCATTTTCTTCATACTTGAACACTTGTTTGGCTGTTCAGAGTTGAGAACTGGGAGGTAAAAGGAAGGCCAGAAAAGCTTAATTTTCTTTTTCTGACCTACAAATAAAAACAAGATGTAAAATGAGATTTGTTGCTGTTAAAATCTTGAAGGTTGTTATGACCAGGAGCTAATTTCATATTACTGGCTAAGGATAGCATTACTTTTGTTTTATAAATCATTTAGTTTTAAATGTTGGATGTGTTTGGTTAAAACTTCTCTTCTGCAGTATGCATATTGTACTTCTATGTCATTACAAAAGAAAAAGTAAGAAATGAGATATCACTCTCTCCACACACACAAAACCCTAGATGAAATGCTGTTTGGCGACTAACTCAATCTCAGTTCTCTTCCAGAAGCTGTTTAATCAAGGTCAAAAGAACTGTTCCACTAAATAGGAAAAGCAAATGTGTCTTCATCACTCTCCAACATTATAAAGAAGGTAAAAATTATTAATCTGAACTAACACATTAAACCTTGTAACTGAGTGAAAAATAGCTGTGGGGCCTGAGTGTATCCCTAGCTCAGCAAAAAGACATGTTGGATTTTATCAGCAAATGAAAATCAGGCATTCTTTGAGGAGAAAAAAGCCTGAAAGCCCACACATAGCAATAATTTAAATTCAAGCTCCCAGCTTTTTGATTTAAATCATGATTAAACATGATGTTTTAAATCATCATGATAGATGCACTTCCTCTCTTGTCAGGACTCTCCTTGTTAAAATGACGCATCTAAACTCTCCGTCAGAAAACTTCAGCAATTAGTCAACACAGTTTGCCTGGAGAGAGGGGAAAGAAGTTTAATCTCACTTCCTCATGCCCCTTTTTTTCATTTAATTCAATTTTCTTCAATTGATTCTGGTTTTATCACAGATACTCAGCTTCTTTGTCATACAGAATGTGTCATCTGCAGCTAAAATCATGGTAAGCAGATCAGAGATTGCCCAGAACATGTATTAAGAATGTATAATAAGAAAACTCAGATGAAGGTCACACTTTGCCTCGGTTTTATAGGATGTGTCCATACAAAGCCTACGGCCAACTCAACCTTGCTCTTCTCATTGCTATTTGCTGGTGTTCAGACCAAACAAAACCCAATATACATGTCCAACCAACCATGAGAGTTGTGGCAGAAGGTTCTCCCTGCAGTCTCCTTTCTCCTAGCGTTAGCCAGCAGATCCCTGGTGTGGCAGGAAAGGACAACTGCTTCTCAGGTCACATCGTCACTGCTTTGCACACCTGTATCTTTGTTTAAGCAAATGTTCTACCCGTTACTTATGTGTCAAGGCACAAGGTGATTTGTTTCCCCTAGGCAGTCAAGCCTATCTTGACCCTTTCTGCCTAATTTGGGGCATTACAATGCCTGGCCACAGACAACCAGCTTACAGCAAAACACAACCAGCCCACCTGAGGATCCAGGTCTAGCTGCACAGCAGCAACACAGCCTGAATTTCGATGGAAGTAGGGAGGCTGTTCCATGGTTGCAGAGGCACTGCCATGCCCACATGCTGTCAACTTCTCTAGGCAAGTTGTCAGAACTGTAAGGATTTTTACCTTACCACAATATTGCCTTAGTCCATGACAGACCATGACAGAAAACTCTTCCCTGCCCCTAGTTTACTCTAATACAATGCCCTTCTGAGAAGGTGATCATAAATACCATTAAATGTGCTACAGTCATCTTTGTTAATTCTTCTGAATAAATTTATATGTTTGTTAGCAACCAAACAAGGAGGCAAACTCTGTCAATTTTTACTAAAACATCTTTTCCTTTGGTAACTCTAATTGTTCATTTATTAGTTGTGCTTTGTCATGAAAATTCTGGTGTTTTCTTTTTTTTGCTGAGGGTCCACTATGCTGGGGTTTTACTCCTTTTAAGTAACAAATAAGAAAGCTCAAATTAAGAAACCCTGGAACTTTTATCTTTGTCATGCGTGTAGAGTATTGACATACCAGGACAGCATAAGGGTAATTGCCAGGGAAAACTGCACACATGACAGTGTCAGACAAACAATCCCAGCACGCAATAACTTGAGTGTGGTAAGGCAAAACTGAGAGTTTTGTTAACAAGCAGAACAGCATATAGAAATGGGACTGTCCTTCCCTGTGAAAATCATGGAAGATGGGCCAAACCTTGCTGGTTTAACTGCACATTTCTATCTGTTGCAGTAGGAAGTACTTTAACTACAAATCAAACTTCAGAAATTTAGCACAAGGATCAATCACATTTCAGTTAAATCATCATTTAGTTGTGATACCAATATGAATATCGTAGCATTAACAATGACCTTATTCTTCATTAATAATCACCTTCTTATAAAAAGGAAATAAAAGTCACCTAACAATAAATGCTAGCAGAGCAGCACTTAATTATTTTATTTATTTGTGTAAAAAAAAATGTGGTATTAATATGTTTATTAATACTCATATAGTACTTTAGTATTACTAACATGAAACTACTGATGTAGTACTATTAAACCAATCAATAAACAGAAGATAATTGCTTCTGGGGAGTAAGCCTAAATGTTTGCAAATACCGCCTCTCACAATAGGCTGCCTTAATAGTGTTGTATGGATTTGACATTTTCCTTTTCCTCCTTTTGTGCTTCCTTGCTGTTACTGACATTGACATTTTGCAGTCAGCTTACTGCACAGGCATCCCAAAGAACGTGCAGTGGACTGAGAGTTAATATTACCATTAGTTGCTATTTCTTGGAGCATAGTGGGTTTTCGGATGCTAACAGGAGGGTCACGTTCATAGGATCCTGGGTGACATCAGTGTTGCTTAACTCAGTCCCCTGTTGTGTCAGGCAATGCAGAGCAGATGTGTATTACAAACAGGACAGCAGGCTGCCTATGCCATATACACACCACGTGCTTCAAAAAGCTTCTTGGCACAGCCTAAAGGACACACCAGCTGGTTATACAAGATGATCCTAAAAGACCATTACATTGCACAGAGCAGAGTAGAAGGAACATCAGGATCTCTCCACAAACCTGTCCTGAAAGGAAAACTGTCTCCTGAACCAAGTCTAAGGATTGGTGTTAAGTCTGGTTGCGTTCCAAGTACGCACTAGAGCCATTCACAGCAATGTAAGGCTTATGTCATGTAAATCCTGTCTTGATTATGGTTAGCTCCAAGACTGTTGCTGGGAAATAGGAATATTACTCATATCTTTCTTCTATGATAAAGTTAAAATAACACAATTTGATGTGGATTTGTAAATAAACCATTATATCGTTCATGTGCTAACAATTCAAGGTTTTTTGAATCTGATAGACTGGCAGTTTTCTCCTCTGCTGTACAAAAACCAGATCTTCAGCAGAGAGCAGTCCCTAAGATCAACACACTAAAAGCCACTCAGTCATGCTCACATTTACCTGCCTGGGTTGCCTGACAGCATGGTACTCAGGAAGTTCGGCCCCCTCAGTCCAAAAGTCTGAACACGTCATTCACTTCTCATCCTCGTAAGTATTTGAGTAGATCATTCTCATGACTACATGCACAGAAAATTAAACAGAGTTTTGAGCACCTCCTTCAAAGCATACTCAAGAATACTTGTGCTTCATGCCAAGAACCTCAAAGGATTCCCTGGGCTGTCAGTGCAAGAACTGCCAGTGACCATGTCATAGAATCATAGAATCACTAGGTTGGAAAGGACTCATTGGGTCATTGAGTCCAACCACTCCCATCAATCACTAAACCATGTCCCTCAGCACTTCATCTACCCATCTTTTAAACACCTCTAGGGAAGGTGACCCAACCACCGACCTGGGCAGCTTGTTCCAATGCCCAATGACCCTTTCCATGAAATATTTTTTCCTGATGAAATATTTTTTCCTGATGTCAAGCCTGAAACTCCCCTAGTGGAACTTGAGGCTATTCCCTCTTGTCCTGTCCCCTGTCACTTGAGAGACAAGGCCAGCTCACCTCCTCTCCACAACATCCTTTCATGTAGTTGTAGAGAGCAATAAGGTCTCCATAAGCAATAAGGCTTTTCACTTACAAAGGACTATGTGTTTTAATTTTCCTGTCCAAGTACTCAACTGAAATAACACCTAGGAGAGAATTTGATAAAATCATGGAATGATTTGAGTTGGAAGGGACTTTAAATATCGTACTCTTCCAATCCCTCAACGACAGGCAGGTCCCCCTCCCATGGTGTCAGGTTGCTCAGAGCCTCCTCCAGCCTGGTCCTGAACATCTCCTGGGATGGGGCATCCACAACGTCTCTGGACAACCTGTGCCAACACCTCACCATGCTCACAGTGAAGAATTCCTTGCTAATATCTCATCTGAACCTGCCTCTTTCAGCTTGAAACCATGCCTTGTCACACTCTCCCTGCCCCTACTGATGGAGAGCCTCCCCTTGGCTTTCCCATCGGTGCCCTTTGAGAACTGGGGGGCTGCAGGAAGGTGTGTTGGCTGGTGAACGAGGCGTGAAGCTCACCCCCTGCTTCAGCGCAGGGTCACCCTTCTCGAGGGACAGGGAATAGCGGCGGTGGCCGGCCCGGCAGTGCCACCTGGTGTCCCCGTGGGGGATGACACCGTGGAGGGGGTTGGCTGCTCCGGGAGGAGGTTAAATGTTGATAGCGGTTCTGAGGATGCGGTTGGATGAGGTATCTTGGATGCAAGCTCGGGGTGATCGATGCAGGATGTATTTATTGACTGCGAAATGCATCTGCAGGGCTGAGTCAGTCCCAACATCTCTCAAGGTTATGGTACCTGGGACAGCTTCGTAACAAGCCCTGCTGGGGCACTGGGAAGCTGAAACACAGAGCAGATTATGGTTACCTGCAGTCACCCCCTGCAACCCCTGTCAGGCCAAAGGATGGACCCCGTGTTGCCCAAACTTAGGCTACTCCACCCATCAACCCTGGACACCCTCTATCCACTACAGCTGCCACCCAGCTCATGTTAGGACAGATTTCAGGGCCTCCTCTGAGGACAGCAGGCCTGTCACACATCAGGGGACACATCTGTCCCCATCCTGAAATAGGGGGGAAGCCAGCTGTGAGTGTATGGTCCTGCTCCATCACATCTCTGTTGGCTGCAGCATGGTGCCTGAGCCTCTCTGACACTCAGGATCTGGGATGCCAGCACGAAAATCAAAGCAAGTCACCAAGCAGTGTTCCCACATGGAGTAAGAAAGAGGCCAGGTGAGCTGCAATCTTGTGAGGTATGTCTGTGACTGGAAAAGTTTGAGGTGGGAGCCAAGTGAGTCAGGCCTCCTAGTAACCCAGCAGCAACTGGTACCTGAGAAAAGAGGAAACACTACAAACAAACCTGAGTTTGGTAATCAGTGCCTTCTCAGGAAGACACATTTCTATCTCTCCTCTCCATTAACGGCTCAGCACTTGCTCCCAACACCTTGCTTTTCCCCTTGGTAGACCCAACACTGACATTCAACAGGGAAATGCTGCAAAATAATACATTGCACTATGACAGTCTGAGTCACTTCTTTGCAGAGCCACAGGTGACAGAGATAAAGGAAAAGTCATTGCCAGAGGGCTGAGGTTTGGCCTCACATTGCCAACAACTCCCTCTAAGGAAATAAAGTAATACCTTTGAACTAGTGTAACATGAGTATTTCTGAGCCAAGTAAAAAAAAAAAAAAATCACATGCAAGAAATCGACTGCTTTGTCCCCCTGCAGAGAAAAAGAGAAATTCAGGCTCTGAAAACTGGACTTTCAAAGTGGTAGAGTATTCAGATATTTCCATGCTAGGTGTTGAATTACTTAGCCTCGTTACCAAAGAAGGTGTCCTTAGCAAGGACATCTGCCTGAATCTGCAAAGACCCTGGGAAGAAGAGCTGCCAAGGATAATCTCCTCTGGCACTGTAGCAGTAGATTTGTCCAGGGACAGGTGAAATGCCCTCAGCGATCTGACTCCTTTCAAGCAAATGTGAAACACCATTATGGTGGCTTTTCCCATGACTATAAACAAGAGTACCTTCATGTAGTAGATGGCAAAGAGGTACAGAACAGTTGCAGTACAGTCTCTGGCCACTCTGTACTGATGCTGGGGAGCACTTCAAAGAGAAAATACTGCCTACAAGACTGAAGAGATAAGGCATCGTAAACATACTTCAGGTTGACAGCACAGCAGTCTTCTCCATAAGCATAAAAATTTCTATAGCCTTGCAGTTTTCCTTAGGACCCAAATGGCTGTTGCTGCTTTTATAGAAAAAGCTCCTACTATCTTTCTCCTTTCCTCACCAGCACTCCCAGAGCTGACTTCCTGGCCAGCAAAGTCATGTTTTGCACCAGAGCAGAGACCTGGTGTCAGGTAGCTGTCAGGAATACAATTTGGACAGGTGGGAGAAGAAATGCTGGAACAGTTACAAGCATGGGGGCATAGACACACCCCAGTAACCCTGCCAGACAAAACAAGTTGGCTCTGCTATCACTACAATTATTCCATGATGCCACTGAACATCTGAATTGTTTGCAGTATTCTGTGTCCTGGTGTTCCTAACAACACCCACACTGTGGGCCGGTGTTTCAAGCATTAAAAAGCTCCTAATCTGAATTTACATTTATACTATTCTGATGACAGACAGCAACTTCTGAGGAGGATTAAATTACATTACATGTGCTCTAAGCCCCTTTGCAATGCCCTAGCAGCATGCACAGGGATTTAGGACCCAGTAACTCATGATTCCTTCACACTTTGTTCCCTGTTACCCCATTAAAATACAAATCTCCCTGTGCCATTGGATGTGGCTTTAAGTAGTTTTGATTAGCAATCCTGGCACAACCTGGGTCACAGCTGCAACAGTGAGTTTGGTATTTGTATGAACAAAGGAACACACAGTGGTGAGAACAGCATGTATGTACCCTCCCCCTCAGTGAGAAGGTGGTATGGCAGTGATTTCTACCACACCTGGTGAGTTTTTTGACAGTCCTTCCTGGAGCAACAGTGAAAGACTGATCTTTTTCCTTGAAAATTATTCTCAAAAATCCAGTAATAATAGCAAATGTTCTGAGCTGGGGAGGCCTCCCCAAAAGGTGAGCTCTTGTTCAAGAGTGCTTGCATTGGTTTGTTTCTTTTAAAAATGCTTTCTAGGTTAAAGTGATGTATTTAACAGCATTTTCTACTGTAATAACTAACACTGGCCTGCTTGTGTAGGGTGCAAGAGATCTATTTTTCTATGTGTCAGCTATGAGCCATATGGTGAAATGCTGTCAGGTGTACTGTGCCAGCAAGGGATAACCTTGGCAGCAGTTAAACTGTGCTCTTGTTTCAGAAACTCCTTGCTTGTCTCCATCTCTGTGGAAAAATCAAGTTTTGCTCCTACAGTAGTGGGATATCCCTCATAACAGGACTTAGCACTCCAGACCTTTTCACAGTAGTGGAAGACATGGCAAAGGATAAGTCCTAAGCAGGACTATCTCCTCCTGATGCCATATGCACCTGGGCATCACAAACACACAGAGAAAACAGATTAGTGTCACCTTCACACCTCTTGGCCAATATCTTCTCTGCCTCTACCGAACCCCCAAAAGCAACATCAATTTCCTTCCTAAGTGCCCGACAGTCACAACAGTCAGGCTGTCTCTGGGAAGTGTCCTTGTCCAGTAGGAACCAGCACACAACCCTGTTCTGCCTACCTCGGGGTAATCCTCCCTTTCTGAGGCAAGCTGACCCTGCCAAAACAAGAACAAGTCTTAACATTGCGTGCTATGGGGCAAATTATAAACAGTCTGCAGTGACAACCAACATCCTGGAGGGCACCAGACTAGCTCCTTTGCTCATCCAGGTTATTCCTCTCCAGCCTCTCCTGCAATCTTCCTTTCATCATTTTTACTGCTCTATCCTGTGAGTGACCATCCCATTCTGCACAAGTGCCCTGCTGGACAAGTCTGAGGAGGGGTAGGATGAGGGTCTATTAGCCACAGGCACCACAGCAAAGTGGCAGAGCCTGCCTTTCCTTTGGACCAATCCCAGTTGCCCCAGGCTATATGTCAAGGTTTGCTTCCTATTTTAAGAGTGGAGCCCAGATCAAAAAGCACTAAGCATTGAGAGGAGCCCTCACCAGCCAGCAAAGCTGTCTTGTATGCCTATCCCCCATGCCTAGACAACACAAGGGTCTGGGACCAGCTTCTCTGTAGGAAAGACTCATTTGAAGCTGCAGCAAGGTTTTTCAACCAAACCAAAAATGCAGTCCCTCTGTAACTTCACCCTCCAAGTGACCCACAACCTGCAGTGATGGTCAAGATATTGTTCCTGTGACCACTGCCCACCACCTGGATCCTCGGTCGTGTTTTAGCTGTGGACTTTAATGCTAGTCATTGGGCTGGACAGTCCAGTTGTGACTTCTCAGTCAAAAGAACGGGGGGAGGGGATTAATCTAGGATTAAGTCTTTTCAGGCAAAAAAATGGTCTTTTCTGATCAAAGTTTGAATCTTCTTCCATTATTAGGGGGGGGTTGTGTGTACTGTTCCCACTCCCAGAAAGGATCTTCTTGGGTTTTTGTGGTCTTTGCACAAAATATATGGCTTGAAGAGAAAGGATGCGTTTCTGCTGACTCTAGGAAAATGGCAAATGACCAAATGCATTAGTCAGGAACAGTGAGTAAAAGCTTTAAATGCAAACAACTGTTAGCAGCAAATTTTAGTGCATTAATAATTTACACTCCACAAAAAGTTTGATTTATTTAAAGTCAGACTTTTGTGGTGTAGTTACAAAAGGCATACATGATTCTGGGATAACAAATCTTTATGACCTCTCCTGGGGAGCCATGCTCTGACTGCCAAGTCATTTGGTTTCATCACAGGTCTTGTATGGTTTTCGCAGTGCCTTTCTACATGTGCCAATAGCTGAACAGGGGAGCAGTGTGAGAGCATTTCCTCATATGTGTAAAAAACAAACAAAAAAACACCCCATACCTTAAGGCCTCATGAGGCCTACCCTCACCACAAGAAGGATGTTGAGGCTCTGGAGCAAGTCCAGAGAAGAGCGACGATGCTGGAGAAGGGGCTGGAGAACAGAACCTATGAGGAGCGGCTAAGAGAGCTGGGGTTGTTTAGCCTGGAGAAGAGGAGGCTGAGAGGAGACCTCATTACTCTCTACAACTACCTGAAAGGAGGTTGTAGAGAGGAGGGAGCTGGGCTGTTCTCCCAGGTGACAGGGGACAGGATGAGAGGGAATGGCCTCAAGCTCCACCAGGGGAGATTTAAGCTAGAGATTAGGAGGAAGTTTTTCACAGAAAGGGTCATTGGGCATTGGAATAGGCTGCCCAGGGAGGTGGTTGATTCACCTTCCCTGGAGGTGTTTAAGGCATGGGTGGATGAGGTATTGAGGGACTTGGTTTAGTGTTAGATAGGAATGGTTGGACTAGAAGATCCGATGGGTCCCTTCCAACCTGGTTGTTCTATGATTCTATGATTCTATGATTCTATGATGAAGAAACTGATAAGTGTGCACATCAAAACACTCAGAAAGAATGCCAGCAAAGAGAAGGGGAAAGTCACAATTATTTTCCAGCTCTCATGACCTTGTAAGACTTGCTGGATTATTATTTACGAACTGTCACTACCATCTCCAGGTTGCAGCTGCTGCACTGTGAGATGCCTCACTCTGCCCTGTCCCAAGAACTGCAGCAGCCAGTGTCCACTAAGGACATCTGTACATCCAGAAGACACATGCTGGAGTCCCAGAAGAAATTGCAGGCAGCACACAGCATTGAAAGGAAGATTGACAAAGCTGCCAAACAGCCCTGGAGCCTGCAGCAAAGCCCAGCAAACAGAGACATCTTTGCCTAGGCTTCTCCAAACCTGCTTTGTACAGCATGTTTCAATCTTCTGAGCATACTGTCCCATTAACTCTTCCCAGACAGGAAAGCCATAGGACCATGATCTGAGTATCCAGGAGATCCAGAGCCCAGGAATGTTTCTCTCTGCCTGAAACCATCAGAAAGCAACACATAACATCTTGCCATTTAATGTAGATTTTCATGTACATAATGCTACTGAACTAGCAAGACAAACAAGCCATGTTAATTTATAGATGCCAGGTGTTTCTCCTGTGCCTGGGCAGAAGGATTCAGCCTCTCTCTAAGTCTGTTCAGATGGCAAAAATCTATTTTCAAGAAGACCAGTTACTCAGGTGTTCTTTATTTTACTTTGATTTGCAACCTTAGCAATCTTCAGGTGAGATTTTCCCTGCACAATTTTTGTATTTATGTTAAACAAGATTGCATCCAAGACATTTGATTCATGAGATGAACAATAGTTGTCTCTACAGCTTTTATCCAAGGCCAGAAACTTAGGAGATCAAGTAGATGTCAGTTTTTAATAATGATTTCATTAATCCTGAATGTGGGTGGCATGGTAAAAACAAGATCTGCATATGGCAATTCAATGACAATGGTTTAAAAACATGTAGGGGAAAGTGTTAGCCAAGCAGAACACCAACATCTTTCCACCCCACCCTTTGTTACCTGGCCTTCCATTCTTACCACTGCTGGAGAAAGTGCTGCTGTGAATGGTAAGTTAGTTAAACTCTTTTTTATTATTAATTACACAGAGAGAGCCTGGCTTTAACCTCAGTCATTTGTTTGAACACTCTCCACAGAGCTTTGTAGTGTGTGATACTACTACACGGGCTACAAGAAACCTTCCCACCGTTCATCTCACAGGCACACAGTAGAGTATATGCTTTCTGCAGAAGCACCCTCATAGTATGTAAGGTTAGGCTAATGCCAGGCTGCTGAAAAATCATTGTAAACATGTACTTTGCAAATGTGTATGACTGGCATTGAGGTCTTTGGCTTTCTTTGATGCCTGCCACAAGCAAGTATTTGGCTTTGTTTCTCTGTATAATGCTGAATGAGGGAGGAAAGCTAGGATTTGACCTCTGAGGACCACAACGCACAATTGTGCACACACAGTACAGGATCAAGTCTTGTCTTGCATTGAAATGAATACAGTCAAAACGCTCCTTACATTTCTATTCTTCAATCATTTTCCCAGTCACTGGCCTGCTGCTCATTTTCTGGGGTAAATGCTCTGTTGTCCCTCTAATGTATGTCTAGCACAGCAATCTCTTACAATCTGCTCCCACCTGTGTTAACATCCCTGCTCAATCCACCAGGCCCTTTTCAAGGAAATGGAACAAGGCATGTGTTGGTTATTGTCAGAGGTAAGGACATTTTTGAAGAGCAAACAAATATGCAAAAATGAAACAAACTGGGAAAAACAGGTTGAGCAACCAGAATTGAAAGGAGGGAAGATGTTTTGATCCCAGAGCTGTGCACGCATGGGGCCAAACCAGTGTGGCAGGAGAGACCAGGAGAGACCCCATCACTGGACTGCTGTGGGAAGGCAAAGAGGGTCAGGCAGAGCATGGAAGGCAAAGGATGAGGACAGGGGATGTGGTAGTTGAAGGCTTGTGGTTAACGATCATGAGTAATGGAGACATCTGGTGTGGACCAGCTCACCAAGAGGTGAAGCAACCCTTACACAGTTGGAAGAAGCCTCATAATGGGAAGACCAGGTATTCCCATGGACATTTTCTGACACATTCTGGAAAAGTTCCTGGCTGGAGAAAAAAATTCCACTGCCAGTTGTGCAGCATGTCTACCAGAGTAGAGGGATTATGGTACCATGAGCCAGTGAAAAGGGCAAGGGGTGGTGATGGGAAGTTGGGCCACTCGCAGCCTAGTGATCGCTCAGCAGGCCCACAGGATGAAGCAGCTAAATATTCAGGCAGAAGTCCAGCATGTTGGTCAGGGTCCAGGGTCAGCCCCATGTCCAAGCTAGTGCATGGCA
Organism: Coccyzus lansbergi; assembly: GCA_033558105.1. NCBI lineage: Eukaryota > Metazoa > Chordata > Aves > Cuculiformes > Coccyzidae > Coccyzus > Coccyzus lansbergi. Next base: position 2,308,145 of record JAUMJK010000215.1, on the reverse strand, counting down.
CAACATAGCCTGGACAGAGACTTGGGACCTCAAAAGTAGCTGTGGCATGACAGAGGAGGCCCCAAGTGAGGCTTCTTCCAGCTCCTTCTCACACACACTTTATCTGCTTCCCTGCAGCCTGATCCCAGGCATTACTGCACTGGGTCAAAGCTGGCCTTGAGGACAGGCAGCCAAACCCCAAGAAGAACAGGGATGAGGTTCAGGCCTTTGACACAGTGAAAGTGAAGTGGAGAAATCGAAACAAATCTTTGCAGTGAAAAAACAAGCTCCTTGTATTATGTTTCCTCATATAACCAGATGCCACAGAGGATTGAAGGCATAAGGGTGCAGGTACATCATTGGAGCTTGTGGAAGGCAGAGGCTGGGCACAGAGAGACCAAGGGACTGTAGCTGGAAAGGCAAAAGTAATCTCTGCTTTTATTTGTCTGTGTCCCAATCTTGATTTTCCTTAAGGAAAGGAAGAAGGAGGACCACATCCTGGGCTGACGTTCAGGATGATCTCTTTCCCCATGCTCTCCCAGCCCCACTGGGACTGCTGCCCATTCACAGGGATACTTTGAAGATGACTGCAGGCATCATCTGAAGGCAGTCTGGTCTCAAGTTTTTGTATTTCAGATGAAAATAACACTCCAGGTGAAGAGATGGATGTGGATCCACAGGAGTAAATGCAAGCCCAGGAACAGTCTTTGTGTCTTATATCCCACAAAAGGGGAAACAGGACTGCTTGTTACTACTATGCAAGAGGTTGGGAAACACTAATTCACGCAAAATCAGCTCTTGTTAGAAACAGAGAGGTTTCCTCAACAGTTTTGCTATTTCTTTTCCACAGCAAAAAGAAAGGGAAAAAAAAGAATTTAATTACTCTGTGGCTACTAGAATTAAACCTGTACTCAGCAGGAAGGCTAGCAAATCAGCTACCATCCCTTTCCCCAGCCAAAAAAAAAAAAAAAAAAAAAAAAAAAGCCACCAAAAGCAGAGACTTGTCAGCTGCTTCCGCTTACTTCTTCACAGAGCAATAGAGGAAAGAAAAGAGGTCAGCTTAAAATTCATGATGGTCAGTTTTTCTTATACCTGATGGGCCTGCACAAATATTTGTCGCAGGGCTCTCAGGGTCATGCTCACTAAGACTTCCTTCTATGCAGTATAAGCGAAGAAGAGTCTCAAGGGAAATGGCCAAATTCAGGTTGCTCTGAGCTAGCCATCGGGAACCAAGAGCATAATGCTTATCTTCTAAAGAGGATGCATTGTGAGAGGATTTTGTGAGGCTTTGTGACAATTATCTTACACCACAGAATACCTTCAGCCAGCTGCTCTGAAGACTCATCTTTCTACTGTGTGTAACAGTGGATGAAGGGATGAAGATATCTCTTCTGAAAGACCTGATGTTGACCACTGGAAACTTCATATTGTTGGTTGTAAACTTCAGTCTTCCTTTTCCTCTTACTCCACCAAAGTAAATAGTAATACTAATGCACCGTAAACTCTTTGAGAGAAATATGCCTCATATCTTTGCTTAATATCTACCTACCAGATTGCTCATGAAGTTCAGGATGTGTCAGTTTCTACCACAAAAACAAAGAAAAGGCTGCCAAGGGAGGTGGCTGATTCACCTTCCCTGGAGATGTTTAAGGCACAGGTGGACGAGGTGCTGAGGGACATGGTTTAGTGTTTGGTAGGAATGGTTGAACTCGATGATCCAGTGGGTCTCTTCCAACCTGGTGATTCTATGATTCTATGAAAAAAATCTTCAGTTGTGCAGCTCCCAAACTCTTTAAACAACATGGCTTGAAATTTGTGGCAAGGGAGACAGCAAAACATCACAAAAAGGAGAGTCTTTCATGCTGCAGATATTCTGTACTATTCTGTGAGGAGAAACAGGCATTTATGGCAATGGCTGGGGATTCAGCAGTTCCCTTTGCAAATACTGTGGTATTAATACCTAGCCCTAGGATTTAGGAAACCCTGCAAGTCTGTTTGTTGTTAATGTCATTTTCCTGAAGGGCTTCATTTGTGGAGTTTAGTTAACTAAACATGTGCACTGTAAACCACTAGGGAAAGAGTTTAAGACATGTCCAGCAGATGCTATGTGCCACAGTGGCAAAACACTAGAGGTGGGAAATTTCAGTGGAACTTTTTTGCTTAATCAAATTCAAGTATATGCTTATTGAAACAGTGACCAAAACTATATGGTTTGTGGCCACAGAACTGTTCTTTCTCTTGCTATATTTAAAAGTAATAAAAAAATGACGAATGAATTGGTGAGGAAATTTCTGCTAAGGAAACTTTTCCAAGGTGAGTAGATTTTGCAGAAGAATTTGTTGGTGCAAACACTATTTACATCCTTCCTCATGACTAACCATTCATAAAACAGCCAGACACTTGACAAGTAACAATTTCATGGAAATTGTAATACAGGTGAAAATCCGCCTTTCCAGCCATGTGAATTAATAATTACAACCACCTGTGTCATCATACATAGGTATGAGTATGAATGACTGTCTGTCAGCTGAATGGCTACACCCAGATAATGCCATTTTGTGGAAGCTGACCCCTTCACAGCCTGAGGCTAGAAGAACTATAATGAAAACTGCAACAGTCAGCTTAAGAGGGAAGGGTGTGTCTTTTGGCAAGTGGTGGCCAGGACCGCCAAGATTTTTTGGTCAGATAATTTGAGGTTTTCTGTGTTAAAATAGGTAGAGTGATCACCCACCTCTCCTTGTGTCTGCTGAAGATTTTTCAGCACCAACAGACTCAGTTTTATCCCTGACCTTTCAAGCACATAATTCCATATTTATATGTGGTACAAATATTAGTTCATCATCAGAAAGGCAATAACGTAAGTCAGATGGAGGCCAGCTCTATTTCTGGAGAGCAGAGATATTCATAAGCTCTGCTTATTTTTAGCAGAAGATGGTGGATATATCTGAGCCAGCGTGTTTTTAATTCAATCTGTCCCTGGACAGTAACAGATGGTGCTTCTCTGTGCCAAGTACTAATGCACTTTACATTGGCACTCACTGTCAGGACACAAAGCCTGCCAAGTCCCTGTTAAATTTGCTCATGCCAGGAAAATAGATAATAAACAGCTACCCAGGGGCACAGTCCCAAGTTTTTCCTCTACCTCCAAAGTAGCACAGAAGCTGCACCAGTACAACGGTGCCAGCTGCTCTCCAGCCTGTTGCCATCAATGCAGCAAAGGAGGCTTCTGGACTAGGGGAAAAAGGGTCTTGAAACCATGAGCACAGTTGTGTATCTAAAGGCAGAGGGAGATCCATCTGCTTCACAGGAACTAGCTGTGTGCTTAAAACTGGGCTTTCAGAGTGCAGACAACTTGTGCCCAAAAGCTTAAACATCTGAACTAATGAGAATTAATATGAACATAAGTAACTCTAAGTATAAATATAAATACATATACATATTACCTGGCAGGTTGATTCTATTGTTTAGCACTCCCTTGAGCACTGAACATACAAAATTCAGTCTGGCAGGTGTACTTCCTGTGAACTACCAATCCTACATATGATAAAGTCACCTACATAAAGAAATTCCAGAGACTGCTCTTAAGAGCTCACTCTGATTTACAGGTTATTGTATTTATTCTTTGAATACAAGCATCCAAAACTCTTCAACTGTAAAATTCCTGTTCCTTTCCACCAGCTGCCTCAGCGCTCGGGCTTCTTTTTTGGATTGCTCATAGCTTGGTATCCACATCTCTTGGAGAGATGTCCAACCAGAGTCTGAAGACAAAAACCAGAATGCTTCTGGTTTGGGGCATGTCAGATGGTTAACATGAGCCTTCCACCTCTGGGGCAGCCATCCCTGGAAAGAGAGAAACAAAAGTATTATTCCTGAACCTTGGCAGACAGAGAAAAAAGCTGTTCTGCCATCAGTAAACTATCAAAGCCTGTCAGTGACATCTTCCTTCCACTACAGATTCTAGTCACTTCCCTGTGGATGTCAGTGGGGAAGCTCTCTCCAAAGTGCTCAGGACAAAGCCAGCCACATTAACAAGAAGGGTCAGAATCTCATATCAGGTCTGGTTGCATATGAGCAGCACCAGCCCACCAAAACTGACATTGAAAGGCAATGAGTTCTTTTTTCATTATTATATTCTTGGTTTATCTTAAATAGGTAAACAATTAATGAGATTTTTCTAAGGAAAAAAAAAAAAAAAAAACAAGGCACAAATAATTTGACTAGGAGAGCAAACTAGTCTTAGTAGTCTTTTGACTAAAGAGCCACTAAAGGTTTGGGAAGGACTATCTGTATCTAATCAGTTCTGCAACTTTCCATGGTTGTATTCCTAACTCAAAGAGAGGCTATCTGTCCAGATTTGTATCACTTTCAGACGAGAACAACTGGTTAAATGTAATGATTACCAGTTTGCATTTCTCATCACTTCAGTTCACCTTAGTAACTCCAAATGCTTTCTTCATCTCCCTTCGACTGGCTGACCATATAGTGTACTGCTCAGGTTGTGACCAACTAAAATATGGCCTAATGGATACAGGACAGATGTAAGGTTCTAGAGCCATTGATCATTTTCCTTACAGGACACAAGATGAGATTTTTTGTTTGTTTCATGCCTATAACTGAGTTTGTGGAGTTTTTAAAAAATGGCTACTGAAAGCCATTAACCTTAAAGCAATTAAAAGGAGTATCCATCAACTCAGAAAGGTACATGGTGAGAGTTTTTAGCTTCAGCCTCATTCCAAGTAATGCTCTATTTATACCGCTTCAATCCACCACAGCCTGTAGCCCCAGGAGACTGAACAACTCATGATGCCTTTGAAATGTCCTTCTGGTATCATGGCTGGCACTGTTGTAAGGCCACTGGGCCCTCAGTACTGGGCTTTCAGATAAGACAGCCACTTCTAGCTGGTCTTTATCAGCATAATTTCAAGAAGATCAGACCAGGAGGAACTGCTTCTTCTCACAATTGTACAACCTGGCATAAAAATCAATGTTTCAACGTTTCTTCATTAAACATGGCCACAGACAATGGCATATTGTCATTATGAGTTTGCATGTACTGACACACAAACAGACTCAAACAATCATACAGTATTTAAGTCAGGATGCAGTGATCACCTAGTCTAGTTTACTCTGCTGAACAGGTCTAATCATATCTAACTGCCTAGGGCAGCATTGAGTGGAGGTTTCAACTGTTTCCAAATGTTCCAAGTCATCTAAAGCAAGCCAGCCAAGTAAGACTGTTTTCTGTAGTCTGATAAAAACATCCTCCCTGCACAATTCAAGCTTCCTGCTGAAATGACCACCCGCTGAATGGTCAATGTGTATAAGCTCATGTACTGCAGCAGTATGAGGAACATATGCTTTGGCTGTGTACCCATGCCTTCTGCCAACACCTTTTAACATGAGAGTGCACAAACCAATGGTACTGCAATAGCAGTGGTAGCAGTCTGTGCAGAAATCTGGTAACCAAACTTTCTGGAACAAATCTCAGCCCATAGCCATTTTAAATCCTATCTGATACCTAAGGACAAAAGTCACAAGTACCTTTTCTTTCCTTCTTATGTTTTCCCACACTCTGTTACACACCATGCACTCAAAGGCGTCAATGTAATTGTCCTGGGTGATATCTTGCACTCCCCATTTGCGTTCCTTCATTGCTGTAAGCAGCCTTGGGTTGGAAATGTCCCCTTTCAGTTTCCATTGTAGGTAGGACTCATATTCTTGATCATTTGTATCTAGTGTTTTAATATAGTGGGCCAGCTCCCGGGGGTGAGAAAAACTGGACACAAGAATTGCACTCCTGTTACTAGGAAGCCAGTCTACAACACTGGGAGACCCAAAGTACACTGGTACCACTCCCAGTTTCAGTGGCCGCCAGAGTTTTTCAGTGATGTAATCTTCACAGATAGCATTTTCGAAAGCAAGAATGAACTTGTACTGTGCCAGTACTTTATAAAAGTTCCCATCATCCATTGCAGTTGGATTTCTGAGATGCTGAGGAAGGTCTCTGTTATGCAGACACTCCCCATAAGAGTCTACTTCAATGTGGCACATCAGCTCACGCACATAGCTGTCCCGGTCAGAAGGAGGGTTGCAGTCAGACTGCACATAGACAAGTGGTGCAAGCCTCTTCCTCAGGCTATTCTTAATCTGCAGTGGGATCATGTATCTCAGTGATTTCAGGACCTCTACACTTTCAAGGTATTGAGTGGTCAGGGGTAGATGAGAATTGCGGCTAAACGTTGCAGTGTGGTTGAATAAGGTGATTGTTGGTTCATGGAAGAGTTTGTAGTTGTTTTTTGGTGACTCTTCATGGAAAAGGGCCCAATCATGGTAGTCTTTACGAGGGAGTGGTAGGTTGTTTATACTGAAGTCAGTACCTAGACAAAAGCAAACAGTGTTTAGTCTGCCCCTACCTGTCATGCCACACTAACTACAATGACACAATAGCCTAGTCTTAATTTAGTATCACCTCTACAACCACTGCATTTATGACATTATAAGGCAGTACTGCAAAGGAAGTAATTAATGGAAAGACAGAGGAGTGTTAGAGTTTGTCAGCAAAAGAATCTAGAAAATGGGGATCAGCAGTTATACTAGAAATTATTTTCTTTTGCTTCATATTAGTTTAAAGGCCTCTCATTTCAAAGGTTTGATAGGAAGTTCATATTTTAATGCACTGAAATGAGACTAATAAGATGCTTAATAATCCCCTGGTTCTGTAAATAGGGGAACAGATAGTATTGGCTCTATCTATAATAGTTACATAGAAATAATTACTGCAGGGCTTAATTTGGTTACAGTAGCAAAACAACAAAAAGGATGCTAAAATACTAGACAGGATTGACAAAATTTGCAAGAATGACTTCAGGTCTTGAAAAGCCATTGAACTATAAAGACTGTTTTTTTTAAAGCCACTAACTATTTTACTTTGTTTTCCACTGAATGGTGGTCCCAAGCTCTCAACACTAAAAGAACAAAGGGCTCACTGAAAAATGTTACTTGCTGTCTTTGGTTCTGATGTGTTACAGTGTTAGAAGAAGGTGAGGTAAACTGACATTGACTCAAATTTTCACATGGAAGCTTGCAGGGTCTATCTGATTTTGAAAATACTTTGCTCTAAGTGCTGGCTGGAAGAGAAGTAGAAATGCATACAGACAGTAATGAAATTATGTGGATTGAAACCATAGCATTTCAGTTCTGTTTCTTACAAAGGTGTTCTCTCTTGAAAATAATATTGCAGGGAAAAGGAATTTGCAGTAAAGAATGAGACAAGAAAAGGGATGAAAGAAATGAAAAAGGGACGTAAAAATTATAAAACAAAGAGAATTAGGCAAAGAGAAACTTAAAGAGAAAAATGCATTATGGATTAGAGCACTTCAGAATGAACTGATGCTAATGTAACAATCAATCTCAGTCCAGCAATAAGACAAGAAGCTTTTAAGGATTAAAGGAAAGATAACATCAGCATGCTCCCTACTCTGTGAGATGAAAGAAATAAAAGAGCTTATGAGGGGATAAAGAAAGTGCAACAAGGCTACAATTATGAGCTATTTCCACTTCCAAACTATTCATTAGGAAATACTAGATAAGTGGTAATATACAGAAAAGAAAGATGGATGCTGACAGGAGAAGTCCTGCATCTTAGAAAACATCTTTTGTTCAGGATTAATAGTGCAAAGACCCAAAGCCCCAGTGCAGAAAAGCTGCACATCCTCCTCACTTAAGAACAACACCCCTGAGACTCCTAACAGAACGGCACTAGATCCAGCTTATGCTGACTCAGTTGCACTGGTAGCTCACGCTACACACAAACCTCTTGTGAAATATGTGACACTGAAAAGCCAGAGCTGGGAATCCCTCCCAAACGCAGAGACAAAATCCAGCAAGTGGATGCCATGTCTCATTTCTAAACAGGAAACAGCAGCACTTAACAGAGTCATTACCTATACCTTGGGGCCTTCCCAGGCAAGGACAGTAAGTTGGGACAAGTTGCAAAAAATTGGTGCTCCTAGGAAAGCAGTTCTGCTGGAAAACATCTGTACCTCATATTTTTGCATAATATTTTTACTAAGCTTTGGATCATTCTTCTCTTGACTAGCTCACTGACCAAGAGGAAAACGATTGCAGTTTGGTTTGGTTTTTTTTTTTTCTGAAAGTGAAAATATGCCCTGATCCAGCCTTAACAGGGAGAGGTAGCTTTTATACAGCAGGCCATTTAGAGGGAAATTCTGGAATAGCAAAATGTGCCTTTTTGCACCCTCAGTGCATCAAGCTGAGAGAGATTGTGTCTTGATGTAGCTTTTTTCATTTATTGTGATTTTAAAATAAATAACATTTTTGCAGATTCTGATACTTGTCCTTACACAGTTCATAGTCAACATCACAACAAAAGGAAAAAAACAATACAGGGAGAGTGTTTTGGCCAGTATAACTAGTCCTTAGAATAAGTAAGTAAATCATGTCCATGGTAATAGTCTTTCTAATGCTGAAACAGGCAAACAGAATTAATACCAAAGACCAAAACTACTAGACATTACAGCTCTCATGTGATGCAAACCCAGCTTTCCTTGTCTTTAATTGGGTCAGCATCGCATTCCTTTGCTGTTATACCTTCTCTTTCATGCTTGACCACTATGTTACCAACTGACAAAGCTGACCTACTTGGAGTTCTGAAAAAAATAGTAACAAGAAGTTTTTGGTTCACTGCTATCAACCATATTAAATGCCTTTCATTCCTGCATTTCCAGCTCACCTGTATTCTGAGTGAGTGAATGAGATTCAGGGCTCTGGTTTTGGTTTCTTTTGTTTCTAGACAAAGAGGCTGAACCTACTAGTCACAGAAAAGAATTTGTCTTTATTTTTCCACCTAAAATTCATTTTTCCTCTGAAAAGCAACTGTATGAGGAAAAAAAAGCAAAATTAACAAAATAAGGCCTTCCTTTACATGATGTGTCTTCTGTGTTTTGTAGATTCACTTTAGAGTACATGTAGCAGAAATTTTCTGAGGCAACAGAGACAGAGCAGCTTAAAAGGTTGCACAAGCTGTTGCTCTCTTTTGCAGAATCAATAAGTTTCTTTCACTACTTTCCATTTACAGTCTGCTAGCAATTCCTCAGCATGTGAGTCAAGGGAGTTGCAGTTACCAGCGATGGAATTATTTTAAGACAAAAGACTTACACAAGGCATTGCAGGAACTCTGCTAGGGGTGACAAAACGAAAGACTGGAAAAAGCTGGTTTGATCTCAGACTGTCTTTTCCTGACTTGGCAGCTATGGGAAACGATCTTTTCTCCCATAAGCAAGGAGCACATGTGACTGGAAAACAGCATGGAACAATGCAACAGCCACCCACAGAGATGCATGGTCACTTTTCAGGTTACTTTTACAAAGAATATGCGTATCTGGATCTCTGCTGATTGGTATTCAGCACTAGGCAAGGTTTAGCACAGTGAGCTGCCTTGGTTTCCTGCTCTCAGTAATTGCCACCTAGAATATTTAAAATCTAAAGAAAAATAATTGGGCAAGAAGGAAAAGTTACTCCTTTAAAAAGAAACGGATCCTTACCATAGAACAGAAATGCTCTCGTCTTCTGATTGTGCTGGTAGGTCTTGTTGATAGTAAAGAAGCAAACATCCTCTCCGCACTGACCCAATCTCCCCGTCTCTCCAGTGAGGGGAGACCACCAGAGCAGGATGGGGTAGTGATTCATATTAGATTCTGTCTTCAAGGTACTGTGAAGTTCCTGCTTATTAAACTGAAAAGCATGTCTCTCCACAGGCTTTAATGGGCCACTGTGTAAACTGGAGATTACTGCCACTTTATGCTCTGAATTGCCCAGTTCAGTGACAACCTTCAGGAAAATAAACATACATATCACAGTACATCACCATCTAAGCATCAAGGACTAGGTCTGCATGTGAAGTGTCTGTCATTCAAAGTGGGTGCATTTCACTGACTGCAGCCACCATCCAGGTGATCTTACATAAGAAGAGCAAAAAGCTATAATCTGAATTTGTAAAGAGGCAGCAGGACATACATTTCTGTACTAGGAGATGGCCACATCATGTATGATTTTAACAACATAACTTCTGCTTTCTCCCTGGAAAAAAAAAAAAGCACAGAAAAGAGAACAGCCCTTCAGTAGCCTCGAAAACCCCATCTGCATGCAGAGAAGTGAAAAACCTACAAGTATGAACTATCATTTACAGATCTAAAACCCTATAAACAACCTTAAAAAACCTCAACCCAAAATTTGGGGTGTTTCTGGCACCCAGGAAGCCACTACTTTTTTCTCCAGGTTGTATCAGGAGGGAGGCATGAAGCGCCTCGCGTTGCGGGGAGGTCCAGGCCCCAAACAAAGGTGGTTCTAGGAGGAGACATCCCTTCAGCAGAGGTTATACTCTGCAGTGTCTGGAAAAACACTATCTGGAAAAAAACATGCTGTGTTTAAAAAGCCCCCAAACCAACAACACAACAACTCAGGCTATCAGAGGGACATTGTGACTAACTTTACAAAAATACAGTTGCTTGGATGAAATTCTCTTGTGAGACTTAATTCTCATGTGAGGCCTGATCTAGAGCATTGTGTCCAGTTCTGAAATCCTCAACATAAGAAGAATATGCCTGGAGAGGAGGAGGCTGAGAGGGGACCTCATTGCTCTCTACAACTACCTGAAAGGAGGTTGTAGAGAGGAGGGAGCTGGGCTTTTCTCCCAAGTGACAGGGGACAGGACAAGAGGGAATGGCCTCAAGCTCCACCAGGGGAGGTTCAGGCTGGACATTAGGAAGAAGTTTTTCACAGAAAGGGTGATTGGGCACTGGCAGACGCTGCCCAGGGAGGTGGTTGATTCACCTTCCCTGGAGGTGTTTAAGGTACTGGTGGATGATGCACTGAGGGGCATGGTTTAGTGTTTGATAGAAATGGTTGGACTCAGTGATCCAGTGGGTCTCTTCCAACCTGGTGATTCTATGATTCTATGATTCTATGATTCTATCTGCCATAAAAGCAGAGCTGCAGAGAAGTCTGTTGAGTGATGGGACAGAAATGGTGCCAGCCAGTACAGTACAAACAGCTTTTTGTGCCTGCACTTTCACAGGTAGTACATAATGCCACCCCATGAACAGCGGGAAGAATGATGGGGCCATTCAAACCCAAAAGACAACTTTGGCCACAGCACTTTCACTTGCTGAATGGCTCTGAAGGATGATGCTGCTTATATCACTTTGTTTGGAACTTTGGAAACATTTATCTTATAGAAGAGCAACGTCCAGGTCATGTCCAGGTTTCTCCAGGAACATGCTCCTTCTTTGCTTCCACATTTTGCCCTGGCAGAATTTAAGGAGCCTCTATATTTATGCAGAATTTCTAGTAGATGTCTCCAAACTCCTAGGAGTTGACACACTCCAACTACATCAACAGCTTGAGCAGGGCATCAAGCAGCACCATTTGGTAAGCATCCCCAGAAAAAATTACCAGCTAGGCACAGAGAAGCTTTAGCCAGTTACAAACCTGTTTTGTTGTAGAGGTGCAGTAGTCTCACAAATCCTATCAATAAAGGTCTTAAAGACTTGCTGACATTGTTCCTGTGCTAGGGCAGCTATATGGTCTCTGGATGCCTGGTTCAGGGGAAGAGAACTGAAAGTGACCACTGAGTGTCAGTGGCTGCCCTCAAGAAACAGACACAATTTGGAGTAGGCAGCTAGCCTGGGAGAACTTCAGAGGTCTTCCTGCTGGTTCCACTCAGTTACCTGAGGTACCTGTTTGAACCACAGCTTTAATTCAGAACACAGCTCAAGCAGAAAGATATCTCTGGAGCAGATCCTGGCCGTCTCATGGCAGAGGTCTCCTACAGTCCCATGACTGCCAGCCAAGGCTGACTCCGCTTGTCTACAAGTTGTCCTCTTCTAACAAGAATACAGGATAACCTGCCCCAGCCATAAATTAATATGCCTCCACACTGATTTTTCACTCAAGTGGGTTTTTTTACTGACAAGCTACTGGTCTTTCCAATGCCGCGAATGGCCTTTGAGGCAAGACCGATGGACAGATTTCCATCTTCACTTACTCATGTGCTCAGATTTCCCCAGTCTGCCTGCCCCATTTGTATCAAATGTGTCCAGCTTTGCCTCCCTGTCTAATGAATTAATTCAAATACACGATCAGAGGAGGCAATACTGGATGGAGGTAAGGCAACAGGGCATGATGTGGTGCACCACTCCTGAAAAATTAGTCCAGGAGCTGAGGAGTTATGCTAGAAAGGTGTTTTCTCTCAGCTGAAGTCAGCCATTACCACCAAGCCAGTGCTGCTGATAGAGTTTCTTAAACACTTGTCTGCACAGACTTGCATGGAAAATGTCTGTTGCCTTCAGTGCTTTCTCTCATTTGTCTGAATTGTGTCATACTTTGAGAGTGATCTCATGCATACCTCTTCCCCTTGCCCCCATACCTGCAGTGTCATGACAATGAAAAAGACAGCTGCAAAGCAGAAGCAAGATGCCCATAGTTTCTTCCTCCTCATCTTCATGATGCTGCACTGCCAGGTCTGACAGAATAGTTGGAACTAGGCCTCAGGAAGGCCAGCTCGACTAGAGTCTTAGCATTTGATGCAGGGCTTCTCCATTCCATCTTTACTCCTCTTCATGGTGATCGCTGCTGAGAAAGGGTACAACATGAATAAAGATTGCTCCTAAAGTTCAGTAGTTACCTTGAGTCTACCTGTAGCTTTCTCTTGGTGCCAAAGCCACATTTTGAGCCATGTACCAGAAAGCAGCCTGCACAAAACAGTACTCTCATGCACATCCCCAGACATCTGCTCTCTCTCTGGTCATCCCAGCTCAGTCCTGTGTGGGACAGACAGCCATTTTCTTGAGATTAAGATGTTAAATTGTGCAGCTTTTCTGCATTCACGAACAGGTGATTGATAAAAGACTGCCCCTCCCCGGGAAACCCCTGAAAATGCTTGGAGGAGGTACACAACCATCTAGCCCTATGATTTACTACACTGAAGTCTTCTGGGACTACTGTCCATCAATATATATAGCCTGAAACATAAGAAAAAGAGAAAGAACGAGAAAAGAGAAAAAAGAGAAAAGAGGAAAGAGAGCAAACAAAGAGTGAGAGAAACACAAGACTTTGCCTTTCAAGGCAGAAGAGTAAAGTTTCAAAATGTGGGTACTCTGAAAGCAGAAATACACACACATGCACAAAAAGAAGTTTAATAAATCGCTATTTTAAAACTCAGCTTTCAGAGATTCTCCTGTTGTTTAGGCTGGTTTTCTATAAGAGGAAGGTGCATGTGACTGTATTGTCTCCACGTGCACACATCTGCCAGCTTTCCCTCATCCTAACCCCATTCACAAAGTTCTAAAATCCTGACAGAGAGCTATGGGTCCCAAAACTACCACCTGGCACAGTGTAATACTACCTCAGCGGCACTGGCAGCTAGAGGAAACAAATGATCCTATTTCTGCTTTCACTGTGGCATGCATTCTTCCATTCCCATAGGCCATCCGAAAAGCCTCTTCAGTAAAACCTCGTGCAAAATGACACTGTTGTGAGTTCTGCTTTGCATGGGACAGCTGCTTTTGAAGGTTCTGTGCGGGCACAAAAGTGCATGGCTTGTTCCCTAACAGGCTGCCAGCCGGTCCCTTCTCAAATCAGGTAGGATCGTTTATTAAGCCTTTGCATCATCTGTTCCTCCTGCACTATAGCCGAAACGGGGCACCAGAAGACGGGGGGCATGAAATCTGCTGGCAGCTGTGTCAGCGAAAATGTACCCAAGGAGCAGCAGAGCTCATTTAGTAACACACATTTTACCCTTATCATGGCAAAACGACTGTAATGACCTGCCGACACCCCCGCCCTGGCAAAGGAGTAGCAATCGTCTCATTTTCGGGTGCTCCTCCAGAGAGGGGAAGCACCAGCCCCGGTGCTGCGACCCGCAACTCCAACCCCGCCGGCAAAGACGACCCCGCAGCGCCTGCCCAGCTCGGCCAGGCCGAACGGAGGCGTCTGGGGGCTTGAAGGAAAAAGGATAAATCGCCCACCCCCTTCCCCCTCCCCGTCCAAGCCCCCCGGCGGCTGTTCGGCAGATCTTCCCAAACTTCCTACCGGGTCTCCCCGCCTCCTCTCCGTCCTGCCCGGGGCTGCGCTGTCCTTCCCCGCCGCCCCGGCTCCCCTCGCCCGGGTACCCACCCCGGCAAAACCCCTCCCTCCGTCCGCCTCGGGAGCGGGGGCCCCGCGCCTCCCTCCGCCTATCACCCCTCCGCGGGCCGGAGGCAGAACCGCCCCGGGGCAGTCCCTGCACGGCCTCAAAAACACACCTGTCCCGCATTTCCAGAGGTGCTGGCGTAATTGCGCTTTTCTTGCCGTTTTGTTGCTTTGGTTTAGGGTTGGGATTGGGGTTTTTTTGTGGTTTGGGGTTTTTTTTTTTGGTTATTTAGCCGGTGAGGGCTCAGATTGACTGCATCCAACCAGAGGGCTGTCAGAAAAAGAAATGCGTCATGGAATCTGGGACGCCTGGAGAGCTGGCTCCGGCCCGCGGGCATTGCATCCCTCCTTCCTCGGGCGCAAAGCTGCGGAGAGCATCCCGGCTTGTGACCGTGCCCTGCTCCCAGCCTTGCTGAAGTGTCCCCACAGGGCTCTGCGTAGAGACGAGGAAAACGCTGCTGCCTGCCAGCCCAGCTGGGCCCCTCTTCATGGAGTTTATGACATTTGCTATTTTTACTTTTTTTTTTCACTTACTCTGAAACACTGTTGTGCTGGCTCAGGGCAGAGTCCGTATTTATTCAGACAGTGCAGACACATCAACCTTATGTGTCTGTATTTGTAACACATCTGTCTCATACATACGCCTTGGTGTTAACACAGAAGTATCTAGGTGCCTACACTCCTCTTCACATGTACTTGTATTTATACACAAACACTGGAAAGCACCCTACCTGCTGCTTCTAATCCAAATGTGGCAGGCAGGGGAGGTACAAGGGTGTGTTTACCTGGGGGGCAGAAGGAGGAAGAGTCCCAGAATGGGCAGGGGGAACACTTGATGTGCCTCTGAAATGCAAAAGTGATATAAATTTTACAAATGTTGTGTACACAGCTCATCTCCATACTCTGTTGTGGGTCATGCCTACAGCCTTCCCAAGAGGCCCCCACGGTTACCCAGTGGACAGCCTGAATCCTGCCCTTTGCAGCAGTTTAAGTGCCCCCTACCGTGCTAGCTTTGCCCCCTTTCCTCCACAGCTATACGTGTCTGCAACCTATTTGGAGCAGAGCCCACATCTTGCTGCATGCACTGCACCATGGAGCTCCAATTTCTGCCTCCTCCCAAGACGAAAACTAGTAACTGACACTGCAGTGTTGGGACATGACAGATCCTCTACTCTTTGTTTAGAGCAACTCACATCTTATTGTTGTTGTCATCCAAAAGGCCAAGCAGCTGGAGTCTTATTTTTAAGAACCAGCTTAAGGTAGGATTCTAATATTCTCTGTGAAAGTGTGGTTACAGATACTAATTCCATTACGTGTATGATCTCCATGCAGCGAGAATCTCCAAATATTAATTTGTAAAGCAGATCCCTTTTTAGGCAGACTCCTGCTTTCACAGGCCTTGCTAAGGCTTTAGTGTGCCCCAAGGCTGAGGGGACATGCCACAACAATTGTATGGTTTCACTAAATTAAATTCAGAGATTGGAGTTGGATCAGAAGTCTGGTGCAGTCTATTGGAAGGATTTGCTACAGCCTCACTGGGGTTTAGTCTGGTCTGTCATTTTCAAACTCAGTAATACATGGCTTTTAAGCTTCCTCAGCTGGCAGGCTCCTAAGTTTCCCTCATAAGGACACAACTTTTTTCTAACATGCTTCAGCATCCTGCAACAAGCTTGCTTTTCAGAGCTACCATCCCTCAAGCCCTTGAAGCAGTCCACAGATCCAAACAACCTACGCAATCAGACTGAAACCATAGAGCTTAGTCCTGAGGGCCACGGGATAGCCCACCCCGCGCCATCAGCAAGGTATTCCTGGACCAGTGTAAAGTCAGACTATGTTTATCTCTTTGCCTTAAACATTTTGTGTGAGGACTGCCCTTTTGTGGCACCAGCTTGTCTGTAGGGCCGGGTTCAGCAAAACGGCAGCACAGTAGCAGGCACAGCTCTCCCCCGCTTAGCTGAAATCGGGACCCAGAGCTGGCTGCGACGGGGGTGGGGGAGGGGGGGGGGGGGAATGCAGCTGTGGCCTACCAAAAAGACATGTGCAGGTGGGGGTCGGAGGGGTCTTATATAAGCACTCTCAAGAAACCAGGAGGGGGCAGACTAGGCTCTCTCTCACACGTTCCGACTGGACCAGCGTGGAACAAGCTCCTGTTGTCACCGCGTGTTCCCAAGAGCTGCTCCTGCCGTCGTCGATGTGGTGATTTCTTTCCTTCCCCTCCCCTTTTCTATCTTCCTCCCGTTACCTTACGGAGTGCGAGGGACCTGGGTGGTTTTCAGGGATTCATTTCTGTAACTTTGGGTGGTTGCACCCCCCCCAGTGTCTTTGTTGTGCGCCCTGGCACTTCAGTGTGTTTATGCTTGTCGGAGCCAGAAATAAATACTGTTTTGATATCCACCCTGGGAGTGACCTTATTGGCCTCCGGGTCGCCACACAGACAAATGAATCCAATTCCCCCCAGTCAGGGCCGGTCACGAGCGTGTGGCTCATGGGTCGGGGTTCTGACAACCAGCTCCATCCAGTGGCTGGCACCAGAGAAGCTGACTTTTGTTTCTTGTCTTGCTATGCCACTCTCAGGAAATAAGCTCCTATTGCAGGATGCACTCCGTCTGTAGTCTGCGTGGAAAAGATGATAAAGGTGATACCAGCAAAAGCAATGGCAGTGGCAGGTCATTACACATTATTTCTGGAGGAAGGTACAATGAAAAAAAACAAATTGCTGCCTACACAGAAAAACTAATGAAGTGGATTTCTTAATTATCTGTCTTTTAAGTTATTTGGGGCTAGGGGAAGTACTAACAGGATAACCACTGTTTAGCAGCTTGAGATAAGCACTAACACTTAAAAACAGTAATAATTTAGCTGAGGCAGTTGACACTCCACGCTTGGAGGATACGCAAGATGACAGCTGTCTAGCTAAAACAACATATTAGGGGGGCCTGTTGCTAAAGGTATTTCTGGTGGGCAAGACAAGTCATCTGGACCTGCGATAAGAGCAGAAACACCATTGATAAGGATGACTGGGTTCCTGAGAGCACGAATGCAGAAGGAAGTTAAGACAACTGCCCCCATCCCTGGGAAAATCTTTCACAGGCAAAATACAGGAAGGGGGTCTCTTCTCAAACTCATTATAATAAAAAGCGAGAAAGGGTTATGAATATGTATAGGTGGTTTTGGAATATGTAACAGTTCACTGTATAAAGCCAAGATGAGTTGCCATGACAGGCACGCGTGTTGTTTTGGAGAAATGATTCTCCCGTACATCTCAGCTCTGAATAAACATACCTACTTTATAAGTTATGGAGTCTTGATTCCGTGTGTCGTAAGTGCCCTTTTACAGTATTGACAAACAAGCATGAAGGAAAACTCAGCATACAGCAGCCACACAGATAACCCTGTAACACATGGGCAGGGACATGACTACCGGTCAGGGCACAAGGCTGACAGACCCTGCTGGGTCCCCAGGTTTTCCTGATGGCACAGTGGAAAGGGAAGCATGAGGCTTTTCACTCCTAAAGGGAAGGACTTTGGGGTGCTGCTGAACAAGAATCTTATCATGACCTGGCAAAGTCTACTTACAGCCCAGAAAGCCAGCCATATTCTGGGCTGCACCAGAAGTGTGACCAGCTGGTCCAGGGAGGTGGTTCTGCGCTCATGAGACCTCATCCCGTGTATTGCGTTCAGTTCTGGAGTCCTTTGCACATGAACAGTGTGTTTCTGTTAGAATGAATTCAGAGGAGGGCCATGAAAATGATCACAGGGCTAGAGCACCTCACATACGAAGACAGGCTGAGAGTATTCCTCTTGCTTAGCCTGGAAAAGAGGAGGCTCCAAGGAGACCATAAAGCAGCCTTCCACTACCTGAAGGGTCCTTTGAGGGTCTTGTTACCAGGGACTGCAGGGACAGGACAAGGCATAACGATTTTGAGCTGAAAGAGAGGAGATGTAGATAAGATGTTAGGAGGAAATTGTTCACTGAGAATGACGAGGCACTGGCACGGGTTTCCCAGGGAATTGTGGATGTCCCATCCCTTGAAGTGTCCCAGGCCAGCCTAGATGGGGCCTTGGGCAGCCTGATCTGGTGGGAGGTGCCCTTGCCCGTGGCAGGGTGGGTAGAAATGGATGATCCTTTAAGGTCCAACCCAAGCCGTTCCATGATAGGTTTCCAAGTGCTCCGGGCCTGGATCTGGGTCTGGCGCAGCCTCCCGCCGCGCCTCAAACGGTCAATAAGCAGAACTGAGGATCCAACTCCCTCCGGGCTAAACCGTTGGGGTGGGAGAGGGGGAAGCGGGGGGGGCGGTAGCGCGGTAGTGATCCGCGCTGCCGCTCTGTCCCCGTCGCCCGCGGAGCTCTATGGTTCCGCCGCGCGCGACTCTATAGTTCCGCTGGGCCCCGGAAGCGGCAGCGGGGAGATGGCGGCTGAAGGGTCGGAGGCAGTGGAGCTGCAACCGGAGGGGGAGGATGGCGGCGGCGGCCGCCAGCAGGAGGGAGGCTTCGGGCAGCTGTTGGAACAGGAGGAGGAGGGAGAGGACGGCAGCTACGTGCTGTACAGGTACGGCTGCAGCTCTGGGGCGCCCAAGAGGGATCTCCCGTCTTTACGCCTTGGGCGCCAAGGCGGGGGGCATCTCGTCACGTGACGAGCGCCACGCTGGGGCGAGTTGCACGCGAGAGCCGGTGAGGGGCAGGAGGGACGGAGGCGGTTGGGGCGATACCGAACATACCGGGGCATAAACTCCCTGGGACTCGTTTTGGAGTTTCAGAAAGCAAGCATCCTTTGTCAGGCCTGGGCAACATGCAGCAGTGATCTCCATCAATCCTGTGTAGAGAGACAAAGGCTAGTCACAGAATATATTTCCCATTTACGTGCATGTGGATAATTTTTCCCAGAAATCTTCTTACAGAGGAAGAGATGTCTGTTCAGCGCAGGTCATACTGCATGCAAAGCATCTCCAGAGAACAGTATTTGGAAGAACAGTGTTGGAAAGAACACATGCTATCAAAGGGACATTATGTCTAAATTTAGATGGAACTTTAGCATAAATCAAAATATTCCACTTTTTGTAATATTAACTAGTTCTTGTATCAAGGGAGAAGGGGAAGAGGGAGTGGGCTGCATGCCATACAAGTTCTGTCCTGGGCATGGTGGGGCTGCATGGCCAGGAGGTGGACAGTCACCCTCCTGCTGCAGCTGTCTCAGGAAGACAGTGTTGCCAACTGGAGCAGAAGCCTAGCAGTGGAAATCACAACTGCCTGCATATGGTGAGTGGTATTAGTATCACTCTGCCACAGAGACAGTGCTGGACAACCTTAGGGTGACAGGGTTGATCATTTTCCTCTCACAACTTCTCATAGAACAGGAGTTTGATAGAGTTACGTTTGTCAGTACCTTCTTCACTTTTTTATATGTTTATCTGTCTTACAGACAACAATATAATGACAGTAGCAGTGACTGCTGGGAACAAGAATGTGGTGCTGGACATAGATTTGTGTGTGTACTGGTTTGGGTAGCTTATTGTGCTTTTTAGAAGCATAAAAAGACAACATTTATTTACAGAGACAGGAAAGAATGGTCAGATATTGAACCTGTCCCTCAAAATGATGGGCCAAACCCTGTTGTTCAGATCATCTACAGTGAAAAATGTAAGTTTTAAATATGTTTTGCACTGAAAGCTTATGGTGGTTAGGTTTCTATCTATCCTTAGTATTCTAAAGCAAGAACTCGTATGGTGGATAACATATTTTCTAAAATGAAACAAAAGTAAAAAATTCTGTGAAGAAATTACTTGCTGTGTCACGGCATTTGTATGTGGCATTTTCACCAAGTGTCTCTGAAGGTGAATCTTCACCTGAGATGTTAATAACCAAGGTTTAATTTTGAAATTATGTGGCTTAGAAGGTAATACAACAGTATAGTTCACGTAACAGAGCATTTCTATCCCACTAGTAGAAAAGAGGCATATGAAGATACTATATCTGTGGAAATAGTGTGAGTAAGCAGCAAGGAACTCTTCTTATTGATTTGGGTATTATTCAGATAGTGTATTTTAAGAATTTTTTGCAGCTTTTTGATATACTACTATCTTTTAGAGATTTTAGTTAACAGTGCTGTTAAAGCAACGTATAGCTATGATTCTAACAAAATAGGAAGCAACTTCAAAAGATTATTAACCTTACCGTCTAATCAGGCCATTGTCCCATAGCCTTGGATAAGATACTGTTATCTATTTAGTTCGAGATGTCTACGATTACTTCCGGGCTGTTCTGCAGCGGGATGAGAGAAGTGAAAGAGCCTTCAAGCTGACTGCAGATGCCATTGAGTTAAATGCTGCAAACTACACAGTATGGTAAGTAATAATCTTGGATTGTTGATTGTTGATCTCCTGAGTCTGCAGGGTATGACTAGTCAAGTTTACACAGAGTAGTAGTGTAGACTTAACTGAGCTTCTGAAGAAGAACTTGTTCAGTATTTCCCATGTCTCATTTTGATTCAGTGGTTTTCATTCATTTGGCTTTGAGAACATTATCAGTTCAGGTCAGGATTATCCACAAACATAACTTTTTGTTTAAAATTAGATCACTTACCTGGTAATGCGGCCTGGGTGAAATGCTGAAGATGCCTTCAGCTGACTTCAGGAAGAGACGTAAAATTATAGTAGCTACTGTTTCCTGCTAGATAGTTGTATACTTGCTAAATGGCACACTTTAAAAGATCTGTCAGGTTAACATTCAGTTAGGTAATGAATAAACAGTTAATTCTGATATTCAGAGTAGAGCCTTCTAAATTCTGAATGCTAACAAGGCTCTGGCTATGAGTGCTAACAAGTACCTGTTGTATGTCTGTATTCCACTAACTTGCATATAATCAGAAAGTTGACATTATTTTAAGCACATAGATCATAGTTTCTCTGATGATAAGACTAGCATGAGTAGAGATATTAATTTAAAACAGGATTGCTGTGATCTTGGGCAGTATTTTCTTGTCACTAGTTGTGTTCCAGTTCTCCCCTGTCAGATAATTGAACGGCCTTTAAGAGAACTGGATATTTGCTTTAGTTTTTCACACTTTTCAACACAAAATTAGTTAGAAGAACTGTGAACAAAGGTTCTTCTTTGTTCTGCCCTGTGAATTATAGGAAAGCCCTGTTGCAGTGTTCAAATGCTTGACTTTTACACAGGCATTTCCGGAGAGTCCTCCTGCAGTCTTTGGGAAAGGATCTCCATGAGGAACTTAAGTATATTACAGCTATCATTGAAGACCAGCCAAAGAATTACCAAGTCTGGTAAAAATCATGTTTACTTTTCAGCTCTTAATGTTTTTGCAGATAAATTTTGTTGCATAAATTCTCTAGAATTAATTGTGATCATTTATCTTAGAAGTTGTTCAGAGTTGCAAAATGCATGGCTGCCAAAGACGTCTTCAGCAGTTTGTTCTAAACGTATGAGCATGACACGATAAAAAGTTCATGTTTCCTTTCAATTTCAATTTTTAAACTCAAAGTAAATCTGACAGGTAAAAAAAATACTTACAAAAAGGCAAACAAAAAACCAAAACAAACAGTGTTTTTCTTCTTTTGGTTCTTGGAGTTTGCTTACCTGTTGTTGAATTTTTCCATAGTGAATGGAAATGGGCAAACTAGCAGCACTGTTATTGCTAGAGAAACCATGTAGTACTAGAAAATTTTATTCTACTGAAGACTCTGGCTATGAATGCTAAAAGTGGAAACATTACTTCAAGTAAACATAAGAGGAGGTGATTGGCCAATGTGTAGTTAGAATTTGTTCTGTTCTAAGTATGCATCATGTATTTCTCCGAGCCAAGTGAAATGTTTTGGTGGATTTTGAAGCATGTTTTTTTTCCTAAGTAATGTGGTTGCTATTTACTTGTTTTAATATAGACCATAAGTCTACAAAAAAATTTTAGACTATTCTAAAATTAGTTGCCTCCTCTTGTCATTAGGCACCACAGGCAGCTGTTGGTGGAATGGCTGCAGGATCCATCCCAAGAGCTTGAGTTCATAGCTGACATTCTTAACCAAGATGCCAAAAATTACCATGCATGGCAACACAGACAATGGGTTATTCAGGTATTGTATCCACAGAACTCTTGATTCACTAAATAACCTGCTCCGGTTATAGAGTTTTCCTTCTTAAATACAATCACAATTGCATTTGGCATTTTGTTTCTTAAGGCTGAAGGAAGAAGACAATTGCATTTTAATGCGTGGTATGGGTTAGCTATAAACTTTCCTTTTTGAAAGTGAGTTGAAGTAGTTCAGCCCCACCCAACCAACCTTACGGCTAAAGCCAAGCCTCCAAAATTCTTTCCCCCGCAAGACTTTGCAGAGAAAGGAGAGAGGGCAATGAGAGGAGAAAGACTTAAGGGTTGGAAACTAGAAATACGGCTTTAATGAAGTTACAATGATAATAATGAAAATGGAATCATAGAATCACCTGATTGGAAGAGACCTCTTGGATTGTCACGTCCAGCCATTCCTATCTACCACTAAACCATGTCCCTCAGCATCTCATCTACCCATCTTTTAAATACCTCCAGGGATGGTGACTCAACCACCTCCCTGGGCAGCCTGTTCCAGTGCCAATGACCCTCTCTGTGAAAAATTTTTTCCTGATGTCCAGTCTGAACCTCCCCTGGCGCAGCTTGAGCCATTCCCCCTTGTCCTGTCCCCTGTCACTTCAGCGAAGAGGCCAGCTCCCTACTCTCCACAACCTCCTTTCAAGTAGTTGTAGAGAGCAATGAGGTGTCCCCTCAGCCTTCTTTTCTCCAGCCTAAACAACCCCATCCCTCTCAGCTGTTCCTTATAAGACTTGTTCTCCAGTCTCTTCACCAGCTTTGTTGCTCTTCTCTAGACTCTCTCCAGAGTCTCAACATCCTTCCTGTGGTGAGGGGCCCAGAACTGAATGCAGGATTCAAGGTGCAGTCTCACCTCTGCTGAGTACAGATGGAGAATAACTTCCATATCACACCATTTTTGATACAAGCCAAGATACCATTGTCTTCTTGGCCACCTGGGCACAGTGCTGGTTCGTGTTCAGATGGTTGTCAATGAACACCCTTAGGTCCTTCTCCTCTGGGCAACTTTCTTGCCGTTGTTCCCCTAGTCTGTAGCACTACACAGGGTTGTTGTGTCTCAAGCACAGGACCTGGCATTTAGCCTTGTTAGACCTCATGCCATTGGTCTCAGCCCAGCAGTCCAGCCTGTTCAAATGCCTTTGCAGAGTCTCTCAACCCTCCAGCAAATCCACGCTTCCTCCCACCTTAGTGTCTCCTGCAAACCTGCCAGGAGATGTCTTGCAATGTCTTCATCCAGGACATTGATATGATACTGAACAGGACTAGACCCAGCACTGAGCTCTAGGGCATACCACTTGTGACTGACCTCCAGGTTAACTCCATTTATCACCACTCTTTGGGCCTGGCCATTGGCCATCCAACCCAGGAGATAATATATAAACAAGTATATGAGATCACACCCACACCCCACTCCTTGATGACTATGTCACCACAAATGCTGCAGAGCAGACATGAGGAAGTGGGACTGTGGCTAGGAGGCAGCTGGACTCAGGAACTGGATTCAGGAATGCACAGATCTGGGATCAGGAGCAACCAAAGGGACGAGTTCCTCACTGGATGTTAGCCATCACAGAAGAGCACGACCTCATGACCTCTCAAATTTATACCAAGTATGACATATATGGGATGGAAATACTCTGTTGGTCTCTTTAGGGTCACCTGCCTTATTTGCCCCTCCTTACAGGTGTGGCTTCTTTTCTGCCAGCTTGAGGATGGCCTTGGTTAAATATAAGCATTGGCCTTTATGCCAGTGCCCTGTGTTACAACTTTAGAGTAGAACACTGTCTTAAAAACATACAGTTAGTTTTCAGAGAAATTAAGTTATTTTAGAGCAACTGAGTTAAGTGCCAGAAGTTGATCGTACTTTAACTGAAACCATAACATGAGTTCAGAAAGGTCTGTTGTTGGCTGTTTACTGTTAGGCATATAAATGTAATTATGAGCTAATGTTGTGTGCAGCTTAATAGTGTTTCATGTTCCTAAAGCACCCTTCCTTGTTTTCCTCTGAAGTCTGTCAATATTTTTTTTAATGAGTCTCTATATCTTAAATGTTCAGAGAACTTTGGCACACGGAAAATGTATTTTAAAAAGTAAAAACTTCTGATTGTGATATTCTCTCTTCCTTCTCTTTCCATAGGAGTTCAAATTATGGGACAATGAACTGGAGTACGTAGATCAGCTTTTGAGGGAGGATGTGAGAAACAACTCTGTTTGGAACCAGCGATACTTTGTAATTTCCAACACCACTGGCTATGATGACCCAGCAGTACTAGACAGAGAAGTCCAGTTAGTAATGCTGTTCATGCTCACATTAAACATTTTCCAGTACATGCAAGCAAATAAATACTTTGACAGTCCCTGTGGGCTTGTCTTTTCTGGTTTTAGTGCAGTTCTGGGGCTAATTGTTGTGGATAGCAGATCAAGCATTAGTGCCCGTATAGATGTGTTCAGTGCCACTGACTTGTTGAGTAGTGCTTAAGCAGGCTATGCTTACCCTGAGCAAAATGTTCTCATGAATCTGTCTTTCTACCATGCTATTTACTATGGAAACAAAGTTTGGGGTTTTTGTAGTCCACTAGCTGTAGTAGGATAACCTGCAGAAAATCTGTGACATTGCAACCACATAAGTTGTAGTGTTTATTAGTATCCTACGTCCTACCCCTAGAATGGTTGGCTGGAGGGACACTTATAGCATAACATTAAACTGCTGGTTTAGTGGTTCAGTATCCACAGTGATTTAAATATAAGGCTTGTTGATGGGAGCATCACAGAATCAAACACAGAGATCCATATGATTAGTGAATGTTCAATTTATTACAGAGCACCAGAAGCTTTTATAGAAAAGGCAATAGTACACGTGACCAATATGTAAATCTTTTCTTTATCATTCATTAATATTATATGTCCACATGAATACACTGATACTCTGATTGGTTAGTATCTTCAGCAAGAATAATTACTAGCTGAACAGCTTTGCAGGTATGCCACATGTATACAGGCCCAAAGTTTCTCTTTGCAACATCAGGGAGCTAGTTGTTCTTGTACTCCCTTAATTTTCAGGGGTACTGCTCCTCAGTTGTCCTTGGTTTGTTACTTTTTAGTGTATCAGCTCGTAGGCTGGATTGTTCACATGGTGGTTTTCCATGAGAAAGTCCTTCAGTATTCCAACAAAGGCTGACATAGGTTATAGGAAGAGGAGTTGCCTTTTGTGAGGAATTGCCTTCTATGAGGAATCTGATGCATCTGGAAAAAGATCTTTCAGAGGTGTGTTGTCAGCAGAAAGACAACTGTCTATGTGAGTTAGCTAGTTTTGAGGAAAATAAGCTTTGCAAGCTTTCAAAGTGGTATATTTGAGGACAAAATGGGCTTCTGGCCATTTATTTTGCTACTGATGGTGGCAGTAAAGGAACTGTTTCTTAGAGATATTGCTCATACTTCTGAGTACTGTTTCATTATTTAATAAAGTGGGCTAATTAAACTTCAGAATTTAAAACTGCTTTTACAATACCTGCCTTTCTGAGACTTGAGTGATGGTATTGCAAGACATTTTTAATCTCTGACGCAGCTGAAGTATCTGCAAAAAGACTCTGAAATACATACTAGAGGGACGTACTTTGGAGCATAATTTCTGACTGGGTGGTTAGTGCCTGCGTTCATGACCTGTTGTCTTTTTCTCACAGATACACTCTTGAGATGATCACAGCAGTGCCACATAATGAGAGTGCTTGGAACTATTTAAAAGGGTGAGGTATCCTTCTCTGTGGGGCAAAGATAATGTCTGTAGAAGGTGGTTTTTGCCTAGCTTTTAACTGGAAAGACCTTGTTGCTGTTCATTCTAGTGTTTTGTGCTTAATCAAGCTGGCAAAAACCTGCACAAGGTGTTAGTATATTAACCTAACTTCTCTGTAACTTTTCCACTAAGTTTCTGGCCCTGTAGTTCTTGTGGGAGGATTCTAAGTACTTCTCATGCTTTTAAAAATGTTTACTCTAATTTCTGTTAAGTTGAGCATGACTTTACTAGCTTGACAAAACATTTAGCTGTATTACTGCTGCATGCTGCTAACTTTCTGCTTTATTTGTATTTGCCCCTTATTTCAAAACTGATCTCCAAATAAAGGAAACTTAACAGAAATATAATTCTTCACACCAGATTTCCCAGTGTCAAATTTCAGGCCTGTTAATGTCTGTTCTAGGATTCTGCAGGATCGTGGTCTTTCCAAATATCCAAACCTGTTAGAGCAATTGCTGAAATTACAGCCCAGCCACAGTTCACCCTATCTGATTGCCTTTCTTGTGGACATATACGAAGATATGCTTGAAAAACAGTGTGATAACAAAGAAGAAACATTAAACAAGGCATTGGAGGTAGGTTTTGAGAGCTTGGTTTTTGCTTCTCGGGCATACATTTATTGCGCTCTTCTTTTGTACCCCAACAAAATGGAATTGATTGTCATAAATAGAACAGGTAACTTGTTGCTTACAGGAGCTCCATGATGAGATGAAAGCCAGATGATCACAAGGGTCTCATGAATTTATGTGTAAATAATAACTTGTCAGTTACAAAAGCATTGTAAGTTTTCTTCACCTGGTAGTAAAGGAACATTTGTAATATTGCCTGCAGAAGGAAGAAGACTTTTGAGCAACCAATTTTTGTCAATGCTAACTTTGTAGCATGAATTTACTTTCTTATCTGTTGGTTAATGAATTCTCTTCTCAGTGTGTTTGTATCTAAACAGAATTTTGCACTCCATTTGCACTTCCTAGCTCTTTCTAAGAAAGTTTGCATAATCAGCTTAAAGACCAGCAGGCTCTCAAGATTTCAGAAAGCAAGTTCAGTTTTGGGCCCCTCACTGTAAAAAAGATATTGAGGTGCTAGAGGCAATATATGGATGAGCAATGAAGCTGGTGAAGGGACTGGAGAACAACCCTTATAAGAGGTGGCTGAGGGAACTGGAGTTACTTAGCCTAGGGAAGAGGAGGCTGAGAGGAGACCTTATCACTGTACAATTCCCTGAAAGGAGGTTGTAGCAAGGTGGATGTTGGTCTCTTTTACCAAGTGACAGGTGATACGACAAGAGGGAATGGCCTTAAGTTGCAGTAGTTGAGGTTCAGATTAGATATTAGGAAAAAGTTCTTCACCAAAAGGGTTATTGGGCCCTGGAACAGTCTACCCACAAAGGTGGTTGAATCACCATCCCTAGAAGTATTTAAAAGACAGGTAGATGAAGTGCCTACAGATATGGTTTAGCAGTGGACAGGTATGGTTTGACTCAACGATCTCATAGGTCTTTTCTAACCAGGGATTCTATGATTCTGTGAATGTCAGGCACCATTCCCTACAGCGAATAAGTGACTTTGAGCAATGTTATGTATCTCCCTGGGCTTCATATTGAGGGAACTCTTTGCTGTGGCTTACAGTGTAGTTTCTACAACACTACTTTTCATTCACTAGAGGACAGACTGGAGTGCTGTAATTGAAGCTCTAGTTCTTGCCTGGAGTCTCAGTGTTCCAACATTGTCCTTTTCAATATTTTCCCTTTGTTGTGCTCCAGGACCAGAATACATTTAAGTGCACTTATACCTCCTAGATTCAGGTTCCTTTTCACTATTTTACTGAGTTGGACTTCATCTGTTTAAGCATCAAAGCTCCTATTTCTCAAAGTGGTTTCACTGAGTGTCATCTGCATAATAAACTGAAATTGACTAGAAAATTTGTAGACAGAGTTTGTACCATAAATTTTAAACAGTGTGTCCTGTGACATGAGTTGATTTCTGCTGTGCCCAACTGTTTACCCAAATGAAAATAAAACAAAACCAAAAACACATAGAACTATCTATATAGCACCATGTTTTCTAACATGTTATGAGAGGAGGTTACTGACTTGCATGGAGAATCCTTTTTGGACAGTCTGCTAAGAGAAAAACCATAAATAAGGTATCTTGTGTTAGTCCCCCAGGAGTACTGAAGATTCAAGAGCAGGAAGCTCCCCCACTATTTTGAATGAAGTGGTTTACAGCCTGCTGTATCACTAAAAGACAGTCAAGCTTGTCAGATAGTCACAAGTGTACCATAGTTACTGCAGATGGAATAGGCTGGGGTACATGATGAGTGGTAGGCACGAAAAAGGTTCACAAGGAAGCAGTTGCACCTGAAATACAACTGGTGAGATTTTTGTGTGGTGGTGGTGTTGTTGTTTGCTACCAATTGGAGTTTGACATCAGCTTAACATCATTGGACAGTTCCAAATCTAGTGAATAAAACAAATGTTGCTAACAAAGATGTTTCTTATACTGGCTGAACCATGTATTGTATGCATCTCACAAAGATAATTAAGGATTCTGTAAAGTTTTGATATAACACTCCAATCTCTCAATTCTTTTTTGTAGTTGTGTGAAATTCTGGCTCAAGAAAAAGACACCATCCGAAAGGAATACTGGAGGTACATTGGAAGGTCCCTTAAGAACAAGCATAGCTCAGGCACAGAACAGAGCATTCTGACGGACAAGCAGCAGTAACTGAACATGGAAGCAAACAGCGTTAAGCTCTCAAGCTGCTCTAAAGTGGTACTAAGTAGGTTCATCAGCTAGTTTAACTCCAGTGTAGTATTCCTGTGGTGGAGAGATGTTGCAATGAAAGAGGAGTGCAGAGTGCTGTGTAGTCACTGCTGCTACCAGCAAAAGCTCTAGGTGCAGTCAAGAAGTGGTTTAAGGCTTAATTATTGAAATGTACCTGCTAGAGGGTTTATTTCTTAATAGTAAATACATAAAGCTAAACCTACTCTATATAAAGCACTAAACACATTTCTCGTGCCCTGGCTTAATTGCTTGTGGTTTCCAGATCCAGTCACTTCCTGATGCTTAGTCACTTAGTAGTAATGACTGCAGGTAACTTAGCTATGATGTATATAAGTAACTCGTTTCTGATCAGTGCAAGCAAGCGCTGCAGTTGTTGCTTTATATTGGAGCAGCTGTGCAACACTAACAGCACGTGCTAGTGTATGCAACTAACAGCAAGCTTTGAGGACCCTAGAAGATCTGCTTATTTTTTTCTTGGACTTATGTTCAGACGGCTGAGATTATAACTGATTATGTTATGTATCTTCAGTGACTTGGAAGGGAAGAAATGGTTTTATTTGGGACCTATTCACATTCAATGTCTTAGCCTTCTTCCTTGTATAGTCTTTATCTTTTCCATGCACACATTCAGCCAAGCAGTATTTTTCCTTCCCTTTATGAAAGATAGTAGGCACTTGCAGTATTGAACTGCGAAGGATGTGTATGCCTGTACAAGAAAACTGTTGCATCTGGCCTGTTTTCAGTCAATGACTATTTTAAACTGTGTTCTTAGCATAAGAGTGCTTGTCTGATATGAAATATTTTGTTCTAGATGACTATAAAGGGAACAAATAGATACTAGAACTAAGTCCATAATATGAACAGTCTTTCAGCTACTAAATATTACATGATGATTCTGTAATTAAACCATTGTTGAGATTGTTTTGAATGCCTGAAATGCATTAATTCAATGCATTCTTTTAAATTTAAAACAACTCACAGGGAGTGGAATTAATATATGAAAGCTATGGGTTTTCTTTAATTTTTTTATTGCTTTCCCTACTGATTGTGTGTAGTGATGTGACTCTTCTGTACAATTTTATTATTGAAGAGCAGTGCCTAAATGGAAAACCATGTTGGTACAACTGTCACTTATAAACCAGTGTAACTGGAACATTCAGTGCAGTAAAGAACATTATTAAACCATATGAAATAACGTCCTGTGCCTGCTTTCATCAGTGGCTGATGTTCTTGCCTTGGTCTTGCTGTGTCTGTCTGTTTAAGGCCATTATTGACTCCCGCCTTATTGTCTCTGCAACTGACTAACAACATTGTGTACAAGTCCTTAATCTGCTCAGTACAAAACCACCTCAGCTAGCACAGAAAGCTTTTATCAGTTGCTGTCTGGCTGTGCCAAGGCAGATTATGAGCATGCTGTTCAGCTGGACCTTCTGAGGGAGTAGTATCCTCCAGCAGAGAAGCAGTGGGGTTTCCAGTCACTCCCGCTATGCAAAATACTGTTCAAGTGCTAGCAGGCAATTCATGCAGTGCACCGGTGACGAGGGGCTTATGGAGAAATAAAACACCTTAAAGCTCCTGTGGGTTTTAGAACAAAGGGGTAAGGGAACAACATTAGGTCATGTGTGGAGTCATCTCTTACAAGCTTCCATTAAGGCTTTGATAATGCCTACATCTCAAATGTTGTCCTGGATATAGCATAGTCGGTGCAATAATACGAAGAATACTTCTCAGCCTAGGTCATGCCCTTTTCTTAATGTCAGTGTCTTCTGCATGTTCCTAACATTGTGGAATAAGGTCTGTGCTTTAAACTTCTTATTCCAGGTCTGGTTTTAGTTGGAGATTACTCCTATGGCTTTTGGGCTGGCAGCAGGTTTCCCTAGCGTATCTTCACTTTAAGGCATATTAACGTGGAAAACTTGGGTAAGACCAGATTTGACTGAGTTCTGGCAAGCCTGTTGATGTGGCAATCTGGCATTTTACTTATAGTCTGTAGGCATCAAAAAACCTTCAATATTTAGTTTTTCTTGTATATATCCTCATTAAATATCTCAAGCTGAAAACATTTTATCTCCTTCTAAGGCTCTACTGTCAGGACTTTGGTACAATATATTCTAACAGCAAAGGGTAAAAATTGCATTTGAATGTTAAAAACTACATTATTTTTGTCCTGTAAAAGGTCCTTCCAGAATCCCTGGCAGTCTGGACTGGTCTGTGTAATTGTAGTCATGAATAACATTGCCATTTTAAGTTATTTACATGACTACACGCTGTATGGGTGCCTACTCAGTACAAGCAAACAGTGGACGAAATCTGAAGCAGAGAATAGAAGTCTCTTGATGCAATCATTTGTCAGTTTGTCTTTCTCCACAGTATGTTATCTCATGCCTAAATGTTCAAACAATGATGATCAGTACCTAGTAGAAATCACAGTGTAAAAGTGACTTGGTTATTTTCTCTCTTCATTGCTTCCCTGCTCTTAAAGTCCTTTTATCTTGATGTATCACCTGTCTTAAGAACATATGCCCCTCAGACACAAGACTTTAAAAATTAGGAAACTGTTCCTGGACCAGAAGTAATACTGTTGATTCTTTGTTCCATTAGTGCATCGCCTATCACTGTTCTTCAAGAATCAATGGGATATAGGCCAACCTAAGGTTTCAGTCTTGAGAAATGAAGAAATTTGCCATATCATTTTTCAGCTGCAGCGCAGCAGGGAAAGTGGACATTATTCACTAGATGGCAGTGTGAAATCGACCCTGAGGTCACTGATGGGAGCTATGTGCCGACAAGCAGAGGTCTAAGTAGGACAATTCTGTCTCCATTAAACACTGCTAATTTCACACCTGGTAATTAAGTACAGAAGCTACTTGGTAACTCAGTACATAGCACCACAGAGGCCTCAAGCACAAATTTTCTAGGAGGGCCTGAATGGTCATCTCCTCTAAAAATATTGGTGTTAATTGGAGAAAAAATTTTCATTAACTCCTTGTCTCCACCGACATCAAATGCCTTGTACCAGATCTGGACTCTATTGAGTCCTGGTCCTCTAAAATAACTATGTGACTGAACCACTCTGCTCAGAGCATGGCTTTTGTGGACAGTTCACATCTTTTTAAGATGTACCTCTAGTCAGAGTGCTATGCTTGTGCACAGGCTGGAAAGTTTTGGTCCCCTACTGCCAGCCTGGCTATGGTAAGTTTCTCTGGTCCCTCTGTAATGAATTGTTTGCCATTGCTGGCCATTTCCGTGAATATGCCTTGAAGGACAAGAGGACCTTCTCCTGCTTCTTGGAAGTTAGGGTAGAGTTGGGCCTAACTGAGAAAATACAAGCATGTTGTTTCAGGTCCAAAAGTGAGTGATAACTCATCAGGAAGCAGGACTTCGGTGAAGAACTGCAGAGATAGACCTTCCTTATGCATCTACTGTTTTTTCAAAACTGAGACTTGCAAGTTGTCACTACAGTGCATGGATTCAAAGAGAATGAAGAGATGCTTGTGTGATGTCAGCTAAATTAGCTTGAGCACCCTGGGCCACTCAGTTGCAGCTCTTTCCTTCGTGTGTACACACTAAGCTGCCCAGACTTGCTGCTATTATCCCTTCTGTGGTTATAATGCTAGCTTTGATATCTCTGCCCTTATCTGAATTGGTCAGGTGGCAGGTGTAATGCTACTTTATTAGTACTGCTCATTAACAGTGATCTTGCCACTGCAAAAGAGGTCCTGGTGTGCCTGGACTTCTCGTTCTTTTGAGTTTGTATTTCTTTGTATTGGTCTTTTTGATTAATCACTTCAGTGGTTTCCTTATGTATCCTGTTTGTTGCCCAAGTCATCTTTCCAGCAGGCCCAAGAACAGCTAATAAAAGCTTGTGCTGGTAACCATGAAGCTTTGGAAGGAGGAAAGGAAAAGGAAAAGGGAGCTGTGTTTGTGTGTTTGATGTGTATTCCCTGCCCTTCCCCTTCTGCCAAAGCCTGTCACCAGGACAAGAACGTGGCAGGCAGATAATTTTCTTCCCTTTTCTGAGCCAAGGTGCTTACACACATCTGATCCTTCTTTAGCTGCCAGCCAGACCACAAATGTGAGTTTTATTTCTGGTTTAAGTAGCAGACAGTGAAAATGCAGTCTCCCTGTACATCATAGCATATGGTGCTCACTGGCCTTGCTGGCCACTCCCTTGTACTGACAGTTTCTGTGCTGCAAAATGAACTGGAATGACCATTTGTAGGTACCCACAGCCCAAGTGCATGGCTGGCATTAAGGGCTCCCAAGCAAATAGCCCTGTGCAGCATTGTGTCAGCATTTTGCTGGCAGCTGAGTGGTGGTGGTAATGATTTTGATAAGTTTTTTTAGAAAGCGAGCCTGCAAAGGCTCTGAGCTCAGCTGAAGGCTACAAAAAACACCAGAGTGTTGAGTATTTTAAATGGACACATGAAACGCAGAAACATCTGGTTCTAGAGACATGTTTTCAAATGCCAATGTTGATCATTCTTCAACTGAAAAATTAAAAACTTGCAAACTGAAAGTAGAAAACTGCTTGGCTTCTGAAATTCACAGAGAAAATATGTGACAGAGATTTTTCTTAGGCAAGATGTGACTTTTTTTTTTAGAAGGAGATACCTGGACAAAACCCCTAAGGCTAGATGGGTTCTATGCCCCAGGCATAGCTAGGTCCCTCTTTGAGCTCAATTTTTCATATGTCAATGTGGAAGAAAGGGGAGTATAAGGAATGACTGAGTCTGGGGCTATATAAAATCACTAGTCATGCCTTACTGAACAACAGCTAAAAACATTTCAGCAAATTATTTCAGGAGAGGTGCCTCCAGCTGAACCAAACGCAGCCACCTAATACATACAGGACTTCTGTGCATTTGCAGTAAGAGCAGTGCCTACCCTTCAGGTTAGCCTGTATTGACTTTAATGTTTCTTTTTTCAATTGTCAATACCTTGGCAGCTCTGTGCTTGTCTGCACTATGCAGGCTAAAATGTATACAAAAAGGAAGGGAAAGATGAGATAGAACTCATTTTACTGCAGGACTAGCACTCAGCAGCCATGGCCAGAACATGTCGCTCATCCCCTGGGATTTACGTCCCATGTTGCCATCTTTCAGCTGTCAATTTACATTATGGGGGTTTTACAATAGAAACCACATGTCCTCTTATGTTTATAAACATCTGGTGTACAAAGACATGCCCTCCTACTCCAACATGTTAGCAGTCTTTGTCACCACACAGGTTTCGCCTGCTTTCTGTTCCTCAGCTCCATGCTGCCATAGCAGATGCAAGCAGTGCAGGGCAGTGCTTTCCCACACTTTGCCATGCTGCACTTAGCGTGGGTAGTGCTGGTGTTGATGAGATTTGACAGTGATTTCTAGAGGGTTCCTTTGGTCATAGGCGTCTTCATGGAACAGGACCTGGCCACGAAGGACCCCTGAGATCCCATCAAGTCTTGGGGCAGGTGTGGAGACTGGGGTATGTGTCTCCACTTTATCACCTCATCATAGCATCCCACCTATCACCGACATGGTCTCAGTGAGTGAATTCAGAGATCTAGGCATAAGGTAGAAGTCTGCTTAAATTTTAATGAATTAGAGGTATATAGATCCAAAAATTAACCACTATGTTTTGCAAAGACCAACTTGTCTCCTGTACCAGGGAGCATCCAGTGTAAGAACACGTACAGAACAGCATTCAAAAAGGTCAAATAGGGTCATTCAGTCATTTGCACTCACAAGGAACCTGCCTAAGTGCAAGTATTGTTTTTAAAGAGGGTGGGGGTAGCAGAAAAGAAAAGAGCAGGAAAAAAAACACAGAGGGTAATAAAAACCTACATCAGGGCCTGAATCAGTATTGTAGTGTGGCCCTGAGAAACATTCACATAAATATACCTGAGCAACAAAGGCACGAGTGTTTACAGTGAAGAGCAGTTATTGTTTTATTTGCTTCCTCATGCTTGCAGAAACAGGATATGTCCTTGATATCTCCACCTTGCTGGACCAGTGCTTGAGATGTTGTGTTTGTAATTTATTCACATAAAAGGGAGAAAAAAACAGCAACATCTGTGGTTATCAAGTAGAGGAATGCTATTTGATTATTTTGAGAAAGGATAGATTCTTTTTTATTTGTCCTCTTCTGACAGAGGACAGAGACAGAATTTGGAGAAGTTTTAAAAGCAGTTTCTGTTTCTTAGTGAAGTGTGACTTTAGTTCTCATAAGAACAGTGAGCCTACAGAAACCTTGCAATTACAAAGACAGGTGGTCAGTGTGGAATTTTTTTGCAAGAGGACAGAGTGATTCAATGAATTTTCAGTGTATGATTTGGTTCAAATTCTTCATAAAGGTTTGGTCAGAAAAGTAGGAGAGAAAGAGGTAGCCAGGACGCTTTTATCTTTATATCACATCCAGTATATTAGCCAACATCAAAATCTGACTGCTGAGAAGCACGAAAGCTCTTGATAGTGAAGGATAGGTCTGGGATAACCTCCAAATCTTGACTCCAAACTACAGTGGTCTGGAAAAGTGAGGAGATTAACAAGACTGCTCTTGATTTTGCCAATGACAACATATACATGCTGGTAGAAGGAAAACAGCAGCAATATATATTAGCATTCTGTGCAATGTCCAACTGTGTACAAGTACCAATCAGCTTAATCACTTCACAACACCTGTCTTGCCTTCCAAAATGATTTTGGAAATGTGTGAAACCTGTTACAGATGGATTGGGAAGAAAGCAAATTTCAGTGTATATGCATGTGAATATGGGGATGCCACTGCTCAGGAAAGATGACATATATGACATCTACACCTGGACTGTATATCTGAAAAACAGAACAGCTTCTGCAAATGCTGGTTGGCAGCAAAGTATGGGCATAGCAGGATAGAATTTACATTGCACATCCTAGTAGCATCTAGCATTCAAAAGGATGAGCTCTAATAAAAGCTTAAAATGATGATGACCATTTTATTGCATATTTAGTTGTGCTCAGCTCAGTCTAGCTCCAAAGGCAAATACAGTTCCAACAAGAGGTATGTCTCTGCTAAAAATTCAAACCCCATTCTCTTCCAATTGAAGGTTTCTACTCCATGGTAAAAGCTCAAAAGGAAATCCACTAAGCAAAGCCATACGGTGTTCCTCATGACCCCAGGTTCACTTGTGCTGTTCCTCAGTGCTTTGGACACTTTAAGCTGGATTGTAAGACATCATTGTAGGACTGGGGATGTGGAAGGGTTCAATTCACCAGAGTTGAATTTATGTGAAAATATCGTTTCCTATCTAGCATCCAGCCACAGGATTCCCAAAGCCTTTGTGCTTTCTGGTCTGTTATTGCAGCAAAACAGGGGTCCTTGGCACAGGCACCAAAACAAAACAGAAGATAAGTATGCAAAGTCATTTCAGGTTTTTCCTCACAAATCAGAGAGCAGCAAGACTCTCTGTTTGGTTTTAAAAGCTTGCTTTACAAATCACACTGAACATAGCCAATAGACAGCTTTATATCACATCAAATCATTACTGAGCAGAAAAGCAGCAGTTAGAAAAGAAAGTGTAGTGGGAGGTCCTCATGTGTAACAGTGTACAAATTTAACATTTCAGCATGTAAGCACTCATAATTCCATATTTATCTTGTAGTGACCAGACTGACACAAGCAATTTATATATGCAAGTTTGACACTACTGTGGAGACAATGTATCTTACCTCCAAGTGCGAAGCTGAACCATCAAACCAACGAGGAGTCAATGTTGCATGAAGTGAGGTGCCCTATCTTGGTAAAGGCAACTCCAAGCAAACAGAAGCAGAGATCACTTTCTCGGACAAATGAAGCCTCATAGGGATATCACTGAATCAAGTAAAAACACCATTTCAGTGGGCTTACAGTAGCCCACAAAGGGGTGATACATTTCAAAGTCATTAATAGACTAAGAGGCTCCTAATGTAACCACTAATGAGCATTCCTCTAGGATGTCACTATTCAATTTAATATCCAAACTTGTCCTGCTGTGCTCCAGACCCTTTTACAGTGGCAGGCAGGGAAACTGGATGAGGCTACAGAATCATCTCTTCTCTATTTTTTCAGGCACATATTTTATATTATGATTCCACATAGGGAAAATCAATGATTTTTTTTTTTCTGCTTCTCACTGTGGCTTATAAAATGGCCTAATTACAGAGGAGATCTGGGTCTCTAATCCCTTGCCTGGCTCTGACCTTGAATGACCTTGGCTAAGTAAATTTTTGTTTCTAAGCTTGCATTTACCCATTAGGAAAACACTAGTGTTGAATGTTTTTTCCTCTCAGCTTTATAGGAAGTCTCACCTATGGATTATTCTGATGCCCAGGGCAAACAGAACAAAAAATCCCCTTGATTATAGCAGGCTCTTCCCTTAGGGGTAGAAGGGTGGATCCACAAGAGAACTTTATAAACCTCACTAAAATCTTTCTTCCTCATTCTGCCTATGGAATAATAGTGTGCAGGTTTGATAAACAATATTGTTCCGAACTAGGATGGTGTATGTTATTAATTATCAGCTTAATGCTAAGAAAAGAAAAATACTTTCTAATTCTGGCCATGACTTTGTAAAGAACCTTCAAATTCTGTTACGCCTCTCTTTCCACACCCAGCCAGAGTTGTTGTCATATACTCATCTGTGGGAGGCTGGGCAACTTACATTTGCAGCATTTGTTGTATTTGCAGAAGAGATAATCAGCAAAATTCTCACTAAAGGATAGAGCACAAGTGTGTTTTACATACTATTGCACAGGCAGGCATATTCCAATGTGATTCCAAAGGTAGCAAGGCTTTTATCGATACTGGTCTTAAGGCAAGAAAACAGTGTACAACAACAGCATTACAGATTTCATTTTGGACTTGAGCCTACAAAAATGGAGAAGACACTGTCGAGTTCTGCTTGGCTGTTGCTCGCACCAGGGATGTTTCAGAGATGTTGTGTGCTGAGAGGATCACCAGCCTGTGCTGAGAGGGTCTCCAGCATGTGCTGAGAGAATCTCCAACACGTGCTGGACCACGTGTGCTCACAGGATATCCATGTGGGTAACACTTAAAAGAGGCATGGAGAGATGAGATGATTAGTCCAAGGTCTTCCATTACCAAAGACCAAATCTTTCAGGTCCCAGTAAAATGCCTGAGTTGTGGTCTGTATTATTGCAGATGCACGGGGTGAAGCTCCTGTAGGGGGTCACTCTGCCCAAAACAGGATAAAACTGAGCACAGGCCAACACAGCACTGCAGGGCTCAGACTGAGGTAGAATTATATATACAGGGATTCACAACCTGTTCCTAACTGGCTGAGTTACCAGCTTTCAAGTGAGCTTACTTTTCAAGGGACTGAAAGGTAGTATCAGCCCACAGCACTCAATTTTGCATCTGGGCGAGAAAACGGCCACTTGCATTTAAAAATGCCAGTGCTAAAATGAAGTAGTGGGACACATGTGATCCACTGTTCCACTCTGTGCACTGTTGCTGTGAAATACTGGTAAGACAGGAGCAGCTTTACCTCCAGAACTGTCTTGGAGATACCACTTTCATAGCTTGAATTTTATGACAGTTTCAGATTTCTCTTCAGATTCATGTCATCTGTGGCATGATTCTTGCAAACTCCTTGCACAGTCACTGACTCCTCTCCTGCTTTCAGAAGCAGTGAAGTAATTGTCAAATCCCATAAGTCAAATTGACACCCAGTTTCTCTTACAGCTTACCCAACACACGGGTATTGTTTGCTTCATGAGAAAATGCTCACAACCCACAGGTCTTTCAGACAGACTGGATCCAGATTTCCCTCTCAGTGAGCATTGTGTTTATGGAATTGCACACAGCCAAGGGAAAGATGGAAGTGAAGCAGGTGGCCAGAGTGTAAGGAACAGATACATGCACATGCATGTAAGAGGGGAAAGCAGAGTTTATACAGTAGGATTGGCACGAGAGGGAGGTGGTGCAAAGAATGAGGCTGGCACTTCCTCATTTCAACACTTACTGTTTACTCCTGCCTTTCACTGCAGCTTAATGCATAGACTGCCCAGGTGCGTGGGCCCTTGCAGACTTTGAAGCAGGCTGTGAGGAGGCACTTCACCAACACAGACATGCAAGAATTGCAGTGCTCAGGCAGATGTTATGTGTACTGCACTGTAAGGCATAGAGACGATATAAGTGTCTGGCAGAGATAAAAGAGGAATGCCATGCGCAGGGTAGGAGATGAAAAAGGGAAAATGAAGGCAAGTGGGAGTTGCATGGAACGAGAAGGTGAGACAGTGCCGTTCAGGGTGAAATCTAGAGGAAGGCCAGGAACTCATAGTAAGAAAGGCAGCATAGAATAAAGATGCTTTATGTATGTACCTTATGTGTCTGAACAGGGGAAGGAATCCAGCTGTGCCACAAGTTTCTTATTCATCCCAAGACCAGCCTGCTTTCATAGTAGGCCAGGAAGCAACCCTGATGGGACAGCAAGTTCTCACGGCACAGAGAGGCCAAGACATTTACTTGGAGCGTGGTTACATGTGGGGCCTCCTGATCAAGCTAGGACACCTCTGGCAGTGGGACTCTGTGACCTTGACAAAAGAGAAAGAAATAAGAAAGAAACAACTCCACACCTGTCCCGGAGTCCTTGACAGGACAAGAGGGAATGGCCTCAAGCTCCACCACGGGAGGTTCAGGCTTGACGTCAGGAAAAAAATTTCATAGAAAGGGTCATTGGGCACTGGAACAGGCTGCCCAGGGAAGTGTTAGTGTCACTATCCCTGAAGGTGTTTAAGGGACGGGTGGATGAGGTGCTGAGGGACATGGTTTAGTGGTTGATGGGAATGGTGGGACTCAATGATCCAGTGGGTCCTTTCCAACCTAGTGATTCTAAGATTCTATGATTCTAAGGTTGGCACAACAAAGTATGCCATCAGGGACAGAACAAACTGTCTCGGCGCACGCCCCCTGCGGCTCTGTTCCCCACTCCTTTCACACACGAATATCTTCGGCACCTGAAGGGGCTACAAGAAAGGTGGGGAGGGACTTTTATAAAAGTACGGAGTGACAGATTCAGGGGCGATGGGTATAAACTAGAGAAGGGCAGATTTAGACTAGACACAAGGAGGAATTTCTTCGCTCTGAGGGCGGTGAGGCGCCGGCAGAAGTCGCCCAGGGAAGCTTTGGCTGCCCCATCCCTGGAGGTGTTCCAGGCCAGGCTGGATGGGCCGCGGGCAGCCCGCTCCGGGGGGGATGTCCCTGCCCACGGCACGGGGTGCAGGGCCCCCCGCGCCCCGCCCCGCCATGGCACCCCGCGAGGGAGCGCCGCCGCCTCGGCTCCCGTTTCCTCTTCCTCCCGGAGCGCGGCCGGGGCGGGAGGAGGAAGCGGAGGAGGCGGAGGGAAGGCGCAGGGCCGGGAGCGCCGCGGCCCGGCGGGCAGCGCCGCCGTCGCTGCGGCAGCGGGCGGGGCGAGGCGGGGCGGCGCCGGCGGGGCCCGGAGTCACCGTGTCACGGAGCCCGGGGAGCCGCCGGACCCGCCCCGCGCAGGCGAGGGAGGTGGCAGCGGAGGAAGAGGAGGAGGAGGAAGAGGAGGAGGAGGAGGAAGAAGAGGAAGAGGAGGAGGAGGAAGAGGAGGGCCGGCTCCGCGCCGCCGCTCGCGGCTTTGCCCTGTTCCTGCCCACCCCGGCGCCGCCCCCGGGCCAGGCGGCAGCGGCGCCGAGCGGTAGCCCCGGGACGGGCCTGGGCCGCCGCCTCTGGACTAGGATGTCCCGACATGAAGGTGAGCGGCGCGGGGCCCGCCCGGGCCATCATGGCGGCGCCCGGCGGAAGGGAGGCCGCGCTCTGCACCGTCATGGGCGGCCCTCGCCGCGGCCTCGCGCCTGGGGGAG
Source organism: Coccyzus lansbergi (assembly GCA_033558105.1). NCBI lineage: Eukaryota > Metazoa > Chordata > Aves > Cuculiformes > Coccyzidae > Coccyzus > Coccyzus lansbergi. The sequence goes on along the minus strand of JAUMJK010000215.1, from coordinate 2,267,444 downwards.
CGGGCGGCACCGGCGCTGCGGCCGCCGCTCCCAGGGCCCCGAGGCCGGGGTTGGGGGGGGGGCGGGGGGCGCAGCGGCCGCGCCGACGTGTCGGGCCCGGGGAGAGGAGCTCCACCCGGGGGCTGCCCCTGTTCTCCCTCGTGGCGGCGGAGGGGCCGCGCTGTGAGGCCGGTCTCGGTCCCGTCGGCGTTTACCGCGCGGGGTGAGTGGCTCGGGATTGGAGAAAAGGAGCGGGATAAGGGGAGAGTTGAGAGGGAGGAGAGGAATCTCTACAGGGGGAAGATGGGAGTCTGGAGAGACGACAGAAAGTTGCCCGATTTTCCCGTTCTTTCTTATCTGTGGGAAAGGCACTTGAGCTAAGCGTTAAAATGATCCGCAAAACCGAGGTTTGTCACCTGGAAGGATAACTTTCTGCCATGTTAGAAACTTAATTCAGCACCCGTCTCCATTTTCTCCATCTTACTTAATTCCTTATTTCTCTCTTGGGGGTAATAATGCTGGCTTTGAATTGGTAGCCTGGTGCTGGACAGTGATATATCTGTATATATACGATGAATTTTCAATGTGCTGTTAAGATATTTTGCAGACTTCTTAATTGTGCAAGTATGTGTGTTTCTGGATCAAATAACTGTCTTCCCCGAGTGCAGTAGCTTTTTTCCTCCTTTTTTTTAAGTTTAAATTTAGTATGTGCACCAAATTCTGTCTGTATGTCTCTCCTTTCCACCTTGAAATACATGTTTTTCCAAGAGAATGGAGGTGCTGAATTTGTGTGCAGTTGAAGATGCAGTTTGTAACAGTAATGAATGAAATGAGCATAAGGGAGCATTGATCATAAAGTTGTTGTTAGTGACGTGGTATTATGCAGCCTGTAAGTCTCTGCTGTGATGCATGTATCCATGATAACTCTCTTTCAAGTAAAGTAATAGAATACAAGCTTTTCTGGCTTGAATAGGGTAAAGTAACAGAAATGGTTTTGTGTGGTATTCTTTAGTGTTCTTCAGAGGTAAGTGTTATAAAGCACAGTGATATTTGCTAAAAAGATGGTTTAGTCCTGGAGCAGCCTTTTTGTTAAGATGCAGAAAATTTGAAAGTAGATTTCTTCATAAGCATGGTTTTACTGGAGGCTGTATCATACGCCTTTCTCTTGTGTGTTAGGTTCTGTGTGTAACCCAGAAAATGAGGTTCCCTTTCTTGAATATTTGTAGATACTTGTAGAAGTAATGAAAACAGACTTGGTATTTTCTTCCTGAAATAGATTAATCGGTATTTGATCTTCCTAGGCACGCCTAATTAGAAAAATAAATATCTTTTATGCTAAGTAACCGTGAGTTTTGCTAATTTTGTCTTGCAGATATGAACTCCTCAGGTATGTGTGTGCACACACAAACATGTATGAGTGAAACCGTAAGAATACCGTGAGATTAGTTTTTAAGTGATTCTTCTCTTTCTTCACACTTTAGTTGGTTTCAGTTATCGGCTTAGAATAACATCTGTCACTATGGGAGGCATGCTTTTTCAGCCTCATGGAAAACACATTTGGAGTCTTAATTCTGTAAGAAACCTGAAAATCCTTAAAAACTAAGTATTCAGAAAAAAAGTAATTCTTGTTTCAGATCTGTATGGTGTCATTCTTCACAGATGACAGTTTTTAATCCAGTGTGATTAATATGGGAGGAAGGACTGTCTTGGAAGAACATGGTTATAGGAAAAAAGCAAACTTTAAGCATGTTTAATCAGTGATATCTTTTCTGTTTGTTTCCTTTCAAAACTGCCTGTCCTCAGTGTTGGAAACAGCATTTATTGATTGCTCCTGACAACTGGTTTTGTGACACAAAAGGAAGTTTATGGAAGGGTAACTGCTGGAGAGACTCTAATTCCACAGTCTTGAGACTTTAAGTGAACCATGAAGAATCTAATGGAGATGTAAGCTTACTTTCCACCGGACTTTTTTGGCTGGTTTTGTTTGAGTAATAATCCATAAAATACAGTTGGTTGATTTTTTTAAAAAACTAGAGATATTTTGTTACTCTTCAGAAAAAAGTCTGACCACAGCCTGCCTTTCCACTGTGCTCTCATTTCACACATGAGCACTGGGCTCACTTTTCTCCCAAATTCAGGAAAATGGGCATGACTAGAACTTGAATTATTGTTGCTCTTGGTTGAAATGTGCATTCATTTTTTAAGAGAGCTTCTTCCAATTACTGTCAAAAGTAGCTGTTAGTTTTTATTCACCTCTTGGTGGATAGCTAATTACTTCAAGTTTTTTAAAATCATTTTTGTTTTAAGATTTGTTGCTGACAGACCAGGTGTTCTCTGCCTTTGTTTTTCCAGAATGCAACTTCAGGTCATCCTCTGGTCTTGGATTTCGTGTTGCTCCCTTTATAGGGGTGAAACTCTGCTTCTCTGGGTTAGCCCCTCTGTTGAGGAGTGTGCGGTGGTGTAATATTTGACAGCCTGCAGGGAGCAGGCAGGTGATTTCTTTTGTACTCTAGAAGACATGTCATAAGGTATTTTGGATATCACAGATCTTTTTGTAGACATAGATCTGGCAATGATTCTGTCTTATGGCATGAGAATCACAACTTTCATTAATATCCTTATGAAGACCATTTTTTGAGGCTTCTTTAGTAAAGCCAGGTGCCTGCAGTGTTACTAGTCATGCGAGGGCCTAGCTTCATCTTCCATACACCCAGTTGCTCCAGAGGGCTCCTAGCGCCACACCGCCAGCTCCACTTGGTTCTCTGTCTCATGCAACCTGCATCTCTGTTGGAGCTTCAGTTCCAAAATTTTTTTTTTGTTTGTTTTCACTAGTGGATGTGTTCTTTAAGCTTTCAGGAGCTACCAGCAATGTAAGCAGTGGTTAGTTTTGACTGTGCCTGTATGTCATAGTTTCTTACTAATATGTTAAACTCTCCAGTTAGTCTTTGTCCCACCTGAAGTAAAGTTGCAAGTGGATGGTGGTAACAAAGTCAGGAAGGTAGAACAGTGACTTTCAGGAGCATGTGAAGTTCCCAGATGTTCTCTGCTAGCTCCAAGCTTCTTGTATTTGAGGGAGTGTAAGCGCTCTTTTTTGGGGGGTTTGGGGTTTTTTGTGTGTTGGTGAAGTATTGTGTTTAACAATCTAACATGCATCTGTGAGACCAGTTACAACTCACTGCCTTCTGATGCATTTTAATATTTTGCTTATGTCTTCTTCAAACACAGAATTTTACTATTCTCCAATACAGAATAATCTCAGACTGTTGCCTATGTTGCTGCTAGTCAGATGTCTTTTGTAGAAAATAAATCTAGATTAGGTTGTACATGTAACATACATCAGTGAAGTTTTTTGAATTTACACTGATATTTCACTCTGACACAACATTTTTTAACTGTATACACTGAAATATTTCATACTGTTGTTACTCTTTGGTAAAATATCAGTGTGTATTATTACAGGTATACCATAGTATCATTTATGTTTATGACACAAAAAATGTTAAATGTAAACAGCTGTAAACATGACTAGAAATAGTGGAACACAGCAATTTATTATTAGGCTGTTGTTTGCTTTCAGTAAGAAACTGAATCATCATTTAATAATAAAAGAGCTGGACTAATCAGTGGCTTGCTTTTAGAAAAGACTTTTTACCCTGGAGGTTTAAGAAGCATACTGTGTGTGAACCAATGTGCTACTGTCCCTGCATAGTCTGTGAACAGGGTCCTCAAAAAATACATGTAAAGAGAGACCTTTGTTTTTCTCTCAGATTTGTGCTAAGAGGTTATACTCTAGGTCAAATATTCTTTTGGAAACAAATGAAAAACTTATGTTTAAATGATCAACACGGGAAGGTTGATAGCTGCTATCTTAAGCAGAAAAACTGGAACAGAGTTGTGGTACTTATTCTTGGGTGGCAGGGAAGAGAGGAGACAATGAAATAAACTTTTGGAATTAAGAATTGAACTAGTGGTGACTAGAAGGGATTCAGGGGACTTTAGAGAGCCATGCAAGTTGCTTGAGCAGTACTGAAAAAATAAAATCAGTGCATGTTAGGTAAAAAGAAGAAAGCTTTACCAATACCTGCACATGTTTCCATTACTAATAATGTTTGAGGAAGACTTGGGGTGTCATTGTGCATGGTTACATCTTTACTGTTGTTATTTCAGTTAGTGTTAATAAAATACAAAAAAGGAACAGTGGCAAATACAAATACCTGTTACTACATTCAAGAAGTTGTTGGACACAGCAGAAGGTTTGATGGACAGCACTCAGGAGCTTGGATGTGCCAGAATCTAGTTGCACAGGAGGGTTTTGTATGTATTAGACTGCAACTCTTTGTCTGGGAAAGTACAACAAATGGGTAAGTAGAGACATTACAGAAAAAAAGGATGGCTGAGGCATTGACGGTTGTTTTTTTGTAAGTAGTTCAATCAACCCTCCTGTCCTTTGCTGCACAGTTCATGTGAACTACTAGGTAAATCATTGTATCAAGAATTCATGGGTGTCTTTTAGCGTTTTGTTCCTTATGTGGTCAAGACCTGATTTGGGATTTTGGGATCTGAGCTTTCACAGCTGCAGCTGTAGTAACTGAATGATAAGCGTTTTTTTGGAAAAAAAAAAACACTTTAGCAAATCAAAGATTCTAAAAAATCCATCCTTTGACATCTCCAATTGGGCAGTTGGATGCAGTGGACTTATTTTAGTCTTTTCATGACTTGTTTGCCCTCCATTTTAAGGGAAGGAAAATGCTTCGGAGAAATGCTGTTAAAGCTAATTATTTGGTATTTGTGCTGCTCTGAAATACTATAGAAGGTGGCTTTCAGGGAAAAGGCAGTGAGATAATCCATAGTCAGTGCAAATTTTTCAAAGTGTTTAATAAATACACAGATTGACCAGTGGTGATAGAAAACGAAGACACTTCCTGTTTTTTTACTGAAAACTGCATGCCCTGGTGGACTGAGTGAGGTAGTATTGTTCTAGATAGGAATGTAATTGTGTGCAGTTGCATTTCCTGTGGTTTCTGATTGTGGATTAATACTAGGATACATGTATTTTAATATGAGCAAGGTTGTGAGTTTTCATGGGTTTTTTGTTCTTAGAATCATAGAATAGTTAAGGTTGGAAGGGACCTCAAAGATCATCTAGTTCCAACCCATTGTAATGGGCAGGGACATCCCACTAGATCAGGTTACCCAAAGCCCCCCATCTGGTAGGTCTCTTCCAACCTGGTGATTCTATGATTCTATGACCTCCAGAGATGGGTCATCCACAACCTCCCTTGGCAACCTGTTCCAGCGTGTCACCACTCTCGTGGTGAAGAAATTCTTCCTAATGTCTATTCTAAATCTGCCCTTCTCCAGTTTATACCCCTTCCCCCTTGTCCTGTCATCACAGGCCTTTATGAATAGTCGCTCTCCATCTTTCTTGCAGGCTCCTTTCAGGTACTGAAAGATCACTATACGATGTCCTCAGAGCCTTCTCTTCTCCAGGTTAAACAACACCAACTCTCTCAGCTTGTCCTCACAGGGAAGGTCCTCCAGCCCTCAGATCATCTTTGTAACCCTCCTCTGGACCTGTTCAAACAGCTCCATATCTTTCTTACATTAACTGGACACAGGACTCCCAATAAGTTCTCACGAGAGAGGAATAGAGGGTCAGAATCACTTCTGACCAAAAAAAAGGAACGCTTCATGAATTTGCATGTTATTCACTTTAGTCCAATTACTTATACTAAATCCTCCCCATGTAGTGCATTCTTTTTCCATCTCGGGATTTACAATAGATGGCTGGATTTGTTTGCTCTAGGCTCAGAAAATGGAGTGGTAATGGAGAAGTTTACAAGTTTACTATAGGCAGCAACATCACTCTTCCGTACAGAAACAGCTTTACAGGGCACTGTAAGCACCTAGGGCATGTTGAGTTCAGAAAACTCAAGAAGTGTTGCTGGTGACTCAGGACATATGTGAGGGGGAATTAGTGCATGGAAGAAAATTGAAAAGGTGTTTACCTCAGAAAGGCTATGATAGAGAGGAAGTGTAAAAGAAAGTCACTGCCTGTGCAACAGTCTGTAGCCTCCCTTTCTGAATCATAGAAAATCATAGAATCATAGAACAACCAGGTTAGAAGAGACCCACTGGATCATCCAGTCCAACCATTCCTATCAAACATTAAACCATGTCCCTCAGGACCTCATCTACCCGTGTCTTAAACACCTCCAGGGAAGATGAATCAACCACCTCCCTGGGCAGCCTGTTCCAATGTCCAATGCCCCTTTCCATGAAAAATTTCCTCCTAATGTCTAGCCTAAATCTCCCCCGGCGGAGCTTGAGGCCATTCCCTCTTGTCCTGTCCCCTGTCACTTGGGAGAAGAGGCCAGCTCCCTCCTCTCTACAACCTCCTTTCAGGTACTTGTAGAGAGTAATGAGGTCTCCTCTCAGCCTCCTCTTCTCCAAGTTAAACAACCCAAGGGCTCTCAGCCGTTCCTCATAAGGCCTGTTCTCCAGCCCCTTCACCAGCCTCATTGCTCTTCTCTGGACTTGCTCCAGAGCCTCAACATCCTTCTTGTGGTGAGGGACCCAGAACTGAACACAGGATTCAAGGAGCGGCCTCACCAGTGCTGAGTACAGAGGGACAATAACCTCCCTGCACCTGTTGGTCACACCGTTTCTGATACAAACCAGGATGCCATTGGCCTTCTTGGTTACCTGGGCACACTGCTGACTCATGTTCAGTCGGCTGTCAACCAACACTCCCAGGTTCCTCTCCTCCTGGCAGTTTTCCAGCCAGGGTTCTCCCAGTCTGTAACTCTGCATAGGGTTGTTGTGCCCCAATTACAGGACCCGGCATTTGGCCGTGTTAAACCTCATGCCATTGGACTCAGCCCAGCAGTCCAGCCTATTCACATGCCTTTGCAGAGCCTCCCTACCCTCCAGCAGACCAACACTTCCACCCAGCTTTGTGTCATCTGCAAACTTGCTAAGGGTACCCTCAGTGCCCTCATCCAGGTCATTGATGAAGACATTGAACAGGGCTGGACCCAGCACTGAGCCCTGGGGAACCCCACTTGTCACTGGCCTCCAGCTGGACTTAACACCATTTCCTACCACTCTCTGGGCCCGGCCATCCAGCCAGTTTTCTACCCAGGAGAGTGTGCGCCTGTCCAGGCCAGAGGCTGACATTTTCCGTAGCAGAATGCTGTGAGAAACTGTGTCAAAGGCTTTACTGAAGTCCAGGAAGACCACATCCGCAGTCTTTCCCTCATCCAGCAGCCAAGTCACTTTGTCATAGAAGGTGATCAGGTTAGTTTGACAGGGCCTGCCTTTTGTGAACCCGTGTTGACTGGGCCTGATCACCTGGTTCTATTGTAAGTGCTTCATGATAGCACTCAAGATCGCCTGTTCAATGACTTTCCCTGGCACTGAGGTCAGACTGACAGGCCTGTAGTTCCCCGGATCCTCCCTGCGACCCTTCTTGTAGATGGGCACTACATCAGCCAGCCTCCAGTCCAGAGGTACCTCCCCAGTCTTCCAGGACTGCTGGAAGATGATGGAAGGGGGTTTGGCCAATACATCCGCCAGCTCCCTCAAAACCCTAGGATGTATCCCATCTGGCCCCATAGACTTGTGGGTGTCTAGTCAGGCTAGCAGGGCTCTGACCACCTCTTCTTGGATCATGAGGGCCTCATAGTGCTCCTCTAGTTCTGGGGTTTGTATACAGAGGGAACAGCTTCCTTTACAATTAAAGACTGAGGCAAAAAAAGCATGAATTCAAGAGGATTATTTAAACTGAAATGCTTTTCCATTCAGTATATAATGGGATTGTGTGGAATTTTTTTCACAAAATGTTCTTAAGGTTACCTGGTATCCTGATTAAACAGTTAAAGCTTTGGATTTTATCCAAAAACCAGATTGGATAGGGCCTTGAGCAGCCTGATCTAGTGGGAGGTGTCCCTGCCAATGGCAGGGTTTTTTGACTAATGTGGCTGTCAGGTTCCTACACCTTTCCTTGAAGCTCATCTGAACGTCTGCTTTGAACTTAGTCCTATCGGTTTTGGTTTTATTCATAGAATCATAGAATCACCAGGTTGGAAGAGACCCACCGGATCATTGAGTCCAACCATTCCCATCAGTACCTAAAACCATGCCCCTCAGGACGTCGTCTACCCGTGCTTTAAACTCCTCCAGGGAAGGTGAATCAACCACCTCCCTGAGCAGACAGTTCCAATGCCCAATGACCCTTTGTGTGAAAAACTTCCTCCTGATGCCTAACCTAAATCTCCCCTGGCCATTCCGTCTTGTCCTGTCCCCTGTCACTTGGCAGAAGAGGCCAGCACCCTTCTCTCCACAACCTCCTTTCAGGTAGTTGTAGAGAGCAATAAGGTCTCCTCTCAGCCTCCTCCAGGCTAAACAACCCCAGCTCTCTCAGTTGTTCCTCATAAGGTCTGTTCTCCAGACCCCTCACCAGCCTTGTTGCTCTTCTCTGGACTCGCTCCAGAGCCTCAACATCCTTCTTGTGGTGAGGGACCCAGAACTGAATACAGTATTCAAGGAGTGGTCTCACCAGTGCTGTTGCAGTGCAACATACAGTTGTACAGTTATCCTCATTTTTGTCTCTGCATAGCATTGTTACAATTAATTTTGACCAATTAAGAACATTTTGAATTCAGTTGGTGCACAAAGACAAACTTATTAATTTCACCGTTTTAGAACAGTATGTGTAGACCTAAGGTTTCAGTTTAGAGCTGTTTAAAAAGTTTTATTTGGCTTACTGAGTTGATAAATGAGGTCTGTACTGAGTGAAAGGTGTGGGACATCATCATAGGAGTGTCCAGCTTTATGATGATTTTTGTTGCTCACATAACTGCTCTTTGTCTGTAGGTCTCAAAACTGTATTTCAAAGGTGTGTGCAGGTGATGGTTTGATTTCTGTCATTGGAAGTCATTGGTTCTAGTTGGGAATTAATTTTTAGGTACAGATACAGTTCACTGGCACCTCCTTGGAAAAAAATTCGCCCTCCCCCCAATTTTTTTCTAAGAATGTATGTGAATGAGTGTCAGAAGGAGGATGAATTTGTTTGATGGAATTTTTATTATTTTTTTAAAATATTTAAGTAATTGTTTTGGGCTTAGCTTGTGATTTGCTTTGTATTAGAACTCCTAGGGTTTCTGCCAATTTGTCACTCAGCAGTGAATTTCATGAGTCTGTTAATTCTTTCTGGTACAATTGCTTTGTTTGGAGCCTCTAGGAGACTTTCTGTAAGTCATCCCATTTTCAGTTGGAGTCCGGGATTAAACTTTTTTATTACAATTAAACAGGGAATCCAGACACAGGAGACCATGACAGTTCTCCCATTCTCATGTGGAATATCAGGTAGAGATTTTACATCTTTCCAGAAGATACACTTGTTGGTATTTTGAGGAGACTTTCCCCAAGAGGTCTTGTATTCTGTTGGCAGTGAGTTTTATAGATGCAAGTCCATTCTTCTGAATTTTTGACATATTGGGCTGTTTCATGGCATATACTGTTTGCAGCTATCACTTCATACAGTTTCCCTATAGTATTTTATATTTGTTTTTCATTTCAGTAGTTGTCTAGAATTTCCCACTTCTATCAAAATACTGTTGATCCTGTTCTACATCTGATTTGGATCATCCCACTGTCATCACTGACAAAATCCAGCTGAAGACAGGCATTAATTTTTTTAAGAAATTGCTTTTAAAAAAAATGTTGCAAAAGTAAGGTGAGGCAGGAGACAAATGGGGTTTTTTTTAAGAAAAAAAATCATAACTCTTTTTTTTTCTTTTTCTTTTTTTTTTCTTTCTTCTTACCTCAGGTCAGATTTGGTGTTCCCCATCACTTCTGCCACTTCCTGGTGCCAGATTCTTTTTGGGAGGCAATGTTTCTTGTCTTGACTGACAAGAGGTGCTGTCTCTGGTAGGATAAATTATCTTCTTTGCATTCCTTCTTTTTGTCTTTGATCTCTTACCTTTCATCGTCTTATTTCCTTGTCTTTGTTCTTTCTTCCCTTTGCTATACTCTCCTTCTCTTAATTTCTTCCTTAGAGAGCCCAAAGGTGGGGCTGTCAGAAACACTGTGCAAGCTGTAGAGCTACCTTGGATTCAAGTGCATTGGAAATTTAATTCCTGCCTCTATAAGCCTCTTTGAACAGCAAAGCTCTAGTGTTCCTTGGTAGCATAACTATCTGTTTATTTCAGAAAATTGCTATTTCCAGAGGTGTTTTTAGGCAGTGGTGTCTCTGATCTGTTGTAGGCCTGGATTTATGGGGATTTTGCTTGTTTGTTGGATGAGAGGAGGTGGCTTTGATAGTGAAAACTTTGCTTACTAACCTAGGTTATAACTGATGGGTTCTTCAGTTATTTATTTAGGATAGTTATTGCTTACAAAATTTCAGTAACAGTTAATTCGTAATATAAATGGTATTTAAAGTCTGACTTCAGTTAGCTTATCGATACTAAAGCAACCAGTGTAGTTGGCTGAAGGCAGTTACTATTGGCCAGCTCTTTTAGACTGTATTTACGCTAAAAAATTGTAAGGATGAGATGAGGCCTTTATAAGCAGGGTAGAAATTAGCATGAATTAGTGTGATAGATGGGGAAAAAGCAGTTTGCGAATATTATTAGTCATATTAGGATTGTAGTTATAGACCAATTTCTGAACAAGTTTTGCACTGCTACAGACCAAAAGAGTTGCTCTCCGGATGCTTGCTGGTACAACAGGAGGTTCATTGAAGTAAACACCTGGGCACATGCTTAGAAAAATGTTAGAATTACTTGGAGGCTGAATGGGGGCATCCTGGAGGTGTCTGGCTAGAGAGCAATTCTTTCAGCTGTTCAACAGGCAATATTCTCTGGATAACCATCTCAAGTATCCTGACTCCGGCAACAATAGATCACAAGAGATTTTTAAGGTCAGAGATAGGTTAGGATTAGATAGCCATGTAAGTAGACTTCTTGAATGATTGTCACTAACTTCTGTCTTTACTTCCAAGTAAATAATTCTGGGGAGAAACAATGTTCAATTTTACGATTACTGTTTTTTGTATGCCTTAACGAATTTGTGTTGTGTAGTAGCTGTATGTGCTTAGAAGCTAGTGTTCACTTGGAGTGAATTTGAAACTGCTGTGAGTCTGCCTATAAATCTTTGTCATTTGGACTTTATTTTGTGATAAGTCAGAATGTAATTAGCTCTGTATAAATCTATAGTTTGGGCAGAAAGGCTGAGATACCATCACCTCACTTACATTTCAACAAAGGGAATGTTTGAATTACTGCAAATATTTGTATATGTTTTTTATATAGGCAGTGACAGAGAGATGTGCTCAGTGCAGTGTGTAGTGTACAGGTATTGTGTGTATATCGAAGAGCAGACTGAAATGTGGATTGTCTATGCAAATGGAAAATTTTTGTAGGGAGAAGAACCTTGTGATTCACTGGTGAAATCATGTTTTTGATAGCAACTTCACCAGATGTAGTAGTGGTGGAACATAGGCCACGGCTGGACAGACAGAGTGTTACCAATGTGGTTTCCAAAGTTTGTTATGACTTGATCTGTTTACTTTGTGAAAGTAAATAATGCTGGTAACCTCAGCACCTAATTATTGTTAGTATTGTTAGTATTATTTTTCAGGTGTCCAGAGTAGACTCTTCCTAATCCTAGTTGAGAAAAACTAGGTAAGATTGGAAAAGAATTCAGGATGCCCTTCAAGCACCTAGGCTTTGCAAAAGTAACCTGTAGAGAATGCAGAACTTTTTTTATCATGGGTAACCTTTTTTATCAATCTAGATGTGTGTAAGATAAGTCAGGTGACCTTAACTCCATATCTGTCCCCTCCTCTTGTTTGTATTGTACTGATAAGGTGAAAATGTCATTAAATATAGTTTGATCTCTGACTGTACAGATGGAAGTCAATTACTTCTGCTGTAAACCACGACCAATTTTTTTTTTTTTACCATTTTTCATATTTGTTAATTATGTTAACTAGATACCTTACAGATTTAAGAAGACTGAGTAGAAGCTGTGCAGTGTCTTGACTCAGGAGGAGGTCAGATACGTTTTCCAGCTCTCTTCTTCCTTGGTTATCTTCAGTTTTGGAAAACTGCAAAGGTGAATAAACCTATTTGCCTTCCTGAATGCAGAAAGCATGGATGCGATGGTCTGCAAGTATCTTCTCCCAGGTTGGACATACATCTGTGAATTGCCAGGCAGGCTCTGACAGCTGATCAGGTGTTCCTTATGCTGGAAGACTTTTGTGAGGAGCTGTGAAGAACCTCAAATTTTGCTGTGTAAGAGTGACTCCATAACTGAGGATTTATAAGTGATGATTCCTTAGAATAATTGACTGCTCTTAGGTAAATTTGTAGTGGTCGAGGTTGCTGTAGAAAACCACTTTCTTGTGTTTTTCTGAAGTTTATATAGCATCAGAAGATCTGCAAGATGCAAATTATCAATTAATTGATGATGTCATGTTAAAAATATAATATAAATGAAGGATTGTAGTATGTTTTGGGGTTGCTTCATAGTCTGTTTTGATATTATCCAGCTCTTAAATATTGGATCCAGTTACTGGGAAGTGTAGGTCTCATTGTACCTCAAAGCTCAGTTAGTATTTTGATCATGGGAAACATTAGGAATTCAAGGAAAGTGACCAGAAAGCTAAAGGAATGGACTGTTGAGAATTGCATACCAAAATACAGTTATCTAGCCAAGAGTGCTTTGGGTTGATAACTGGTTGAGGTGCAAGACTCCAGATACTAGGTTTGAGGAATACCATGGTGAATTTTTTTCAGAGCAAATATTTCATGTCAGCAGCTGATAAATACTATTTGTAGTACTGTTTGCATTATACTTTGTGTTGAGTTTCTCTGAAGCTTACCTTTCCTTTCTTCTAATGTCTCCATTTACAAAATAATGTTGCTAAAGAAAGCAGACACTTGTGTAATATGACATCACATTAAATGTCCCTAATCTGTAAGATGACACTGCCTGCCCAGTCTTCCATAGTGGCGAGTGTTTGGAAATCTTGGCAGCGTATAGTAGTTGTAAAGGTCCGTACCGTAATTTCTTCCAGATAATCCAGAACTCTGTATAAGTGGCTGGGACTCTGAGAAATGTCTCAGAATTGGGTAGCTACAGAAGGAAATGAGAAACTACAGAGGAAATACTTCGAATGATCTGATAACCTGTATTTAAGACAAAGCTTTAGGGATAAAGATCACTACGGAAGCTGCATGTAACTAGTAGGATTGTGAATCTTGTAGTTTTCCTCCTGCAACAATTGTAAGGCACTATCTAATTGTACCCAAGCAAAGTGGATTTTCTCTTGACTGTTCTATAGGTTTTTAGTTGCTGTATGTGAGTCTGTAACATGTACTGAAGGATGTCTGCAAATCCAGAAAAAGTTCTAAACTCTACCTGTAAAATATATTTTGTGGACTATATTCCAGATGCAGTGTCATACTTGTAAACTTTGAGAAGGTATTGAAGTGCTGAATTGCTTTGGAGTTTAAGTGCTGTACTGGGAGGTGTATTAGTGAAGTAAGGCAGCTGCTCCAGCACATGCAGAAGAGTCTGGAAGGAAAGTACTTAAACACTTATTATTTCCTGTAGGAACTGGTGTGTTGTAGCAGTTGATAGAGAGCTTAGAAAACCTGTTAAAATAATGTCTGGCTTAAAGTTGTACCAGAATGTGAATGTTCTGTTCTGCTGAATGGGCTGAAGATCTCTCTTCATCCTTGCCTCCCCAGTGACACCACCTTGAAGACTGCCAAGGTAAATGGATAATGTTTCACACTTGGAGCAGCCTCATTTATGGCTCTCTGGAGACTAGAAGGCTGTGCTATTTTTGCGGTAAAACTGATTGCATGTTTGACCAGACTTCTGAATCCAGCATGGTGTGCAGTGAGGTGATCTTAAAAATATATGTATTTAAAGAAGGTCTTTGCTACAGAAGATGCAAGTATGAGTGTAAGTAGTTCTCATAAAAATCTGAGGACCTGAACTAACTCTGCAGTTCAGTGGGTGAATACGACCTCTCTGTGTGGAATTCAGGTAGAGTCCAGTGGGAAGTGGAGAACAGATTTTATAAGTTAATCCGTAATGTAATAAAACGTTGTGGTTTTCAGTGTTATGAATGCTCTGTGTCTGTGCTTCCAAGATGCAGAAATTGTGGAATTTTTTCTCCTAACAGACAGGTCACTTGAAAACTTATTCCAGTGAAGATCTGTCAGATTTGTTAGTATGTTGATTTTTCCCTTATCCTCAAAATATTGTTTCATGTGTTTTGAAAGAGCGGTTTGGCATCTGAGCTTATACTGAGGAGTAGTGAGAAATAATGGGTTTTGATGCTCCCTCTTCTTGTTTCTTAAGTTAGGAAGTGAGGTAGGCTTTATCTGTTGTGATGAAATGCTTTATTCTTGTAGTTCAATAAATGAAGAAAACATCCTTATAATAGTATCACTTTCTGTTGTTTTCATTTAGGAATTTTTTTTTTAAAGTTCAATTTCCTAATTTTTAGAATTATGGAGAGATAGTGCTTTTTTTGCAGTTGTTCAATCACAAAATCACAGAACAACCAGGTTGGAAGGGACCCATCGGATCTTCTAGTCCAACCATTCCTATCTAACACTAAACCATGCCCCTCAAGATCTCATCCACCCGTGCCTTAAACACCTCCAGGGAAGGGGAATCAACCACATCCCTGGGCAGCCTATTCCAATGCCCAATGTCCCTTTCTTGAAAAACCTCCTCCTAATCTCCAACCTAAATCTCCCCTGGGGGAGCTTGAGGCCATTCCCTCTTGTCCTGTCCCCTGTTGCTTGGGAGAAGAGGCCAGCTCCCTCCTCTCTACAACCTCCTTTCAGGTACTTTTAGAGAGTAATGAGGTCTCCTCTCAGCCTCCTCTTCTCCAGGCTAATCATTACAATAGGTTCCTATAGTAAGTATTCATCTGCTACTGTTCATCAGTGGTTTCATCTGGCTGTTGATCCTTTGTTGAAATGCAGCTTTCCAGGGAGTTTTGATGTTTAATTCTGTCTCTTCCTGAGCAAGACTGAATGACTCTGCCTCCTATTCAGAATAAGGATGAGGGTCTGTAGAAAACTTTTGTCTGAAGCAAGGTGATGGGAAATTGTGGTACTGTGTTCAGTTTTGATCTCTGCTGTGCGCAAAACTTCTGGACAGGCTGGAGAGGGTCCAGAGGAGGGCCAGGAAGATGATCAGAGGACTGGGAGACCTACCATGTGAAGTAAAACTGAGAGAAGTGGGTTTTTCAACCCGGAGAGGAGAAGGCTAAGGGGAGACCTTATCACCATGTTCCAGTATTTAAAGGGTGGATACAGGGAAGATGGAGACTCTCTTGTCCATGTGACTCTTTGTAAAATGACATGGTGTAATGTGTATAAGTTACTCCTGGGGACATTCTGATTGGACACAAGAATTTTCACAATGAGAACAATCAATCGGCCATTGAGATAATCTTCCCAGGGAAGTAGTGGACACTTTTAAGATTCAACTGGACCTGGTGTTGGGTGGTCTTGTGTAGGCTGTGATTTTGCTAAGAAAGGTTGGACCAACTGATCTTTGAGGTCCCTTCAAACCTGGTATTCTGTGATTTTTCTTAAATAATTTAGAAAATATATTTTCTAAGAAGTTGAGCTAATTGTAATAAATAGAGTAACTTCTGAAGACTCATGAATTGTGATCTGTAAATCAGTGATAGGTTTTAGCGTTTAGTAGTAGACCGAAAGCTATATAAGAAAGTGATCTAACTTACTTTCAAATAGCGTGGTTAATAAATTATTGAAAAGTGAGTTGGATATATATGTCAAGGGAGAATGGGACTGTCAGGAAAGTGTTCAGAGGGTAATATTCTGATAATCTTTAGTTCTTTATGTGTACATGGTAGAAGAGGACAACTACCAGTAATAAAGCTAAATAAAACTCTTCCTAGTGAGAGTAAGAATTGGTGGGAATGGTTGGACTCAGTGATCCGGTGGGTCTCTTCCAACCTGGTGATTCTATTCTATGATTCTATGAAAGAGAAAGGTGGACGTTTGGTATGGCTGGCAAATGGCTCAGTTGTCACTACATGGAATGTATGTGCCATTAGCAAAGAAGTATGTGCCCTGGAGAATCGGAAAGAAGGGGAGAGAGGATTGGAACAAACTCAAAGGCTGACTGAAATAGGCATGAAACCTTACTTTGTTTTAGGATACTGCATTTCCAACAGCACTTCCCTGGTACAGCTTTCACATTATAAGCAATTGTAGTTTCTGTAGGTCTGTACTCACAGGGCATTACTGTGAGAGCTGGACACTTGGTGCATGAAAATTTGTCTTTCACTTCTAGCACTGCAGTTGCTCAGTCAGTGCTGCCTGCTTTCTACATTGCTGCTTGCACTGAATCTTCCATCTTCTCTGTGCTGCAAGGGAGAAAAGCATATTTGGGGAATATTTAAGTATAAGAGGGTCAAGAGTGAGTCCAATGATACAAAAGAAAGTAAAACTGAGTGATTATGTGTATTCCAGACACAGAAGCTATGCATGGGATAGCTTAGGGGTCTGTACTGGGACTAATGCTGTTTAATGTTTTCATTGATGATATAGACAGCAAGAACAAGTGCACCCTTAGCAGATATTACGCCAGAAGGATGGGATGTCATCCAGAGGGACCTGGACAAACTGGAGAAGTGGGCCTGTGTCAAGGTCATGAGGTTCAACAAGGCCCAGAGCAAGGTCCTACACTGGGTTGGGGCAGTCTGTGTTTTCAGTGTAGGGTGGTGGACAATGTGATTGAGAACAGCCCTGTGGAGAAGGATTTGGGGGTGCTGATTGGTGAAGAGCTTGACATGAGCCAGCAATGCATGCTCACAGCCCAGAAGGCAAGTCATATCTGGGGCTGCATCAAAAGAAGCATGACTAGCAGGTTGAGGGAGGCTATTCTGCCCCTCTGCTCTTCTCTCATGACGCCCCACCAGGAATATCATGTCCAGTTCTGGAATCCACACCTGCTGGAACAGGCCCAAAGGAGGGCTGTGAAGATGATCAGAGGGCTGGAGCACCTCTACTGTGAGGACTGGCTGTGAGAGTTGCGGATGCACAGCCTGAAGAAGAGAAGGCTCCAAGAAAACCTTAGAGCAGCTTTCCAGTACCTGACAGGGCCCACAAGAAAGCTGGCGAGGGATTTTTTTACTAGGGCATGTAGTGATAGGATGAGGGTGAATGGCTTTAAATTGGAAAGGAGATTTAGATTAGACATTTGGAAGAAATTCTTCACAGTGAGTTTGGTGAGGCACTGAAGCAGGTTGCCCAGGGAAATTGTGGATGTCCCCTCCCTGAAAGTGTCCAGGGCCAGGTTGGATGAAGCCGCAGGCAGCCTGATCTAGTGGGAGGTGTCCCAGCCCATGGCAGGGAAGTGGAACTGTATAATCATTAAGGTCCCTTCCAACCCAAACTATTCTATAATACTTCAGGTCCCTTCCAACCCAAAGTATTGTATGATCTTTAACGTCCCTTCCAATTCAAACCATTCCCCGATTTTTTTATTTTATTTATGTGAAACTCTTCAAATTTACAAAAGGAAATTACAAAAGGAAATTAAGAATTTACAAGGAAAAGAGATGAATTTTGCCTCTACCAGGTGTGTTTAGTGTTGATATTTTTCTCTTATATGCTTGAAACAGTGGCTTTGAGAGAACTGAGTCAAGACTGGCTAATCTTCAAGCACTTCTAACTTCCCTACTCAGGTGAGCCGTATGACTCAGTTCTCTGCTATGCCTGACTGACATACTTCTAGTTCTCCTGTGGGTTTTTTTTCATCATTCCTTTTTAAATAACACTGTAAACTAAAATATGCAGAGGTACCTCTTAATTCTTGCAGGGCTTTACACAGAAGTGCCAGTTGTTCTGTTTAATTTCTTGGTAGGGTTTTCTCAGTGTTTCTTCATGTTTCTTACACTTCTAAAAGTCACTTGTGTGATGTTCTTCCCCCAGCCTTGTTCTCTTCAACTTGGTGTTTGCCTTAATTGAGCATTTCTGTGGCCTCTTCAGTCCTGTAAGAAACTCGAGAACCTGTCCTATTCAAGGACAAACTTTACCATTAATTGTACTAGTTGTATGATTTAGCTTAGTCCAGTTACTCTTGTTTTCTTGCCCTGGCACTGTTTACAGCTGCCTCAGTGTATGTATTTTTCTGGTAATAGAATTCACGTGCTCTCTGCCATTTTCTAGATCAACTGATTGTTAAATAAGATCATGGTTAGCACCAGTTTCCTTTACTGCCACGTCACACACTTTCTGTGCTCTGGTAATTCCAACCACGTTCATCTGTAACTTTGGGTTCTTTCATCATAGAGCTTCCTACACAGCACCAGGCTTGCTGTTCAAGAGTGGGGTACAATTGTTCCCAAGAGTAAAAGTATAATACCCAAGAAACTATCAGGGCTCACTAATGGAGCTTTAAACTCAATGTGAAAGGGGAGGGGGAAACCCAGGCTTGATAGAAAAAGCCTGGGAATGGCACTTCAGCATCTGAAGCGAGGACCTTTGGTCTACCACCTAAGAGGAAGTGGGGGACAGCACTTCATGTGGCAACACAGATGTAAAGATCACTGATGGCTTAGAAAATTCAGTTAGTAGACAATTTGGAACTGAAACTGTTCCCCTCAGGAGTGTAGCAGCATCAACAGCCCAGCTGAAGTGCATCTACACCAATGCACATAGCATGGGCAATAAACGAGAGAAACTGGAACTAGTTGTAGGGCAAGAAGACTACAATATAATTGCCATCACGGAAGTGTGGTGGGATGACTCTCATAACTGGCGTGCTGCTATGGCTGTTTATAGACTCTTCAGGCAGGATAGACAAGGAAGGATAGGTGGTGGGGTAGCCCTCTATGTTAGAGAGTGTTTTGATACCCTAGAGCTTAATAGTATTAATGAGTATTTACGAGTGAAAATCAATGGAGCACCTAACAGAGCAGATGTCGTGGTGGGAGTCTGCTGTAGACCACCCAGCAAGGAGGAGGCTGATGAGTTATTCTATAAGCAGCTGGAATAAGTCTCGCAGTCGCAAGCCCTTGTCCTTGTTGGGGACTTCAGCTTGCCAGATGTCTTCTGGAAGTGTAATGCATCAGAGAGTAAACAGTCTATGAGATTCTTGGAGTTCCTGACACTACCAGTGAGTGAGCTGACTAGGGAAGGTGCTCTGCTGAACCTGTTGTTTGTGGAAGGAAGAAAGCCTTGTGGGTTATGTGATGGTTGGAGGATGCCGGGGGTATAGTCATCACAAGGTGATAGAATTCTTAGTTCTAGGGAGACATGAGAAGGGGGTCAGCAGAACCTTGGACTTCTGGAGGGCAGACTTTGGACTGTTCAGAAGGCTGATTGATAAAGTTCTGCTTTAGTGCCAGGTTCTGCACTTGAGACACAACAACCCTGTGCAGCATTACAGGCTTGGAGAAGAGTGGCTTGAAAGCTGCCCGCAGAGGAGGACTTAGGGGTATAGGTTGACAGCTGAGTCAACATGAGCCAGCAATGTGCCCAGTTGGCCAAGAAAGGCAATAGCATCTTGGTTTCTGTCAGAAACTGCATGGTCAGCAGGAACATGGAAATGATTTTTCCCTTGTATTCGGCACTGGTGAAACTGCATCTCAAATATTGTTTACAGTTTTGAGGCCCTCACTAGAAGAAAGACATTGAGGTCCTGGAGTGTGTACAGAGAAGAGCAATAAAACTGGTGACGGGGCTGGAGAACAAGTCATACAAGGAGCAGCTGGGGTAACTGAGGTTGTTTAGCCTGGAGAAGACGAGGCTGAGGGGAGGCCTTATCACTGGCTACAGCTGCCTGCAAGGAGGTTGTAGAGAGGTGGGTGTTGCTCTTTTCACCCAAGTGATAGGACAAGAGGGAATAGCATCAAGCTGTGCCAGGGATGTTCAGATTGGACATTATGAAAAACTTCGTCATTGAAAGCGTTATCAAGCGCTGGAACAGACTGCCCAGGGATGTGGTCGAGTCACCATCCCTGACAGTATTTAAAAGACAGGTAGATTAAGTGCTTAGGGCTATATTTTAGTAGTGGACAGGTACAGTTGGACTTGATGATCTCAAAGGTGTATTCCAACTTACGGATTCTGTGATTCTATAAATGTGTTGCAATGTGTTTACGTTACTTTAGCAGGCTTTCATGCTGTGATGTTTTTGGTGGTCAAATTAAATTGTATTAATTCAATTTTAAGAGGCACATGAGACAGTGCCAAATTTTGGTCTCTCTTCCAAACCTTCTTTTGGTCTTTCTGTTCAAAGTTCTGGAGAAGTTGCTTTAATCTAAGTTAATCCCTAGCAAAACCAATTCTATGTCATAAAAGTAAATAATATTGGCTGTCGGAATATAAGTATGAAAGATTAGAGGGGGAAGTGTTATGGTGTTTGGTTACTTTTTTTTTTTAAAACATCACTACTCGGTATGCTATTTACATGATGTCTGCACAGTAATATCTTCCCTGAAGTCATTGGTCTGGGTTAGGTAAAGGTGGGGAATGACTTGACATAGTATTAAGAGTTTTGTATTGAAAGGAGTAAAGCATATTTTACTAATAGGGCTGTTAAACCTCATATTATTAATTTCCTCCAAAATGCGAAGCTGGATAGACTGAGGCTGTTGATATTGCAAGGGAATACCACTGAAGAAACCTTCAGAATCCAAGTGTTGATAAGCAAAAGTAAACTAAAACTCTTTAAGCTTTTGTTGCATGTGGAACACTACCCTCTAGTGGAACAGTGTTGCATTAAAAAAAACCTAACATTCTTGCCAGTGAACAGCAAGGTTTTAATTAGATGGGATGCATATTTTTGCGTTATATGTAGGTACTTGTATAGCGGTGGCAAAGCAGAAGAAAACTGAGGAAGCTACCTCCATCATCTATGATAATGAAAACAATACTCTAACTCAGATAGACGTTTCTTACTCTGTTCTTTCCAAATAGTCGCTTTGGAAAAGGTAAATTAAAAGTTTTCATTGAATGGCAATTAATTCAGAGTCAGGGTGATTTCACTCAAGGATTGTTTTAAAAATCAGTAGCATTTTGTACCAATAGGAAATGTATGCTGACTATCTAAATCTTTATCACACATTGTTTGGACTCTCCTTTCAGTTGCTTGGTGCCTTTTGTTCCCCGCTTCAAAGTTCAAGTGCTCCAAAGCATGTTTTCTTCTCAAAAGCTGTGGTTAATATAGATGCATTCAGTTTAACCTGACATTCTTGAATCTGTATTTGCAAATATAAGTAAGGTAAATACAGGCAAATGTTGGTTAGGTGTCTGGTTAGAAACATGCTGTGCTGACTGGAGTATGTTCTTGGAGTGTGCTGGGTTTGTGCAGGAAAAGGAGATGAACTTTTGGAATTTCAACTGATGTAAAGATAAGAGAAAAATGGAAAAATCAAAGCTTTTACAATGCAATGAAAGTGTTTACTATAGTTGAAAGAATAGTGTGGGAGAAGATTGTTTGCCTGGGTGATATAGTTTCCAGATCCCAGGTTAGATAGATGGGTGAGGTTTTGACAGCTAAGTAATAGACTTGAAGAAGAAAAGGAAAAGCTGTAATGGCCCTGACTTTGGTGGGATTGTGTTAAAAGGGGAAGATAAGTAATTTAACTTCTGGAAAAGAGGCCACACAGGATTCAAGGAGTGGTCAGGGAGTTTAAGCATAGGTTTATCTCCCAAACTGGGGGTTTTCATTTAATTATAATTTTCCCTTTTATGGTTTACATTCTCCTTTATACAAAAGGATATAAAAGTAGCATCATGCGTCCCTGGCTGTCAGCCTGTTTCTTGAAGGTGAGTGTGTGGTAGTTGTGGTGAAATATTAACCTTGAGAAATGTAGAAAGCATGCTTTCTATAACTTTGATATTTTCTTGATTTGGCCTCACCAGCCAACATGTTAATGTTAGCTTTCAACTTGGATTGTAGACTTTCTGATATTTGATTATAGAAAGCAAAATTTATCTGTTGTTTGAAGATCTTTTAAATTTTCACTGGAAATATTCTTAAGTTTGAAATAAAAACATGATGTGATTTATGTCTGTGTGGTACTAGCTTCAGAGATATGCAGCTGACATGCATCAGTGTTGCAGTTTGCAATGATATTGAAAGGTATTGGGATGAAGAAGAGACATAAATGAAAACTTCTTAAAAACATATCCATCTTCAAGTAGGAACTGTCTATATGTCATAGAGAACATATGACAGGAGGAGTTTCACTGTTGCAAAGAGGCTTACATCTATGTTAAATCAACTGTTTTGAGCTTAAGGGAAAATAGCAGGGGAAAATATGACTTATTGGAAAACTACGGCTTAATACTTCGTCTGGAGAGCTGTTAGTGACTGACAGTCTCTAGGTTGAACAGGCCTCAGTATGATGTCTTACTTGCTGATCAGCTGTTTTGTAGAAAGTTTAGTAGGCAATACCTTGCAGTGCTGCCAATAATTGATAAGTGTTTTGTTTATAGCATGCGTTGTTGGGGAAATGGATAGTACATAGGTAAAATTTTGTAGATCTCTGTATGGGGGGGAAAAAAGCAAACAAACTATCTGAAACAATGAGATTCATTCTGTAGAGTTACCAAGCAACTGTTCTTTGAACTTTAGACCCCTCCTAGTGTCCAAATCATGAAAAATTGTTGCAGATCCTCCAGAAATTATGGATGAAACTTAAAAAGAAAAGTATGTCAAATGAGAGAGAAGAATTAAAAGTTATAGAAAACTCAAACCCCAAACACCAGATTTTGAAGATCATAATGAGTTCATCCTCAAAATGGGGTTCTTTGAGGCTGTTAATAAAGATTCTTGAAATAATTTCTTATAATACACTCCTCCAGGTACAGTGATGCTTTCAAAGTAGGTACTGAGTGAGTCAGCTAAGGAATTAGGTTCAGTATTCACGTAGGCACAGTGCTTAGACATTAGAAGTTATTAGATAATGCCTTAAGCTGGCTGTATAGGTAATGAAACTACAGGAAAAAAATTAGAGAACAATTTTGTCCACTCTTCATCTAAATGTCATGATGCAAGAGATTTAAATTATTTACTTACTGTTTCATGCTCATTTTACATGTGGTAAAGCATCTGTTCAGATGCTATAGAGAGGAGTAATTAACAGCAGTTTCTGGCAGTTAGGCTTAAAAAAATAGAAAAGAGGAGTGGCTAATATGACGATTTCATTCTGGCAGTTTTATTTCTCTGAAGTTGCCTGTGCTTGTACCAAGATACCAAGAATTTGTCTTAGTTGATGCTGAAAGATGATGCTGATCAAAATCCTACCTTAATTTTATCCACTAGTTCCTTTCATGGGGTCCTTTGGTTTCTTACTGCAATGAGGAAAGCTTATTAGGCTTGGCAGACTAAAAGATAACGATACTTCTCCTGCACTTAATTAAGTAACCAGGAGAGAACTGAAACCACAAAGAGAAAAATGAAAGCCTTTGGAAACTGTAAAAAGGCTTTCTCTGATACATGCCATGTGACTAACTTAGCAGAGCAAAGATTGAGCTTGATAAAGAAATAAGGTGGAGAGAATTCATGTAGCGTAACTTTGAAGAAACACCTTAACTGTTTTCTGTTATTTAAAATGGAAGAAGGTCCTAATTTGTACCCCACATAGAATGTCTTAGACAGATATGGTATCCTTCAGAATTAAGAAGTGTGAAAATAAAGGCTGAAGTGCTAGTGGATGTTTTGTCAGTGGTTGGTTTGCTTACTTTTGTTGTTTATTTTGTCCTGATCAGCCATAATACTGTTTAGCTTTTAAAAGTGTTTGGCCCAAGAGTCTTGACTGAACAGTCAATACTGCCAATGTGAAGGTGCCTGTAAGAGTGTGCGTCTGAAGAAGTTTTATAACTTCAATTGTTACTGTTTCAGGTGCTTGAGTTTGCTCTTATTTTACTCAAGATCCTAATTTTGGGACAGCAGTGTCATTTAAAGACATAAATACATTTAAAAATCAAGTCTCGTGTCAGCTGCATGTCAGAGGTGGTTGTCTCTTTTTAGTTGTTGAGAGGCAGTAGCAACAAATCTGCCTCTTACAGAAAAGTGTATTTATTGCTCTTTTAAAGCAATAAATGTGTTTAAAATGTATTTATTGCTGTTCAGTGTCTTTATCCGTGACCTGGATGAAGGCATTGAGTGTACCCGTAGCAAGTTTGCAAAGGACACTAAGCTGGGTGGAAGTGTTGGTCTGCTGGAGGGTAGGGAGGCTCTGCAAAGGCATCTGAACAGGCTGGGCTGAGTCCAATGGCATGAGGTTTAACATGGCCAAATGCCAGGTCCTGCAATTGGGGCACAACAACCCCAAGCAGTACTACAGACTAGAAGTCTGTCCAGAAAGCTGCCTGGAGGAGAAGGACCTGGGAGTGTTGGTTGACAGCCAACTGAACATGAGTCAGCAGTGTGCCCAGGTAACCAAGAAGGCCAATGGCATCCTGGCTTGTATCAGAAATGGTGTGACCAGCAGGTGCAGGGAGGTTATTTTCCCTCTGTACTCTGCACTGGTGAAGCCGCTCCTTGAATCCTGTGTTCAGTTCTGGGCCCCTCACCACAAGAAGATGTTGAGGCTCTGGAGCGAGTCCAGAGAAGAGCAACAAAGCTGGTGAAGGGTCTGGAGAACAGAACCTATGAGGAACAACTGAGAGAGCTGGGGTTGTTTAGCCTGGTGAAGGGGAGGCTGAGAAGACACCTCATTGCTCTCTGTAACTACCTGAAAGGAGGTTGTAGAGAGGAGGGAGCTGGCCTCTTTTCCCAAGTGACGGGACAGAACAAGGGGGAATGGCCTCAAGCTTCGCCACGGGAGATTTACGCTGGAGATTAGGAAAAAAAATTCACAGAAAGGGTCATTGGGCACTGAAACAGGCTGCGCAGGGAGGTGGTTGATTCACCTTCCCTGGAGGTGTTTGAGGCACAGGTGGACAAGGTGATAAGGGGGTTGGTTTAGTGTTTGGTAGGAATGATTGGACTCAATGATCTGTTTGGTCTCTTCCAACATGGTTATTCTATGATTCTAAAGCAATTTTATTTGTTTACAGGTGTCAGCTGTGATGCATGTTTAAAAGGAAATTTTCGAGGTCGCAGATACAAGTGTTTAATTTGCTACGATTACGATCTGTGTGCAACTTGTTATGAAAGTGGTGCAACAACAACAAGGCATACAACTGACCATCCAATGCAGTGCATACTAACAAGAGTAGATTTTGGTAAGTGATAATTTCAAACTAGAAAATTTGCAGGTACATTGTGTCTACAAACTTTGTATTGATTTTTCTGTTACTACTTATTAATCACTTCACCTATTAGCACACTGAAAACAACAGCAAGGTCTCATCTTCTGAAAAACAGGCATATTTTCTTTGATTTTTGCATACAAAAACTGTTTTATGTATTTATTTTTAATTGATGCATATGTGTTTTTACTCTTTTTCATTTTGGTCCAATAACAGGTTATCAGACTAATAAATATACTTAATAACAACTCCTAATGAACTCTTCAGTTCAGAAGATGTGTGGCAACCTTCTCCACTCAGTGTACTTAACTTATGTGCCACAGTGTACAAGCAGGAAAAGTCCCAGTGACATTTTGTGGGGATCTTCTTCCACTAGTGGCATATGTGAGACTGTAGGTTCAGTAGGGGTGGTGCTGGGGTGTACTGAATATAAAGCATAAGTGGCAAGAACTAGCCTGTAGTCTTCTTGGAACTCCTTTGAAGATCTACTAATTTAAGAATTATTTCTGACTGTGGAGATGTGTCAGTATTTAAAATACAGAATAATTGTTCTTGTCTCCTGTCCTTGTGGTATTTATTACATCTGTAACTCACAAGATGCTTCTGTGACAAGTGTCTGCTCTAACATGTTGCTAATGCTGGACACAATATTTCCTTTTTGTATTAAGCTCACAAGGCTAGTATCCATGATTTCAGTACAGGGTGGGGGTTGATGTGATTGAGAGTAACCATCCAGAGAAGGACTTGGAAGTGCTGGTTGATGAGGAGTTGGACATGAGCCAGCAATGCGTGCTCACAGTCCTGAAGGCCAGCCATATCTTGGGCAGCATAAAAAGAAGTGTGACCAGCAGGGCAAGGGAGGTGATTCTGCCCCTCTACTTCGCTGTCATGAGACCGCACCTGGAGTATTGTGTACACTTCTGGAATCCCCAGCTTAAGAAGGATATGGAGCTGTTGGAACAGGCCCAGAGGAAAAGCTACAAAGATAATCACAGAGGTGCAGCACCTCTGCTGTGAGGACCGGCTGTGAGAGTTGGGGATGTTCAGCCTGGAGAAGAGAAGGCTCTAAGGAGACCTCATAGTGGTCTTTCAGTACCTGAAGGGGCCCACTGAGGAGGGACTTTATACCAGGGCGTGTAGTGGTAGGATGAAGGGGAATAGATATAAATTGAAGAGTGGGAGATTTAGATTAGACATCAGGGAGAAATTCTTCACATTGAGGGTATTGAGGCACTGAAACAGGTTGCCCAGGGAAGTTGTGGATGCCTCCTCCCTGGAAATAAGTGTCCAAGGCCAGGTGGGATGAGGCCATGAGCGGCCTGATCTTATGGGAGATGTCCCTGCCCATGGCAAGAGGTTTGGAACTGGATGATCTTTAAGGTCCTTTCCAACCCAACTCTTTCTATGATTAGTATACCTTTTGTTTTAGTGATTTAGGCAGTGTTGTTCATGTTTTGAATTCTTGAAATACACTGATAACTTAGAGGCCAGTCTTGTGACATTTTGATTGAAACAGAAGTAAAATCTACTTCTTTATTGCTTTAAAGATTTGTGAATAGCTGTGTTATAGAAACATACAGTTGGTATCTCAAAATAGCCTGTGAATGAAATTGTCTTTCTTTTAATTCTCAGACTCCTGTTTGCCAGAAGACTGACTGATCATGACTTCAGAAATCCAGATCCTGGTTATCCAGGATTTGACAGGAAATAATTTAGTGCCTTATCAAAAATGCATTCCAGCATTTTAGCTAGTGTATGTTTCTTCTCAGCTTTCTGTTTTTTTGTTTCCACATTGGTTAGGTAAATTCTCAGTAAATGTACAATATATTAATGTATGATTCTGGTCTCTGCACAGTTCAGACTTTTTAGCCCTTCAGTATTCTCAGATGTCATGCATGTGCTTAAAGGACTGCATTGCCATAAACATTAAATATTGATCATAAGGGAGAGAGAACTGAAACATACTTGCTCCGAAGCCTTAAGGTAACATTAAATGTCAGAACTTTCAGTGCACTGCAATAAGGAGACTTATTCTAAATACTTGTCTCCTGAAAAATGCCTGTAGTCAGAACCTAAGAATGTCTAGAAAACATGTGTTGTTTCTTGCAATTTGGATATTTCTCTTTGGAAGTCTCTGATCAATGTATCTCTGTTAAATGCATTTTATCTGTGTATTTTGAGGACAGAGGAGGGTTGTTCTTTTTACTATTTAAGTTTGCATGAAGAATACAAATAGGAAGGTGGAAGATGGTGCAGACTTAAGTATTGAGATGGGTAGTAGAATTCAGGTGTCTACCTCTGCATTGCTTGATTTGTGCTACTGCAACTTCTATAGATAAGAATAAGAAAACAAGCTGTTGAAAATTTACATGGCTTGATATCAAGAGCATTGCTCCCACAAAACCAGTGTTAGAAAAAGACCAGTTCAGCTCTGCAGCAAGGCTTCTGGGTTAGATATTACAGTAGAACAAGAGTGGGAAAGAATTCATCACCACACTATTGTGAACCACAACAAAGATTGATGGTACACAAATAGTAGTGATCTTGTAAGCTTATAAACTGGAGAGCGAATTAAATTCTGATTATAAATAAATATTCCTTAGGGTTCAGGAAGCTTTCTGATATATTTATTGAAATGTTTTTATTTTACAGTTTTCCGTAGAATATAACACATTAAGGAGCCTGCCTTTACAATGCTATACAGATG
Source organism: Coccyzus lansbergi (assembly GCA_033558105.1). Classification (NCBI taxonomy): domain Eukaryota; kingdom Metazoa; phylum Chordata; class Aves; order Cuculiformes; family Coccyzidae; genus Coccyzus; species Coccyzus lansbergi. The sequence goes on along the minus strand of JAUMJK010000215.1, from coordinate 2,239,472 downwards.
GTCAGAGAAACTACAGTAACTTTTGAAAGGGACCTGTATGGCTAAGGAGGAACATCAAAAAAATTAGGAGCTAAAGGATGGTAGAACTGCTGTAGAATGATGCATTTCAGAAATGTCAGGGTAACTGTACTAGTGAGTACTGAAAACCACCAAAGAAATAGATACTAAAGAAAATAAGGGGAAGATTTGCCCTGTAAAAATAAATGACACAGAAGTAGTGATGTCACTTCCTATTGACATGGGAAGTCAAATAAAAGGAAAATGTTTTCTAATGAGTGACAGTATGTGTAGGGAATTTTCGTAAGTAAGGAAAACTTCAGTAGAGACACAGAATAGAAGGCTGTTAGTGTGGGTAGGTGTGTGAACTATAGTTTGCCTGGCCATTGACAAACTTCAGTACTGTTGTTTGTCATCAGATTAGATTCAAAGCTATGAAAACTGTTTTTAATGCAAGTAAGCTTACAGTTTTTGCTGGTGGGGGGAAGGAGGTGGACAGCTGGTAAAATGCCTGTTTTACCAAGGACAAAGCAATGGAGTCGCTGCAAAAACTAATGGAGGAAGTCAGTGTAATTTTTCTGATTTCACATGTGGGGATCAGTGAGTCATTCACTCGAAGTCTGTCTGCAGCTGATGTAAAGGACCCAGTACTTCTAGTTCCTCTAACAGGACCAGCATTATTTGCGAATCAGTGGAGTTCACTTAAATACTTTATTCCTAAAGCTGTGACCAAGATCTTTTTAAAAGTTAATATTAGTGTTCACCACCATGGGAATTATGTTCAGTTTTTAGGGTTTCTAATGTACTGTAATAATGTTGCAGGGTATATTGCAAGAAAGTGGACTTCTTCAGGTGCTCTGAAGTCATATTGGTATATTTTGATTTTTTCTGTTACCCTCTGGAGCTCAGACTGGTGTAGGAGCCTGTATGAGAACACCAAAAACTAATAATGCATCGTAGTGATTTCTGGCTACATGTGTGTTCGCTCCGTTTCCATTTGGCTGGTATAATTTGCCTCTCTGAAGACAATGTATGACTTGCTATTAATTTTGAAGCAAGATGGGATATGAAGCAGTGGCAGTGCTATTGTTCAGTCCCCGCAGGAGAGACTGGAGTGTATAGTGTACACCCCAAGAGTGATACACTGCCATGACAGGAACAGAGCTTAAAGTGAATTACGAAGTCTCATATGTTATAGCAGATGGCCTTTAACCACAAATCCAATTAGTTTATTTCTGATCTGTCAACGAGTAGAATTGCACCAGGCCTGTGTAAAGAACAGGAATGCGCTTACCCAGCATTCATCACCTTACAAAAAGCAGAATAGTAAAATTTGTCAGGGCAGAGGGGAAGTTCAGAGCAAATTTTCCAATTTTATTTCTTTTGAAACAGAACCTTAAGATGTTAGGATGCTTTCTGATTTTAAACATGTGGCTGGAACATCACTGGCTAAGAATGTAATACAAATTGTTAGTAGATTCTCTGCCAAAATCATACAGTGTTACTTAGCTGGAAGTACAGAACAAGTGTACCTTTATCTGTGAGCTCATGTGACAGAATATCCTGCCATGTTTTATGCCTAATTCTTAGGCAAAGGGAGTTGCTTAAATAATTTGTAGTGCGAGGTTTGTGAATTTTAACCAGTAGAACTGCTAAGTGCGTATGTTGAAAAGTCAGAGAATCGTTGAATAGTCTGAATTTGGAAGAGGATTGTAGAGATCATATGATACAACTTTTTGTTGAAAGCAGGGACTTAAGTTAGGCTATCCTATCAAACCAAGTCCTGAATATTTCCTGCAAAGAAGGTTTCCCCACTTCTGAGTAGCTCTTCCAGCTATTAGTTCCTATAGTGAACATTGAGGTGGTGTGTTTTGGTTTTTTTTTTTTTACATTATCTAAGCAGAATTTCCTCTGAAGCAGCTTCTGTCTGTAGGCTGCCACCATGCTTCCTTTTGAAGGTCGTACCTCTGTTTCCTTCTCAACTACTTTTTCAGTGTAAGAAGCTGAAGTTCACCTTTAGCCTTCTGTGGGATGTATGAAGCCCATTCCTTCAAGCATTCTCGTGTCAAATTCTTCAGCCTTCTTAACCGTCATGGGGGGCTCAAGTGTTTGGGTACACACACAACACAGTAAACAAATGTTAGATTGTCTCGTTTTTAGTTAAATAGCTGTCTTAAATTGGAGAGATCAAAGCAACACTGTGCAGCGGATATTGCTTAACAGGTGCCAAATAACATGGTATAATCATGTCCCTTGACTTAGTGGACATTCTCTTACTGATTTAACCCAGGCCATCATTTGCTTTTGTTGATGCCGGGACACACTGTTGGCTCATGTTTGGCTTTCTGTCCACTGGGATCCCCCATCCTTTTCAGCAGATCCTCTCCACACCTAGTTGACACTGACATTAAGCAGCACCTGCTGTTTCAGCATTGCACAATATTGGAAGATGCACTGCAAATTCTCTCATCTTTATTAGCAGCTATGCTCATTCACGACTTCAGCCTTCGCTCCTATTTGGAACAGCAAGACCAGGGCTGCTCCACAAGGAATAACAAGCCAGGAGCTGAGGCTGACAATGGGCAGGGGGCTGTGTCGTTTCTCACAGCATGTGCAAGGCAGGATTGGCAAAAAGAGTAGAACCTGTTTGCAGTCCCAGACAAGGCGAGCATAACAAGTCACCTCTGGGTTCTGAGCAAGAAACCCATCTAAGGCAGCAGGAGGGCTGGGTGCAGCTGGCAACACAGTTCATTGACCTAAGACGTAGCCCTTGGGCAGAGGATATGTGTGGAGGTCTGTTTTGAGGCAGGTCAAGGTAACTCAGGCAAGTTGGTCAGCTGAGGAAACAAAACACTTAGCTGCTGCTGGACACGTAACTCAAATACCTGCCATGTCATCACTGTCAGCCTCAGCAGTGTTTGTTTCTCACTGAAGCATCTAGCCCAGCACTATCTGTCTGTGAGGTTGAGTACTGAGGTTGACAAGTGATGAAACTGTATGAATTAAAATGGAGGAGGTGATATCTCTTTGTAATAAATACAGCTGTACAGGAGACTTGGTGAAAAATTGAAATCATGATGGTCTGGCTGGAAGGAATTCAGCATCTGTTTCCAGATTCAACCAAGGTGGGCATGGTATTATTACAGCAAATGTGGCTCTTGCACCACCCCTATAGTGAAAGAGGAAAGTTCAAGATGACACACAAGTAGAGATCCCACTCATTGAAATTAGGTTCCTGCAGTCTGAAAAGCAGGACAGCATTGGTGATTTAACAGAATATTCGAGTTTGGTGAGTATTATGTCTTTCACAGGATCAGTCAGAAGATAATTCTAGTTGAAGTCCTTGGTCCAGCCTTCTTCTCCTAGCTGTGAAGTCAGGTCAGGTTCATCAGGGCTGTACACACTCTGGTCTTCAAAACCTCCAGGAATGGATATGGCACAGGGGCTGTTCGGGTTTCTATTCCACTGCCTGTCTGCATGGGGGAAAATGTTCTTCCTTAAAATCTCTTGTCCTCCTGTACCACAGCAACATCTTGGAGCTCTTCCCTGGCCCTGCCAGCTTTGCTTCCCAGGTCTGCCTCAATGGCATAAGAGTCACAGAATCACAGAACAACCAGGTTGGAAGGGACCCATCGGATCTTCTAGTCCAACCATTCCTATCTAACACTAAACCAAGTCCCTCAAGACCTCATCCACCCGTGCCTTAAACACCTCCAGGGAACGGGAATCAACCACCTCCCTGGGCAGCCTATTCCAATGCCCAGTGACCCTCTGCGTGAAAAACCTCCTCCTAATCTCCAGCCTAAACCTACCCTGGGGGAGCTTGAGGCCATTCCCTCTCGTCCTGTCCCCTGTCACTTGGGAGAAGAACCCAGCTCCCTCCTCTCCACAACCAGCTTTCAGGTAGTTGTAGAGAGTAATGAGGTCTCCTCTCAGCCTCCTCTTCTCCAGGCTAAACAACCCCAGCTCTCTCAGCCGCTCCTCATAGGTTCTGTTCTCCAGCCCCTTCACCAGCCTCGTCGCTCTTCTCTGGACTTGCTCCAGAGCCTCAACATCCTTCTTGTGCTGAGGGGCCCAGAACTGGACACAATATTCAAGGAGCGGCCTCGCCAGTGCTGAATCCAGAGGGAGAATCATCTCCCTGGACCTGCTGGTCACACCGTTTCTGATACACGCCAGGATGCCATTGGCCTTCTTGGACCCCTGAGCACACTGCTGGCTCATGTTCAGTCGGCTGTCGACCAACACCCCCAGGTCCCTCTCCTCCTGGCAGTTTTCCAGCCAGGCTTCTCCCAGTCTGTAGCTTTGCTTAGGGTTGTTGTGCCCCAAGTGCAGGACCCGGCATTTGGCCGTGTTAAACCTCATGCCGTTGGACACTGCCCAGTGGTCCAGCCTGTCCAGGTCCCTTTGCAAAGCCTCCCTACCCTCCAGCAGATCGACACTTGCACACAGCTTTGTGTCATCTGCAAACTTGCTAAAGGTACCCTCAATGCCCTCATCCAGGTCATTGATGAAGACATTGAACAGGACTGGACCTAGCACTGAGCCCTGGGGGACACCACTCGTCACTGGCCTCCAGCTGGACTTAACACCATTTACCACCACTCTCTGGGCCCGGCCATCCAGCCAGTTTTCTACCCAGGAGAGTGTGTGTCTGTCCAGGCCAGAGGCTGACAGTTTCCGCAGCAGAATGCTGTGAGAAACCGTGTCAAAGGCTCTACTGAAGTCCAGAAAGACCACAAAGTCCTGTTGGCCCATTCTTTTATACAAATGTTTATAAATAGAGGGTGGGTAGGTGTTATTTCTTTAAATTTATCACTAAGTATCTAGCAGGTTTTAGAACGCTTTTGTTCGTAAAATCTGCAGCAAAGAAGACTAACAGTTTTTAGGGGAATACTATCTTGAATAGTACAGCTACTTGATCAGTGGTAGGGAAATATATATGTTTTGTAAAACGTGATGTGCTGTGACCATTTAGTCTCTTCAAATATTGAGAAAATAATTCAAACAAATACACTACAACTTGTATAATACCAACGATTTTATGTATACATCAAATTGAAATTACATGTGAAGAAAAGTGAAGCTAACATTCTTAAGTGCTGTGTACCCTTGTAAAGATATATATATTGACAGAAAGCAAGGACAAGCTGTTATAAAATGTAGTGCTGAATAATCCCTTCAAAAACATTGATTTGTCTCCAAGGAATCCATACTATACTTCTGTCTCATTACTAACTTCCTGTAAAGTCTAAGAACACAATAGATTGGGTTTTCCCCCCCTTTTCTTTCCATGAAAAGCTACAGTGTTTAAACACTGTTGAGCTTGAAATCTAACTTCCTGAACTATTGAGTCCTCTTAGACAGTATTACTCCTTTTTGGTTTTACTCCTTTGTATTCTTCCTCTAACTGATAAGCAGTGTGGGTAATGTATCTTCTGGAGGGATGTGATGTAGTCTAGTTTTCTTTTTCAGTAAGCAACCTTATCTTCCTAGCTACTTTGAAAAGAGGGCTTTAGAGGTCCAGAGGAATCTGAAGAATTATAGTCTCCTGCTTTTCTATAGGAAGATATTTAGAAAGAACTAAAACAGATTATCTAAAATCATAGAATCATAGAACCATAGAATCATAGAACGACCAGGTTGGAAGGGACCCTTAGGATCTTCTAGTCCAACCATTCCTATCTAACACTAAACCAAGTCCGTCAAGACCTCATCCACCCGTGCCTTAAACACCTCCAGGGAACGGGAATCAACTACCTCCCTGGGCAGCCTATTCCAATGCCCAATGACCCTTTCTGTGAAAAACCTCCTCCTAATCTCCAACCTAAATCTCCCCTGGGGGAGCTTGAGGCCATTCCCTCTTGTCCTGTCCCCTGTCACTTGGGAGAAGAGCCCAGCTCCCTCCTCTCTACAACCTTCTTTCAGGTACTTGCAGAGAGTAAGGAGGTCTCCTCTCAGCCTCCTCTTCTCCAGGCTAAACAACCCCAGCTCTCTCAGCCGCTCCTCATAGGTTCTGTTCTCCAGCCCCTTCACCAGCCTTGTTGCTCTTCTCTGGACTTGCTCCAGAGCCTCAACATCCTTCTTGTGCTGAGGGGCCCAGAACTGGACACAGGATTCAAGGAGCGGCCTCATCAGTGCTGAGTACAGAGGGAGAATCACCTCCCTGCACCTGCTGGTCACACCATTTCTGATACAAGCCAGGATACCATTGGCCTTCTTGGTTACCTGGGCACACTGCTGACTCATGTTCAGTCGGCTGTTGACCAGCACCCCCAGGTTCCTCTCCTCCTGGCAGTTTTCCAGCCAGGCTTCTCCCAGTCTGTAGTTCTGCATAGGGTTGTTGTGCCCCAAGTGCAGGACCCAGCATTTGGCCGTGTTAAACCTCATGCCATTGGACACTGCCCAAAGACTGGACACTGCCCAAAGATTCCTTTGTCACCAGATGGGATAGTTCTTTAGTCGTGAGAATGTTACATCATAACAGTAATACAAATATAAATGAAAACAGTAATACAAGCGTAGGTTGCCTTGATTCTGCAGCCATGGAAGCATGAAGATTTTGTTTTTTCTCATACTACCTCTAATTGTTAATCTTTCTTAGCGAATGACGCCTTGAGAGTCAGTAACATGACTGTTAATAATTTTTAGGGTTTTTCATGTACTTGTAACCAGGAAGTGGGTAGAGAAATACCCATTTAGAAATGTCAGTGCTAAAATTGGACACAAAGATTCATTGTATCACTTTAATTACCAACCTGGGTTTGTGTTTTTATTTTTTTTTTTTATTTTATTTTATAATTTAAAAGAAAACTTATCAAGTGGCCTGTGTTTCAGCTTAGACAAGGGACAGATGTGATTGTAAGAGGTAGAGAGAGATTAAAGTTCAGGAAAAAAGAATGGAGGTATGAAACCCCAAAGGAAAAGTATTTGCATTTGCCAATGACTGATTTATATTCTTACAGGCACATTTTTAATTTTTTTATTCATAAATGAAGGCCTATTTATTTAGCGTGTACGTGTGTGTTTGCTGTGTACTATGAGGAGGAAGATGTGGAAGGAGGTGTGAGTGGAAGAACATGCAATAGTATAATAAGGAGGCTGGAAAGAACTCGGATTTTAATTTTTTTTTTAATTAATAAACAACTTGTTTCATATTCTCTAAAAGCAAGGGGCCAGAATCACAGTATTTGACAGTACACATCAAACCTTTCTCCTCTGCACCAGAATAGTGTGTGCTGCTGGAATTCTTGAATCTGTACTGCGCTAACAACCTTTGAAGATGGGTACATCAACCTCCAGTCCAGTGGAACCTCCCCAGTCTTTCAGGACTGTTGGAAGATGATGGAAAGGGGTTTGGCCAGCGCATCTGCCAGCTCCCTCAATACCCTTGGATGAATCCTGTCTGGCCCCATAGACTTGTGGGTGTCTAGCTGGGCTAGCAAGGCTCTGACCGCCTCTTGGATCATGGGAGCCTCATTGTGCTACTCTAGCTCCAGGGTTTGTACACAAAGGGAACAACTTTCTTTGCAATTAAAAACTGAGGCAAAGAACGCACTAAGTACCTCAGCCGTTTCCTCATCCCCTGTCACTGTTGTTCCTTCTGCGTCCGGTAGGGACTGTATAGTCTCCCTAGTCCTCCTTTTTTTATTTATAAATTTATAGGAAGATTTTTTTTGTGTCTTTCACAGACTTTGCCAATCTGATTCCTAGTTGAACCTTAGCCCTTCCGATTTTTTCTCTACACAACCTCACTTCCCTCCTGTAGTCCACCCAAGAGGCCTGTCCCCTCTTCCAGAGCGCATAAACATTCCTCTTCTTCTTGATGTCACTCAAGATCTCTCTGTTCAACCAAGCTGTTTTTTTCCCCTGCCGGCTTTTTTTCCAGAACATGGGGATGGCTTTCTCCTGAGCTGCTAGGATTTCCTCTTTGAAGAGCTCCCAGCCCTCATGGGCTCCCTTGCCCTTAAGCACTGTCTCCCATGAGACTTTGCCAACCAGCCTTCAGCCAGCCTGTGCTGACGTATGGTATCACTGAGGTGCTCCAAATTTTAACCTCAGGTTTTGAGTTGCTGCTGAGAGTTCAGCTTTTGAAAACTCATCTTATGGTTGAAAAATACTGTACATGATGACTCTCTACATGACATAAGAAGATAACTTTTACATGGGATAAGAAAAACACTGTACATGGGATAAGAGGAATGGTGAAAAAGTGAAGGCTTGACAATATTAGCATTGTCATCATAGGATTCTGCTGCTAAGGAATATTAGAAAATTGTGTTATAATTGCTAATGAAAACAAATGTAGTCTGTCTTTTTAATTGAACACTTGAATATCAGCCTGTGACCTTTGTGTAAGATCAGAATAAGTATTTCAGTTAAACAGTGGATTAATTTGGCATCAATGATGCTGAGGTGCATTTATAAACAGAGGCTTACATGGACAAAATAAATTATGCTACTACTTTGAAGTAACCTCTATTTAAATGCTTTCTGTTCCAGATTTGTACTATGGTGGAGAAGCTTTCTCTGTAGAGCAGCCACAGTCTTTTACGTGTCCTTATTGTGGGAAAATGGGTTATACGGAAACATCTCTTCAAGAACATGTTACTTCTGAGCATGCAGAAACATCAACAGAAGTGGTAAGAAGTTTCAGGATTGGCTTTCAGTTGTATATTAAAAAGTCTCTTTCCTGGAAGATTGGTGTCCTCTTGTTCACTCTTGAAGCAGGATTCATTTAAATGCTTTGTAAGAAGACATGTACTTTTGATGGTGACATCTAAGTTGTGTGTTGCATGTATCCTAAGGTAACAAGCTTACTTTCTTGTTTTATGGTTGCTTTTTGGTTGTCCTGCCATGTTTAAGAGTTTTTAACCTGCCACATTTAGGAGTTTATTTGCCTTTAAGACAAACTTAGAATACATGATTAATCTGCCTAGCTCTGTCTCCCGTTTCACAACCAGTATGTAATTGTCAGCTGATAGCTGTGCCAATCTTCTGTAACTGTAAGAGACAACATGCGGACAGTTGGTGTGTTTTTCAGACAGGTTTTGTAACGGACCTGGTGTGTTTATGCAGTGGAAATTGTCATTCTTCTGGAACTGTTGCTGTTAAAGCAGATTTTTTTTCCATGTTTCTAAACATTAGGATACTTGACATGGTTAAAAACATGTTTCTTAAACAAGTGGCAACAGAAATACTGAGGCACTAGCTTGTGCTATCTTGATGGTCTTAGGGAGTGGGAGAAACTAGGTTAGCAGATAGACATCCGGAGTGCACTTGTCTGGTTAACTGTCATACAGTTGATTCCTGGATAAATGTGAATGCTTGAAATGAATTACTCATCCCTAATACATTGTACATAAATTGGTTATAAATAGGTTCTCTATTCTAATCTTTTAGTTTTCTTAACTGTCAAGGGATTCTGTTGAAGAAAATTAACCTTTCCTCTGTGAACCTATTAAGGATCTTTTGTGAAGGAGGAATAGGAGAGGTGTTTTGAAACTCAAAAAGTTAGGCAAAGGTGTTGTGATTGTTCTTAAAAACATATGAAGTGAGACAGCTATTTCACAATCAATTGCACTTTAGGACCATAGTTTAACTTGGTGGCACATAATGATTTTTATCATCTCCTTGAATTTTTCTTTAACTTCACAACTTTCAAACGTAGCGACAACCATTTAAAGTTTTTTAAAGTTCAGATGGCTTTCCTTGATGGCTTAGTATAGCAGTTCTGATGTGCACCACTTGATGTCAGTGGTAGGCTCCTGACACAGAAAGTTAAGATTCCGGCTTTCAAGTTTGACATATTGTTGTTTGCACTGTGACTCCCAGAATTCAGTACATAGAGCCTAAATTTGTGGTTCTAGACACCTGCTGCTCCACCAATTCCTGAAAGAGTTTTAGGTTTAAAAAAAAGAAAAAAGATTCTTTCCTTTTAGTGCACCAGTCTGCAACATTGATGTATCTTTGTTCCAAAGAACAATATTTTAATCCTTGAATATGGTTGTATGTGTTTGTGCTAAGTTTTGAATCAAGCTTTTGTGATAAATGCTTAATGTAAACATAAAACTGTTAGGGCACTGCACTCTCACTGTAGATAGTGGAAGTCTACAAAATTACCAGAGAGGAAAATAATATAGTTCTGAATGTTTGTGGTTTTAAAGGAATTACTTCTGTTGGTTGTAGTCCTTCTAGTGTCTCTGTCTGTCCAAAGATGTGTCTTTCTTTGGATGCGTAGGTCTGTAAAGGAAGTCTACAGGGATGGAATAACTTCTGTTTTATAGCTTACATCCCTCCCTTACTGTTTTTCTGTTAATAGATCATAGAATTTGCGGGCCATTAAATGTTGCCATTTTTATGTTCACAGTTCTGCAGATAAGTTTACTTTCTGCTGATGTTTCCCAGGTATTTGGTATTAGAACATACAGCAGTGTTGGGTATTTGCAGGCAAGAATCGCAGGCTGACTGCGGTTGAGAGGAATCTCTAGAGGTCGTCTTTTCCAGTCCCTTGCTCAAACAGAGCCACCTACAGCTGGTTATCCAGGACTGTTACCAGACGTTACTTTAATATCTCTGCATATGTGGAGACTCCAGAGCCTTTCTGGGCAACTTGTGCCAGTGCTCGGTCACCTTCACAGTGAAAACGCATTTACTGAAGTTCACAAGGAATCGCTTGAATTTGTATTTATGCCTGCTGCCTCTGATCCTGTCGCTGGGCTCTACTGAAAAGAACCTGGCTCCATCTTCCTTTCACGTTCCCTTTGGATATTTGTGTACGTTCTGTGCTCCGTCTCTGAGCCTACTCTTTTCCACACTGAACATTCTCATCCTTCTCATGGTTTCCTCATAACAGTGCTTTATCCCATAATCATCTTTGTAGGCCTTTGCTGGACTCGCTCCAATATGAGCATGTCTCCCTTGTATGCAGAGCCCAGGACTGGCCACTGTACTCCATGTATGCCCCCTCTAGTGCTGCATTGAAGTAAAGAATCACCACCCTTGACCTGCTGGCAGTGCTTTTCCTAATGCAGCCTAGAACACCATTAGCTTTCTTTGCTGCAAGGGCACATTTCAGGCTTGTGGTCCACCAGTACCCCCAGGTCATTTTCTGCAAAGCTACTTTTCAGCTGGTTGGCCTCCAGTATGGGCTGGTGCCTGAGGTTGTGCTTCTGTAGGTACAGGATTTTGCACTTGCTGACGTTGAACTTAGAGTTTCCTGTTGGTCCATTTTTCCAGCCTGTTGTGGTCCCTCTGAAGAGCAGAACAGCTCTCTGGCATGTCAGCCACTCTTCCCACTCTTTGTCATCAAGAAAATTCCCACTGATCACTACCCACTCAGCCCAGCCATTGAACCAGCTTTCACTGCACATCACTGTCCATGTATACAGCTCATGTGTCAGCAGCTTGCTATGAGTATCCTGGGGGTGTCTGACACTGACAGTGTCAGAGGCCTTGCTGAAGTCCAGGTAGACGATATCCACTGCTCTCCCTTCATTTACCACACCAGGCACTTCATTTTAGAAGTTTATGAAGTTGCACTGCTCCTGTGAAGCTATGTTGATTACTCTTGATTTCTTTGTCTTTGTTATGCTTGGAAATGGTGTCCAGCATTAGCTGCTCTATCACCTTCCCAGCAATTGATGTGAGCTGACCAGCCTGTAGTTCCCTAGGTCCTATTTGTTACACTTCTTTAGGACAGGAGGGACATGCTTTAGTTCAGTACCCGGTCTTCTCTCCCAGCTGCAGTTGTGAAAAATTGAGAACAACCTTAGAGTAGCATCTCTGGCTCCTTTGGCACTTGGTGCATCCCATCAGAGCCAATGGACTTAAGTATCTCCAGTTCACTTAAAGATTCTCTAACCAAATCCTCTTCTACCAGGGAAATGTCATCCTTGCTCCAGACTTTACCTATTCTCTGGGGACTGGAATTCCTGAAAGCCTTACTAGTTCCTGAAAGTCTTGCTAATAAAAACTGAGGCAAAGGAGGCATTCAGTACTTCAGCCTCTTCTGTGTCCTGTGTAACCAAGTCTCCCATCTCTTGATCAATAGGTCCATGTTTTCCCTAATAATCTTTATATTGCCTATGTAATTCCAGGAGCCTTTTGTGTAGTATTTGACATTAATTGCTGGATTCAATTCCATTTTGACTTTACCTTTCCTTTCTTCAACCTGGGATGCTTGGATGTTTCCTGATTCTCCAAGAAGGGCAGCCTCGGTATGCCTCCTTTTGGTGTTTGAGCTTGGCCAGGAGCATCTTGTTCATTCACTTAGGCCTCCTGACATTTTTGCCTGACTTTATTCATTGGAATGGTGCAGACAAGCTTAGAGGGAATGAGTCTTGGATATTAACAAGCTTTCCTGAGTCCCCTCTAACCTCTGAGGCTTTTTCCCCAGGATTGCTCCAAGCAGATACTTCAAGAGGTTGAAGCCTGCTCTTTTGAATTCCGGGGCTGCGACTTTGTTTTTAATTTTCCTCTGGCTCCTCACTCCACTGTGTTCAAAGTCATTTCAGCAAAGGCTGCATTTGACCTTCACATCCCACATGAACACTTTCTTGTTGATTGTTATGAAATTCAGAAGAGCATCTCTCCTTACTGGCTCCTATGTTACTTGGAGGAGAGAAGTTATCATTAGTGCATTCCAGGAACCTCCTGAATTGATGTCATTCCATGTTTCCTTTTCCCTCCAGGAAATATAGGGGTGGTTGAAGTCCCCCATGAGGACTAAGAACTGCACCTGTGAGGAAGTTTCTTTGTGTCTGTAGAGGGCCTGATCCATGTGTTCTTCCTGGTCAGGTGACCTTTAGTAGTGATACACTGTAATGTCACCTTTTCCTGTCCTGTCTTTAATCCTAGCCCATAAGCTCTCCATCAGCAGTTCTTCATCAAGCAGAGCTTCATCCATCCCAGATGCTCTCTCACATAAAGGGCAAGCTGACCTTCCTTTCCTAAAGAACCCCCTTTCCGTCCTTTCTAAAGAGGCTGTTCCTCTACTGCAACATTCCAGTCATGGGAGCCATCCCACCATGTCTCTGTGATCCCAAGAAATTGTGGCCTTGCAACTGCATGCAGATCTCTCACTTGTTGTGGTTATTTCCCATGTTGTGTGCATTAGTATACAGGCACTTTGGAGAGTCACTCCAGCATACTGAGGTCCTGCAGAGGAGCTACCGGAGGTGACTAATGATATTTCCTCAAAAGTGATTGTTTCATGTCTGATTACTTTAACTGAAAATTACATTGGTGCCTATGGGAGTAGTCATAGAATCATAGAATAACCAGGTTGGAAGAGACCCACCGGATCATCCAGTCAAACCATTCCTATCAAACACTAAACCATGCCCCTTAGCACCTCATCCACCCATGCCTTAAACACCTCCAGGGAAAGTGACTCAGCCACCTCCCTGTACAGCCTGTTCCAGTGCCCGGTGACCCTTTCTGTGAAAATTTTTTTCCTAATCTCCAGCCTAAATCTCCCCTGGCGGAGCTTGAGGCCATTCCCTCTTGTCCTGTCCCCTGTCACTTGGGAGAAGAACCCAGCTCCCTTCTCTCTACAACCTCCTTTCAGATAGTTACAGAGAGCAGTGAGGTCTCCTCTCAGCCTCCTCTTCTCCAGGCTAAACAACCCTAGCTCTCTCAGCCGCTCCTCATAGGTTCTGTTCTCCAGCCCCTTCACCAGCTTTGTTGCTCTTCTCTGGACTCGCTCCAGAGCCTCAACATTCTTCTTGTGGTCAGGGACCCAGAACTGAACACAGGATTCAAGGAGCAGCCTCACCAGTGCTGAGTACAGAGGGAGAATAACCTCCCTCCACCTGCTGGTCACAATGTTCCTGATACAAGCCAGGATACCATTGGCCTTTTTGGCCACCTGGGCACACTACTGACTCATATTCAGTCGGCTGTCAACCAACACCCCCAGGTCATAGGTTTTGTTATTAATTAGGCCTCTAAGGGTACACACTGTAAAGAATAAATCATATTGTTTTAGTGAATACTAAACCTTCAGGAATTACTAATATTTCTTTACCAGTAAGCGTCTGAGGATTCTAAGCTAAGTACAAATTAATCTGATTGTCAGTGTGATGACTGGTGGTAAGTTGACTGTTCCAGGTTAGGCAGCATTCAACCAGAAGTAAACTAGCACTGTAAATACAGAAGTTTTAGGAAAATAAAATCAAAAGTTATCTTCAAATACCATTTCAGGACAGACACACACATTTTCTGCTATTTCAGTGTACTGCAGCAACTTTCTCATGTTTGGTAAAGCAGTAACTAGGTTCCTTGTATGTGAAGGGTAAGGACTGGCTTGTTAATTTGTTGCCAGTAAAGTAAGAAGAGCTTTTTCTGCAGTAATGTAATGAAATAAGCACTCTGAGACTGTCTGGTTCCTGTTTCGTTTTTGAAGTGTCTCATGTTGAGTTTACATAAATACTGTTACTTGAGGTGGTTGTCTTGTTTGTAAACAGAGAGATAGCAGTGATACAAGCACACTTATGGAAACATTGCTCAGGGTAACATGATGATTTCTTTAGTACAAATCATCATAACTTCAGGAAAACCTTCTGACAATACTTTCTTTTCATCTGCATTGTTTGTTCATTGTATTTAGCTGTCACACTGTGATACCACAGCCCTTTTGGTTTTGCCAGAGCTTATGCTTAAGTAAACTTTTATTTGCTTGTAACAGTGCTTCAGTAACGTTTCCCAGTCAGAGAGTTCTTGTAAGGTTAGTTTATGTTTAGAATTAGGGTTACGAATCTTGAATTTACCTCCTTCTCATTGTTCCTTATAACTTTCCCTTAGCTGATCTTCTTCTGCAGAGTGTGTCTCTTCTTTCCAGGCGAATATGCAGTTCGTAATGCCATTGTCCTGTTTACAAGTGAACTTTCTTTTGCTTTGCTACTTTCTGAAATATATTGTTCTTCTTGGGAATCGGGTTCTTCAGAGTAGCTGAAATGAAAAAGTATTACTTTGAAGGTGTTGTCTCCTGCTGGTATACAACATGTTCTTGAAGATTACGCACCTTACGAAGAAGTTTATGGCATTTAGAACCCACCATTTAGAACATCCATTCCTGTGCCCTCACCACCGTAAGAATAAGACAGATATGTGTGCTGTTAAATAGGTGTTAGTGTGCACAGACTTTTGAAATCTACTGTCAACAAACAACTTGAGTATTTACAGGAAGGAGCAGTGGGAACCTCCACTTCATGCTGCAGCCAGAGTTGCTCCACAAAGACAAGAGTATTTGAGTGTGAGGAACAGAGAGATAAATCCATAGATAGCAGTTGCACTTAACTGTCAAAAGTGCTGTTAATTAGAGCACTTTAAGATTTAGGTGAAGAATTTTATGGAATGGGGTTTTTTTTGTCTATCATCTCTAAAACTTCAAAGTCAGTCTGCAAAACTGCTGTAAAGAAAAACTGAAGGTGCTTTTCCAGCTGTTGTAGAGTCACCAAAAAAACAAATGTTAATTATGGCAATTGTAGGGGCACTTTTTGTTGGCTTAGTTAGCATGTATTTTGGTTAGAAAAACAAACAGATAAAAAACAAATGAAAGACAGGTGTCAGTGCCTTCCACACAAATACTTCTGTATGGAGATTTCTGTGTCAGTCCTTCTCTGCCAGATCTGTAGTTAGGCATTGCCTAGATGGGTGGTCTTAGCTTGGTAACTTCAGCAAGTACCCGCATGAGGTTTCATTCTAATTCCTCTACTGGGATGAATATCAAGTACACGAATAGTGATCATGTGTAGTCAATCTCTATCTACTGTCTGTGGCAGAACTGACAGAAAGACTAATTTTTCAAGACACTGCAAATAGAACTAGGAAATCCTAACTCTGATTTTCATAGAATTCTGAAAATCATGAAGTAAAAAACTGCTAAATTAATGTCTGCATTTGAATACATTTTTGTTGGTTTTTTTTTTTTTTAAATGTGTTGCTGGACAGGTGTTTGTGAACACCTGGAATGTGGTTTTAAAGCATAAGAAACAATATCTACTTATTGACTCAATGATGCAAATTGTGTTTTGTGTAAAATTTATGAAGTTGAGATCCTTTCTTACTTTATCATTTCAGATCTGTCCCATATGTGCAGCATTACCTGGAGGTGATCCAAATCATGTCACAGATGACTTTGCTGCTCATCTTACACTGGAACACAGAGCTCCTAGAGACTTAATATCCTTTCCAAGTTGATGCAAAGAGGCTAGACTGTTTCATCTAGTAGCCATAATGACTTGTTTTGAATTTTATAGTCAAAGGGCATGCCTCTAGTTTTCCTGGAACTTAGGTTTAAAAGATCTGTATGTCAAAAATAAAAAGGTTGATTTTCTAGTTAAAAAAAAAATGTAAATACCAGATCATGAGCTGCTGTATGTGTCCAGATTCAGTTGTGTATTTTAAGTATTTGTGATGTGAAGATGATAATCTGAGGATGATTCAAGCTTAGCTGATTTTAGTAAATGATATAAAGGTTACTTAACTAATCTTAACACCTTCTTTTAATAGCTTAATTTTATGGTATTATTTTGGAATATGTCTCAAAAAACTTCTAGATTTCTTGAGGATATAGGTTGTTGTCTTTCAATTACCTTAGCAGCAGGTAATGCAGGTTTATCTAACCTTGATGGCTGAAGATCTGGAATTATTTGAGCTTTTTTTATCTTTGTTCTAGCAATATTTTTTTTAAATTCATTTTTTATCCATAGAATTAACTAATGAAATGTATTTATACTTTTTATTTAATGACATGCAGGCTGTATCGCCTGCCTATGGTAAATATTCTCTCTAAAGTACTCCTTTTTGTCTTATTTAAACAAACAGAGAAAAAGACTACATTATTACTTTGATAGTGGCTTTTTGTTTAAAGATCTTTACAAGAGAAAAAATAATCTAAGCTGTAGCAGCTGGAGTGGAAAAAAAAAATCCAGCCCTAGTGACTGATAATCATGGTGCTAACAGAAGGGAGATTGCATTTAAGGAGATGGCCCCATTTCAGTTATGATTGTTTTTGATTGCATTTAACTTTGTTCCTGTTACTGTGGATTAGGGTCAGGACAGACAAAATGCACATGTTAATTACTACACAATAATTGAATCAGCATAAAGGAGTTTGAATGTTTCTTGGCTCTGTGAAAGTGTAACTAAAAATGCAAAAGACACCGTGAAGCTAGATAAAAGCAGTTATCTCTGCTTTACTCTTCCTGTAGACAGGTCCAGGGCGCTTTAACAGTCAGAAGGAACAGGATACTGAATGTGGTGTCTCTGGCCTCATCTTCCATTGATTAGATATGTGTGGTTTATTTTGCTCTTTGTTTTTATGTTTTCTTCTTAATTTGTCCCAGAAGACTGTATGTGTTTCTTTTGATAAGCCTTGTGCAGCCATTGTGTGGTACATCCTTTGTTCCTACAGCCCAGGGACAACTCTTTAAAACCCAATTTCTTACTTTAGCAGGAGAATATTTGAAAACTTATTTAACAATCATACAAATATGTTTTGCGTGGCTATTCCATTTATCTGTTCATCATAAGTTAAGGCTTGCAGAAGGTTTTCTTACTGTAACATAGTGAGTAAGACTTGGGTGCACCCTTAGCTAGTATTTGAAGAATGATATTTATGTCAAAGCTTACACTATTTCATTTTGCATTAGTGAATTATACCAGTGATTTTTAAACTAAAAGGAAACCGACTCTGGTCTGTCTTGCAGGAATAAATGTTAGCAACTTTCCGACAAAAATAATCTTTAATAATTTCTTTGTTGTCCCTTGATTTATATGGGAAAATGTATGAAAGGTATGACTTGAAACATATGTCTCTGATAGAGAAAAGTGGAGGAAAATCAGAAAAAGAAAGGCATCACTGCCATACTTGGAATTAGTGTTATTTCTTTGGCTAAAAGAGGAATGGTGAACCAAGGGGCTGTGTTGAAGGTGCTGAATATACCAGAAACCTAGTTTCCTAAAGACCAAAGCGATGTAATGTCTTGGATAAGAGCATGAAATACGGAAGTCAAAAAGAATACAGTAATTATTTTGTACTTTTAATAGGAATAGCAGTAATTTCTGTATTATTTTCAATAGTTAACATAATCATTGGGCAGGGTGAATAAAAGCATGATGGCTCTGTAATGAGCTTTGATGAATGGCATTTAGTACTGAATGACAGTAACATACACGACAGGTGAAATACTCTGGTGCGTGCAGTTCTTCATTCATAGAATGATGACTGAACTTACAAGGCAAAGCTAAGGTACTCTGACATATGCACAAACGGTTTTGTTTTCTTAACTTCTTGGTTACGATGAATCCAGTGGTGTTCGGCATGTACGTAGGATGTTCCACCCAGGCCGGGGTTTGGGAGGTCCCCGTGCACGTAGATCAAACATGCACTTTACTACCAGTTCCCCTGGTGGACTTTCATCTTCTCAGAGTTCATATTCTCCAAGCAATAGAGAAGCCATGGATCCTATAGCTGGTAAGAGCTGTACCTACGGATTTTACTCCAGTGTCCTTACACAGAGGAAGTAAAATTGAAGATGGTAGTTGTTTTCCTGCTTCCTGTTGTTACGAAGATACATGCATAGCTGACTCTCCACAGTGCGAGTCCAATTGATGACCACTTTCAAGCGAGCTGTGTGCTTGCCTAGCCTGTAATACTGCCTGCGCATGGAGATGCTGAAGCTGAAAGCACTGTCTGTAGCTTGTGCTTTTCATTCTAGACAGTGTAAGGCTTATTCCCAAACCTAATCTTTGCGAAATTGTTGTGTGTTTGTACAAGTGATTATGTCTGCCTTCTGTCACCTCCTTCAGAACACCTCATTTTAATTTGCCATGTGGATTAAGATATTTATGGAGGAGAGTATTTGTATATTAACAGACCTTAAAAGTATATTCAGTTTGCATTCAGGCTGCTGTTTGAATGCTAGGCTGCTAATTCTACTAATAGTAATAATCTAGGGGTTTTAAATGTCCTTGTTAATATCCCTAAATATTTGCCAGCTCTTTTCTGCTACCTTGTCCCTGAGGACTGTATGCCAGGTGCTCCTACTGACTCCTTGAACTGGAATTTTGCTTTCCTGAAGTTTAGGGTCCTGACTATACTCCTCACCTGTCCCATATCCCTCAGGACCTTGAACTCTACTAGTGCATGATCACTGCAGCCCAGGTTGCGTCTAATCTTGATGTCACTGATAAGCTCGCTTGCATAGGTGATCATCAGGTCCAGTTTTGCATCCCCGTAGGTAGGGGTCTCTGTTACCTTGGTTAAGAAGTTATCTTAGGTGCACCCTAGGTATCTCCTGGATTGTCTACAGCTTGCTGTGGTACTTTTCCAGCATATGTCAGGGTGGTTGAAGCCCCCCAGTAGCATGAGAGCTTATGAGTGTGAAGCCTCCTGTAGCTGGAGGAGGGAGGCTTCAACAGTAGGCTTGCCTTGATCAGATGGCCTATGATAGACACCAACGACAGGGTTTCTTTTGCTGTCTTAGTCTTTTATTCTGACCCACGAGCTTTCATCCTGTTCATGGCTACTTGTCAAAGACTGCAATTCCCTGTAGACCGACTCTCCTGTTATTTCTAAGGCATTAAAGTTTGGGGGGTTTTTAGAATAAATCTGCAAAAACTAGTCTTGATCTTCATTACTATTTGAGCCGTGCTAGGACTTTCAAGAGCTTCATGGGCTCTTCAGCATTATTTGGTCTTTGATATTATTGATTAAAAAAGGACTTGATGCATTGGAATGTGAGGTGTGTTCATTCTTTTATATAATGTTAATTTTAAATCTTTCATCATAGAAACTTTCTCCTCTCTGGCAGAGCTCTTGTCTCAGCTATCAGGTGTGAGGCGTTCAGCAGGAGGACAGCTCAACTCCTCTGGTCCCTCTGCTTCTCAGTTACAGCAGCTGCAGATGCAGCTGCAGTTGGAACGACAACATGCACAGGCAGCAAGACAACAACTGGAGACTGCACGCAATGCAACTAGACGCACCAACACGATCAACGTCAACACCACTATGACACAGTCTACAACAACAACCAACACATCTAACACAGACAACAGTCAGCAGACTATCCAGAATTCCCAGTTTCTTCTTACAAGGTAATTTATTCTGTATATCTACTTGTAGTTACCTTCTGCCATTTCTTTTTGCCTGAGTCCTGATAGAGATACGGAGCTCAATGAAACTTAAATGTTTGGAGTTACACACACAACCTAGCAAACTTACTTGTCTGATAAAATATATCTTGAAGTTAGCAGGCTAATTGTACAGAATGTATTTGTGGTAGGCATCAACAGTGGTCAGAGAATACATAATGCATAAAAACATGCTTCATCCACATTTCTGGTGTGAAAGTAAAACTAGTAATTCAATATCCAAGAGCAGTAGCTTACAGCTGCCCCAGGAGGAATTATTCTGCTTTTGCAAAACCAGCTCCAGGAGATGGCTGCAGAAATACCATGTGGTGGTCTTGTGTTGCAAAAAGGAGAGGGAGTCTCACAAGTGTTGCACTGTCTATTATTTTTGGAGCATGTAGGAATGTGTCTTCAGAACTCTGTAATCAAATCTAAGGCTTCAAACCTTGAAAAAGAGGCTGTATTTTATTTTTGACTAAATGACTTACGACTCCAAATTTGTCGAAGTTCTTGGTCAAGTGTGTAACCAACATACTGCGTTTTTGCTTGGACTTGTAACATATTTTCAGGCCTACTGTCTCTCTGTTCCTAAGCAATGGATAAATACCAGTTCCTGCATCTCGACTTCCAAGAGGAATGAAAGGAATATTAACTAACTTGTGCTTGTTTCCCCTACTACTTCCAACAAAACAAGAACATTTCCAGTGATACAAGCATGCAGACTTTAGCTGTGATGGAGAGAGTCAGGATGTAATATTTTTACTAGGAAATTAATGTTGAGTAAATGCTGAAGCTTGAATAGGGGTTTATGTGTTAAGTTACTTTAGAGACTTGATAACAAAGCAAAGAAGATATGCTATTAATTAACAGAATACTTAACTGTTTTAGAGATTATGCTTAGATCTGAGGGTTGTGTTAAAGACAAGTCACTTACTTTGTCATTCCAGTTAGAAGGTTATCTGTTGACCTGAAATAAAATAGTTCTCCACATTTTCCTTGTCATGCCTCTCTATACAAGCTTTCATTTGTAGGTTAGGTATTGGGAAGTAATGCGTGCATTTTAACACCTCTGTCAAGAAACCTGGATTTGAGTCAATCTGGTTTTATCTAGATGCAAATTAATACCTTGTGTCCTGTTTCAATCAGAAACTCATTATTATTTGAGAAACTAAATCAAAGTACTTGTGAATGTCAGACAGTGTGACTCTCAAGAGTTGAAGCAAGCAATTTCTTTGCCTGTCAGGGCAGGCACTGTGTCCTAGGAGCAGTGGTTGAATCAGTGCATCATGCTTTGGGAATCTCTGAGCTTTAAACATGGAGTAATGTGCTTTATGGCATATGTGGGCTTAAAAGTTGACCTAGAAACAAAACAGGCATGTAATGAATGTCTGTGAAATAACAACAACCCTCCTTAGGAGACTCCTGAACCACAGGAAACCTCAAAGACAGTTGTTTTTTTTTTTATTTTCTTCTAGCTTTAGGCTCCACTTTCAGTGCTATTGTAGACACAGGTAAAAGGCAGTTTGGTAAATGCATGCCTGTTGTACTGAGGTCTGAGCGTGCCAGAGCTGTGCGTGTCCATGGGCAAGCAGGGCTATCCTGAAGGAGTGCCTCTTAGTGCTTTTCAGTAGTGTCATTGGTGAGATGAGCTTTCACTAACTGTCTTCTCTTCCCTTGCTGCCGTACAGGTTGAATGATCCGAAGATGTCAGAAGCAGAGCGTCAGTCAATGGAAAGTGAGCGGGCAGACTGCAGCCTGTTTGTGCAGGAGCTTCTACTGTCCACTTTGATGCGGGAAGAAAGTTCTTCCTCAGATGAGGATGAGCGGGGGGAGATTGCAGATTTTGGTGCTATGGGCTGTGTAGATATTATGCCTCTAGATGTTGCTTTAGAAAACCTAAATTTAAAAGAGAGTAATAAAGGAAACGAGCCTCCTCCACCTCCTCTTTGATGACATCCCACTTTGCAGACAATGTCCTCTGTGCTGTATTTGCCAATGAAAGTGGACAACAACTATCTTGGGTTTGTTTTGGTGATTGTAATTTCAGGTCTGTCACTCTTGTTACATTGTGTACATTCAAAAGAAAGAGAGAAAAGATATATATGATAATCATTTCCACTTAACTAATTTTTACTTCTAGCAGGTAAATGTAGGTTGCAGTGCAGAGCAAAAAGCTCTGTGTCCTGTACCTTGACATGCAAAAGGCTCTCCTAATACTCCACATTCAAACTGAAGAGGAAAAAAAAATGAAAAATCTCTAATGAAGCTGCTGTGTGTATTTATGAATATTAATGAATAAAAACTGCTTGGATGGTTTACCTTAACTACTGCATGACGTTTTTTGCAGCGTGCATGAGTTTTAGTGACCTTGTCATTTAAGAATTTAAATACAAGGAGTAAAACTATAAAACCCAAAGCTTTTCCATTATTCAAAGGTTACCTGACAAAAAAGTTAGTGCTGACTAGCAGTTTATGGCCACAAAGTAGCTTTTGAATAATATGTGACAGAATGAGGGCTTTGTGTGCAGTTCCTGCTCAGGTTGGAGACTCTGCAGTGGGATATAATATCATGACCAGGATGTGGCGTTTTGCTGTATGTGACCATTAGGTTGCTCTGTTAGCAATCACCTCAATGTGGAGTTGAACTTCACTTTATGCATCTGTAGGAAACACACCAGTTAAGACCACTGCTGGAAGCTACTACAGGGGGCATTTGTGTGCCCTAAAGTGGAATTCTGTACACTTCTGTTTAAAGTTTTTCCTTTTTGTGGTTGTTCAAATCTTTAATTGTTAAATATGTTTTATTCAGGTGTAGACAATTCATATATTCACTGTGTTTAAAAAAAAAAGTTAACCTGAATTATGTTGTCTTAGTTTAAAAAGCCTTTCACAGTCTCAATCATATTTTGAGTTATATTTATGTATTTGCTTCATAGTTTGCAGAGACCTGTCAGTATCAGGCAAGTGTGAGGGTTTGGGTTCCCAGATTGTCGATGTATTACAATTGAATCCTTATTGCTACCTTTAGCACCTTTTATTTATTGTTTCTTTTGGTTACTTTTGCTGGTAAAGAAAAAAAAGTTTAAAAAGCCTTTTAGTTGAATCATGCCACCTACATGCCTATACTGTTAACCCTACTGATTTGGAAAAAGAGGGTATGGTGTTCTTTTACATACAAGCTTATAATCACCCCAGGACAAGGACAGATGGGATGTGTTTGAGTTTCCTTTTTTATTAATGTGTTTGGTTTTGGTTGTGGTTTTTTTTTTTTTGGGTTTGGTTTTTTTTTTGGTGGGTTTTTTGAATGTAAAGTTAGATTATAAAAACAAAAGTGCACACAGCTTCTTATGAAATTTTAATATAGGCTTATACCATAATGATGTCTTTCCAGATCTTTTTCACCTCACCCCCTCTCTCTTTCTCCATATCCTTCCATCTCTGCAGCATTGCTAGCATTTTAGAGTAAATTTACAGACTTGAACACCAGATGGTGTTCTCAGCAGAACTGTGATGTGTATGCTAATCCAAAATAACAGCAGCAAAAGAAGCAACCCCATATACTGGATTTAAAGTCCTACTTTTTTTTTTTTTTTTTTTTTTTTTTTTTTTATGTTGAGTTTGGGTTTTGTTTTTTTTTTTTTTTGGTAAATCCTCATATCCTGACTGATTCCACTACAGCAGCAGTACTTGCTTTGTTTTCTTTTAGTCTCTGCAACAGAAAATATTTCCAGGGAAACTTTACATGAAGCCTCTGGTTATCCTGAGAGTTACCCCCAGTAGAGACTCTTTTTTTATTGATTGTTGAGGATTTTCAAAACTTTTTCAAGCTGTAGTCTTTCTTTTCAAACACATCTGCACATTACAATAAGACACGCGGTTCAATAAAGCATTTTCAAGACTGTTGTTCAGTTGATTTTGTTTGGTTTTGATGTATTCTCCAGACAGTTTTGTTCTGGAAATTTCTGCAGCTGTCTTTAGTTCCGGCTGACAAAGATAGTTCATACAGAATTCCTGGGTGATTTACAGAAATACATTTTGAATCAGCACATTTTGTCAAGTGATGAAGTATGTAATCCTAAACTCTTTGCAGGTAGGTGAATACCATGGAACAAGATACGTTTGAAATGGGTTCTTCTCATGGTGTTGTTACTTAGACCGACTGTGTGGTTTTTCTCTAGAGGACACTTGGCATTCCATTGCTTCAGAACTCCACTTGCTTTGAAGAGGGTACAAATCAGTATTACCCACACTTCCTAGGTGATTAAATATATGCAGACCTGAATGTGAAGGTATTCTTGGGTGTCCCGTTAACTCTTACAAATTTGCAGTTGTTGGAGGTCTTTTAGGTTTAGTAATAACGTGAAACGGCTATGAGGAAGGTGGTCTCTGCAGTTATCTGTTCCTGTTTTCGTAGAGGAGGTCTGTCAGCATAGTGGTTTTGGAAGTATTCTAGGAAACTCCTTTCTTCATTCTCTAGGTGGTATGGACTGTGATGAGAACAGCCTTCAGGAGTGTTACTGTAGAATCCTGCAGGGGGCGAAATGCCTTTTTTCCTTCGCGAGGTCAAAAAAACAGGTTGCTAATCCAAACCACATCCTGATACATAACACCATTTTGGAAAAGGGAGCCTTAGTGCTTGGCACTTCCTAAATTCTTGGAGTGCAGCAAAACCTCCATCAGATACCACTGTTTGTGAACTCTAGGTGTAGCTGGTGAGGTTTTGGTGCTAGGCTGTGGTCAGCTGGGCCTCGTGCCCTGTGCTGCTCGGCCTCCCCCTGGAGGGGGGCACCAGAGGCTGCGGAGCCTCTGCTGCTGCCAGGGGCAAGCGAGGCACCTTCCATCCTGGAGTGGGGTTTTGGCTCTAGTGGGAACCGGACAAGGAGCCGCTTAGTTGGGGAGGTGCACAGGAGGGCACGTGCTCTTCGTCAAGTGGTTTATTTACCAGTTGAAGGCATACGTGGACTTGTTTAAATGTGTTGGGGAACAAATCCCACTAGACTGACTGTGGAAATTTTGCTTGGAATTGAGCGACTTGTGATCTTCTGTAATCAGGGATATGTTGTTTTCTGTTTGGATCAGTTCCAGGGACAGACACACAAGGTGGTGGGTGATCTGGGGACTGGGGATTGTTTCCATCCTCTGCCCTTACACCAAGGAGGACTTGTAAAACTTTCTTTCTTGGCACTGTGCTCCCAGGCAGTTTGCAATTTTTGGCCATAAGCCAAACATCTAGATGTGTGCGGGGTTTTTTTTTTTTTCAGTTTGAGATTATTTTCTAGTGGGAAGGACTAATGAGCTGAGGTGTTGGACTGACTCCTGGAGCTCTGCAGAGACCTGAAACAGGGAAGCGGTGGATACATTCGGTGTATGAAGACTTCTACCATTTCATCTTTGTTACCTCTTCCCTGACACACCTGACCTTAACTCCTGGATCCTGCTTCCTTTGCTGAATAAATGGGGGATATTGCCTTTGTGAAACCGTTTTAGCTTCTAAGGAAAAGGAACGTCGTCCCTGGCACTGGTAGAAACTCTCCTTTGCTGTGCGGTGTCCTGTGCTGATGGGGGACACACCACCACCCTCCTCGGGGCTTCTGCCGTCCCTGCAGCCCCTCTCAGGACCCGGTGCGCACTGCTGGCTCCTGCTTGTGGATCACAATGGCGATAAAGGCGCTGGGCTGCACGGCCTGCTGCAGCTCAGCACTCACAGCTTCTGGGCACAAAGTAAAGGGTTGTTGCGCGGCTGGGAAGGGGATAAAATGTACAGCGAAAGGAAGGAGAGGTTGGCAGTGTGGGAAATAAAAGGGCATCAGAGAGGATGGTGTTCGGAGGCAGGAGATGCTGAAGTAACGATAACCGGTGTGAATGGGAGCAACTGGAGCGGGGAGGAGGAGGGGCAACAGACCGGATTGAATCACCGTTAGGTGAGGTGCTGTTGGCTCCGTCCCTTCACCGTGTGCTGAGACTCCAGAGGAAGCTGGACACCGCTTCTGGGGCCCTTCCCGGCCAGCAAACCGCACAGCTTGGCCGCAGCCCTCAGCCTCTCCTGACGCTGCGCAGCCCCTGGCAGTGCCCGTTGGCGGCGGCAGGCGGGGGCGAGGTGGCACCAGGCAGTGCAGGCGGGGAACCTCCTTGTTTTGTTCTCCTATTCCTTTTGTAGAGCAGACCCTGGAAGGCTGCAGCAGGGTCCTCCCATGTCCTTCTCGTCCCCAGCTCCATGCACGACACTTGTGGGCTCAGGGTGGCTGTTGTGTTCTCTTGCAACCAACAGTATTTACCATGCCTGGCACCAGTGCTGCCTCATTCCACCACAGACCTAGTGCTTTCCAGCAGAAGTCGGGAAGTTGGTGGTTCCCGGAGTACTTCAGCTTACGTGCCGTTCTCCCTCCTTTGCACGGTCCCACAAAATGCGTTTCCAAGATGCCGTTTTTAGAGCTGAGGCTCAGACAGACCCACAACCACCAGAACAGCCCAAGTGCAGCAGTGCGCTGTACAAAGCCCGTTCTTTTCCACAGCTGTTCTCTAGTGACTCATGCTAAGTGCCTATAAAGGCAAGGTTTGCATTATCCATGTTATTCCTGCTCTGCTGTGGTTTCAGGCTGCAAAAGGAAGCCCCTGCCACCACCTCCTACAGCACTTCAGGCTCAGACCAGTAACCTGCTAACATGAACAATACATTGGCCTCCAAGGACCAAATAAAGGAAAAACAAAAATTTACATTTTATATAAGCATTTATTTACAACTTGTTTAACAACTGTACACTCTTCTGTCATCTTGGAAGCATTAGTGTATTTGACTGGGAAAAAAATTAAATCTTTGACTCAAATGATCATTACTGAGTATTTTTTGTCTATATACAGATATGTATATTAATACTGCTGCCATGACAACCTGGTAGTTACACAATTCATAGATGAACTGAAATGGGAAATTAATGTTTTGACACTCCAGGAATCCATTCTTTTACAGCAAATATATCACTGGCAACTTCACAAACAGTTACTTTGATAATTGGTCAACACTTAATTCAGGACTGTCAAACAAGCTGCTATTAAGAAAGTAAAAGAGTTTTCTATGCAGCGTAGATAAAGTTAGTATATCAGAGACATGCTGGAGATTGCCTCTGAGCTGAGAGCTCACCATCACTTCATGACAGAGATGCCACCTGATTACAGCAGCTGGCTTGCTTCCCTCCGTTGCACTCGTGAACTCAAAACCATCTTTGCTAAGCTAAATAGAATTACATACAAATATCTTCGGGCTCAAGCATAACCAATATTTAGTGTCTAATTTGCACAGACCACACGGAGAAATGAGGTGCTGCTTGGCTTCCCCTCAGGACACCCATGCAGGCAGGTGCACAAAAACATGGTCATCCCCTCCCACCCTTCACAGAGCCCCTGATCTCAGGGATCCTGCATCCACCCTGGTCTGGGGCAGAGTGAGGTCCCAGTTGGAGAAGCACTTGCAAATGAGAAACAAACCATGCCTTTTAATGCCAAAGAAGTTTTTCTAGTTACACTTACTCTGACACATAACAAGGGATTGATGGGTAGGACCTGGAAAGACACAAATCTTTTAGCTTTTTGCTGGACTCAGTCTGATGAAAATACTGCTGTCTTTGCTGCAGGAGTACCCGAGTTGTCACCACCAAGCCTCAG
The DNA here is from genome assembly GCA_033558105.1 of Coccyzus lansbergi. NCBI lineage: Eukaryota > Metazoa > Chordata > Aves > Cuculiformes > Coccyzidae > Coccyzus > Coccyzus lansbergi. The sequence continues at coordinate 2,211,677 of JAUMJK010000215.1, read as the reverse complement.
GTCCTGCCTGCAGGTCACATCAGACTTCACTGTCCCAGGTCCTGGTGGAGCAGGAGTAATGTATCACCTTCTGGGAGTCTTTCCAGTCTGCCACTGGCTTAAGCACCTGGCAGCCACAGGCTCCCCTATCTGGTAGAGTATCCAGAAAACAATATGCCACACTCTTCTCACTGGGGTCTTAAAGCTTACCCTTCCTTCTCCTGCACTATCTGCAGGAAGCCCATTCCTAACTGCCCTTCCCTTTGCCGGGTAGCACAGATCACCCCCATGCTGCTGCCCAGACATGATCTGTTTCCTTTAAGGTGTTCTGCATAATGCTGCTGACACAGTGGGCACCAGATTCCCTGAGGACTGAGCGCAGGTGTCTCAGCACACAAGATGCAGCTCTGCCCACAGCTCCAGCCTGCTCAGGGATGAGCATGCCCTGCGCTTCATGATCAGAGTGACTGCAGAGACTCATGGACACAGCATTTCTCATGTGGTAAACAGGGCTGCGGTTATGCTGCAGCCTGAATAAGCAAAACCCTTCTCGGATTAAGCAGAGTACATATATGTTTATATTTTTGCAGGACAAAGATCCAAGTGAGCAAGAATTAGGTTTCTCTAGAACTGGACTTAAACCAGACTCCTTTCAGAACTCACCATTTAGATTTTCTTCAGATTTTCCAGCAAGACCTATGGCTAGGAGCCCCCTTCACTGTTTGCTACACGCTAACATTTAGATGATAAACCTCTTACCTCACACCACTACAGCATTCCCTTACCTTCTGAATCTTGCCAGTACTGGATGTCCAATACAAAACAAAGATACAGTTGTACAAACGTGCAGATATTAAAGAATATTAAACAAGCAGCTTTTAAAATTAATATAGGCAATACAAAACATTTTGAGTTACACTGTCTACATATGGCAAATCTTGTAGCTAAACTTCGTAATACAAAGAAAGAGCCAGGTTAGTGCAATTGGAAATCAAATAGCTAAGACTGCAATAAGGATAAGAAAAAAAAAATAGTATAGGTAAAAGATAAATGACCAAAATGATAAACTGACAAGGACAATCTGCGTAATACTGAAAGTGTAGACGGCTTTCATACTTAATCTGCATTCATATTCTTCCCTCAGATTGTTTAACAATTTTACATAGATTCAAAAAAAGGTTTCTCAAAGAAACCAACACCACAGCTAAAATGTAACAAAAATACAACAGCCACAAAATACTGTGTATATACATAGCAAGGAGGCAGGCAGTGTCTGTGAACAAAATACTGCCCGGTAGTTTGCCTGGCTCGGAGATTATCAGATGAACCTTGCCTGGTTTTCTACGGAAGATGGGATTGCCAAGCAGCAATTCATTAGTCATTTCTCCTGGTAAAACACCTCCTTCACTTTAATTATTTAAAGATTCAAGATCCTTTAAGGGTGCAGGTGCTTTGAAATTTTATAAGTAACCAAAAAGGCAGTTTAAGACTAGATTTTTTTATAGTTCAGCATGTGAAGATGTTGCAGGAAGTCTGTGTGTTAATGCTATTAATCAGAATTAAACAGAGTGGACAAGCAGAATTAAAATGGAGAGCTGACAGTGCTCTATCAATTTGTAGGACGCCTCCTGTCGAGTTCTGAACACTGGATTTCCCCTCTTCTAGCCTCTTAGGAGACTTTTTATGAAGAGAAAGAGTAAATGGAGAAGCAGGAAATGGGAAAGCCACTACCCAGGATGGTAAGCTTCTCTGCAAGTAGATCTCCCTTGGAAATCAGATGGCCATGAGTCTTAAGTGCAGAACTGGTTAAGTTTTGGTTATGCAGTCTGGATAGAAAAGCAAGTCATGCACTGAACAATCCCTGTTACAATAATGCTGCAGGTCATGCAACCACATCACTGCAAATAAAAGAATAAAGAAGAAAGTTAAAAAGCAGACAACATATTTTCATTAAAAAAACCCAGAGAACAGAACAGGTATTTTTCAGAGCTGTTTAATAAGGCTGTCTCTACTTAGAGTTGTGCAAATTCATGGGGAAAACATTTTTGCCAGAGCAACTCTTCAAATTAACAGGAAGGTTACACACTGATAATTGGAAAGAGCAATAAAACAGCCTTCAACAATATGTGAATTTAGACATAATTCAGACAAATCTAAACACTTCTGAGTTAAGTAATTTAGGGCACCATTCTCAACTAACACTGCTACGGAAACTAAGTTTACATAGCAATGAAATATCATCCGGCATTCCTGCTGTCTCAGAGTACAACAGTTAGAAACACTAAACAGTACAAAGTGAAAGGTGCCTGTCCAATACTGCATATGGTTACACACTAAAAGACAATGGGGTCATAATGACTCTCTCTGAGCCTTTGAGCTCTGATCATCGCCAAAGACTTCAAGCATTTATGTTTCATCAAAGCTCATCGTGTGCATGAGGCTACAACAGCATCACTGGCAAGTTCTATTCATTGCATGCAAATATAAGTCTGAATCACAAAAAATTATATGTATTCTTGTTAAAATAAGCTGAGTGGGAGCACATCACAATGCTGTGAAAGTGAATGTAAATTTGGAAGAGAACTGGAGAAGATGGCACATTTCTCCACCCTGGCTGATGCACCCTCTTTCTTGGCCAGGGTAACCAGATAGATGGAATGACTTACTAACACAGCTATGGCGCTTTTGGCTTCCACAAGTAATACAAATATCCCCATAAAGCATGACACAGCACTACCTGTTCATTTTTGCATTGCAGTCACTGTGACATTACAAAGAGCAAAGTAGTTTCACCAGGCTGAAATAAAAGCAAGGAAACTGGTTTTATCCCCATTTCTGCATCCCTAGTATTGCACTGGTCAGAAACTATTATAAGGACAGTTCCTTGACAGAAAAATCCAGGTTAAATAGATAAAAGAAGAATACTTATACCTAAAATCAAGGAATTATTGCAAAAAAGTCTTTCTGCCACAAGTCCTGCAGTTTGTGTATCCCTCTTTTTTTCTTTCACATTCACCAACCCAGAATACTAACCATGGTTGAAAACCAAATAGAAACACAGAGACATAAATCAAATTGAACAAAAATGAAAAAAAAACCAAAAAAAAACCACATTCAACAAATTCGCAGCAGACCTCAAGAGTGTATTTTGAATAATCACTGTCTATTAAGCTTGCTTGGTACTGCTTAGGTGTGTAAAGTTACAGAGTTCAGGATTAATAACATGAGGACTACTGTAGTTAGTCTATAAAAAATTAAAAGTTCAAGCCACATAAGCATATGTCTATTCTCTTAAGCATAAATGAATACAGTCTACTGCTTTAGTCTCATCTGGCTATCACTTAGTTCAGACTTATTATTTTGAAGCACTTCAGGTGTCCTGTTGCACATAAACAGAAATGATGTTCTAGGTTTCTCTTTGAGTCAACAGTTCTTCTGAGGTGTGTTGTAAAGAACAGTACATTGTCTTTCAAGGATGTAACAAATGTGTCTCACAGTGCCCTTTTCTTGACTACAAATTGCAATCTTGCTCTAAAATAACTATTAACTTCTTCCTCTTAAAGAACTCCTCAGAACTAACCAATATATTTTAAAGGTGCCTGTTGGTGTAGAAACACTTCTGAAGATACCACAGATGAGAGTAAATTCATTCAGCATAAACTCTCATTACTTGTGCAGTATCTTCAGAAAGAGAGTTTATGCAGCAGATGATGTGCCTACAGAGGAGTGACTTTCTCATACTTCTTCTCTTGCAAGTCCAAAATATTCCAGCTGTAAGTGAAGGCCTGTTGCCAGCCTGGGGGATTATTTCTTAGTGAGGCAGTTCCCTTCAATATTCACTGCCTAATCTCATTGCTTGCACTTCATTACAAGTGGTTATCCATCCCTTAACATCTTCCTTAACCTCTCACTGCTGCCCTCTGTTTTTTCAACACATAGAAATGATTGGGAAGACTCCAGCACACTGAAGCCACAAAACAGATGGCAGCCTTTTTCACCAACCTAGCCAGTCCTGGAGGTACCTACCAACGCAAAAACTTTTAATTCAGAGCACTGCTCACACAGGTCAAATCTGATGAAAGAAGAGCCAAACCAAGCCAATACAACCAAACCCAGCCACATCTCCTCTCTTAATCAGATACTTTTTTCCTGTTCAGTCTGTGTTTGGTTCCAAGATGGATCAGGCTTCCTGTAGCACACAATCTGCTGTCTGTAAGCAGTAGTCACCAAAGCCGTCAGAGCAATGCAGTCCACTCACTTTCAAGTCTAATGTTAGACACTCTTACCAAGCATTTCTACAAAGCTTCTTCCTTGAAGTAATGGCCTTCAGACTTCTCTTTCTGCAGACTTCCTAAGTTCACCTCACTTACTGGCTTCTGCTGCTAAAGTTTGTTTTTCTTTCTGCATCTATTCTTTCTCTGCCTTTCTCCATGGTATTTCCTTCAGATTTTTTTAAAGGAGTCTTTCACCATAGCATCTCCTAGATCTGTTTTAATACCACTTTGCATTTTTATAACTCTTAGAAGCAGAGAATACAAAGCAGACTATACATTCTATGAATTGTGACTTTATAACATCATGTTTAAAACTACTCCAAGATTATACTGGTACTGCTATATAAAAGCTTTAAAATCTCTCTTGAAACTACTGATATCTCTCCAGGAAACAGCTTTACTCTCCTGCTTACTCATCCATGGCAACTGAGAAATGTAGTCTGTGCTTTACAAAATTTTATATTACATAATGAGTTTTACATTCAAATCCAAATCAAAAGACTGATGGTCTCATTACAAGTATTTCATAACTCCATAAATGTTACATGATTTTGGATTATCTCTTAAAATTCTGCTCATTTCCATGATCACAGTAACAACATGAACATGCTAACAAGATAACAATTCACCTTTATGTTGATTTTCTGTTCTCAAAGTTAGGGATAATTGTTCTGGATTCAAGATATGTTTGCAGAATAAGATATCCTATACCTGTCAAAATAACTTGCTTTTGCAGTATTTCAGATCTGTGAACACTACATTAGTTAACAGTTCTTCAAAGTGATGACAAATGTCCACTTTTGTACCAATAAAATAACCATAATGCCGTTTCTGAAATGTGACTTTCTAACTTAATCTGACAGTAAAGGACCTCTTTAATGTGAGGAAAGGATTCCCAGCTGTCCTGGATTTCCCTCTAATAGCAATGCTTTTCATGTTGTATGGATCAATCTATGACATCCAAAGCAACAAGACAACAGCAAGAAATTTTTATCTGACAAATAGAACCCGCGTTCAGTTTGGAACCAACATGCAATGCTACGGTGAATGAAGGATATGCCTTTTCTGAGATGACATCATACACAGAGCAAACAGCAGCACAGGAAATTCCTGATTAGCACGGTAGCCAACTAAGGCAAAGACCTACATCAGGACAGTCCTGCATTACCTTGGCAAGACCTACAGTGAAGGCTAGAATCTGGGCCACAGTGAAGTTAACAGTAAACCCATATCCTAGCAACTAACAGATGAGGATTTCAATTACAGCAGGTACCACGAGCTCCTACTAATCCATTGGCTACAATCTGATACCAGAAAAATTTGCCTGGGAAGATGCCTTGGCTATACTGCCAGTTGTTGTTTTAATGGCCCTGTGACTGTATGATTTGTCAAGTTTTCTAGAGCTCCTCAACCAACATTCATTCTTTTCCTAAATCAATGAGCAGATACATTTAAAAAAATTAACTTCCCGTTCTGGTATTTCAAGGAATCCACAAAAGTAAACTTAAGGAAAAACTGGACAAAGCTAGGTAAGTCCTCAACATCTCCAAAAACTGCTGGCAGCAGCAAAAATGAAGCTGGCAGCAGAGTCAAGACCTCTGAGGGTTCACTGTCCCAGATGGAAAAAGTCTGAGGCTACTGTGGCAAATAATGACAGCCTTTTCCTCATTCACATAGATAAAGCCTCCAATACTTTATCAACTGCAACTCAAAATTGACAAAAATACCCTACCCAGCTCAAAAAGTTCAGGTTTACTTAGTTGATGCTGGCATCTATTTTGTCCATCTTCAAATGGAAGAAATCACCCTTCATTTTTACTTATAGCCTACTGAGTCACTGACAAGCTTCTGCTTCATTTATGGATTTCCAGAGGGAAAATAGATCAGGCAATACCAGCAGTCATGCCATGATGATTTTTTGATTCTTTCAACGTGACAAGCTGGCTGTATCGCTAGGACCCTACTGAGAAGCTGACACCTGCCACAAGCCAATAATATGATTTGGCTTCTGGAGATGTTCTAAGCACAAGTGTGTCTCATTACTTGCTTCTACACCAAACTATGAGATAATGCAAGATTTTGCTTCTTTCTCCTGAGGCAAGGTGCAAAGCTGAAACACAGAGCTCTTGCCAATAAAGATAGGAGTTGTTGGACTGCTTGCATTCAGGACAAGACATGTGTCAGGGCTGTGTGCAGTTTATAAGGTACAAAACCTCATTCATCACATTTCTTGTTTAACTGATCTTTAAATTTAATTTTTTAGAATTATTCACCTCTTCATTTTAACAGAATGCTAATTCTACCATACTGTCACCATCAGCTAATACAGGTGTTCTAAGGAAGGGTTTCTGAAATGGCTTCTTTATATAAGTGCCTGTTTTCCTGAGATCAGAGTAGTCATAATCCAGCAATCAAACTGCCCTGTAGGTGACACCCCTGAAGTATGACTACTTGGCCTAGAGGGAAAAAACACCACTTGAAAGAATTTCCTGAGAGAGTAATTGGTGAGGAAAGTGTCTCCAATATTTGCTGAACTTGTTTTGGAGATACTGAGGTTTGTCAATACAATATTACTGAAAAACATGAGTCCACATTCTACCTAAAACAAATGTGCAAAAAAAAAAAAAGTCAGTACTGCATAGCTGACTTTGAGTGCAAAAATACCTCCCTCATCAATCCTTGCAAAAAGTCAAAATGGCAGGCAAGAATAAAAATCTCTATAAAATGACTAATATTATGGTACTGTTTTGCTTCACAAGAAAGACTGTCCACATTCAGGACTGTCTTCCTCCAAATCACTAATGAGAAGAAAATTAGGTGATGAAATTAAAATGTTTTTCCAGTTACCAAATCCACATAAAATGTCAACACATCAAGACAATTAAACCCACTAAAAATCACCCAGGGGTTGCCAAATGAATAGTCTCATATACTAGAGAACTGAGGAAAAGCAAAAGCAAAAGAACAGCAAAGACTTTAAAATTGTCAAATCCTTTTAAACTTTTTTTGACATCCTGCACAGGCCATTCACTAGTTAAGATCATAAAAAAGGAGTAATAGGAACATTCACTATTAAATTCTTAGATACACAATTAATATAAAATTTCTGGTGCTCCCTACAGAAAAAGAAAGCCACAGAAACCTTGCAGAAGCATTACTGCCATCTGAAGTGACATCAGAACAGGACAAGATTACTACTTGCTTATTTTCAAAGAGATAATGAAAAGCATCTTGTAGCCATTACGTATTTCCTTCATTTTACAATATATAAAACTGCATGTCCTAGTTTATTTTCCTTTGCCCTGTGGATTGACCATACAACCTTTCAATTTTATTACTTCAGTTTTCACAGCACTTGGAAAATACATGCTATGATCCAAGTGGTTAACATCGTGCTACCAAGAAAATGTAAACTGAATATTGAATATTCTTTTCTATGTTTGATCAGATACGCTAACAACTTAATTCTCCACAGAAACATCATGACACAGATTGCACAGACATCCTTTAAGACCTGAAACTAAGCTTCAGCTCTGAACAATGGAAATATTTGTCCATTTAATATGGTTATCTCTTATTTGCACTGATTAAAACTTCTCAGAAAGAATATTTTGGGCAGATTTTCAGTAGAGAGTTCACGAATGTACTGTCACTGACTCTGCAGCTGTTTTATCACTGCCCTGGAGAATATTTTTTATTTTACCTCAACCCGTGTGGCTTTTCTGTAATGTATCAGGACAAGATATATCATTGGTTTGATAATCACCACTATAATTTTTATGTAAATAGTCCTTGTTACCCTCTTAAAACTGCTTTTAAAATCTTAGAAGTATCTAGTCTACTAAGAGAATTTTGTTTTACAGGGGTTTTTTTGTTATGTTCTTTCATTACTGAAGATAGGACAAATAGATAGGTCAAATATACATGTGCTTATCCCCTGACATCACACTTGAAGCTCCACCCTTTCCTTAATAACACACTACTTCCAAGATACTAACAAGAAAGGAAAATAATGAAGCTGAAGCCTTTTAACAAAGAAGATGCTCTTATGAAAGAAAAAGCTTAATGATGTCCACCACCTGCAACCACTCACACCCAGAGATTAAGAATTTATGTATGCAGCAAGTAGTAGAAGTAAAACACTGAAGAACAAGGAATTAAATTCCTAATGAGCATCATCAGAAGACAGAACAAATGATGTAATGGACCTGGATAGCAGCAGATTATATTACTGTAAGACTGCAGCCTATTGTTAGATTTTTACATTCAAAACTAATTCTGCATAATACTAGAACTTCTACAAGTTCGAAGACTCTCAAAAGACAAATTCTTTTTCAATCTTGCCTAACAACTACTACGAGCAACAGTAAAGCACTGATGAAGTATTAGTCGTGTTTTACTCTTTGATACTATGTAATGATGCTGTTATATTCCTGACAGGAACCACAAAATCCACTTCAGTGTCATTTCTTAAGGAAAAACAGAAAGATCAACCAAAACCACAGAGCAAAAGATAGAAGCCAGGAACCAACAAGAAGTGAAAGAAGCCATGAGGGACAGGAAAGTAAAAGTTAAAAAGTAGGCTTTTAATCAGCATTTGTTCATCTCCTAATCACCAGGGGTATTTGTCTGCCATCAAACCTTTACAGGTAAAATGTTAAAATAATAAACGCAAGTAGTTTTACTCTCGTGGGCTGACTGCATTCAAATTATTTTAGACCTGCACCTAATTAAAAACAACAGGAAATTAAATTATTAGATAAAATTAAGAGATAAAATTTCCCATTAAGGCCCCAGTATTCCTTGATTTCTCAAATAAGCTTTGGCAATGTGGTAACAGATGAAGCCAGTAAGATTAAAACAAAAGTGGAGCTTTAAGCATCCTTAGATTCTTTTTCTAGGTAATATAAAATGCTGTAATCACAAACCAGAACACCAAATTCCATCAGAGGAGTGATCTTATTTACTCCTTCTCACACATGGCATGTGTTAGTCTTCAAAGAACTAGACCAAATGACTGCACAGTAACATCAGTAAAAAATGTCCCCCACACACTGCGGTCATCTTGCTACACAACACATGTGACTGCCTGTCCCTTTAGAATTCTGTATCTCAGTAATAAACAGCAAAATGAGTATCACCTCAGTGTGCTACAGGAATTGTCCTCAACTTCCTTTTTACTGTCATGTTTCTGCACATAAGGAGATACTTTTACAAGTTTATCTAATCTTGCAAGCACAGCCCAGACATGTCGTCCCTTGAGCAAGTAAAGAGATTTTTTCCCAAATGTGAGGAATAAAAGGCAAATCCATAATACAATTAATACACCTCAGGATCTGTTTTCATACCACTGGGTGGGGTAGGGGAATATCAAAACTGATAATTTTTTTTAGACACATATTGAATGCATCTTAACCTAGGTTAAAACAGATTATGTACTTAAGGATAAAACAGTACCTAAAAGCATCACTGCCCTTTTCCTTACTCTTCAATCTAGGTGTGCTTGTTTTAATCATCCTTTACTCATACCACCCAAGCTGTGAATTAACACAGACCCTCAGATAATTAACAACTGTCTTTTCTCTAAACGGATTTATAAAAAATGTCTTCACTCCGGAGGGCATTCAAATAATGTATGAAGAATAAATGTATAAACCAGATTGTAAATGCATCAGGATCCAAACAAACTCTAAACTAAAAATGTCTTGTACTGAATCACTGCAAATATATATGAAACTTCCACCTAACATTCAGGTCCTCTGCATTCTTCAATACTTTGGCAAAAATAATAGGGAGAGCAAAGAATTAAGTCAGGGGAAAAGCAGAACTTCGTAGAAACAGAACTTAAATTAACAGTAGGGGCCACTCTCCATCCTACTGATCAACATGCAGGTGCTACAATGAGTGATGTAGAATTACCCAGCTACACACTAAAAGGCAGTACAACACATCACAGCCAGTTTCCAACAAAGTCAGCAACAAACTCACCTGAAGGCACTGGTACCATTTGTAAGGCAACTGATACAATTATACCCTGAATCAATATATTAAAAGCAGGTTTTATAGTAGAGGATGACAACTGGAATATCTTAACATCAACAATATTAACTGGGGCCTTGATCCATTATGTACTGTTCATCCGTAATTACAAAATTTTAAAACAATGTCCTTCTTAAAATGGATGATGCAGTAGCATTTTAGAGCATTCCAAATATTTCTCAATCTTTTTATAACATACATTAAGCATACATTTGACCAAGAAGAGTGGAACAAACTATCTCAAAATACACAACTCTGCCAGCAAAGTGAGTAACGCCAGTAGATAAAGAAAAACCTGGAAAAAAATCATCCTGCTTCCCTATTAAATGCCAAGAACAAGAGCAATTTTTGCATATAGGAAACGGAAAAAAAAAAAACAAAAAACCCTTTTTGCCATTGTTAAGTTATTTTAGTAGCAAATATACTTCGCAACAATATTATATACTATGCACTTCTGTAATGAGTTTTTAGAATTTTTTTGAAACAACAGGTTAGCACATGAAATAAAAAGCCTAATTCCCTTTGAACAAAGACAGTCTTATAAAGCATAACAACCCTTATAGGCACAAACATATCAATTTTGACAGGAAATTTACATTGTTACACAGCCCACAAAAGGTTTTATGAAGGACACCAGGCTTCATACAAATAAGACTGTGTTATACAGCACTCCTCTAGATGTTTCCAAAACTTTGGCACATTCAAAAAAATGCAGAGAGAGAGAGAGAGGTGGACTCCAAAAAAATAGAAGTGAAGGGTGTTACAGAACAATGAGAAACCATAATAAAACCCTTTCCTGAACTGTAAAATAATAGCAGTAACAAAGGAAAAAGAGAAAGGATGCTGGTTGATTTTCCTTGAACGTTGTCACTTGCAACAGAAGTGGCCTGGATCACAGGGCAGTTTTCTCTCTAAAGGCAAGGCTTCTCTACCTTGCAGTTGCTGGCTGGACGTGACCAGGGTAAGATCTCCTTGTGCTTGTGGCTTGTCTTTGTCTAGCCAGGAAGGACTGTCCTGAGCCTGTACTAGCCAGTCTATCTTCTGCTGCTTTTTTATGCAGAGTCATCCCCTATGGAAGAAGAGAAACTTCTCAGTGAATACCAACACAAAACACCACAAAACTTAACTCATGCACATTTTGTTTATTATCTCCTACTTCACCAATACTAAGCTATTTTGAATTCCAAATATGAAGCTTCATATTTTCAAGGATAGGGCTAAGATTCTAATTCTTTGTGTATTTTCTTCTCCTGTACCCTCCAATCGTTGTCTAGGTTTGGAGTATGCATTGAGAAACCGATCCCCTGGTGTCTCATATCTGAAAATCAACTTCTCCACACAAATACATGGTAACTGAATGAGTCTTTTTAGAAGGGCTTCCCTTTTCTGTCCACCCCTTCCAGATGTTGAGCTAGAAGAGAACTTTTCTGAAAATAATTAAAAGTATTGTCATCCTCTGCGAAAATACCAGCTCATATGTCAGAAGTACACCTTGAGAGAAAGTATGCTTTCAGTAGGAGTAAATGCAAGGAGGAAATGAGGGAAGCAGTGATGGGCTGCTGTTACATGTAACAGCAGAGGGTAATCACAAAAAGATACAGATAAAGCTATCGATGCCCATCTCAAATGCTCTTGATAGGCTATTGAACCTTAACTCTTAGCTCAGGTGAGTCTTCTGCTTGTCAGTGGGACTAATATTTCAAAAATTGGTCAAGGACACTAGTCACTTTAAAATGCCTTCTACATTTAAAGTATATAGGCCCAGTAAAAGCTGTATGGCTGCACAGATCACATCCTCATGCTACAAATAATTTAAGTGAGGGTCTCGTCCCTTTGCTCACCCTTTGCATGGGGCTAATCTTGCACTCAAATTAAAGGGACTACTCCTCAGACCACTTACTGCAGCAAGTAAGCTGTATTGCTTGTCTTGGGAACCTTCATTAAAAACAACTGGAAGACCAGTGAGCGGAGAATGAAAGAAGAAAATAAATTTGAGCACTCTAAGTCAGTATAACTGAAGTGCTGGAATTACAAAATAGTTATCTGAGGGATCCTTCCCTCTAGAAAGTGCAATTTCTGGGTTTAAAATTTGAAAATAACAAACATTTAACCCAATGTTATCATAAGAATACACTCACATGGTAATAGCTTAAAATTATTAAAAAGCATTGGTGTGCCTGTGTGTTGCAAAATGCTTTTCAAACAAAAAAAATTGTAAACTAATGAAAACTGTCATAAGCAATCCAGAGACAACTAATTTTAACAGGTTGGGTTTTTTTTTTTTTTGGTTAAAAAAAAAGTTTGGGACATTCTTACCATATTGTACCAGGCACTAACAATAAATTTCTCCTCCATTTCTCTTTGACTTTTTGTTTTTTCATATTCTTTCTATAAAATAAACATAAAAAAGCATACGTTTAAAATGAAAGTTTAAAAAAAACAACAGGGAAATATGCATTTAAGAGGAAACATGAGGATAACTACCTCCAGTGAATGAAACATTCTGTCCCACTCCTGCAACTGATTCTTCAGAGCCTGAATCTCAGGAGCTGCACCTTGGTTCTGCTTAGGATCTAAGGTACGGATGACCTGTAAGAGAAAACCATTTTGGCTTTAATTATCTCCTTCAAAAGCAATCTAATCGAAGAAAAAGACATCAAGGAATTACAACCTTTTATATCAGGTTAAGAAATAAAAAAGTGACTTGAAACATGTCAGTGGCAAGAAAGGACACTCCAAGATGTGGAACAGAAAGAATGTGCAGTTCTAAGAGGCAGACACCTGTAAAATGACCCTGACAGACAGTTCTGCCTCTGAACATTTGCAATGATAGTGACACCTAAGAGGTTCAATATTCTAATACTCACAGCCAGTTCCTACCTCTAGCTGTACCACCTTGAGGCCACAGCAGTAGAAACATTTTCTTGAAGGTTTCTCTCTTTATAACTAAGATTTACAGACCTGTCACTTACTCTTGCTTGATGGAAAAATGCCATAATTCAGCTACCCAGGGTACCAGGCACTGTTGTTTCTAGATAACCCTGCTAAGCCAAGCACTACTCTGGAGGCACATGTGTGATCATTACGTTACTAATAAGATAAAGGGACACCTGTTTTTGTTTAAAAATGGCATCTATCCTGGATACCATGAGTACTAGTAAACACAGAATTAAAACAAAATACCTAGAATTAAAACGAAATACCTAGATTCCTAAGCCTTTAAGATAAAATAGCTCAAAACTTTTTCATAACCTTTGGATATATACAGAATTCACATCTTTTATCTTTCTACTTGTTTCAGAATCATGTTCAGATGCTAAAAGAAAACAATGTCTTAAACTTTAGTAATTTCATTTTTACAAAATGATAGTCATGAAGGAAGATTCAATAAGTGTACTATGTTTCTAAGAAAATACACACTAGACCTGGTTACAGTTCCTATAGTGTAAGGCTATAACGACTATACTTATCTTCACAAAAAAAAAATTTAAAAGTTGATGAGAAGATTACAAAAACCTAACCTGACTAAAATAATTAATGGTATTTTTTTGTAAAATGCCCTATAGTAACACAGTATATACAAATACACAAATCTTATTAAAAAGGGAAATTGGGACTCTGTCTTTCACTGGAATACTCTAAGGCACAGTCAGCAACATAAGACAATTAAAAAAATTTTGTTGCTTAGATTTCCTGAAGACTTTTGAAACACTGAAGTCATTGAGAAAATTACACAGAAGTAAAGGAAGGAACAATAAAGTTTTGCTAAATTGGAAACCGATTCCAATTTAATGATACACAGCCATAGCCAAGATCTTGACTCTACCGTGATCAGATGAATGAAGACACCAGTGTGCTTTTAAGAAATTCAAATGAAGTATCAAGTTATAGTAAGAGAAGAAGTAATGGGACGATGATTAAGACCACAATATTGCCATTTCAAAGCTGGTAGTATACCCACATCCTTAATAACAGACTTGTATATTAGCTATCTTCTTGATGGAAGCATATATTAAGCAGCACAAGCAAAGAGAATGCTGAATGTCATCAAAGAAATATAAGAGCTCTCAAAGGTGGTTCAGTTAAAAAGATCACTTTACTTGGAAAAAGCATGCATAAAAATCCACATTAAGACATTTTCTAAACCAGATATCTCACCCAGAGCAGGAATATAAATCAAGAGCAAAAGATGAACAAGGAAAACAAAATAAAATTTAAATTAGTAAAAGATGGCTCTGCCACATGTGTAATTACATCTGCCTGTGAATTCTGAGCCCCTCAATATGAATAAGCTATTCATATGAATAATTAGAACCTGATGAAACCTGATGCAACAAAAAACTATATTTATAAAAATGCATATCAAAAAAGTACTGCCTGACTGAGCACCACAGGAAGGCTGTACCATTCTGAACACTCTGCACATTCATATACATGAACAAACCCAGCCACCGGTGAGGGCAAGAACCCAAACTTCCTTTTCCCCCTCTGCCAAACTGATCAAAACCAGAGTCTGTTGGTCCAACGGTGTCTGTAATTGGTGTTACTAAGCTATATTTGTGTGTACGAAGAGGAGGAACTCTTCATTACAACTGTGCCAGAAGTACCCAAAAGACTCAACAAAAATGCCAATTAAGGAATGTGTTTCCTTATAGAGCTTCCTTTCCTTGGAAGGAAAGTTTAGATGAGTGGCAATCCAATTCTAAAATACAGCACAGCTGTTCCCTGTCCACCATTTCTAGTACGGACATCACTTCAGTGGATCTATTCATTTGTCACTCAGAAACAGAAGTCTGACAGAATTTCCACAAAGAAGAGGTTATCACTGCATTAGAAAGTGTTCAATACATTCTTTTCAACAGCAGACATTAAAACACACTTAACTTGGTTTGTCCAGGTGACTATCAAAAATCTGTAGCAGTGTGTATACATTTGTACAGAGGTATCAGGACTTACAAACCAGCAGCAAAAAGGGACAGTCATGAACACAAAATCAGTGTGAAGTCTTCTGCAGAATAAATCAGTATCAGTCACTGGGCCTTCCTTCTCTTTTACTTGCTAGTTTGTACACAGATGCCTCCTTTATGTTTTTACTGCAGAGTGGCAGACACCTGGTGCATTCTGTCAGAGAGGGATCATCAATGTGGAACACATTACTTACACTTTTGGCCTTTTCCAAATACTTTTTGTATCGCTCTTCCATTTGCTTCATTTCCTCCTCCTTTTTCCGTAAAGCTTCTTGTAATTCTTCAATTTTGAGCGCTTTATGTCAGCAGGCATACATTAGAAAACAACATAATTAATACTATGTTTATTTTCATGGTTTTCAGACATATAAAGCACAGATAGAGTTTATTTCTATTAAGAAAAGCTAACACAAAGAACTTGATGCAGCTGATACAACAGTTTTAATTGCTGAACAGCTCAGAAACACATTAAAAATTGGTACTCCTATATAATCTCATGAGATGGCTGTTCTGTACAGAAATTTTTTGATTTTATTTTTTTAATTTGAAAAAGTTGAAGAGAATGGAATCATTTGGTTAAGCACTGCAGCTTAACAAGTACGAAATGATCATGTGTTTAATAGCTACTTGTGAAGTTGATGAATTTAATTTCCAAGTCTTCTAACATTTTCTAAGTCATGGAATTTATAATGTATTATAAAGTTTCAGTTTCAGCTTAACACAACTGAAAATTCCTTTTTTGGATACAGAATATATGTAACTAATAATGAGCTGATACTTCTATCTTCTTCAAAGTCTTTATGAATAAAATCACTTTGGCACAAAGCAGAAAAACTGTCATTGATTGCAAACTTTTGCCTTCTTCTATCATAAGTAGGCTTGAAAAAAAATCTATGTCCTTCAATACTTTTCAGATAAAAAGCAGCATTAATGTAACACAAAACAACTGGATGCTGGGTTCTGGATGACATCTGAGTGACATGACATATATCTCACATTTTCTTTGACCATTGTCTGAAATTTTTCCCAAATTAAAACACAGTTCAGAAAACACATGGAAGGAATGTACATTGGGAGTGAAAATAACCTAGTGATGCCAGCAAGTTCCTGCTAAATTAGGGTTTGGGGAGGCAAGACAGTTCTGAATAGTGTTCAATGACAGGTACAACAGAGACTTGGTGTTTCTACAGCCATTCCCATTTCTTACTATGGTAGTTTACAAAATATGAAGCCCTGCATTTCAAGTGTTAAAAGCATCTTTTTGGTTGTCATAAATGCAAAATGTTAAAGTATACTTTTTTGTTTATCATACACCTCCTGCTGGTGTTATGATTAAAGACTTTGCACAGGAAACAGTTTATAAGGAAAAGAAATGGACTGCACAGGTAACTCACAACTGTTATTGCATCTTGGTTCCAAATCCTCAATAATAGCTCGTTTCTTCTGTAGTTCATTGTTAGCTTCATGGAGCTTCTCACTGTTACAAACCATAAAAGTACATATTGTTTTACTATTATTATTACTGTGCTTGAATGAATATTAAGCAATACAAAAAATATTTCTGAAAGCAGGATTGATTTTTGCTATGGGGCATGAAGATGAACTACAGTGTCAATGTGGATATATTTGTTAAGCAGGCTGAAAAACATTACAGTGTTTGAAGAATCGTAACAGCTTCACTAACAGTAGCTCTAAAGTTAATTAAGAACTTACAGATACTTGCACAATGCCTGTCTAAAAATACCTGTAATTGAGATTACACTGAGAATGGATAACTAAACTCAAAGGCAACAGAAACAACTTTTTTTTTTTCCAAGCCAGTCAAAAAGCAGGCGACTATCAGCATTTTAGGGAATTAAAGGAGGTGGTAGGAACAGCAGAACAAAATGTTAACACTTCCTAAAATGTCCTTTTATGCCATAATGTCTACTAAGGTAAATAAATTTTGTTCACTTAACATACTTTCCACAGGAGAATATTTTTTACTTTTTTGAGTAGGCATTTATACAATGTTAAGCAAAATTTTGCAACCACCACAGAATGATGATTCCTTCATAGCTAATACTGCTTTTGCAGGCTTCTCTGAGATAAAAATAGTATCTGGACAATGGATTTATGTGTTATATAATTTCTCTTAGCTGTATATTTTCCAGATGCATGATTAATGACTTTCTGCCTTTCTTAATATATGGAAAATACATAATCTCAAATGGCAAACAAAACAGACATATAAAATACTTACAGATGTTCTTCGAGTTTCTTTTTCAGAAGAATTGACTAAAATAGAAAGTTAAATGTTTCATTTTAATATATTTCAGAGCTTTAATAATTCCAAAATTATTTTAAAACCACATCATTTTGACACTCTAACCAAAATCCAACTTTTTACTTTGCTCAGTTTCCGATCACCACTAGAAAGCCATCTTCTGTGGCAGTAAAACTTCCCTTCACATCTGTGTGTCCTACCAGAAATTAGAGTACTTTATAACTTTACAGATATTCTCCCAAGAACTAGATCAATAACAGCAAGACCATAAATGACAAAATTCTATGACAGTTGCTTTAATTTCTTCTGTACTTTTATAATTAGGTTTAATAAATTAACCTTAAATTGGAAAGTGCAGCATAATTTGCTAGAAGAGCCATCCTACCAATGCTACAATGCAACCACATGAAGATATGTAGCAAACTAGTTGAAGGAAAACCTTGACCCCACAGAATCTAGAGGGAGTAAAGTAATTTTGACTAGAGTATAGCAGAAATTTTATACTTTTTCTGTTTCTCATTTTCACTGACTAAAGACAAGTAAAAACTACCACACAACTTACAGGGTTCCACTTTTTGGCTAAATGACATTTGATAAGCTCTTAGAATAAAAGCTTCAAAGTAAACTTTATTTTAATTTAAAACTCACTTCATACACAGTGAGTATCTTTAAAAGAAAAAGCCCCAATAAACATTCATAAACAGAAAGTAGTGTTAAGTAAATAGAAAGCCATACTCACAATAGCCTTGAGCAGAAGCCCATGCCAAGAAACAGAGATGACATTAGTATAAAGCAAAACAGCAGCCAACAGAAGAAACTATTTAGAAAGTCATGAACAGAAAAAGTTAAAGCTATGCTTTTTTTTTTCACGCATGTGCATTTTTCTCCTCTGATCTCATAAGCAGTTTCATCCTATAACATTTTCTAAAACATATCACTAAAAACAGAAAAATAAAATTAATAAAGAAGCACATTTGTAAATCATTGTATTTCAATCAAAATTTCAAAGCAGAGCAACTGCTGTTTTGGAAACTTGTTTTAAAACAAAAGTCAGACAAGTAACAAAAAAGGAGAAAATATGCAGTTTGTTGGGCTATAATCAAAATTAAAAGATTTTTGTGAACTGATTCTGAATTGTGTAATTGACTTATTAATTGGATGTAAGACAAATGTAGAGGATTTAAATCAGACATTGCCTTTTTGATTTCTCTTTACCCAGTGCTAACCACATTGGAGGTCCAGCATGTGAGTGGTGGTCAAGATTGCCATCAAAACACAACATAAAACCAACAGAATTACTTCAGTGCTTTTCTGCTAGTGGTCTTCCAACAAGGGTGAGACATATCACCAGAGACAAGTGTCACGTGCACCCAGAAAAGCTCTTAGCTTTGTTGTATTGTAGATATTACAAAATATTGTCTCTGTTTTTCCTGGTTCATGCTTTTTAATTATTTCAAAGCTGGATTTTCCTATTATACTATAAGAAAAGGGCATATAAAAACATGTCAGCATGACCCTAGTGACTTCAGAGGCAGAAATTTGTAGCAGCTAAGGATCTGCAGGTTTTGACCATTTGGCTTTTTTCTTTTCCAGTCCTCTGAACAACTGCAGGAAGGTGACTTTTCCTGTAATAGAAAATGTTCGTATGCATTTTTCTTTGGTGGGAATGGTTGGACTTGATGATCCGGTGGGTCTCTTCCAACCAGGTTATTCTATGATTCTATGATTCTTGGTCGCAAAGAATTTGAACTGGCACCACCACTTACATCTTATCATTTATTAGAACACTGGATGGTTAGGACAAGAAAGAGGAAAGTTGGGAAAGCTGGCAGCAATGCCCATTTTCCTAGGGTAAGAAAACAAACATTGAACTCAGTGGGTTTTCTTGTAACCCTTGTATCGCATTGGGAGTGCCTTGGAACAGACACCATTACTTGCCAACACTGAATCCACTGAATATTTTTGTAAATATTATTTGCATTGCTGTGAGAGTAACCCCTCTCCCTCCAGACAGATCATATCTTCTCACAAGCAAGAAACTAACAATGATAAACAGCACACACAATTAAAAGAAGCAGGATTGAGTTTACGCAGAGTAATCTACCTAAGCCATGAGATTAGGATAAAGAATAAAAGGTTAAATGTGCTATTTTAGCTACCTAAGGATCCTGTATAAATACTTGCAGCAAGGCATATAAATTAAAATAAATAATTTACTCTGAAATATTCCATCAATATTTATTAGTAATATAAATGACTAATAGAAATGGAAATTGCTTTTTTTAGTTTCAGTCAGCTTCAAAGCTACAAATCCAAATCCTTCCTAAGAAGTAATTACTATAATTGTTCTCACATAGGAAAAAGAGTTTCTGAAAAAACCCCAAACAACTGGTTAAAACCCCAAGCTTCATATAGTTTTGAGCTAGTTTTACATTTAAACTTCATTTATATGTTTTATCTGCTCATAACAGAAGAACATTTCTGTGACAAAACTGCAAAAAATCAGCAAATGCACAGTAGCTATTTTGCTTTTTCTCCCACTGCTAACAAGTCCCAAAAACCCACCAGAAAATGCCAGATAAAAATATTATGGTGTGGCTGCAGAAAACAGGTATCTTCCACAGTATTTAATTGTTATCTCTCTTTTACATCAAAAAAATCTACAGAAATAAAATATTTTTTCTGGAAATTTCTTTTTAAACAAGCTGAAGGAACAAGTCAGTCCCCTTTCTGAAGGTAAAGTATGGGTTTGCTCTGCATGTTGAGGCCATAGGCAGGTCGTTAAGTTCTGGCTTCAGGTTAAGCTAACTTAGCAGGGTGAGGAAAAAACATGTGACTTAGCATGTGACTTGAAAAAACTGCTTGATGAGATTGTAATGCTGGGAAAACATGACAAAAGTTAAAGAATAGCACCATGAGGGATGGTCAGTTTTCACAGATGCTAAGTGTAAGCACAGAATCACAAAAGAGTTTGGGGTGGAAGGGCCTTTTTAAAGGATGTGTCAGTGCCTATTACAGGCCTAATGGCACTGATATTTTTCTAACATCAGCATTTCAATACAAAGCAATACCAAATCAGAACTGCTTCCCTACTTGGAACTAATCGAGCAGCATGTATCATCGCAATGATATGTGCCTGGGTGAGGATAGGGCTATTATTACTTGTTGAGTAAGCCCACAAAATTATTACAACTTTGAAAACAAACAAAACTGAAAGAAAAAATATATCAAACAAAAACCCCAACACAAACCCAAGCCCTCATTATACATATCTGAACTGATACAAATCGAAATTTCAGTTTTCTGAGTGAAGAATATTTACAGTATAAGTATTCAAAAAAACAGATTTCAGTGCATTATTGCAGAAAAGTAGTGAAAAACAGAGGAAACACGGTGAAAATGGTGCATCACTGAACTGCATGCCATGAGCTTCTGAAGATATCCTTATGCTTTTTGCAAGCATATCATAAGGATAAGTTGGGTGGTCCCAGTATAACTTCCATCCACTTGAACAGCTGAATTTAACTTTGAGGTTTGCTCTGTTTTATGTGAGAGACTGGATGAGGTATCCACACTTTCAGAGGTTTCTGCAGCCTCAATACTTCTATAACTCTATACCATATCTATTGTTTCTTTAAGAGTAAATGAAATCCTACACACTGAACTCAACCAAACAGGTCATGGCGTTAGTGCCTATAAATCATTGCTGACATTGTCAGACCTACACAGAAGTCCGGAATGCAGCAACTGCATCACAAACCTGTCAGCTCTGCTTCGATAAGGGCTGCCTGATACACACAGCAGGCTGTACTATGGTTTGTGATGGTGATGTTTTGCTGTTAACAGAATCACCTCAGGTGATGCCTACAAGATGCTGCAACCAGTCCTTTAACTGAGCTGCAGATACATCCTAAATTACTGTCCAAACCAGCGCCCCAAAAAGGGATACAATTAAAATTGCAGTAAATAAAGCTGAATTCAATTAGATGGGGATCATTTACAATACTCAGTATCTGAGAATAATTTTTTTCATATTCTCCTTCACCCTGAGAAATGTAGTTTTTGCCAATAACCAAGACAAGACTATCTCAGAATCACACAATTGTATGGAATTATTTTAAAATGCAGTCTAAAACTCATTCTAAGTAACTTGGGAAAATAATCTTATTTGAACTGGACCAGGTGTTTTATTTTCATACAGTTTATTCTGAAAAAGGATAAGCTAAATTAAACACAGACTTAAATGAAAATAAGTAGCTATTAAAAACTTCACTGCTTTATATAAATTAGTTAAAGCAAAACCACAAAACCAGAAAGTAACACATTACAATTTGTTCCCTATTAGCAACACAACACACTGCGATGTACAGTCCTGCAAATCACTGCTTTCAAGTAAGTTCTATAACTGCTTCTCTGAAATACAGGAGATGGCAAATGAATTTTGAGTGGAAGACTGAAAGCTGTTTTGACTACTAACTCTGTCACAATGTGTATTCTTACATTAAAATAAAGTTAACTCAATATACAGAAACAGAAAACACTGTGTTATCCTCAGAACCCAATTATTTGACTTTTTTTTCCTCTCAGTTTTGGCCACATTTACATCCACAATGACAGAGTTTCCACTAGCAGGAAAGACTTTGACTTTCATTATGAAAACTAAACCAAACCTACATCCAGATATTTTATTAAGACATGATGACAAATTTCCTTAATTCCCTGTAAAACACTCTATTCTAATTAAATCAATTAATTCTCAGTTTACCATTGGAACAGACTTATATTTGACACCTCTCCATAGGACTGATTGTTTTCTTTTCTAGACAAATGTCTTACTATGTCTTAGATATTATTTAGTGAAGTACAGTTTAGTCTTAAGACCACATGAGTAAATATAGAAAAATAACAGAAATCTCCATTTGTGTATTTTTTAATGAATTTTTACAAAAAAGTTTTAAGTTCCAAATCCATTAACTACTTTAACATAAGTTTTATGTACATTTCTACTTACATCTTCAGCTTTTGAACCTTGATCCTGCAAAGATTTTTGTAGTTCTTCAACCTGGGACTGCACCTCTAGAAGTCTCTGATTTACCAGTCTAGGAAAGAGATTATATTCTGTTTTTCAGAAAAAAAACCCCCAAAATACCACAAGAAGCAGCCTGAGATTTTTTTAGTGTCCAATATTTTCAGGTCATCTACAGAAGTAATGCACTTGTATTTTATTCACAGAAAATTTACAGCAGTAGTTACAACGTCCAGCAGTTCGACATATGACCTGTATTCATCCAGAATGTTCTGATACTCTTCCAAGACAAAATGAACGCATGTATTAAGAAATAATTTCTACACACATTGAACAGTCAGTTTTACAGTGAGATAGAAACTTACTGCTTTTACACAATCATTGAATCCTATAAAACCTGTATGCTGGAGGGGAACTCTACAGGTTGTCTAAATACAACATTCTCCTTAATGTGGCTGCACTTGGAGCAGATTGCTGGCAACCACATCCAGACAAGGTTTGGATAACTGTAAGGACAGATGCCTGACAATCTCCCTAAGCCTCTCTTCTAGAGCTCAGAAATTTCCTCTGTAAATGCTTTAATTTTTATATTTAGTCTGAATTTCCTTATTCTCCATATTGTGTCTGTCACCTCCTCTCCTTTCACTGCCAATCTCTAAGAGAAGAACTTTGTCTTCCTGATACCTTCCCATCAGGCAGATGTAGATCACAGTATTATCTCCTCTATGCTACCTTTTGTTTGGACTGAACAAACCCACATATCTCACATATCACATGTTACAGTATCTCTCGCCTTAGCAGTATTCTGCTGCACTCCTGTACATCCATGTCTGCCTTGTACCGGGGAACCCAAAATTATATTCTATGTCCAGATGTGACCTCCTAAGTACAGCTTCCCAGACTGCCTGCCTGTACCATGGTGAAGACAGCCCAGATCACAGTCAGCTGTAAGGTCTCCAGCTGACACACACTACTCTGCTGCCCACCAGAACATCAAGGCTTTTGCAGATCTACTCCCCAGCCTACTGGTCCCAGCCAGCCTTGCCAGACTCCTTCCAGAAAGGGACAGGGCTCCCATCAGCACATTTCTCTGGACTGCTGAGCTTCTCTGAGTAAGAGCTCTCTCTTTCAGTATTTCAATCACACCTCTCAACACAACACTATCTTCAAAATTGATGAAAATATAGTCTCTCCGATCAGTCAAGTTATTAATAAAGATGATGAGCAACATTATTCCTGGTACTAATGCCTGAGGAACTGGCAATGAGGAACTGTTTACCAGTTAGATTTTATAACACTGATGATAACACTTTAAGCACAGTTGTCCAAATAATTTTCAACTCACTTTACTGTCCACTTCTTCAGTTTATATCTAACCATCCTGAACATAAGAATATTATGGGAGACCATCCCAAGGTTCCTTTAACTACAGGAAGGCTGCTACAAGGTCTCCCCAAAGCCTTCTCTTCTCTAGACTGAACACAGAATCACTAGGTTGGAAAAACCCCACAGGATCATCTAGTCCAACCACTCCTATCAAACATTAAACCATGTCCGTCAGCACCTCATTGTCTTTTAAATACCTCCAGGGATGGTGACTCAACCACTTCCCTGGGCAGCCTGTTCCAGCACCCTTTCTGTGAATTTTTTTTTTTCTGATGTCCAACCTGAACCTCCCCTGGCGGAGCTTGAGGCCATTCCCTCTCCTCCAGTCCCACGTCCCTTGGGAGAAGAGGCCAGCTCCCTCCTCTCTAGAACCTCCTTTCAGGCAGTTGTAGAGAGCAATAAGGTCTACTCTCAGTCTCCTCTTCTCCAGGCTAAACACCACCAGTTCCTTCAGCCACTCCTCATAAGACTTATTCTCCAGCCCCTTCGCCAGCCTCACTGCTTTTCTCTGAACTCGCTCCAGAGCATCAACATCTTCCTTTTGGTGAGAGGCCCAGAACTGAACACAGGATTCGAGGTGTAGTCTCACAAGTGCTGAGTTCAGAGGGAGAATAATGTCCCTGGACCTGCTGGCCGTGTTGTTTCTGATACAAGCCTACTTGGCCACCTGGGCACACTGCTGAGTCATGTTCAGTTGGCTGTCAACCAACAACCCAAGGTCCTTCTCCTCCAGGCAGCTTTCTAAGCCTCTCTTCCCATAATCTGTAGCATTGCACAGGGTTGTTGTGTCCCAAGTGCAGGACCTGGCACTTGGTCTTGTTAAACCTCATTCCACTGGTCTCAGTCCAGTGGTCCAGCTGTCCACATGCCTTTGGAGAGCCTCTCTACCCTCTAGCAGATCGACACTTCCACCCAGATTAGTGTTACCTGCAAACTTACTTCGAGTGCATTTGATCCCCTCATCCAGGTCATTGATAAAGACACTGAACAGGGTTGGACTCAGCACTGAGCCCCAGGGAACAACACTTGTGACTGGCCTCCAGCTGGAGCTAACTCCACTTATCATCACTCTTTGGGTCCGGTTAGATGTGGTTTGTCCTGCATAAATTTATGTTGGGCTCTCCCATTCTACTTTCTTATCCTTCATTTAGCTGGAAACAGATTCCAGACTGGTTCACACCGTTAAACTCCCAGAAAGTGAATAGTGGTTGACCAGTGCCTGTAGCTCTCCAAACTCTTTCTTGCCCTTTTTGAAGGTGAGTGCAGTATTTTACCTTTTCAAAGGCTTAAAAACTTTTCCCAATCAAAGAGGAATATCAAGAAAAATTATACAGAGAGCAGATTCAAAGCTTAGGTGCAGAGTAGCCCCTCAACAGTGTCAGCCAGATACCTTAGCACACTCAGACGCATGCTGTCTGGCCCCATGGACATCTGTATGCTGACAGGCTTAATCTCTCCAAGGATGGAAATAACCTCTCTATGCAACCTATTCCACTTTTCAGCAACCCTCCTAGTAAAAAAAAAGTATGTCCTTATATTTAAATTAAATTGAATGTTTTTTAGTTTCTGCTTCCCACCTCTTGCTTGGTTACTGAGAATCACTGAGAAGAGTTTAGCTCCATCTCCTTTAGACCTCCCATCAGCTATTTATAAACACTGATATAATCCATCCCGAGCTTTCTTTTTTTTTTCCAGGTGACACCATCTCTATCCCTCAAGCCCTCCTTATATGAAAGATGCTGCAGTCACGCAATCACATCCTTGTGGCCTTTCACTGGACTGACTTCAGTGAGTCCATGCCTGTCTTGTATAGGGGAAGCCAATACTGGACACAGTACCCAAAATTTTACAGCATTGTTACAAAAGTCAATTGAAATGGGACAAAGCTTCTTACCTGTTTTCTGTCTCCAATTCATTCTTTCGTAAGTTTGCATCGTCAAGAAGGCTCTGCAACAAGGCAATCTTTTCATTGTCAGAACCTTCTTGGTTCAACTTTAACATCTTATTCTCATGCTGAAGGCGAATGAGTTTCTCCCTAAACACATAAAAGTTTCATATAAAAAAGTATAACAATCTTTATGATGAAGAAAACATTTTACCACAGGAGGTGTAAATATTAACAAAAGGGAGACAGATG
This sequence comes from Coccyzus lansbergi, assembly GCA_033558105.1. Classification (NCBI taxonomy): domain Eukaryota; kingdom Metazoa; phylum Chordata; class Aves; order Cuculiformes; family Coccyzidae; genus Coccyzus; species Coccyzus lansbergi. Next base: position 2,185,603 of record JAUMJK010000215.1, on the reverse strand, counting down.
AAACAATATTCATGCCTTCAAAGCTCCCAATACAAACCTGAAGGAGTTATTAATGGAGTTTTAAGTAAAAAGCACAACACAAAGAAGATGCCCAAGTGTCCAAGTGGGCAGCCTCTTCCAGTGCTTGGTAACATTTTCAGTGATGAAAGTTTTCCTAATATCCAGCCTAAACCTTCTCTAGTGCAACCCAAGGCCATCTCCTCTCATCCTAATGATACAATATGGATGATGTGGAATACTTTGATTTAAGCCAAAGTACAGTTAAGTTTTGTCTAAGCAGCTGTAGGTTTTCTTGGAAGTCAGACAGAATGTCCCTCTGACAGTATGTTTTTATTTTAAACTGTGTTTTCCAGACACTGTCTGTTCTTTGGAGATCCTAATGCCTGCAAGCAGTATGATCTGTGCTGAACACGTCTCCTCTTCTGTAATCACCTCTATTTAGAGTTTCTCCCTATCTCAAAGGCAACATCAAGCAGAGAGCTGGAACCAGCCCCAAGTTAGAAAGAGTTTTGACTGTTTCAAAGTTTCATAACATTAAAATTATACCTTGAAAATTAACAGAATATGCATAAGATTTCTGGGAAAAATTATCCATATGCATGGAAGTGGGAAATATATTCTGTAACCAGCCTTTGTCTCTCTGCCCAGGCTTGATAAAGGATGCTTACTTTCTAAAACTCCAGAAGAAGTTTTAGAGAGTTTTTTTTGCCGATATTTTTCGTATCACTATTACTTCTTACTCGGGAGAAGGGACTGACACTGACCTCACTACAACCTCCTTCCAGGTAGCAATAGAGCAATAAGTACTTCCCTCAGCCTCCTCTTCTCCAGAATAAACAACCCCAGCTCCCTCAGCTGCTTCCCATAACATCTGCTTTCCAGACCCTTCCCCAGCTTTGTTACCCTTTGCTAGACACACTCTGGCAGCTGAATTTCTTTCTTATACTGATGGACCCCAAACTGAACACAGTATTTGGGGCACAGCCTCACCAATGCTGACTACAGGGGGACAATCCCTTCACTATTCCTGCTGGCCACACCACTTCTGATACCAGTAAGGAAGCTGTTGATCTTCTTGGTCACCTGGGCACATTGCTGGCTCATGTTCACCTGGCTGTTAACAAATGCAGCCAGGTCCTTTTCTGCTGGGCAGCATTCTCTGCCCCAAGCCTGTAGCGTTGCATGGGGTTGTTGTAGCCCAAGCACAGGATGCAACACTGAGCCATGTTGAACCCCATATAGTTGGTCTCAGCCTGCCCCGACTCCTCTGCCGAGCCTTCCTTCCCTCAAGCAGATGAACACTCCTGCCTGCCTTGGTGTCATCTGCAAACTTTCTGAGGGAGCACACAATCCCATTGCCCAGATCTTTTGGCACACAAGGTCTTTCTGCTTCAGTGCCTTTAAGATTTTCCTCCTTGAAGGTTGTTCAGACTGCCCTTCAGGATTGTCCCACCAAGGGACTCTGTCAACCAGGCTCCCAGGCAGGCCAAAGTCTGCCCTCCAAAGTCTAGCTAGCAGTTCTGCTGGTCCCTCTCTTTACTTCTCCAAGAATCAAAAAACCTCTTATAATTTCATGATCACTGTGCAAAAAGTGTCCTCCAACCATCTTATCACCCACAAGTGCATCTCTGTGAATGACAGGTCCAGAGGGTGACTTTCCTGGTTGGCTCTCTAAACCAGCTGTATTAGGAAATTATCCTCCACACATTGCAGAAATCTAGATTATTACCACTCTGCTCTATTTTATTTCTAACAGACATCTGGCAGGTTGAAATCCCCCATGACAGCAAGGGCTTGAACCACTACATTATAAGCAATTTCATTTGGATAAAAATAATGCGAACCCCAGTGATTATTTGGAATCTCAAACAGGCATTATTAAAATATCAGGGAAATGACCCTTAAAAATTTTAAGAGTGCCAGATATCGATTTATCTAAAATTTGTTGTGTGATTACTTCTGCAGGTAGTTTTATTGCTGTGTGCGTATAACAGGAATAATACGTGCAGGTTTAGTACATGTGTGTATGTGTATCAATAATGTAGAAAATGCTGAACACCTGCTTAACTGGCAGAGACAAAACAATGTAATTTACAGAAAGTGGTGGAAAAGGTATGTGAAGAGAGGGAGAGAGAAGAAAGATTTAAAGTGTATGTAAATAGAGGTAGAGAAAAGAAAGATTTAAAATGTGTGAAGAGAAAGAGGAAAGGTGATCATTGAATGTGTGTAAATGTTTTAAGCAACAAAAGCAAGTGCCTCTGATTTGTAAACTTTTAAAACTCAGGTCATCTTAGAACATGTAGTTTCTGTGATGTCAGAGCCAAAATATAGAGTTAGCTTGAACAATAACTTCTAGCTAGCATGCACCTGGATGTTTACGCTTACATAAGGAAATTTAACAAAGCTGCAGTTAGAAAGAATGGGAAAGAATGTAACAGTATCTACTTAAGCCAGACAACAAGGACTGGTGCAATGATAAGAGGGGCAAGAACCAGCTGGGACTAGATGCAACCTTGAAGAGATGCACAAAAGAAGGAAAGCTGAAAAGTTCAATGTGACAAAGACAACCTGCCTTCAGCCCCAAAGACCCTCATCGACCTCTACGACTAGGAGGAACGCATGTACAAGAAGGAGGAGATACATGTTAATGAATTCTTGGAACTAATCTTAGTAACCCAACACACTTCTTGGAAAAGTCACGACCATGTATACTAACCTAATACATACGAATAATACAGCTCAATACAAATGTGCTGGCTTGGACACCTGGTGTGCAAGCTTGGAGGAAAAAATCCACCTTGCACCTTGTGCATGGTCGCACACCTGCACTTAACTCTGAGTTGGGTGTTGTTATTCTGTGAGTCAATTCAAGGAAGATTATTCATTTTTTAACGGTTTGTGTGTGTTTGAGGGGGTGGACTTTTTGGTCGACTCCAACCTGGAGAGAATATCTGAGTATATTTGAAAAAGTTGTTTTAAAATAGATGTATGATCTTGCAAGAAATATTTTACCTCTTTTACAACAAATTGATGTAGTACCACTCAGCATTCCAGTGCCCTGTGTCAGATCAGCAGCTGCTGGGCTCTAGCACAGACAACAGCGAATGGAATTTCAACAAATACTGGTGCAATTTTATATCAATATGAATTTACTGTCATCCCATGAACATTATTTGATCTAAGAAAATGCAATCAAATCTGAAAAGAAATTCCAACTTTGGTATACTAGTAAATTCTATCTTTGACCCCACTCCTAATTCAGCCGCAACATTTGTGCTGAATATGCAATGAAATAATAATGGAACCATATTTTAACTCAGTATGCAAGAGACAATACACCTTTTGAGATTAAAAGATTGTAAAGGACTAGAAAGCCCAATTAACAACTTTTTACAAACATGGACTTTTAGTGGAATGTGAATGTGAATACCACACCGCCATACTACCAGTAAAAAGCCAGATATAACTTACTGAGTAGTACAAGACCTGAGAGAAATAAATAAGTTTGTCAAGATTTGCATTCTGCAGTGGCTAATCTCTATACATTACTAAATTAAAAATAACCAGATATAGCTTGCAGTGCTAGATTTAAAAGATGCAGTTTTCTATCTGTTGTTAGCCAAAGAAAGTCAAAAGATATTTGCATTTGAGGGAAGAGTCCTATCTCTGGTAGGAAAACCCAGCTTAATTGGATGGTGTTACCCCAAGGTTTTAAAAATAGCACAACAACTTTTGGGAATCAATTAGCATAAGAAATTGAAGGATGGGATTTGTCCATGTCCAGAGATGGAATCCTTCTACAGTAAGTGGATGATTTGTTAATAGCAACTGAAAGGAGACCTGAGTGCATTCAGTGGACTACAAGATTTTTAATTTTCCTGGACTAAATGGCTACCGAGTCTTTTAACAGAAAGCCCATGCGGTGCAAGAACAAGTGATGTACTTGGGTTGTGGACTGTCTGGGAGACAATGAGAACTGGGAACTGAGCAAAAGGAAGCCATCTATCAGACTACGCTCCCACAAACAGTAAACCAAATAAGGACCTTTCCAGGAACAACAGGTTGGCCCTGTTTATGGATTTACTATTATGGAGTGAAGGTAGAGACATTATATGAACTTTAAAAACCCAACCCTCTCCAACTGGCATGGTCTAAGGAGGGTAAAAATGTGTTTGAGATGCTTAAAAGGAACTTGTGAGAGCTCCATCTTTCAGTCTACAAGATGCCACTAAACCCTTTTGACTTTTCACTTACAAAAAGCAGGAAGCAGCTGTAGGTATCCTGGCTCAGTGGTTGGGACCCTGCAAGAGGACTGTAGCTTAGTTCTCCAAACAATTGGATAAATTAAGTAAAAGAAGGCAGGATGCTTACAAGCAGTGGCAGCAACATTAAGGTCAAAAATTCACAATTATGTCATCAGATAAAGGCACTCATTTTTGTTCATAAGTAGTATAACAAATTAGTAAAACATTAGGGATCACCTTTTTTTGGGTAGAAGCTCTAATTCTTACGTGACTGCTCTCGTGCTTTATTGGAAGTGTACAGTTATATTGTAAAAGTAAATACAAAAAAGAATATGCAACTGGGCTGAATTTCTTTAGTGTTTGATAGGAATGGTTGGACTTGATGATCCAGTGGGTCTCTTCCAACCTGGTTATTCTATGACTCTATGTGCTTCTGTGGTTATTAACACATCAACAATCCTGACATTGTTACTGTGCATATATATGCTAATATGCTGCCTGCATTAGTACAGGGATATTTTGAATGAACTCAAAATGGAGCATACTGAAGGATTTGAGTAGCATATTGCCCCTCAAACACTGCTGTGCTGCCCCTAGGTTTATCTCTGGTGAGTGTTTTTATCCCTTTCAAATCTATTTCACAGTTCCTTCAGTGAACCTTCATGTCATTTAACTTGTTGATTTCCTCAGGAGCAACCGGCAGGCCACAGGTTGAATCTGCCCCAGTAAACTCTCCCATTTGATCTGTGGTCTTTATTAGAGAGAGAAAGCTGCCTGAGTGCACAACTCGCGTCTATTACCATGAAAGGAACAAGACAGAAATTGCAGCTACTCTTATGGGTGGGCTGCCTCATGCAGCCTTCCACCTTAAAAAGCAGAAGTAGCAGCCTAGATCTCTAGATCACAAAGCTGCTGTCCTACAGTAGCCACTGCTACTGACCAACTCTATCAAGTGGGTATAAAGGGGTTTAGCATCTACAAATATTCTGCAAGGATGTGTGGAGCACAAAATCGAGAAATCATCTTCATAAGCCAAAGATGACAATTCAGTGAAATCACAGGCTATGTTTGGGTATTTATTTAGGGTCCTGTCCTCTCTCATGCGATCATGTGGAAGACTTACTTCACTAACACTGTATCAAAACATTATTCTTCTCTTTTGTTGTTTCTGAACAAGACTGAAAAAAATTGTAGCTCTTGTAGTGAGGTGCAGCAGCACAGCTGGAAGGAAAAAAATGAATCTTTTCTATTACTAGCTTTCTAGAAAATATTATTTTGCTACTTAACAGTATGTTTTGATCCTACATTGAGCTTTCCAAGTGTTCAAATACTGTATCAGTGCTGGTAGAGTTAGGAGAAGTTATTTCTTGAAAAGGTAATAGACTTCTGAGATGTGGCTGACTTAAATACTTCTAGCAGACTGGCAAGGCTAAACATAGCACAACTATTTTCAACTCTGCCACTACTGTTCTTCATTTTAATTGATTGTAAACATTTGCCATGATAGAAAGCAGAATTTATAATCTACTATTCCTTTCACAATTCTAGTAATCTTTTTTCTTGTACAACAACACATCTTATTAACAAACATTTTTGTCTGTTAATACACATAAAAGCTGCAGATAAATGAACTCTGTGCAGGAAAAAGAGACAATGTATGAGAAAAAGGGTTCTTTTGTCTGTTTTCCGGTTTTTTTAGGGCACAGTAGAAACTCAAGAGAGGTCAACCAAATTTTGTCGTAAGCATAAGAGCTCCCGTTGTGCAGAAATCCAAAAGGAGGTGGAAAAAAAAATCAATTGTAAAAAATTTTCAAACGCTGAAAATGAACTAATCATCTATAGGTACGTTGTAATGGTTACTAAAACAAAGCACATTAGCTTACTTTATTTCAGGAGTAATAATTTCTGCTGCTAAACTGTCCGAAGGTTCTTGACTTTCCAGAGGCATCAACCCTGGGTTACGAAAAGCAAAAAATTTAGCAAGCAGACCTGTAATTTGCTTTACAAGATCAGAAGTAAACATTGTTCCAGAAATTAGGTTTTAGAGTTATAGTAGACAATGGAAAATGATACCAAGTCAGCCTTCAGCAAGACACAGACAGGCAAAATTTCATTTGGAGAATAATAATTATCTCTGTCTTCATTCTGATTAATTAATTTATTGATATATTTTCTTCTCATTTGTTTACAAACAAACTACAAAGCTGTGCAACTCTACGCTTAGAAACACATTACAACAAATAAAACATCATACACACAAGACAACTTAGTATCTCTTTAAAGAAAATAATTTAAACACACAGAATCCAGACGTGCATTATAAAAGTGTCACACTGGGGAGGAGACACAAATTTCTGATTAAAATAATGTTTGAAGTTTTCAAATGCTTAAATTGTTATGAATAGCTGAAGCAGCTTTTCATTGCTGATCCCTTACATTTATTCCGTGCTAAACAAAAGCACATTAAATATTCTCCAAAACAGTTCTGTACACTTTAGAAAAGATACATTTAATCTTATTACTCCTTTACCTGTAGTGGTGAGTTGACCCTCCTGAGCTTGTACACATCTAAGCTCTTCAATAGTTTCTTTCAAAGAATCCCTTTCTGTTCTTAATCTCTGAATAATTGGAAAGAGAATGAACATAAGTCTTGGTACTAGAAAGTCATCTTTAACCGTACATAAGTTGACAAAAGGCACAAGCTTTCAACACTTTAAAAATAATTTAATAAGGCTCTAGAAATGTTTTTCAAATTATGGCATCCCAGTATCTTGTAACAGAATAAAAATAAATACTATACGTTCCACATGAACAATAGGTTTTTTGAGAAGAATTGCTGCTCAATATTATACTTATGCAGGTAAAATTATAAGGCTTGCAAAATCAAGATATTAGTGACACAAAGTTCTGGTAACAGGTAGTAAACAATGTCCACTAGGGCCACTCAGTCATGCTCTTTGTCCCCTCATTAGGGCTGGCTCCAAAGGGAAAGGAAATGCATTAAGAGACCACAGACAAACTTTTCCCTCATCAAGACACCAAGGTTTAGCCAGGAGTAAAACAAAAAGCAGATGAGTACCTAGTCAACATAACAAACTGCAATAACTTAATTTTGTTTGTCTTTCAGCAGTGAAAGTATGAGCAGTATTTCCATATCTTCTTCTTGCTGTTTGTCAACTGGACATGTCATTCATCAGCATCTTAGCTATCAAAGAACACTAGCTGCTCAATCCAAAGAGAACTGAAGAGCAGGACTGGAAGGCCTTGGGATCTAGATAGATGTGCACTTCAGTTGCATCTGGCAATCTCTCAATTTGGCACAAATCTCCTTTCGGCAGAAAATAAGAATCTACAGGTAGTATCAAGTTTCTGTCCAAAAAGCTGCCAAGATGAAAAAATGGAAGGAGAAAACGGCAACTACGTAAAAATACAAGATGCATTTTGCTCCAAAATTGGACATCTCCATTACTGCTAAAAGGTCCGGGACAGACCTCAACTATTGACAGTCTGATTCAGATGCATTTTGTATTTCAACACAAAATGAAGCCAGGACTTGGAATCACTTCAGCAGAGAACATTTTGGTGAGATGCGACAGACGCTTCTGCTATATTTCGGAATCCTGCAAGGTGAACTCTGGTGCAGCTGCCAGATTGATCTGAATAAAGTATATACTCTGTTAGCACTGAAATTCATTTCACAAATCCCACAGATGAAAGTAGTAGTTTTACCACAATACTACAGAAGAAGAGCCATACAGACAAGTGCTAAAATACAGCCGCTGATTCACTCCAGTCTGCTACCCTCAGGTCAGAGAACACCAAGTTAATTAATCAAATGCCAGAATATTTTAGTAAACAGAAAAAGGTCTAAGGGTTCACTTGTATACTGCAGACAAAGTCAACTCATCAGATCTTCTTAGTATTTATCATACAACACACCATAGAGGTAAAATGTCAAGCTCCCTAGCTGAAGATACTGAACATGTTATCACACTTTGGTAGAACATAAATACAAGGACAAAATCAGTTTAAATAACTGTTTCCAAAACATAACTGATACATTGCCACTAGGTAGCTTGTGACCCGTAACATTACTGACAGGTTTTTGAAAACAGGGAACAGCAAGAGTAGGTAACACAGTGAATCACTGCTTCAAATGGTGAGAGATTTCAGCTGTAATCTGCTTCTTACAGATGCATATCCATTCAAAAGAATGCACTGAAAAACAACATCGACCCCCAAAAAATGCTGTTTGCCCAGGTGCAAACCAGAAAACTATATGACAACAATCTGCAATTCAGATCCTTTGTGCAAGATGAAATGGTCCACCAAGCAATGGGTAAGCCACAGACACAACCTTACCATTGTCAAACATAATATAACTAGAAAAAGAAACTTTAAATAAGGAGCAGGAAAGAAAGCCAAAGCACAGTACAAACACAGTTACTATGGGCATTCCAATCTGAACTGAAGAGCAGATGGAAGTGATATTGAGGACAAGCATCCACAATTGTTTGAAAATTTATTAAAATACAGATATCAAAGACCTATGAACAGAAAACAAATGAAAACTTTCAGTTCAAATGGTATTCAAGTTGGGGGGTTGGAAATTCTGGAAACAACTGGACAGGAAACATGACTGTTGAGGGAAAAGCCTACAGAGATTCTAACTGATGGATAGATTGACTTACTTATAATGAGCCTAAGAAATTGCTAACTCAAATTCTGGCCTTAGCCTGAGATGCTTGTGTGTATGTTCCTAAGAAACAAGCAAAAACAAACTGGTGAGAAAGAAGTGTAAATTAGAAGACCAAAGCATCAGTTTTGGTTAGAGGCTAGAGCAATTAACTGCAGAATCACTAGCAGCAAAAGACAGAGAGAAGGAGAATAAATGGGTATCCATCCTGTGTATTCCATATTGGCACTACAAGGCAGATCAACAAGGAGCTGTCATAAAAGGCAAAATCATCACAAAGGACGTGTCCCACAACATGACTCCTAAGCATCCTGCTGCAGTAGTCATGACTCCACAGAGAAATATGCTAATGGTACCTCAAAGAAAAAACTTTCATCTTCAGAAAAAAATGCAACAGGAGTTTAGTTCTGGGATGATACTGCAGAATCCCTAATTTAAATAGCTTTTCAGAATATATCACAATTACCCTGGGTGCTTATTAATCTTCTCATGGTTAGTGGTCAGGAAACAACTTCATATCCCAAGGATGAACACTTCTTCCTCTTAAAATGAGGTTGCGTTACGCTATTGTACAGTCACTTTAATACATGCTGTACAGTTCTTAGGCTTAAAAAGGATCTTGTATATAAACAACAGAAAATTTTAAGTGAAAAGACTTCCTAACTTAAAAAGCTTGTGAAGTGCTAGCTATAATTACTGTATCTCTGTGTTACAAAGCACACAAAGTTTCTATCACTACTAAGAAAATAACACCTTGGCACTTACATCTTTTTCTTTTTGAAGGCTGTCTACTTTTTCTTTCAGTCGTTTGCATTCATAATCTAATTTATCAGCTTTCTTGGATTCTTCAGATAACCTGTTTTGTAGTTCAACTGCCTGTGAGAACAAGAATCAATAATTTGTCTAAAAATATTAATATTAAAACAAAATACACAAGACAAAAGTAGCCAATTACCATGCACCATGAGTCATGTTGCAAACAAGTGAAATAGTTACCTACAGGACATACTAAAACCTGTTTTCATCAGTTGTTCAGTGTTTCAGCAAAACCAACAGCATTCAAATACTAGGTCTTAGCACAAGCAAAAGAAGCAAAACCTGTGAAATATTTTCATTACATCTAAAATCAAGAATTTAGGCCCAAGCGTGGCTTACAGGAAAAAGCTATTTAGTTCTTTGGGTCAAAGAACCTATGAAAAGTGGAAAAATTATCTTGATTTCTCAGAGGCCTAGTAAAAAGAAAAAGCTCTGAAGTAAATTATGTACACCTTTTGTTAGCTCTATTTCACAAGTCTCATTCAGAATACAACTACTAGTTTAGGCAGCCAGGTAGCACTTCTTAACCTGAGATTTTTGTAACAATTTTTCATACTCTAATATAAAGATACAGCCACAAGCTCATAAACAATTTTCTTTACTTCAGGAAGAAACATTGCTAACAAAGTCATATATACACTCCAACTACAAATCAGTGAAGAGCTTTTAAAATTAAATGAACAGGAATCTAAAAGCTGAGCAGAAATGATCAGTGATCAGGAAACAAATGACTACGTCTTGCCAAAACTTTCAGCCTTTACTAGCAAAGGTTCGTTTCCAGAATGTTAGTAAAGCTCATAGTGCAGAGAGTGTAGAAGCAAGTAAGCTAAATAAATTCTAACCTGCAAAAATAAAGGCTGAGTGAAGACTCAGCTAAAGATATATTGCTTATTCTGAAACAATTAATACAAAGGCTTTTTCATGGCTTTTATATTACAGAGAAAGTGATCAACTTACATTGTGAATCAATGCAGTAGTCATACCTAGATTAAGGCTGCCTACTGGTTCTAATTACCTTTTATTTTCTATGTATATAGCTATAGCAAAATAACTTAGCAGGCCTAAAAATCTGCATGGTCTTAAGTCTTAGAAGAGGACTTAGGACTTGGCAGTTGATTTTCTTAATGGTTGGAAGAAAAGCACAGCTGTGGCATTTCTGAGATTATTAGACTGAAAAAAACAATATAAGTTTTACATTTGGAAATACTTAGTTTCTCAGATGTGACATCTGTCACTGGGGCTATCAGAATAACTGCAGGTACCAAAAAAAAAAAAAAAAAAAGAAAAAAGAAAAAAAGAAAAAAAAAAGCAAGCAGGTCTTCTCCTGTGATTGTGCTCCCACTTGCAAAACAGGTGTATTTTAACCTCAAATGGAAACAAATGCATTCATGTTTGAAATCACTTATGCAATGGTAATGATATGTAGAAAAACAGCAGGAAATAAATTATCTTAATTCAGGATGTGGGAGTGTATAGGAAAATATACAGCTACATGGCAATGCAGAAGATTAAAAAAAAATGAACCATCACATTTACTGAGCATTATTTGACATGTGGAATGAGAAAAGCAGGTATCTTGCAGCAAATAAACGCAAGACATATTGTTAAAAATATATTAGAAAGCACATGCACAAAGGGGCTGAATTAAAATTACAAAAAATAATCCTAGAATCTTCACATTTTAATTCTTTACACTGCAATAAAAACTTTCTTACGGAATGCTTCTAGATGAACAAAACCTCTTAAATATAACTTAAGAAATGCTATTACATCTCCCAGCACAGCACACCACCAACAACCTTATCTCACAGAAACTGCTGGGTGGGGTGAAGATGCGATTTCCATGCAGCTCAGTATAGGAGTTTGAACAAAACACCTTCAACTGCACAGCACAGAGCTTCTAAGCCAAAGAAATAACTCCTCTGATGACATTATCAAGAGTGAGTTTGCGTCTTTCACACACTAGACGAGACATATTCCACTACAGAGGCACACTAATGTTCAGTAGTAACATAACACTGGAATCCTTACACCTGGCTTAATTCTTATAGCACAATTCAGGATACCCAGAAATTAATTTTGTGACAGCTGATGATTCACAGGCAGGTCTCACAAGGAGCCCAGCCTTATAGGCAAACACACTGTGTACTCATTTTGAGGCACTGTGGTTATGTGAAGAAATCTGACGTCTGTAATGAGATACCTGAGATTTATTCCAGTCTCAGCCAGTGGAATACATGGTACAAATCTAGAGCTCCCCAAACATTAAATCCTATCCATAAAATATAAGGAATTATGAAGAAAAGGAGGAGTACTTTTTGCAGCACAAACAATGGGACTGCCCCTTCCAAAATCGTTATAGCTGGTGAAATAAGAATGATAAGAAGCATACGTCAAGGTTACTCAAATACATCATGTATTCAGCTGTCCAGAGCAGTGACATGTTTGCTGCCAGTAAACATGACACTATTTGTGTGTGAAAGGCCCCTGCTTTCTAAATTTACTTTTTCTTTGATTGACTGTTATTTCAACATTTTTCTTGTCCAAGTTTTTGATGGTCAAGTGCGGGGGAAAAGTTACCAAGACTTAAGGACATACATTATTGCTTCTGGGCTTGCAGTGTTGTTAGTCGTTTCTGCATTTCGATCCTGCTCTAAGCTAACATATAGGGATCCTTGTACCAGGACTGTTTAAGCTTATGAGTAGGCAGAAACAGAGCAGGCAAATGGGGCTCTCTCTGGTCCTGTTATAAGAATCCCAGAATGATGTTATGTAAATGTAGTGCAGAAGCACAGCAAAAATTTAAGCACAACTTCCACATTTACAGAAACAGAGTCACAGGACACTTTGATAAGCAGGAGGATAAACAGACGCCTTTCACTACAGAAAGAGTAATGGTGACACATTTTATACTTTGCTGCATGCATACAAACAACAAGAATGATATGCAACCTTCTCTCTTCCTAACTGGACAAATTCAGACATATCAGACAAACCAGAACCTTGAAGAAAAAGAAGTTACTTAACGACAGGATTAACCTACCTCAGCTGCGGCGTGTTCCCCACTGCTGGAAATTTGTAAGTGAGAAGTGGATATGTTTTCTGAAAGAAGAAGCTCTAATTCAAGCCCCACTACTGAATATGAATTAGGAATAATTTGAGAAAAAAAATCTTAACATCTGTTTAATTTTTAAAAGTAAGATACACTGTTTATTGGCAAATGAATGAAAAGGAAATAATGGTAAGAAATGTAGAAAAGGAGGAAAAAGAAAGTACCTACAGAAACATGGAAGCCTTCCAACCAGAAGTTGTTTGTTTATGATTTCTGTTTTAGTTTGTTCATAATTTCTTTTTTAGTTTGAGGTATCTCCATATTATGCTGAGAAGGTGTTGAACAATACAGAAACTTGTTGCATTGATGATGCCTGTTCTTACCTGTCTCTTGTACATTTCCAACTGACTGCGTGCTGCATTGGCCTTCCTTAGTTCTTCTTCCAGGCTCACAGTATTTTGCATGTACATCGTATTCTTCTCTTCTAAGAGTTTCACTTGCCGTCGCAAATCACCCAGGTCTTCCAATTTCTTTTTGTATGACTCTACCTGGCTTTCTAACTTGGCTACTTTATCAGAAGAATGCCTGGAGGGACAGATTTATATCAAATTTGTTCTCTGAAAACTAACAAAATGAAACGCCCTGAAGCTTCCTCAGTATTTTGTCTAGATGCAGAAGACATTCTGAGACATCATGGTGAGAACAAGAGAGCAATCACATCCTCCTGTTACTAATGTCTTCACTTTTAAATTGCCTGCTTCCCTTCCAGAACTTTTGTCAACTCAAAGACCTGCTGATGGAAATACTTTTAGAGACTATCACTCTTTATAATACAGCCTCTTTATCTGCTTCCAATCTTAAAATAGCAGTTAAAGCATATTTCACTCCCACCCATCTCCTTTCAATTCTAAATCAATCCTCAGACCTGCATTTTACAAGAGTAAAGAATAAAATTTTCTATCCTTCAATTTGCTTTAATAATAGCTAGGAATAAAAACATGAAGATCCATCTCTTAGCAGCATACGCTTGGTGACACTGAGGTACCATAACAGCTTGCAAGTCTAATTACCTCTAAATAATTGAAACACCAGCATCTGTTCACAACGTGTCAGAGTTCTCCCAATCCACCTACCGCATTGTCAGGACAGCCACAGCCCTCAGCCCCAGCTACTCGCACCCTCACTACTATTACTGTCCTCAATTCCATTTTAGAACTAACCTATTTACAGGTTCAATTTCCCATCGATCAGGAGAATCTCTCATTGAAGCAAGAATCAATTTACAGGTCACTGGGGCAAGCCAAATCTCCTTAATCCGCAATGAAGAGTAAAGACACTCCCTGGTGCAAGGAATTACTCTTTAAATCCATGCTGCCCACACGGTTTATGAAATTGGGCAGTTTGACAGTTTCATTCCTGATACTCATTCCTGGCAGAGGAGGTTAGGACATACAGCTTTGGTGGAAAGCTGCTGGTGAATTAGAAAAGGTAGTATTAAGATAAGCCTTGCTAGTTTTGCTAGATAAAGTAATACAGGTGGGAATTATGCTCCATAGTAAAAAGGATGCCCCACCTTATAAACTCCTAGCATCATCAAATCAAGACAACTTTGGGAGCTTAGTGGAATAGAGAGTTTTAATAGATGTTGTTTATATTTGCATTATATGATGAACCGAAAGTGCCACCCAAAGCCCAAATAATGCAAACCCAGGAAAGGGTCTAGTTCCCTGATGAGAGCATATGCTTAAGTCTCAATGAAGGTGAGTAAAGAACACTCAAGAGACCAGTGAATGACTTGTTATAACCAGATGATGGTGTGGGATTGCTAAGGTTACTGGCAGTTATTGATTAGGTACACTACAAATAACAAATTTAATTAAGCAGAATTGTGTGGTGGTCTGTGTACTTAAAGGGAGGATTCAAAAGAACCTGGTACTGAGAAAGCATTTTATTAAAATTATTCAAACAAATGCTAATGAAGACTAAGTACACAAATTCCCCGGATTAAAAATTAGTAGTTAAAAAGGATTAATAGAACAGCATTTACCTAAGTACATCTATCTCATCCTTCAAAGACTGAGCCTCCTCTGCCAATGCAGTAAGCTCTTCTGTTTGTTGTCTCAGTTCAGCAATTTCCTTTTCTAGTTCTTCACAGCGTATTCGATAGTCATCTTTGGCAGCTTCTAATCTGTTGAAATGAAGTAAAACATCAAATAACTTCTCGGCCTGAGTCACAGTTACCTTTCCTCCTCCTCCTCTCTAAAACACATGAAATGGCCTTCTGGTGCAGTGAAGGAGAACAGCAGTTCAATGTGATTACTCAAAAACATAGAAGTAGATTGCCTTTTTTTGATTATCTCAATTTGACATCAGTCTTCCTGTTTGAAAGATCATAAGATAATGCATGTTCTCAGAAAGACAAATCATGATTTTTTTCTGTCATGGTGATTTTTCACAATGGAAGCTTAAGCAGAAATTTCCACCTTTTTTCATTTTGGGGCATACAGAGTCTGAACATAATTCAACTCCTACATGCCTTCAACAATACTGACCTGATTGTCAGATGTTCTGAACTCTGCAGACCTCTCACCAGGGTGACCTAACTTATCTACTTAATTACTCATAAAGAATCTGTGTCTCCCCACTGCCTCTGAAGAACCAAGTTACACATTTAGTTATCAAATCAGCAAGTAAAGAGCTCAAGCTAAAGGTTCTGGAGCAAACTACTTACACACAAGACACACAGGCAAAGCTGCATTAACCTAGCAGTGAACAAAGGGGTAAGAAGATCTGTCAAAAGCATTTTGAATGAACAGAAGAGGATACAATTTGGAACATGAAGTCCTATTGTGATTTTGATCTGAAATTAAAATGAAAGCAATCCAGAAGGAAATATAGGCTTAAGAGAAGTATTCTATCCGTTAATTCAAGAATTCATTAAAAGAATCTACAAGAATGGAGATAGCCCATTCCAGTCTGCCACCAGACACTACATGCTATGAAGGCAGAGGAAGGAGGCATAGGAGGATAGGAAAGGAGTCTCACAAGTGAAAAGGGTTTAGAAAGACCTTCAGAGCCTGAAACTAGAATAACAGGCAGTGCAGGTATTCATACAGGGAGAAAAGCTGTTAAAATAGGAATTGATAAGAGAGACACTCAGGTAGGAATCATACTAGAGCATGGAGATAAAAAAGGAGAGATAGAAGGCACCACCAGAGAGACTTCACTACATTGCAATGAAGAAAACCAGGTACTAGGCACTGTAAAATAGGAACACTGAAGATTTTTCAAGAAATTGAAGGAGAGGGTGTGTCTGGATATGCAGGAAAGACTTAGTAAAAACAAGAGAATTGGCAAAACAGGTGAAAAAAGGCAAATTATATGGCAGCTGTCACACACATTAGAAAAGGGTAACCAGAACAGCACAGAAAGAGAAGAAAAACTGGCAACACAAAGAAATACTGTATTTTCAGTCACAAGGGATAGTGATTAACAAGAATGAAAAGACGATGGCGTAGTGGACCAGCTTTCTTGTCTAACAGGCTTACACAGCAGAGTACACTTGCAATTTGTTTGCAGACTCAGAGAAGGACACACTTTGATGTATAACATGACCTGTAGTACTGCCCATAGCAAAGTTTCAGCTAGGACTTCCTATACCATAGAAGTACAATCAAAATAATATACACAAAGTAAAGCATGCTACTTTTCAATCTCACCGATTTTAAAAAGCACTGGTGAAATGATTGCACACAACTAAAAAAAGTTTTATAGAACAGAGTGACAGGCATACAGCATTTCAGCATCAGGAAATTATGAATATTTTTCACACTGGAGCTTGTAAAGAGGTAAATCACAGCACTGTAAAAAAGTTACTATTGCAGTTATACCACTCATTACGCTAATACGTAACTGCCAGCAGAACCAGAAGTATATAAAAATAATTTCTGTTGCCATCTACAAACAAACACTCTAAACAAGTATAGCTTTTCTACCTGAATGTTTCCTCTTGGAGTTGTTCTAGTTGTGCCTGCAGCTGAAAGTGCCTACGACCTGCAGGGCTGTTCGGATCTTCAATAGAATCAGATTGAGTTAAACGTTCTATCAAAATCTGGTTTTCAGCAACCAAACTGCTTTTCTCCTCCTGGAGGGCTGCAACCTGTTGTAATAAAAGCATAAACGGGAATAACTGAGCTACCCAGCAATAAAAAAAAAAAAATATTTTTTTTGTGTACATAATGAAGCATCAACACAATCCACAAATGGAAACAGAGTCTTCAGTAATCACATTTTACAAGAATATACTATAACATTAACAGATATTCAATTGTGTGATGTAATCAACATATTGCAACATAATGGGTGATGTACCACACAGAAAATGTAAATATTCTTAACTGTACAAGCATCTAAAAAAACCAAGTCACAGTTACCAGATAACTTCATTGTAATGAGGTCTGCATACTTTGCCAGCAAACAAATAAAACTAGCCCTCCAGAGGGAAGCTTTAAAAACCAATTTCCAAAAGAAACAATTCCTATTCATCACATAGAATAGCTAGGTCTGGATGTGTCCCTCCTAGATTTTTTTTTAAATCCAGTGACCAATTTCAAACAGACGTGAAGCAGGAACACAGTCCGAAAGGTGACTCAGCAAAGAACCCAAAGTGTTGCAACTCAAACAACAGTTGAAACATGGGTTCATATATTATTAAACAGTATAAAATTAAAGTGCAGGAGAAGGAGGGGAAGAGAGGGAACATGAACTCTTCAACAGAAAGAAGTGGTTCAATAAGAGCTTGAATCATCCAAAACACCAAAATCAATGCTGACACACAAATCAGCTTCATTAATTCTAACAGTTACTGAACTGCCTGCAATAGCCTAAGTTATACTACAAAGTAAGGCTACAATAGCAAAGCCTTTCAGGGTCCCACGTTACACTCCTCATGCCCTCCAGATGAGGTACACTTGATTTACAGTAGGGCTGAGCCTAAATCCATAGGCAACTCAGACTTCAGTAACTTCTGACTGGGATTTAACCCTTAAATGAAACTGTTACTGCAGTATAATCTCAGGTAGTTCTCTAATGCAAGAGCTGAGCCACACAGCTCAAGCCTTTCCGACCTCAATGAAAAAGTTTTGTTAGCATGAATCATGTTGGCACTGGTAACATTGCAACAAGATAAGAAAACAATGAAATACACCCTGCTACCACAAGCAAAATAACTACTGTGCAATTTTCACCTACCTTTTAAAAATCATGTTGTCATATCATACTTCTCATTTCCAGCTGCCTGAAAATTAAAACATAACCTTCCCATTTTAAAATTAATATATAAAATACAGCAAACCTACCTGCATATCTAACTCATGACATCTCTGGGCAATTTCTTCTTTTATTGCTAGTGCTTCATTTAATTCTTCTGTAGTTTTCTTCAGCTACCATAAACAACAAACATTTATAGTTCGTCATTCCCTGTGAAGTGTCTAAAACTATTCCAAACTACATGACTGTAAAATTGTTTTTACATTTGTGTAATATATTAATTTTTTTAAAAAATGGAGGCAATTCTGCTTTCATAAAAACCACGTAAGTAGATATTACTGTTTCATTTGTGTGGTAGTAAAAAGTACACACATCTATAAGTAATGTTTAGTCTTATAAAAATACATTAGAACTATCACATCTGTTGTACAAATGAAGGGAAAAAACCCTGAAGAACTAAGATGTGAAGAACTCAGCAACTCTGTACACTGAAAAAATTGTCAATACCACTTTTCTTTATAAATGCTAAGAATGCATAATTTCAGTTTTCAATCTACTTTTCAAATAGAGATAGACTGGAAGGTATAATACAGGGTATGGATAATTAGGGTAAAATGCTTCTAGTCACTGGAAGCTACAACAGGAATACCACTAACACAGGAAAGGAGAAGCCTACTCTTCTGAAAAAAAGCACTGACTCCTCTAAGCTGTGGGAAAATATTCAGATACTTTACACCAAAGTTTTTATGTTCAAAGTTTTCAAAGTCTTCAAAGGTTTTATCTTGCAAGTTCACACATGAACGCAATTAAGTTAGTATAAACTACTACAAGAATATTGGCTTGGAAAAAGAGGTGCATGCATATTATGTATACAAAGATGCATATATGCATTATTATATATAATGAATTTTAGATGGGCTTTCTCAAACAGCACACCATTGTATCTCATTTTTTCAAGTTTATTTCTCAATGGCCTGTTGACATACAAAAATTAACTTCATTTGCCAGAATTGACATACTTCTGTAAAGGATGACAGAGGAACAAAAAGAACACCACTGTACTATACTTCTTAGTTAGAAAAAAAGAGAGGAAGTAGGATAGTGTTAACATGAGGTTAAGCTAGTATAAAAGTAACCATGTCTGTATATTCTTCAAATTTATCAGGGAAGGATTCTCTTCGAAAACTTCTCTGTATGTTGTAACCATTCTTGTAAGTGCCTTAAGGATATCTGAGCCACATCTATGGCATTTTTTAAACTGACTTTGGGAGAAGGAACTGGCAAAAAATAGCTCTAATCAAATACTACACTTTTTTAAAAATCTTCTTTCTCAATTCCCAAATATTTGCACTGGTCTGCAGTTCTGTTATATGACATCATAGAATACATTTGTTTTCAAAACTGGGGTTTTCTGTCCTTTAAATAAACAAAATGGGTAAACTCAATATATGAGGCAAAAGGACTTAAAATAGTTTCCCACTTCTTATTTGAATATTCCACAAACCTCTTTCACAATTAAAAAAAAGAGACAGATTTCTTAATAAGGCAAAATGATTAGGCATTGATGTACTAAGACTGAAGGAAAAGAGACATCTAGTCTTAGATACCTGCCGATCAAGGTCAACGTAAGCATCATTTCCCACAGAGACTGGAGATTCTTTACTCATCAACTGCAATTAGATCACATGGGATTAGAAAAAGCATGGATTTACTATTATATTACAAGTTTAGCGTCAATGAAATACCAAGCTAATGTTAACTTGGAGTTTAATTTGAAAGTTTTTGACTTGACTTTAATATATGATATATTCAGAAACAACCACAATCTTCAAAGACAACAATCTTCAGAATTTACAATATTTAAAACTCTGTAAAAGAAATTTTACATCACCATCTTTTCTTCTGAAAATGTGCCTTCTTCATCTGTGATGCAACCTACAGTACACCCTTCTAAGTACCTTAACGTCATTTGGAATAATGTTAGCTACTACACAAGACCCGCCTTTAATTGTTCTCCACCAATGTTATTTAGGTCATGTAGCAGTTCACGTTAATTTATTTAACTGAAGTTGTGGACATATCATCTCAACTAACTGTGTACAATAAAGACCATAGAAATTACTGTTCTGGAATTGTCTGTAATTTGCAGATTTAAAAAAATCTACAAAGAGTACTCCTGAAACTAGTATTACAATTCCTTTTATACTAGCCTATATTAATGCAAGAATGGCTTGTAGAAAACATTACTTTCAGCCATGACTTTAAAAAAAAAAAAAAAAATGAAAAAAGCAAGTCTTCCAAATCCAAATTGACTGAGGTGTTTACCAGAAGATAAAAAACTGATAAAAAATTAAATTTTCTTTCAGTAACCCACTGATCAGTTACACAGTTACTTAAAAGTTACATCAAATGCAACAGAAGATATACTGGAAGACCTCCTCCCACACATTTCCAGTAAACCTATTAAGGTGAAGTCATTACTTGAATGTGTAAGACACAAAAAGGAACAGTTTTCCAAGTAAGCACTACAGAACCACACCAATGGTTTCTCTCATACTGTCCAAACACAAAAAAGGTTTTATGAATCCTCCAGTGACACAACTCATGGAATTTACAATAATAAAGGCCCTATCATAACCAAATTCAGGAAAAGATTTCTTTCCTAAGGCATCCTGTCCAGTCTGGACACTTTCTCCAGAGCCAGGGCTTTCTTTATTCCTTCCAGAAACCAGTGTCTTTCCATTACTTTTCACTGGTCAAGTTTCTCACATACAACAGCACAGACCTTTCATTTCTTATGCATCCTTTCTGTTTATACCACTGTGTACAACAGCAAATCTGTCTGACATTTACATAATTCAAATATTTATACACTTACTTTGCTCTCCCTTCCCTCAGCTCCTTAACTGGGATCTAGCTGCATACTACGTGGTTAGATTCATCCATCTGCCTTCAGCAGTCCTTCTCAGTCTTTGACAATCTTTGATGCTAACTGGTAAATTCCTTCCATTTTGTCAGCGTCTTTACTAAGACAAACTACTCCAAAATGAAGTACTCCATGGTTCTCTGCAACAGTATTAGGAAGTCCCTAGCCTCAGATCTGAAGTCACATGTCTTTTCCATTATTATATAGAGTGGAGTTTCAAATTTGTATTTAATTTAGACCATGGTATCCAAGATGATTATCATTTTGCCATCTCAAACAAGAATTGTCAATTTTTCTCTGCTCAGTGATGTTTATACATGTTTTGATTACTTTGTTTCACTAGCTACTGTTTAAATCTTTTTACGAATTACTAACAGGCATATCCATATTAACCAGTCACTGAACTTTTCTCTCTATTCTATATCCCACAACACTGTATACAAACACAATTTAGGATTACTAGGTAAATTCTGTCTGTAAAGCCAATACTTTCCAGCTGGCAGGTTCCATGCACCATGCAGCCTGCAAGAGTGTACAGCATGTCCCTGACAGCCACCACCCATTTCTGGCCCTAGTACAACTTCCTCTTTGGAAACGCAGTTTAGCAAGCCTGCCCAAGACTTACTGCAGGAGGAACACAAGAGGCTGCACAACCCACTAGAGGCCACTGTGGTGTTGCTGCTTTCTGTGGAATTCTGTAAATGAAGCAGGCCCAGGCCAATAACATAATCTCTTTATTCTTCAACACGTTTTGCCACCTCTCCCAGAACTTCCTAACCTTGAGAACCCTTAGCAGAAGTGTCCAGAAAAGGGAACATTATGTAGAAAAGGATTAGATGGTGCAGATGGGTGTAGTGTGAACATTATGCAGGCTGTGAATTTAATTCCAAGAAGTGCATTATGGTAAGTGTGCATGAAACAACTGTGGGCAAGAGCCACAGACATATGTCCAGATGAGTGACTCAATGCAACAAAAATTATCTTGCAGTCTTATAGCCTGTGATATGGTAGGGAGCTAAAGAGTAATCTAATAGATTGTGCTATATCCAGTCGCATGACCAGGAAAGGAACAGAAACAAAATGGCCAGATTACTCACAAGTAATACAGGAATCCAAGTTTTGACCATTAGCTAAGGAGTGAGGTGAAAAGGGAGAGTTATCAGGGTGAAGGAGTGTCTCCGTCTTTTCCCTACATATCTCCCCAGACACCAAAGTGGACAATGGTATATGTAAGCAAATGTCTTGACTGTGCTCTGCTTCTGGATTGACTCTATCCGGTTTCTTGCCCCTAATAGCAAACATTTTACTGTAAACAGCACATGTATAAAAGTATAACTCCACCCACCTATCAAAACTTCTCTATGCATAATAAGACTCCCTGAAAAAAATCAAGAAAATTTTTGCTGAATACTGCATCAGGATTCCAGATAGATACGTATGTCAACTCAAAACCTTCCATCCAACTGAAAAATACAAGGTAAAAGTCTTGTCTAGTTTCCCCTATTCTTCACTTTGTTTCTTGCCAATCAGCATTCTTGGATACCACTGAAGTTTAGAGCTTCAAAATGCTCATTTCGTCAGCTATGTTCTCAACAGCTGATTAGCTCTTCCTGTACTGTTTATTACTAATCTGCTGGTACTAGTAGGTTGTAAGAATTTTTTGAGCAAATTTCCTAACTGTGTTCTGCTATGCATCTCCTCTACTTACAAACTCACATTCAGAAAAACTGAAATACTGCTATGGTTCTAGTTCTTCACATGCAACCTGCAAATGTTACAAGATTACATAAGAAGATTAATAAGAACAGTCTTGGGAGCTATGAGTTAATACCAACACCTTTGAGTTTAGAGTGGCAAACTAATTCATGTGTATTTCAACTGGCTGATAGAAGAATGAAATGCAGAAGAAAGTGGCCTTCTCATTTTCTCTCCACAGCTGCAAGTTTTCTTTTCAGGAGTAAACTATAGTTTGGTATCTACCTTCACAATTTTGCAGGAACGGAACTTATTTTCAGCTCCATACTCACAATTTAGTTTAACTATAACATCACACGCTATTTTCACATGGACGATGATGTCCAAGTACAGTAAATTTTACAAGTAAACTGATTATAAAAAAGGAAATCAAAAAAGCACATGCAGAATCAAGGAACCGCATTAGGCCTCTACAATAGAAGGAGGAGTATGTTTAAGAGCTTCCTACAATGAAAAAGCTAGCAACAAGCATTTACTTTCCCTGTTAATCCTTTGCATCTACACACTTTCATACTCATATCTTTGGTATTGTGTCTTACAAAATACTTGTAGATCTGCTAATTTTATATTAACCTTCACTTTTTAACTGCTTTCCTTGTGAAATGTGGACAAGTTGTGTTGTCATAGTTACATAAAGATTACTGCAGGGGTAAAACTGTCACAAAATCTGCATGCATGAAGAACCTGAGTTATGAATGCTTTTTTCCTCCTTCACAATTTGCATGATTTTGCAAATGCAGCTGCATCACTTAGTTGATGTTAAAAGGTCAAAACAATTGCTTTATCTGAAATGCCTCTTCTACAGTTGCTACTCTTGTACAAGCTCATTTATGTGTCCATGAAATAACAAAATCCAGCTTCTGTGTTCAGAAGGTTGTTTTTTTTTAAATCACCTTTTTATTTGTTTGCTTTTTAAGAGTCATGGCTATGCACAATGCAGTGTACATCTTTTACTGCAGCTAGACCTCCTTCCTCCAGTACTTCTGACAGACCCAAGGAGAAGGGGAAGGGGAGTGGGAAGGGAAGTACACAATGGCCAAAATAACTGCTGTAAGGAGAGATTTTTTGCCTTAAACGCCACCATGCAAATTATTAAAGCAAAAATATGTATTATAACACACATTAATATTAATTACAGGTAATAATAAATTATAGTACAAACATAATACAGAAGATATATGTTACAGACTAAACAATGCATAGTTTATACTTATATGTAAATTGTTTTCCAATATTTTTTATAGTTTTATCACCCTTGCTTTTCCATTATCTTGTGCACAGCCTGCACTGAGAAATGCATATCTGCAGATCAGACTCTAACAGTCTAGGTGGTAGCAACACACTAGACCACTCTGACTGCACTGAAAAAGTAACAGAGAAGCATTGTTCAGTTTATAAAACCTTTATGGAGTGTGTGGTCTATTTTATTAATAACATTAATAATATTTTATTTTAAGCACCTAAATAGGTAAAGAAAGGACATGCTGAAGAGTCAAGTTATTTTAAAAAATGGAATAATAAAAAAAAATTTCAAACATGAAATGCTCCTTCCAATTAAAAATTAGCTTCTTCATGGAAAATAACCTGGAGAAAACAATACACAGGCTTGTTCTACTGTGACTCATGAAATATTTTCCTAAGTAAGATGGTTCATGAAAACCAAAGAGGTACAAAAAAAAAAAAATTTAAATGTGGTATGCTGAAATAACAAATTGAATTACATAATGCATCTCCAAAGCACAGAGAGGTCTTTCTACATACATAATGCTGATGAAATAGTACCTGAATGTCAAAAGCTCTGAAATGTTTGGATTAGGTGACATACTAACTTTTCAAATATGCATATACAGTAACCTTCCTAGGCATTTAGTTTTGGTGTCTCCTATGTATTGTTTAGTTCAAGTGACTTGAATTCTCCACAGAACAGGAGAATGACCTTAAACCCAGTCAAGTTTCAACCCTCCAAAGATGGAGTTTGTACATGCACCTCTGAAAAGATTCTCTGGATGTAAACTCATTAGAATCACAGAATACCTCAAGTCGGAAAGGGCCCACAAGGACCATCAAGTCCAACCCCCTGTTCCTCACAGAAATACTTCAATTAAACTGTATGACTAAGAGCATTGCCCATTTGCTCCTTGAGATCTGACAGGGTGTGACTACCTCCTTTGTATGTACAACCAGGATTATCCTGTCTCAGGCAGAGAATCCAGCACTTGCTCTTGTTATATTTCATTCAGTTGGTGATTGCCAAGCTTTCTACTCCATCCAGTTCTCCCTGTAAGGCCACTCTACCCTTCAGTCCACAGCTTCTCCTAGTTCAGTATCATGGACAAACTCTCTTAATGTATATTTGATTCCTGTGTCCAGGTCATTTATAAAAATATTAAAGATTATTGGCCCTCAATTTGACCCTAGGTAACCCCACAAGTGGCTGGTCACCAGCCTGATGTGACCCTATTTACTAAAATTCTTCAAGACCAACTCATCAGCCAATTGCTCACCCAAGACATTATGTGTTTGGCTAGCTGTATGCTAGACATTTTGTCCAGAAGGATACTGTGAAAGACAGTATCAAAAGCTTTGCTGAAAGTCAAACTCCTTAATCAACTGGCTTCCTGTGCCCAGCTAGATGGGTGAACTTGTCATAATAGGAAATTTTTAGTTAAGAAGGACTTTCCCTTCATGAACCCATGCTATCTATGACCAATGACTGCATTGTCACTCAAGTATTTTTCAATAGGTACCAGCATAACCTTCTCCATAACTTTTCCAGGCACTGCTCTGATACTGACAGGTCTGTAAATGTCAGACTCCTCCTTCT
This sequence comes from Coccyzus lansbergi, assembly GCA_033558105.1. Classification (NCBI taxonomy): domain Eukaryota; kingdom Metazoa; phylum Chordata; class Aves; order Cuculiformes; family Coccyzidae; genus Coccyzus; species Coccyzus lansbergi. Next base: position 2,160,022 of record JAUMJK010000215.1, on the reverse strand, counting down.
TTCCCTTCTTGAAAATATATTGCAGTATACTTTTAAAAACATTATCACAAATCTTCATTAGATTATTCATAACACTACACATGACAAGAGCACTCTGCTATCCATTTCTTTTCATTTGTCCAGTAAAATCCCCAAATCACTAGTTCAGAGAGGCTTGCGTTTTCAAGATACAATTTTCAAACTAATTCTACTGTATTTGGTTATTCATATAAAAGCAGTCTAGTGCACTTCAGGAGCCACAGGCTGGGAAAGGTAAAAGGAAAGGGGATCCAGTGAAAAAAAACATCTAGAAGTTTTAGTCTTCTAGATTTAAAGAAAAGTGGGACATTCAAACAGAGTTCCTTGACACAGAGCAAGCTTTACTGATTAGTTTTTCAAAGGAAAACTAAAACATTTCTCAATGTAAAAAAGCAATATGCATGCCCATTATTCTCTTTGCTAAGTTTTTCCAAAGTGAGAAAAAAAGTATAGTTCTGTAAAATACTGACAGTCTGAACTTTTAAACACTGTGGGCATCCCGGCATACCTCCTGAATGGCTGTCATTACAACATGTTGAACCGATTCTTCCATCATCATTATAGTCTGGATATACTCTGAAAATAAGAGCATTCTGAGATGTTATTGCTGAAACACAAGTCACACAGAGCACGGGGTCAGAAGCTGCATCCTTCCTACAAAATGACTAGATGTCACAGATGACACTGAAATGCATAATCACTAGTCAATTCCAACCCCAACAAAATCAACATGACTTTATCTGAAGTCTGTTTAAACATAAATCTAGGCTCATTGGAACTCCATAATAATGAAAACAGTACATGATTGTTGTCTATTTTTCAATTTTCTGGCATCTCACACTTCTGAAGTAACTACTGGTATCCCTTTTCTCACCATGCTCCCAAACTATTCAGGCTATAAAAGCACACAATCCATGTACAGGATGCTCTTTTCCATAAGTTTAAGAATTACATCTTGCTTTCCTACAGCATCCTCATTTCAAGGAATTTTCATGTCCTTTCTTGGTTTCTGTTCTTATTTCTGTGCTATAAAACATTTAAGTGTGTAGATATGAGCTACACAACAGATACCTTGTAAGATGATACGGTGGTTAGAATATAAGTTCTGACATTTAGACTAAGTCAATGAGTTTATGACTTACCCTGTATAATCACCTTTATATGCAGCCTGTATTCTTTTATTGATTTGCCCAAGAGGAAGACACTAGGAATTAGTCTCCTCGAAGTGATTAATTACGTCATCCCGAGTCTCACTAAAAGTACATGACTAGACAGTTCCAGTATTTCAAATATACATTTTTAATGCTCAGAGTGACAGAGAAAGAGATATAAAGCAAGTGTCTCCATTCTTCATCAAATCCTCTGTGTCATCTGCAGGAAATATGAATGAGTCCCTATTTCACCTGTGCAGGTTGGTACCATGGGAGTCAAGGGAGGCAGAACTCTTTCAGTGACTGCTGAAATGTGATTCAATTGCTTAACAGATGCCTGAAGTGCCATTTTGGTTGCCCTTAAGGTATCATACCTGGTCTTCAACTTCTGGCCGAAAGGACAGGGTTGCCAACATTACTTTCTCCTAATTGCCAATCCCATTCAAATGTCTCAGAAACACAGCACCTCATAGAATCATAAAATAACCAGGTTGGAAGAGACCCACCAGATCATCAAGTCCAACCGTGATCTCAAAGCACATCAGACATCTTCAGATCAGCCCCCAAGCATACTGATGGTTCTTGGTTGTATAGTAAAATGTTGACTGGAATGCATCTCTTAAAACCAAGAGTCACACTGAACAGTACAACTACATCTTTTAACTCTTAAGTACCCCAATCTATCTCACAAATAGTTAAAGGGTGAGCCCAAGAATTTTCCTCTGTACAGTGCCTTTTCCGCTCAACAAACAAAAAAATTGAAAATATGTATGTTGGAAGCAAAACCAGTTCCATGGTTTGAGACTCTAAAACTAGTGAAGCTTATAACAAAACAACAGTTATTATCTGTAGGATAAACCACGGCCACCACTGATAAAAAATACATTTGTCTTGTGTAGCAATCAGAGAAATACAATTTTCCCCTTAAGCAGTTTTGAAACAAGCTGGATTTTAATTCACTGCCTGGGAGAAAACATGCTTCCAAAATTTAATACCTTGCTTCTGTTCACAATTCACAGCACATCCCAAAATAAGTTGAAGCATTCTTCCAAGCTCCGCAGCATCAGCATGCTCTCCAATCAGGTTAACATCAGGAAGGATGAAGTCATTAATCTGTTGCCCTAGAATCTGCATAAAGACCCAGGACATGTAAGCTTCCATCACTGCACATATACATACACACAGATTTCAAAATACAAAACTAATTCAGAATCAACAAGAGCAATTCACTCATACTTTAGCTTAGTGTTCCATCCACCTTTAAAATAAACTAAATTGCCTAACATCTAACATCCAAATATTAAACCATACTGCTTGACTCAACTAATATTTGTGAGAAGACAAACCTGTCTCAACTAATAAGGAAGTATTAGTTCCAAGCTCAGCAAGATTTGTTTCTTCAGGCAAGAAAGGTAATAAAAGCAGGCTTCCATGATGACCAATAGCACATGGATAATTATTTTTTAAAAAAGCATTTAATTTAAAAAGGTTTAACACCTAAACCCACCTTATGTAGCATAAAAATATTATATACAAGTATCACATTTCTTATAATCAGAAAACCAGAAACTGAAATATTTCACTCCTGAACTGACAGGTGACAAATAAAAGATAGTAAAAAATTTGGTCACATGGTCTCATAGTTTTAGAAAATTTAAGGATATTTAGTAAGTCTCAGAGCTAAGAAAGATAGTTTCATAGAATACAATTTGAGGTAGTAGTACAATACATAATTAAACAGCCCACATGCAGAAATTAAAAAACAAACCAAACCAAAAAACCTCACATGACTTACAATTAATGTAATCTGATTTATAATTAAGGAGGATTAACATTAATGACTGTCAGTAGAAGAAATTAAACAATTCTGCTAAATTGTTCATAAAGAGCTTTCAGTGGGTTGAAAATATGAATATGAAATTTGGAATTAAAGACATCTCTGACACATTAATTGCAGACAGAAAGAAACTGTCACTTCATAAGCAGCGTGCAATAAAGAAACAATGACTATGGAGGGAATCAGTAATTTGTTTGCTGGATGACCTCTTTTGTGTTAATATCCAAGAAAAACAGAAAATCAGGTAAAAGTATTTATAAAAATCACCAAAACATTTAACAGCTGTGTATGAAGAATACATGGAAATCAAGCTATTCAAAAGCTTTCCATAGCTGGGCTTTCTGGAGTTGTTGTGGTCAAGTTTGTTCTTGTTTTGTATAGCGGTTTTCACATAGCAACATTAGTTTTTTTTTTCCCAACAGCTCTTCCAAAGAACGAGCACCAACACCACTAAAAATCTCTGCACACTTCAATGGACTCAGATTAATTCTTGTTGAAAAGACTTCCTTTAGTTCATTTTAACGAAAATTCTGTGAACACATGGAGTACAACAGAAAACATTGCCATAGTATATAGACTGCGATAATATAGTAAAACGCAACATTCTTTGAATTATACAAATCTGATATATGTATATATATATTGACCTGTAGATCCCAAATTTCTTTCAAATGTGATGCCAGATTGGAGGTAATAATACTATAACCTTTCAATGGTTACTGATAATATAATTTTTGCTGAAGAAAGCTGAAGACATGAGGCATATCAGCAGGATTTTTAAATAAACATAAGGTACAATTTTAATTCAACAAGAGAAAAAAAACCTTGAAAACGAAAGGATAGACTCTGTAGTCAGTATCTTGCAATGAGAAAAAGCATTTTCCCTCTTTCTAAAAAAATTAAGTATAAAAGACATCTACAAAAAAGGCAGGTTTTTATGTTAGAGCAGCAGAGTTCTGCAGCAAGATAGCTACGGCATAACAAAGCATGCAAGGTATAAATAGGTAACTTTGGCTTCTTGTTCTTCCATACTATAATTGACAAAGACAGCAATGCAGGACAGTTGTTGAAAGACAGTCATCCTGAATGCTATACAATTTTTTAATTTTGAAGATGAACACAATTGCACGTGATTTTCAAAGGCTTACAGTCTTACAACATGTTAATTCCACATACATTCACATCTATGTTTAAGCAGAAGGTGACTGCTAGGAGACACAGTCAAGCCAAGAAAAACATAAGCAGGATTCACATCACAATCTAGATAATCTCCATTATTACCACAAGCATTGCCCGAGCAGAGGAGAAAAAAGAAACCAAACTAAAATCCAGTCAAACTTACAAATTTGCACTATATCTGCAAAATTTAATCAGTTTGAAACAGCTCAAAACTTCCTTAGTTTTCACACCAGAAATTTAATCAACATATACATCAACTAGCTGAAAAGAAGCTGGCATCACTTCGTCATAGCAATACTATTAAATTATTATTATTAAAGTAATTTTATTAGAAGATTTGTTTCTTTCTAAAACTGTAGTTACGACCAGCTTGCTCAACTATCAGTTTTCAAAATTTATTTCAACTTGGATACCCAATAGTTTATTGAATATAAGCTTACAAGTCTAGTTTTTTTCATTCTGAAAATCTGTTCATTTTAAAGACTTATGTTTATTAATAAATACCTTCCTCTCCAAAGAATCTAATATTTTGAGACAAGCAACGTTCAGAACACTATGAATTTTGTGCTGCACCCTATGCAGATCTATTTGCTTCAAAACATCACTGAAACTAAAAGTTTACTTCAGCTGGAAATTCACCACTAAAAATAATACTGTATTGTATCTCCTCTGAAGAATTTAATTTCTGAGTTTCCCCAATAGTCTAACAGAAAACACCAAGGGCAGACTCCTATATCTCCGTATTAAAACATTTAATTGAAAATTTTAATTCATTGAGAAGCTAAAAATGCTCTTTTCTCAAGAGAAAAAAAAAAAGAGGCAGTCTTCAGCTGGAGGAGAAAATCAAAATCAAACAGAGGTACTGTAAAATCCATCATCAGAACATAGTCAGCAAAGTCATCTACTGTTTGTATGATAGAATTAGCACATCCGACTGTTCTGGAAGCTCTGAGTATTCAATAAAGCAGGTGAGAAGGTTAACAGTTAAAACCAAGCGATGAAATACTCTATGACAAATACTTTGCATGAAAACATCACAATGTAATCAGCAGAATTTGATTTACATTAAACAGGTTAACTAAAATATGGAACCAAAAAGGGATGTAGACATGGATATCTTAAAATGGTTCTTACCTCGTGGTTGTAGTCCAATATTCCTTTTAATATTTTCTTCAGGTTGCTGACCTATTTGGAAAGAAGAAGGAGGAGGAAATACAATAAGCGCAGGGAATAAATTACAGAGAAATTATCATAAAGTAGGCAATCACAGTAGAATCACACAAAAGAATCATACAATTACATCTGTTTGTACAGTGAGACTTTGAGCAGATTATTTTGGAATCATGAAAGTTATGCAATAGTTCCTTATGATCAGAATACAAGACCTGATCACAAATCTTTATTAATTGACAGAATCCACTTTTAAAAAGTCACCACATTGTCTTGGATAGGCTTTATATCAGCTTCTTAAAGGGGTAGTTGTTTCTCTTAGGATTATTTTTGTATCCAGAAGTTGAAACCTTTTTGACCTCTCTTCTCTTAAAGTATCCTAGTGATGCACTTTGGCAGAGATAAACCTCTTCTTCCAAACCAAAAACAGCTACTGCGTAACATCCTCCTTTATTCCCCAGCATATGCAAGCTTTATTTATTAACTTTTCCACCAATTATTCCTCTCATTATTTCACTTTTATTCATCCCTTCTCCTCCCCTGATGCCAGTTCTTTACACCTGAATGTCTGTCTATGAAGGCCAAATTCCCATTTCTCTGTGATTCCTTCACTGCCATACAAAAACAACTTCTGTTCACTTGCATAACCAATGACATCATTTAAGTGCCTCCTGCTGTAAATGCATTACATCAAGTCTCTGAGATAAAGTACATTTAAAAATTATAAAAATGCTCAATTGATCTCATTGGTGATATTTAGGAAAAAAAAAATTATTAATCTTTGCTGAAATTAACTGCTAGAGATACCCACCAGCTAATGCCCAAGTATCTAAGCAAGGAATTTAGATAACAGGAGCACTGCACTGTCTCCTGTGACAGAGAAGCAGCTGAGGGAACTGAGGCTGTTTAATCTGGAGAAGATGTGGCTGATGAGACCTTATCAGTGTCTACAGTCACCTGAAAGGAGGTTGTGGCAAGGCGGGTGTTGGTCTCTTCTCCCAAGTAAAAAATGAATGAATTAGAGGAAATGGCCTCAAGTTGTGCCAGGGGAGGTTTACACTGGCTATTAGGAAAAAATTCTTCACTGAAAGGGTTATCCAGCGTTGGAAGAGTCTGCCCAGGAAAGTGATGGAGTCACCATCCTTGGACTTATTTAAAACATGGGTAGATGTGGCACATAGCAACAAGGTTTAGTGGTAGACTTGGCAGTGTTAGGTTAACAGTTGGACTCTACAAAGGGTCTTCTCCAACCTAGATGATTCAATGATGCCTACAAATGGGTTCTACAAGACTGAATCTGACTGAATTACTTGTCACAAAGTGCTACTGCTGACAACAGTATACAAAGCAGCAAAGTGTTGAACTGTAATGAAGGGAGAGTGGAAACTCTCGAATTCCAGCTGTCTTTAAAGCCCAAAATAACTTCTACATTCTTGATTCAATTCCAAAAATATCCAGCTAGGAGATTCTGTCAACTGACAGAAGTCATCCATCTTCGAGGATATCTGAGGAAACATTACAGAAAACTGTTAGGTACCATGATAACTCAAATCCAGGGACAAACACTTTGACACAGTCATCAGAGAAAATGAGGTGATGAAAGCAAAAATGCAGGTTCTTTTCTAAGAAAGGAATAGGCTATGAGCACATTGAAAGACTTAGCCATGACAACCAAAAATATAATAATCTGATTGCCTTATTCCTACTAATCCGCTTTCCTTTGGAAACAAGTGGCAAAAGCTGACCATTTATTAAGGTGGAAGAATATCTTGATTTTCTTCACAATCACTGAACTTCAGGTCACAGAAGAAAACCAATTCCACTTAGACTTGAAAAGAGAAACATCAAATACTCTCACAACCTGGAATGAGAACTGGAGATGCTGGATGATAGCAAGTATATAGCAACATTTATTGCCCCTGCCATAACAGCACAATAATTAGTTTACTTCCATGTTTATATCATCTAATCCCAAACATACAATATTTCTGTAATATTATACATAATGTTTCTGTAAGAACCACAACTATCTTCAAGCTGTCTGCCCAAAAGCAATCACCACCACCTCTGAAAGGCTATGTGTAATCATAAGCAAAGTCTGCAACGTATTTAAGAATTTAGAGAAACGTAAATAATTTGATTTTGATGTGAAATCAACATAAAGAATACTGCACTGATTGGAATGTAATTTTCAAACTTGATTCATTATAATCATCCAGTTTATAATTTACCTGAGTCTGATGCAGAAAGTGTCACAGAAACGCAAAGGCCATGCTGCACAATTTAAGTCCAGTTTACCGATGGGAACATTGTGAGGAACCTTGAACTTGAACATAATCCCAAAAAATGAGAAACAAAATTGAAAGTGCCTGCCTACAAAATGTCTGCTTTGACTCTCTCCTTGTAAGCGTTGTTTGAATTCAAATCCCTTAAACACCAAGATTTGTCTTCTTCCATAAAACTTCCACAGAGCTTAGAGTTAAGGTGTTAAAATAAACCCAATGATGGTCTAATAAAAAAGAACACGAAGGTCAGCATTCTTGGGAAAAGAAAGCCAATCTTGTCTTTGAGATCCTATTTTATTACACTGTCAATCAGCAGTACTAGGATAACTTGCTTTCAAGAGTTAACTGTACTATCTGTATATTGCACACAATCGGACAATTTAGAAGGCTAAAGTGGCTCCTTTATAGTCTGGCTTCAACTTAACAATGATTTTCAGTGTTACTCAGAGAGCTGTCACTATTTTTTTTTAACTTGTCTGCAGTGTATACATTTTAGATGGCTCTTCTGCTACTGGGAGAGAATCATGACGGGAAACTACCTCAAATGTTTCGTTTTTTGCGATTCAACTCAGTAGCTCCAGTAGCATTTACCAGGTCACAGCTAAAGTTCTTGAAAGGAAGACTTCAAACAGATGTATGAAAATGAACATCACATTAAAGCGTTAAAGGTAACCAAATACATCAGAACTCTAAATCACAGCAGACAGTGGTTGTTGAGATTTTTTTTCCTATTTTTCTTAAGTACACAGGGAAAACCTAACTCTAATTAGTTAACAAAGTCCATTAAATCATGCAATGATAGAACCCAACAGATAGACTTTCTGATATTGATCATAACCATAAAGTGCTGCATCATCCTTTGGAGACCAGCCCATGATCACATGGGATTATTTATTCGCTTTCATCAGTCACCTGAATTCTGTCATCTGCATACAAAGCACATATACTGCCCTCTCAGCCCTTTTCACATTTGTTCCCTGTATCCATACCTATGTTGGAAAGATGTGTAAATTACAGGGGAAAAAAAAATGACAAATACAGTCTATTCCACTTACAAAGCTCATGCAACTCACAATAGATGGGTTATTTATTATTTCTACATGAATGTCTACTAATTTTCAATCTTGTTCATCTGTCATTTCCTGTTTCACTTCCCCAGTCTCATATTACCAAGGAGAGGATATCCACTTTGAACTAATGCACCCACAAAGATAACCTGCATGTTATTATTCATTCTTTGAGCACTTAAATTTCACTAATAACCACAGCATGGCTCTGCAGGTGTTCCTTCTGTTAATTTTATATAATCATAGGACTTTAAGGCCATCCAGTTACACCGTCCCTCACCTGACACGGGCAGAGACACCTCCCACTAGTACAGGTTGCTCAAGGCCCTGTGAAACCTGTTATGAACACTTTCAGGGACTGGATATTCATAACTTCTCTGGGTAACTTGTTCCAGTGTCCCACCACCCTCATAGTGAAGAATGTCTTCCATATAACCAATATAAATCTATCATCTTCTACTTTAAAGCCATTACCCCTTGTCCTGTCAGTACAAGCCCTTATAAAAAGTCCTTCTCCAGCTTTCTTGAAGGCCCCTTTCAGGTACATTACTCTCTGTTTACAGCCACCCTGGCTTTAGTGTAGTAATACACAATTAGTATAACACTCTTCAGTATGAGATCAACCCTTGTTACACAGCACTAATATGATAAACTGACTAGAATGAAAACAGAGATTATGTTCTCTGAGTTAGTGAAGGCAACACATGATCTGGCAACAACCTACGACTTAATGCTTGTGGGTTTTTTTCCTTCTATTTCTTTGAAACCTGTCACACAGAACCTCTAGCTTTACATAATTACAATTCACTTACTGGTTCCAAACCAAGGGTTGATAAGGGTAGTCTGTCTAGATTTCGCTCTTTATAGATACATTTGAACAACAAATGTAAGCCTGATGAATTGGACAGTAGAAATACACTTAAGTTTGGGATTGCTGCCAAAAAGGGCATACGGGTTTATCTAACCTTGTTTTCTTTTTAACATTATGACAGTCAGTGCCCAACTTTGCATTTATCCTTCTATCATGCACACTTGCAAGTTGTGAGAGAATTCTTAATCAATTAGCTGCAGATATCTCATTATAATATTACATATTCTTCCCAGCTGCAGTTAAAAGGAGGAGAGGGGTTTCAGGAGGACAGGGACAATGTGCATGCAATCTCACCATATACATTATATTTCTGCTACAAACTGTATTCTGCAGAAGCCTGTTTCTTCATTGATTATAAATGGATGGTATAGAGAGAACATAACACCAGGGGTTATTCCTCTCTAACCTATCTTCTACAAGAGAAAATACCAAAAATAACAGCTACAGACACTTCCTTGACAAGCCAAAAAAAAAAAAACCTGGATTTGAACACAAAGAGTATTCCCATATTTAAATTTTATTTGGAGAATAGGAGACTCTCTCCTAAGGAGACTTAGGTAGTAAGAGTAAATCGAAACAGAACTAAATATATCAGCTGGTAATTATATTTTTGACAGAAATAAATGTTGCCTTACAATACACCTGTAATCTCTGCTTCTTGCTTGTACGGAAATATTTACATGACAGGCTTCCACCCTTATCAGACAAAAAGTTCTAAAAGGTTGATCATGAGTTAAATGTTCCCTTCGCTTGTAAAGGAACAAGAAAGTAGCAGAAAGATGATACTGTACATTGCATACCAGGTTCCATTACTCCACTAGTCAAGTCAGTTTGTACCTTAGAAGAATTCAGAGCAAATGTAACTGTATTACAAAATCAGTCCTCAAAAAATCAGGTTTGTTTACTTAGTAAACTTAGTACAGCACTAAATGGTCTGTATTTTAAATTTCATTGATTATTCCACTTTGTGATACTGTATCAAAGATTAGGCATTCAAATTGTACTAGATGCAGAAGTCTAGCAGCCTCTATTGTATGACTATGCTATTTAGTAATGGAACAAACAGAGCTTGTGAAAAGTCCAGAAGAAAAAGTCAGAAATCAAGCTGAATGTGCATCCTTCCTTTCCCAAGCAAGATACAACCCTCTCCCTTTCTATTCTGTGTCAATGTGTCAGCTTAATCCAGTCTCTAAAATACTCAAGAATTTATTCTGTGATTGCCAAAATTGACACATGTGCATCAGATCATTAACTGTTGAAATTTCCATTCTCTTACTGGTATTTCCATATGACTTGACATTGAACTATTTCATTCCTGCAAAATTTTGGCAACAGAATTATTTTCTATGCTGTTTCTCATTTTCAGTGAAGGCCATTTTGTCTTCAAAACGTCTTCCTCTTCAGCATGAAACACTAGCATGTGTACAGTTTAAACTCTGACTATATTAAAAGTGTTCAGTTGTACATCAGGAAATATATATGTCTTTGCTTTTTTTTTTAACCCACAACACAAAACTGTAGTTAAAGCAGCAGTGAGGAGTAGGGTTTTTTTGTTGCCCAAGGGGAAATATAAACTGCTATATACACTGATGTACGCCAAGCACCAGAAATTTTAACCCCAAAGAAGTAACAACATTTTTCTCTACGAAATACAATACACAAAAGATTTGCTCAGCTGTGATGCACAGAATGCTTGCTGAATATTTCTTACTTTGAGAGTCCCATGTGTATTGTTCAATCGCTCATGTCATACACACTGCCTTGAAACCAAAAATATAATGACATCCTTGTGAATCTACACATTTGTTTTAAACTAGTACAGCAACAGAAAATTATTTTTAATAAGATCACATTAATGCAGTTATCAGAAAGTGAACTGCTGAATGAAAAAAACATGAAAGCTGAGCCATATCAGAGTTATCAACTGCATGATTTTCTTTCAACAGTGGTTAGGAGAGTTCTATCAGGTATACGCTAACCTCTATCAGGCCCCACTAATCACTGTTCCACAAAGCAGAACTACCCAAACATTACATATTGGTTTGCTTCCCCCCCCCCGCTAGACTGGCTCCTCTATGTGGTTTGTAAGACTGAAAGCTTGTACAAGTGATGACTATTACATTACATCATATCAGAGACAAAGAGCAACAAAAGTCATCAATAAGAACACAATTAGCTCATTTTCATGACTTGTGAGGCAGTGAGATAACCCCATTATCATTCATCAGGGTGTTTCTTAAAATAAATCACAAAGACATGCAGAAGTATGTTGTCTTCATCTTAGATACAGTGACAAACGAATGCACTGATTGAAAATCTTCCTATAAGCCAGACTATAAATGACACATTGACTGATAGACATTGGAACAACTAGATCATTAATAACATTCACTCACAGAAAAACAGTTGGCAAAGTGTAAGATTACTTTCCTAATTACAAAATAAAAGTTAAAATATCACATTTCTGCCTTTTACTATTCTTCATAAAAAGTGAAGCAGTATATAAAAATGTATACAAAAATCTGGAGCATGCTTCTCTCAAACAATTGCTCTCTAGTTCTTATTTACACAGATGTATGAAAAAACCCTCCAGAATTACAACAGGAAGAAACTGACATTTGACTGATGTTTTCCAACCTCAGCTATAGAAGGAAGCTACTAGATTGCTCAGCCTTATTTTTTTCATTCACACTTGCTAAGGCCTAGTATCTGCCAAATTGGTGGGACACAAAACCAATTACTCCTCTAGCTCCACATAAAAGTTACAGAAGCTACTGTTCCACTTCCAGACAGCTGAAATGCTATTACGCAAGCATTTCTCAGTTTGTTTTTCTTCATATTTAACAGCCAAGACTTCAATATTCCTCAGAAAAGAGTCAAAGATATAAAGTAAAATCTAGTACACAGCTGTTCACTTGCAACTCCATATGCTGCTTTGAAAATACATTTAGATTAACTGCTCTACAAGCACCAGTACTAAGAAAGCTGGTTTAGGTATCACATCTTTTATTCACAAGCCAGTCAACATATCCTTATAAATGTACCTATATTTTTGCTGGCAGCCCTGCCAGACAAGCCACTCTACAGCAATGCAGACTTGCACACAGTTGGCCAGGCAGTAGAGACCATGCTGACTGGTCTGCTGGCCAAGTCAAAGTATATATGGCAGCAGAATGCTCTGTCTTTGTCTCTGCTGGCACTTATCTGTGTGTCCCTTCCATTCAGCCAGTGATGTGGATGAGCCTATAAACACTAGAGTATTTCAGAGTTGTAGCCCTTTCCCAGGTGCTCAGAAGGGCTTTTGGTGGTTGGAACAAAATGGTTTTACAAGAAACGTGAACTAGCACCATCACTATTGTGTTTCTCCAAGTTCTCAGGATGAAAATGGCAATTTAGAAAAGCACATATATATATATATATATATATATATATATATATATATATATATATATATATATATATATATATATATATGTATATATATATGTATCTAAACAAAGCTGGTCAGAAACTACACTAACTTCTGCATGTTAAACTATATTCTTCAGATTATTTAAGCCAAAATGCTCCTCAGGCTTACCACTGTAAATCCTACTGCCTTAAGGTTTGCAGATAAAGCACTAGAATACAAAGTGATGCAACTGACCCAGCAAATACACTGCGGTTATAAAACATGTTGAGTAGAAACATCATATAAATAACACAACTTTCTCTCTTAAAGCTCAGTAGTTGTGCAGAGCTGATAAGGTAAAAGGAAACAACACTTTGCCATTTTTATTTGAATAAATTGCTTAATATTCTGCTGTTTTATGCAGCTGCTTCTCAGAGCTCTTAACGCTACTTTCACATTTTGTAATTAAAAAACCTTTTATTCACCATTTGAAAAACAGAGATAACTGATGAATAAAATTCATATTAATATTTTCCTTTTGTCATATGAAAACCTATTTATAAACTCAAAATGGACTACAACAACGTAAAAAAGTACAATTAAAATGGCTTAAAATTCAAAATGCCATATTATAAAGCAAGGTCTTAATCTTGAAATATGCTAATATTTAAATACAATATTGTATTAGAAACTGCAATAGAGTCACAGATAAGCAAACTAAGACAAATACCTTTAGCCTCCAATTATCTCCTACTTCTGTTTTGATCCTGTTCAGCCAATTGTCATCAAAGTAAGCTGGATCTCTGAAACACAAAAAATGTAAAATGTACATTAAAAGCAGGTTACAGAAACTGTAAGGATACCTTAGTGACGAAGACCATATCTCATACTGAGATCATATAAAAGGCTACTTCTGCATCCAATACACGGTTTGTATAAAGTAGCTCAGAATCTTGTTACTATTCACTTTTCGCCTTGCACACTGTAGACAGCGCTACTTCATTTTTGTGCTGTGAGTAGCCAAGACTTACGAGGAAGCTGTTGTATTTGTAATGCATTTTGCCAGGTTTTCCCTCTCTGAGTGGTTTTTCCTTTAATTTATCAGTGAGTACTGGAGCAATATTTGTTTGCTTTAATTGGAAGTGTTACAAAAATTATTATTTTTGTACATATTAAGGATCCCTACTACTATAAACTGCTTACAACTATACAACTTCTAAATGAGAAGCTTGAGACTGAATAATACATATGCTGTATTTATACAGTCAGGATAGTTATTAAGTGTCACTGAAGTTACATATTTACTACTGAGAACACATTTATTTCATTCACCAATCACTATAAGGTTTTTAAAATCTCTTTTCATGGCAACCCTAGAAAAACATTTCTGTCAATGCACTTCCTTAAAAATTTTTCTATCTTCTGCAGTTTTGACAAGGCAATCAAAATAAACAGAATACCTACTGCTTATATTTCTATAAACTTTCTCCTTCACTTCCTTTTTCTCACAAGCACCTTCCATAGGTAGCTTCTTTAAGATAACTCCCATGACACTCTTCCTCCAAGTTCCAAGATCATCTAGAGGCTAAAATTTTCTACTCCTCAGTTCAGGCCAATTTTCCTTATAGCTCATACAATTTTGAAAATGTTTCAATCAGAACTAAGGAGAGAGAACGCGTCACAAATAACTGGTCTTAAAGGAGAAGGCCAACGTAATAAAAGGAAATACTCATATTTCATGCAACATATAAAGTTAGCACAGCCAGGGAAGCAAAAAATTTCTTTCTTTATTTGCAAACACAGGGCTCTTAGAAGTCACTGTAGTAGGCCAGGTTAGAGTTTCATGACAAGTATTCTAATTTCTGGAATTATATTGCTGTATTTGCCAACAAGTACTATTAGATTTTCTCCTGTATCCTCTAGAGATAGAAGGGTTCTGGACTGAGGTCTTTTTTTTGAAGGGTAGGATGCCACGAGATCTTCTGGCAAAAGCTCAAGAAAACTGTGAATATATCTGGAGATTCAAATGACATCTGTGCCATACATGCAGTGAACAAGCAATTACATCTGTACTTGTACTAGGGCACAGACTTTGCAGGCACACTTTGTACCATCTCCTGTACTATAACCTCCCACAATGTCTTCTTAACAATACATCAAGGTCTGCAAACAGTACATGATATCATACACAGCAATAGAGAGAGATCACAAACAGCAATGTTTCTCAACTGACACATTCCAATCACTATTTTTACACATTCTATTACAGATGCCAATGAAGATTATATCCTATTTCCTTTTCTTTGACACAGCATCTACACACATATAGCTGGAAGAATAGCCTTAATTACTACTTACATTGGTGACTTCAGATTACTCACATTCAAGAACAGTGCAGTTCTACCACAGATAACATAATATTAAACTGTGAAATAGGAAAAAACCCAATGTCTTAAACAGAGTTTCCTCTGGTTTTGAAATAAAAGTTTTCAAATAGCTGTCAAATGGCCTCTCTGTTCTCAGAAGACAGATAAACCTAAAATGAAACTGATTGAAATACATACAAGATGTATTAGAGATGAAGAAGGCTCAGCTTTTAAGTTAAACAAACACCTCTCCTTGCAAATAAAAAAAATAGTCTTTATCTGCCTATCTTCTACCAAATCAAAACAAAATAATCTGGACAGTAATGAAAAAGAAGAAAAAGAATGACAGCTCAAGCCCAGTATAACTCCACTTGTTTGACATGTCATTCAAAAAGCACTCAAGTACCCTTGACATGGGTCTTTCAGGAAGTGCCAACAGCCAAGTGAGCCTTGTTTATAAGAGTACCATGCAGCTGAGTGAGAAAACCAGTATGCCAACCTACCTCTGTTTTACCAGCATAAAAGACTAAAGGAACTTTCTTAAAGATTGTATCTCATCATTTTAAGGGTTATACTTGGTAGCTAACATATTCAGCTGCCTCAAGGCTGCTGTGCTGTAAGAATGTACCAATTACTGACTTACCATTTTCATTGTAAATAATGGCTTTGAAAAGACTCTTCAGACACATATAAGGTCCCTGAGAATTAAATCCAGACTCAATGTGGTAGTGCCCTCCCACTGATCCATTTGATTCTTCCAAGTATACAAATCATGGAAGTATCCAAAGGTCCAGCAGCTGATAAGCAATTCATTCTAAATCATCAACGCGTAACAGTGGTCATATCAGTACCAACAATTCTATTTACAGCTTTAGGCAGATGACACAAAAATTAGTAGTACATTGCAAAAATTGTTTGCCAGGAATACAACAAGCACAAAACAGCTTAAGTATCAACACCTAGCAAATCTAGAATTCTTTCCTCATCCATAAATCACCTGAGAATCAAATTTAGTGTACTGTTATAACTTAACTTCTACACTTAAAAGTTCAATTAAGGTTCAGCATTAACACCAACAACATTTTCTCCCTGTACAAAACTACTAAAAATCAAACCTGAAATAAAAAAAATTTCCAGCAGAATTTCTAAAACTACTTTTTAAAAGGACCTTTCAGGCATTAGGTCTTTAATTGTCCTTGCTGCAGACAAATACCTCTCTGCTGAATCTTCAGGAATTGTGATTCAATCATTTTCACAGCTCTTTAACTCTCTTAGTCCATGTCATTAAGAATGATGCTGCAATTTCTTACAGCCTTGGTAAAACCATCACCTAAACAAAACCACAAGTGTGTGGTTGAGAACTAAGCAGCTGTGATTACAAAACCTACCAGCAGAAATTAAGGTCAGCAGAAAACTGACTGGAGCATCATCATTACTGTGAGATTACTCATTTGAACCCAGCATTTTGAATTCAGTAAGTTCCTGTGCCTACATCCAAACTTCAACAATCTGTCTCACTGGATAATATCCCATTATTATGAAGGTATTTCTGTAATGTATTAGTTCAGTGCTGCCTAGTATCTGAGTAGTACTGCACATAACTGGGACTTTTCTTCAGAGCACAAAATACTTATGCTGTTGTTAATGCTGCATCACTTCATGTGATGTTGTTTTCAGCAGTGCTCATTTATACCACTTCCATCTTATTCTGTATGCAAATTCTCCTTTATTTAAGTGATCATATCTCCACTTCAAGATGCCAAGAGACAGAAATATTCTTCTAAAGAAAACCAACCCACAGAGCATGTAGTATAACTCATGATTATTACTCATTTTAACAGTGGTACAGAAAACTGCTTTAAGAAATGTCTGTTTACAAAAATTTCCTTCCCCCAGGGGCATACAAAAGCATGACTTTTGTGTTCTGCATGTGTTAAAAAATACATAGCATGTTACAATGTAGAATATTACAAATGAATAATTCATTAAGTGGATGCACAGATGAGAAGTTAAAATATATACCACTTCTAACATTTACGAGGGCCACAATGGCAGACAAAGAAAGAATTAAAACAAGAGGGATACTTGGTACTAAACTATGGAGTGGGATGAAAGAAGAACTCAAAACTGCAGTATAAAATAGGGAATTATGCTGTTCTTGGGATGCTAATGGACAGTGAAAAATATGAGTAACATCAGTGAAGGCTACAAAAAAAGTCCATGAAGAAAACAAGAATGCAACTCAGAACCAAGCTATGGCACTTCTATCTGTTCTCTAAACTCCATAAGCTACGTGATTTCAGGCACAGTCTACTCATAGATAGTTCAAACAGTTGCTTCCAATCTTTACTCCTGGATTAAAGCACTCTGTAAAATAACCATCAACACTGATTGTGTGCCAGCATATTATCTTACTGTACGTCTATTAGTTCTGCCTTCTAGCAGAATAACTTTCATATCTGAACAAAAAAGAACAGTGAATCTTACAGAAAAAAAGGCAGGCTAAAGCATAGGCTGAATTTCTTCCTTCAAGATAGTATATTTAGCACTGGAGAAGTTCATTCAATGGTACTGAAATTCAAAGATAAAGGTTTTATGAAAAAAAGAAAGTGTCCCTTGGAGATTTACCAACACCTATCTACTAACAATTGAATCTATAACCTCATGTTCATAGAATCATAGAATCATAGAATCACCAGGTTGGAAGAGACCCACTAGATCATCAAGTCCAACCGTTCCCACCAATCACTAAACCATGCCCCTCAGCATCTCGTCCACCCGTCCCTTAAGGTGACTCAATCCCCTCCCTGGGCAGCCTGGTTTCATGACAATTTATGGTTCAGTTACATAGCACACATTTCTGCCATTTTATATCACATACTACATCAGTGAAAAGCTGACTCAATCCCCTCCCCGGGCAGCCTGGTTTCATGACAATTTATGGTTCAGTTACATAGCACACATTTCTGCCATTTTATATCACATACTACATCAGTGAAAAGCTTCCAAAGGTGTCAGTAATTCCCCTGTACATTTTTCTCAGCCTCTTCTACCAGTTTTATTCAAGAAAATTTCACTACATGAGTTGTTACTTCTCATGAATGGCCCTTACTTACAAACCTTATTTACTGGAGTAAAAGTTCTGATACACCCAAAGTTGTCAGAACTCTCCATTCTCACCTTTATCCAATTAACCTATTAGTACTATTACCTCAAAGAACACACATTGATGAAGAATCCTAAACAGGAGGCAGCGATACTGAAAGACATGCAAATTTCAAGGAACATGCATTACAGAAACACTAGTTTACCCTTCTCAGATTTTCATGTGAAAAACACAGCTGTTCATGTTTTCACTGAAAATGAAATCTGCTTGCAGTGACATGGTACTTTTCGGCTGGGCTTGCTCTTTGCTGTTTAACATCACTGCATTACCCAGGGCATTGACCTGTCTTGCTCTTAAACATTTCTATACCTGCAAAGATTTTCTTCAATGTCGTTAACTTTCCTGGGACAAAGAGGGAGCCAGTGCTGCTAATATAAATGGAAGTGTAGACTGGAAAAGCTTGCTTTAGGCTTGATTCATACTGCTGAATATCACCTGGTTCCTGGCTAAGTATTCTTCCTGTGGTATCTGTTTAAAGGATCAAAAGTAGGATTTCACTGCTAGTGTCAAATTTGTTTTTATTTACAAGGCATGGCGTTGCCAACACCCTCCAGATCAGTCCTCTGGTCAACTGTGCAAACAATGATCCCTTTGTTTGGCCTATGTTTCCATCTCTCATGCCCAGGGAAATTGACAACATTTGGCTATTCTGTAACTCTTGGTATCTTACTTCTAAAATCAATCTTGTGTTACTACAAAAAAAGAACACTATTTTCCACAAAAAGCTGATCATATGTCATCATCACTGTTTTACAATCAAGATTAGTTTGCTGCTGCACTTCGAAGTTTTTCTCAATACAAACACAGCCAAGATTCAGCAATACTATTGCTATTACTAATACCATTGTTAAGTCTCTGCGTAAGAATCAATGTATTCACTGCACAAGTATGCAAAATGGTAAATATGAAGCAAAATTATCAGAAAGTAAGACATCCAAATACTAATTTTGTAGAGTTCAAATTACTACCTGGGGCATAGAAAAAGAACTTCAAATTGCTTAGCTAATCTTTATACACACACTCGATAAACTAGTGAATTCCCGCATCCATTGTCAGCATGTCAATTGCTACAGGAAATATTTTTAAATAATGCTACAAAAATGCAATATTTATATTGTATATATATTTTCAAAACACAAGCTGATGTCTTGAAAAGGCATGTATGATATAAACACATCAGAACAGTTCTCCTTTCTTAGTACCAAGGCGGAGAGAATTGCAGTATACCAAGTCACAGTAGACCAGTCTGAAACAGTCAGCAAGGTTATTGAGGGGCCTTTGACACTGAAGTTCCATTTGCTTTGTATCAAAGTATATTATGATTTAGATCCAACTTCTGATTATTCTTCAAACTAGTCAATCAACAATATATAGTTATCCAACTGCTGTCCCATCATTAAGTTAATTGACTAATGAAGCATGGCTTGGGTAAATTGGTGAGGTGGGTTCGGAAAAGGCTGAACTCCCAAGCTCAAAGACTTATGAGCAGCACATGAAGTCCATCTGGAGGCCAGTCCACACCAGCAGCATACCCAAGCGGTCAATGCTATTAAACATCTTTAATAGTGACCTAGATAACGTAACAGTCTGCAAGTTTTCATTTAACACAAAACTGGAAGGACCATTTGATGCACTTGATAATTGTCCTGCCATTTGGAATTACCTCAACAGGATGGAGAAACAGGCTGATAGGAACCTTATGTATTTCAGCAAATATAAGTGCAAATCCTAGGAACCAGCACATGCTGCGGGCCAACTGCTTGGGAAGCAGCTTTGCAGAGAAGCTCGGTAGAAACCAAGCTGAAGAACATCAATGACCAGGGTGAAGGCATTGAGTGCTCCCTTAGCAAGTTTGCAGATGACACTAAGCTGGGTGGAAGTGTTGATCTGCTGGCGGGTAGGAAGGCTCTGCAAAGGGATCTGGACAGGCTGGACCGCTGGGCTGAGACCAATGGCATGAGGCTTAACACGGCCAAATGCCGGGTCCTGCACTTGGGGCATGACATTGCTACATGTCATTGTAGCAAAGGTGGCCAATCATATCCTGGGCAGCACTGGGAAGTGCATGGACAGAAGGCTAAAGGAGTTACTACTCAGCTGTGGTGAGAACACAGTTGAAGTGCTGTGTTCTGGGCTCCTCTGTATGAGAGAGAACATAGAAGGACGCTCAGGAAAGGGCAATTAAGATGATTAACAGACCAGAGCATCTGTCGTATTTGGTGAGACCGAGCAAGCTGTGTCTGTTTAGATTCAGGAAGAGAAGGCTCAGTGGGATCTTATCAGTCCTGTGTATAAATACCTGATGGCTCCTTCTTGTTTATACCCTCAAAAAGTCTTCTCAGTGGTGTCTACTGGACAGACAAGAAGCAGTGGGTACAAACTGACAGACAAGTACTTCCACCTCAACATAAACGTAAAAAAATGCCTCCTGCTGTTCTTTTGGTTTGTTTTTTTCTTAAAAAAAAACACAGAAGAAAAATAAACTGTGAGGGTAATTGACTACTGGAACATCCTAGAGGAGCTGTGGAGTTGCCATCCTTTTGTATACTCAAAATCTGACTGGACACAATCCTGGGGCAAGCTGCTGTAGCAGATTCCAGTTTGAGCAGGTGAACTGGATTAAACACTATGGAGATACCTTCCAGCCTCAACTTTTCTAAAATTTTTTTATGCAAACCAAAAGAATTCTAGCTGTTTTTATCTATTCAGTACCTGCCTAATTTTCATTTTCAACAAATTACACAGAGAACATTTTATCCTGCATTTAAACTCAAGACAGTACCCTCTTCAGAGTAAAAGGAATAAGGCAGATCTACTAAAAAAAAAAAAAATAGGTTTGTAGTAACTGGCATATTCAATTTGCATTTTGGTAAATGCTGCTTGAAGTTATCATGAACATTGCGTTCTCATGAAAGTTGCCTTTTTGTGAAAATTTATACTTCTGCATATTGCTACATTTCTGGTACATAACTGTAGTTTCCAGAAACATACTAGATTATACTGAGATGTTGTGCTAATGCATTTTATCCTATTTTATCATAAAGTACAAATGAACAAAAATATTTAGTGTAACAGCAATTATTCTTTACTTACTTTCAAGAATGTAGTATCTTTGCAATCAATGAAATTAACAGTTCCATTCAGTTTATCACACAATTTTTATTGTATGAAACTAATTCTAATGTGACTGATACACTGACTGCAGTTTCAGTCAATAACCAGGTCCAATAACTTACCTTGCATCAGTTCCAGCTTCTTAAAAACTTTTTTGAATTTGTAAATGCAGTTTTAATCCAACTTACTTTCTAGTAAGACCACAGTTAAATAAATACCTCCCTAAAACAACCCCCTTTTTTTGCACAGTTA
Source organism: Coccyzus lansbergi (assembly GCA_033558105.1). NCBI lineage: Eukaryota > Metazoa > Chordata > Aves > Cuculiformes > Coccyzidae > Coccyzus > Coccyzus lansbergi. The sequence continues at coordinate 2,138,155 of JAUMJK010000215.1, read as the reverse complement.
CCTAAAAAACATAGAGGGAAAAAAAGGTATTAGTCATGTTCCAAATTAAAGTGCAGTCTACGTATAGGAAAAAAACTACATCCTTAGGGAATACAGCCAAGTTTGAACTCGATTACAATCAAATACAGAAAAATGTATAGCTAATAAATGTATTTAATTCATTAAATACATAAATGCTTACATTTTTTGAAGAACCTGGGCCATCACAACCCCATTCGTTAAATCTTCCACAGTCTGGCATGGTGCCTCAACATTAAATGTCTGGATCTGTGGAAGAAAAGAAAAGGTTATCTTCTTTCACTTCAATGTCAAGAAATTTTCAAAACAAAACAAAAAAAAAACCCAACCAAAACCCATGAGTAAACCCCACATGCTTAGTGTACATTAGGAATTAAGAAGTTTTAGGTTTAATAGTAATCAAGAAAATGAACTACTGAGAGCACAGCATATTTGTTTACATAAACTTCTAAATTTTGCTATAAGCAACAGCAGTACATTCTCAAAAAGGCAAATTTTCCACAGCGTTTTCCAACTTGTAAAGTCACTAGGCCTTCTGTTTGCCCACTCAAGCACTTGTTGAGTGTATATTCAAGTAACTTCTCTCAAGGAATGTCTGTACAAAACTTGGCTTTTAGGAATAACACTGATCACACAAAACTTTCACAGGCTTCCAGCAACCAGAAGACCAAACATAGAGGGACATATGGACTCCAAACTTAACTACTCCCTACTATCAGATGGAAGATGACAGCACAATGCTGCTAAACCTTAAAAGGTCTAAACACTGCTGATGTTCTTGATATTTCAGGGTGTTTCCTTAACAGTGACATACAGTAAAGTCCATATAATAGCAAGCTTCTGGTCATTAGATGGAAGCTAGAATCCAAAAATGCTGATATTCTGAAGGGAAATGGCAAGGACCATAGAACTGAGCAGTGTGATGATAGAATTCCATATGACTAAAAAAAGAACTAGTCTGTAACTCACTTCCCTCCACAGACTGCACACTAAACACACTTACTGAGACCATCCTAAGGTTAAATTTCTGCAGATGCTGTGTAATATTCTATATTACACAGGAGCAAGAATAATCTCTTAACAAAAAACCACTCATCAATATACATAATTTCAAAGAATGGTTTAGGTTGGAAGGGACCTTCAGGATCATCTACTTCCAAACCCCCAGCTATTTCTGCATGGCTTCTAGTCATTGACTCCATTTTCATGCACAGATCATACTACCCGAAATCCTCCCCCTATCTTTTCTCCCTTGGTATGGAAAAGGGCCTCTCCATTTTGGTACAGTCTTTTCAACTCGTCCAATCTGTCTGAAGATCTTCACAGCCCTCCTCAAGACTTGCTCTAACAGATCCACATCCTTCCTGTGCTGAGGGTTCCAGGCAGGGTCTCACGAGAGCACAGTCACTTCTTTGATACAGCCCAGGATACAGTTGGCATTCTGGTCTGCTAGCGCACAGTGCTGGCTCATGTTGAGCTTCTCACCCACCAGTACCCACAAGTCCCTCTCTTCAAGGCTACTCTCAATCTCATTCTCCACTCAGCCTTTAACTGTGCTTGGGACTGCCCTGACCCAGGCGCACGATCTTGCACTTGGCCCTGCTGAACTTCAAGACGCTCACAGGCCACTTCTCAAGCCTGTCAAGGCTCTTCTGCATGGCATCCCCTTGCTCCAATGTGTTGCCCATGCCTCACAGCTTGGTGCTATCAGCAAAATCGCTGAAGGTACATTCAATTTCACTGTCCAAGTCTGTGACGAAGATGCTAAACAACACCAGTCCCAATACTAACCCAAGCCTTGAGGTGTTATCAGTCTCCACTCAGACACTGAGTCACCAACCACAACTCTTCTGTGCAACCATCCAGCCAATTCCTTATGCACCAGGTGGACCCTCTACCTTATCTCTATCTTTCCAATTTATTGAACAGAATATTGTATAGGACAGTATTAAATGCTTTGCACAATCCATGCAGATGATGTCAGTTACTACTCCCCTATCTATTAATGCTGTAGCTAGCTAGCTATCCTAGACGGCCACCAAATTCATCAAGAGTGATTTGCCCTCAGTGAAGCCATGCTGGTTATCACCTCCTTATTTTCCATGTGCCTCAGCAGAACTTCCAGGAGGATCTGCTACATGACCTTGCCAAGCAGCACAGAAGTGAGGCTGACCAGCCTGTAGTCTCTCAGGTCTTCCTTTTTTAAAAAATGGGGGTTACATTTCCCCCTTTCCCATCAGTGGAATCGCCGTCAGACTGCCACAACTTCTCAAATATAATGGAGTGTGGCTTAGCAGCTTCATTTACCAGTTTCCTCAGGACTTCTGGATGCACCTTACCAGGTCCCATGGACTCAAGCATCCTGTGGATTCTTAAGTAGTCTCAGATCTGACTGTGTCCTACAATGGGCAGTTCTTCATTTTCTCAGTCCCTGCCTTTGCCTTGCGTAACTTGGCAGTGTGGTTTGAGCCCTTGCTGTGAAGATGGAAGCAAGAGTCATTGAGTACCTCAGCTTTCTCTTAATCCCAGGTAACCAGGTCTCCTGTTTCCTTTTGGAGAGGGTTCACATTTTCTGTAGTCCTCCTTTTGTCAACAATGTAGCTTTAGAAGTTTTCCTTGTTGCCCTTGATGCCCCTAGCGAGATTTAATTTTATGCTTTCCTAACATAGAATCATAATCATAGAACCACCAGGTTGGAAAAGACTTCTTGGATCATCGAGTCCATTCATTCCTATCAACCACTAAACCATGCCTCTCAGCACCTCATCTACTTTTAAACACCTCCAGGGATGGGGACTCAACCACGCCCCTGGGTAGCTTGTTCCAGTGCCCAATGACCCTTTCTGTGAAAAATTTCTTTGTGATATAGAATCATAGAATAACCTGGTTGGAAAAGACCCACCTGACTATTTTGTCCAACCATTCCTATCAAACACTAAACCATGCCCCTCAGAACCTTGTACACCTGTGCCTTAAACACCTCCAGGGAAGGTGACTAAACCCTCTCCCTGAGCAGCCTGTTCCAGTGCTCAATGACCCTTTCCATGAAGTTGTTTTCCCTAATGTTCAGCCTAAATCTCCCCTGGCGCAGCTTGAGGCCATTCCATCTCATCCTGTCCCCTGTCACTTGGGAGAAGAGGCCAGCTCCCTTCTCTCCACAACCTCCCTTCAGGTAGTTGTAGAGAGCAATGAGGCCTCCCCTCAGCCTCCTCTTCTCCAGGCTAAACAACCCCAGCTCTCTCAGCTGTTCCTCATAAGGCCCGTTCTCCAGGCCCTTCACCAGCTTTGTTGCTCTTCTCTGGACTTGCTCCAGAGCCTCAACATCCTTCTTGTTGTGAGGGGCCCAGAACTGAACACAGGATTCAAGGAGCGGTCTCACCAGTGCTGAGTACAGAGGGAGAATAACCTCCCTGGACCTGATGGTCATGCTGTTTCTGATACAAGCCAGGATGCCACTGGCCTTCTTGGCCACCTGGGCACACTGCTGGCTCATGTTCAGTCGGCTGTAAACCAACACCCCCAGGTCCTTCCTCTTGAGGCCGCTCTCAAGCCAAGCTTCTCCTAGCCTGTAGCACTGCACAGGGTTGTGCCCCAAGTCCAGGACCTGGCATTTGGCCGTGTTAAACCTCATGCCATTGGACTCTGCCCAGTGGTCCGGCCTGTTCAGATGCTTTTGCAGAGCCTCCCTACCTTCCAGCAGATCACCACTTCCACACAGCTTAGTGTCATCTGCAAACGTGCTAAGGGAGCAGTCAATACCTTCATCCAGGTCATTAATGACGACATTGAACAGGGCTGGACCCAGCACTGAGCCCTGGAGAACCTGACTTGTCACTGGCCTCCAGCTGGATTTAACACCATTTACCACCACTCTTCAGGCCCGGCCATCCAACCAGTTTTCCATCCAGGAGAGTGTGCGCCTGTCCAGTCCAGAGGCTGACAGCTTCTAAAGCAGAATGCTGTGAGAAACTGTGTCAAAGGCTTTCCTTAAGTCCAGATTTATATTTATTCAATTCTTAGAACAAATGAAGTATGTCCTTTTCATATCCTTCAGATACAAAAGTAACAAATTTTCTTCAAAAAAAGCTACCTAAAACAGCTTTGAAAACTTATGTCAAAGTTAAACTCCTGTACCATTCTTAGACAGTTGTACAAAATGCTAAACTGCTCTAAGAAACTGTAGCGTTCATTATCTAGAAGAGAAGAATGATAAGAATGTAGCAACGCATGAGTAGAGTCCAGCTGTGGAGACATAGAAGCAAATATTTTTGTGTGTGTGCCTGTAAGCAGCTATTGAATAACAGCTGTTAAAACACTGCACTTCCTGTGCATTGTGATGTGTTTCCTCCCAGACGACTTCTCTCTCACTCTGCTGGAACTGCTCCTGCGTCTTGAGTAATACTGTACCCATCGTTAGTTCCCCCAAACTATAAATGAATTCTCATTCCCTGCTATAACTCTTTTTTTCTGCACTTCTTGCACCAGTATATGGAGCCTTGACATCATGCCTGAGGGTCTGGATGCCATCCAGAGGGACCTAGACAAATTCAAGAAGTGAGCCTGTATGAATCTCCCTCATGAGGTTCAAATAAGGCCAAGGGCAAGATCCTGCACTTGGGCCAGAGTCATTCCAAGCACAATTACAGGCTAGGCAGAGAATGGATTGAAAATAACCCTGAAGAGGAGGACTTAGAAGTGCTGGCAGATGAGAAGCTCCACATGAGCCAGTAGCGTGCCCAGGTGGACAAGAAGGCCAATGGTATCTTGGCTTGTATCAGAAATAGCGTGACCAGCAGGTCCAGGGAGGTTATTCTCCCTCTGTACTCAGCACTGGTGAGACCGCTCCTTGAATCCTGTGTTCAGTTCTGGGCCCTTCACAACAAGAAGGATGTTGAGGCTCTGGGGTGAGTCCAGAGAAGAGCAAGAAACCTGGTGAAGCGGCTGAAGAACAAGTCTTACTAGGAGCTGGGGTTGTTTAGCCTGGAGAAGAGGAGGCTGAGAGTAGACCTAATTGCTCTCTACAACTACTTGAAGGGAGGTTGTGGAGGGGAGCGAGCTGGCCTCTTCTCCCAAGTGACAGGGGACAGGACAAGAGGGAATGGCCTCAAGCTCCACCAGGGGAGGTTCAGGTTTGACATAAGGAAAAATTTCTTCACAGAAAGGGTTGTTAGGCACTGAATCGAGCTACCCAGGGAGGTGGTTGAGTCACCTTCCCTGGAGGTGATTAAGGTGTGGGTGGATGAGGTATTGAGGGGTATGGTTTAGAGACTGGTGGGAATGGTTGGACTCGATGATCCGGTGGGTCTCTTCGAACCTGATAATTCTATGATCAAAGAAGTGTGACCAACCAGTCCACAGAGGTGGTTATGCCCCTCTGCTCTTGTGAGCCTTCACCTGGAGCCCTGTGTTCAGTTCTGGAGTTCTCACCACAGGAAGAACATGGATCTCTTAGAGTGAGTCCAGAGAAGGCCACAAGGATGATCAAAGGGATGGAACACCTCTCCAGTGAGGAAAAGCTGACAACTGAGGTTGTTCAGCCCAGAGAAGTCATCTCTTAAGAGACTTTATAGTACCCTTTCTGTACTTAAAGGAAATATGAGAACAGGAAATATGATATGACAAGGGGTGATGGTTTTAAACTAAAAGAGGGTAGACTGAGACTACATAAAAGGACAAAATTTTTTACCGTGAGGGTGGTGAAACACAAACAGGTTGTCCAGAGAAATGGTAGGTGCCCCATCTCTGGAAATATTTGAAGTCAGGTTGGATGAGGCTCCAAGCAACTTGAACTAGTGGAAGGTGTCCCCCATAATTGCACAGGGGAAATTGGACTATATGATCTTTAAAGGTCCCTTTGAACGCAAACCATTCTATGGTTCTATCACAGAAGATTCTGGGGGTAAAAAAACCACCAACCACTTAGCTCAATCACTGGCTTTAGTAGGTCCTCACATCAGCTATACTGTGATTAGAGAACTTTAATTTCATTTTAATAAACATTAATCAAGACCTCTGATCCACACAGACATGAACATCAGCTGTCATTTGTTACATAAACCTTAAAACAAGGGGTAGCAGGTGACTGTTTCAATGCAAAGGGGGCTGACACTGGTGACTAAATAATTGCAGTAGGAAGCCAGAACCTTAGAAAATATGAGTTAAAGGTCTGGATTACATATATGACTATAAAGGATTTGCTAGCTAGTAGAGGTAGAAATGTATGTAATGAAAAATACTCATGATTTGAAGGTCAGAGAGCCATACAAACAATCAGTCCTCAAAGACAATAACTGAAGTGCAGGATGAAAGTCCTGAGGGGAATCTAGCATCTCATGAAGCTGGATTAAAACAAAAAAACCAAACCCTCAAAACAACAACAAAGCCCCACAAAACAAAACCCACAAAACAGAAGGAAAAAAAAACCAAAAACAGAAAACCAAGGAAATCCAGCAACTTCTTCTTTGCCCCTCCAAAGACAGAAAAAAAGTTCTCCAGCACTTGTCCCTTCTCAACACTAAGAGTTAATGATACCTGCTCTTCACACAGTGATTATGTGCATAGCTTGGTGTTTATTGCTGGTGTAGTTGCATAATAGACTTTTTATGTATTGTTTTGTGATAATATCTTAAAAGTTTATTAGAGGTTCTTAGTAGATAGAACATACTGTGACAGGTTACACTGTGCACAAACACAACAAAAGATCATGCGTAGTTTCCAATTAGTTATTTAGCAAAGAGCAAAGTACTCCCTAACCTATAAATGCTCTTTCAGATCTGTTTACCCAATATTTCCCTACATTTTTGGAACTGACTATGCAAGGTTACAACTAGAAGCCATGGAGAGGCTAAAATAATACTGTATCACCACAGAAGAAACAGATCACACGGTTAAGACAGGGAAAAGCGGCTAAAAGGAACCAGCCTCTCCAGCTTTCTTGTAGGCCCCATTCAGGTACTGGAAGGTCACTATAAGATCTCCTCTGAGCCTTCTCTGCTCCAGGCTGAACAAGCTCAACTCTCTCAGCCTGTCCTTGTATGGAAGGTGCTGTAGCCTTGGGATCGTCTTCAATCAAGTATTCAAGCTATTAGCCAGAACATTAGGAAGTGCAGACTGGCAGAGATCATTACAGAGGTCTGGATATTTTTGTCCTCATACATTCACCCAATATTACCTAAGAAATCTGCAAGATCTCAGTTATTTCATTCATCGTTTAAGTTTTGCAAACTAAGTATTTCCTCTGCAGAAAGTGCAGAAAGTAAAACTTTGACTAAAGCTACCTTACTTTTAAGTAAGACTGTGAGATGAGAGCCATGACAGCATAAATCAGTTATTACTGTACTGTCTTGGCATTGCCACTAAACTGCTGCTAACTGCTGGGTTCAACTGTGGCACATTATCAAAGACACAATGAACAGACTCTCAAGTCAGAATGCTGTTTGGTTTAACCATTTCAGAAACATCCATGAGAAGACAAGCTAATCTACCAATGCCTGGGGAAAAAAATAATATATTCCTTCTTTCATTTGAAAGCAAGATGAGACAGGTGGTTGCAAAAAAAACTACACACCATTTGTGATGAACATAAAATGAAAATATCATGTAATAGGAAGCACCATAAATCAACAGTTCTTTACAAGGTTTCCCCTACTTAATCATGTTTTAAGTAGAAGTAATATTTACCATTGATATTTTCCCTTCTTTTCTCAAAATACAAGCTATAACTAAGTGCAAAATTGCCAAATATTACCTCAATACACCCATCTGCCATCTTTTGGCACTGCCCATAAAACAAAAACAGCTAAACCATGCTGAAGTGTTAAGAGTCCTGTTGGGTTTTTTTTCCTAATTACCAATGGAGTGGTAGAATTGATAAAACAAGTATAATCTCCATCGCAGTTAAACATAAACTTATTCCTGCTTATTCTTAACTTGAAGTAAAACTACATATACCTTGCTGCTGTGGCAAATAAGTTCACTCAAAGTTTTATGTTATGCAATGCAGGAATGTACAAAAAGCTATAATCCACTACATACTTTTCAGCTCTGGATTCAATAAAATATAGATGCTAATTTTCCAGGTCTAATGCCTCCAAACTGGACATCACATGGGGTGTGAATACTTCTTGTTTAGCTTAAGTAAGGAAACTTAGCTCAGAACAGACAACAGCACTTCTGCAGAAGACAAAAAGCAATACACTTGCAGTGTAGTGTACTCTAGCAAAGAAGCTTGCAGCTAAATGGCATGAAAGAACCCAACAAATTCTAAGGGCCGAAGGATATTAAAACCAGATTTACAATGCATTTTTTTTTTTGTGTAATGCATGCTCTACTGCATGCAGCACTCCAAAAACATTTCCTGTGTGCGCCCTTCTTCAAAAAAGTGCCATCCTTTTGTGGCCCCAGCTAGTCCACAGAAACATAACTCCAACTTTGTATTCATTCAGAAGCTTTTGCCTGCTACATGCAGGAGTGGAGTGCTGACTGGACTCCGCTGCATTTTACCTCAGAGAGCTCTTCCCTTCACCAAAACCTTTCTCCTCCTTTCCATTCTGTTTCTTGTTCACTGCCTCAAACAAGAAGTAATAAGTACCTCATAGAAATGAGGCAAGTTATGTAGAGCAAACTATGGCAGCTAGTAAAAGAGTATACGCATACTCTTCAGGGCAGGAGAACACTACCAGTACATTAGGGAAGGAGTTAATCCCCTTTCCTTTCCTGTGTGACAGGACCTGTCAGGCTGCTGGAAACATAAGCCACAAAACTGGAGGAGAAAGACCTGGGGAAGTTGGTTGACAGTTGACTGAACATGAGCCACCAGTGTGCCCAGCAGTGTGGCATCTTGGCTTGTATCAGAAACAGTGTGACCAGCAGGTCCAGGGAGGTATTTCTCCCTCTGTACTCGGCATTGGTGAGACCGCTCCTTGAATCCTGTGTTCAGTTCTGGGCCCCTCACAACAAGAAGGATGTTGAGGCTCTGGAGTGAGTCCAGAGAAGAGCAACAAAGCTGGTGAAGGGCCTGGAGAACAGGCCTTATGAGGAATGGTTGAGAGAGCTGGAGGGGAGACCTCATTGCTCTCTACAACTACCTGAAGGGAGGTTGTGGAGAGAAGGGAGCCGGCCTCTTCTCCCAAGTGACAGGGGACAGGATGAGATGGAATGGCCTCAAGCTGCGCCAGGGGAGATTTAGGCTGAACATTAGGAAAACAACTTCATGGAAAGGGTCATTGAGCACTGGAACAGGCTGCCCAGGGAGGTGGTTGATTCACCTTCCCTGGAGGTGTTTAAGGCACAGGTAGACAAGGTTCTGAGGGGCATGGTTTAGTGTTTGATAGGAATGGTTGGACAAAATAGTCAGGTGGGTCTTTTCCAACCAGGTGATTCTATGATTCCAAAACAGACACTACCACAATCTTTTCCCTCACTTCCAGGCATGTACTTCTGCCTTGACCTTGTGCTAGTGTTAGTTGCAGTGGGGTTAACAACCTCACTGGGCATTTTTTTTTCAAATGATTAGGACTTGCAAAAGAAATAGATTAACCAACACTGGACTCAGGCTGCCTCTGAAGCTGGACGCAAACTGAAGTTAAAAGTATTTCTAAGCTATCACAGTAGTAAAGAGTCTTCAGCCCAGCCAAGAAGGCAGATAGCTGTAAATGCAACTGAGCCCTCTTCTTATCCCTCTCCTGCTTTACAATCTAAGTCTCCAATTGCTTTGCAGAAGTCAGTCACATTGCAGCCAACATTTTGATAGCTTACGAATAACAGAATACCAGAATATTATCTTCAGTTCAAGTGCCTCAAAATGTTCTCAAAATAAAAAAACACAAAGATAATTGTGCAAAACACCAATTTGAATATCCTTGAAATACCTGTTTAAATATTTCAAAAAGGACGGGTTTTTTTCCTCCTCATCTCCCACTTTTGAGATAATAAGGTAACCAAAAAGTTGTTTCCTTTTTACTCTCCAAGGTTCTCAGTTCTCAGCTCCAAAATCAGTTTCTTCTACAAGCATCTCACAATCCCCTCCCAGAAAAATGAAGGGTCAGACCTGGGAGCTGAAACTGAGCACATACTGAATCACAGCTCAGTGGGTTTCCTTCAGGGAATTAGTGATTGTTACAAATGTAACACTGCTACAGTACAGCTCTAGAAAGGAATAAATTGGAAAAAAAAGGTAGAATCTGGGACAATGCCCAGCAATATGTCAAAATGTCCCTATATCTTAACAGTGGTGCTAGATACCTGGACTCCTTCAAACACAGGACTGATACACTCACAATATCACTCTTAGGCAACTACCCTTAAAAGGGTGGAGCAACACATTCTTCACTATCTTAGTGAGGGAGTCATCAAACATAAAAAAGGTTGCTCAGCCTACTAGTCTGTCACAGCACATACAGGGGCTGTGATCTGCCAGATCCCTTGACCCATGCTCCATGACTGCAGGAAAGCTCAACATTTTTTCCCCTGTCTGAACAGCAGCATATTGAAACAAAACAGTATTCCTGACCTTCTGTCACCACCAGCAAAATCAACCACTGACGAAATCGTATATTCTCTTCAAGAGTTAAAAGATGCTGATGTTATGATATCATCAAAAGAAAATGAAACCCTGCAACTTTGTGGTCAATGATCAAGGACTGAAAGAAGAAAGAGTTTAAACAGGCTTAGCAAGTCTCTTACACTATGCATCTACAAGAAAGCAGAAGAGCACTTAAAACCGTAGACACATAAGGATCAAGAAGAGTATAGTATGAAAAGGAGTTAACTAGACAGTAGAAGAAAAAACCCTTTTCCTAGTAAATTTCAGAAGATTTGGTTCTCTATGAGGAGGGTGTATACAAAACATTTACAAAGTTTCTGGAGGAACCAAAATCTGTTTCAGCACTTACTTACATGGTCTCTTATATTTCAAACCAACACAGCAAATCCTTCAGTTTAGGACAGGCCACCACACAGGAGACAGATATACACTGCACTGTGAAGACTTTTCCGCCAAAAATGATAAAAAGGTCAAAGGATTGATACCACAAAAATGGCTAGAGTGCTTTTAAAATGGAAGCTGCTGAAGCAAGGGTGTTGTACAGAGTTTACAAAATCCTCACTTATCTAATAAAAATTCTAACGTGTCTACCACAGGAACTATACTGGGCCTGGAGGGTTGGAAGAGATAAAAAAAAAAAAGCAGGCAAGATACAGCTTGGTGGAGGCAGCACATTGCAAAATAAAGAGAGATTTTTCATAATGAAGGAAAGAAAGTTCATGACATCTCCACAACAATCTGCTGCTAATAACCAGACAGCAGTGAACTCTGAAGAATCCTTTTGTTTACATACCAATGCTAAGCAATCTTTTTAGTATAACATAATAGTTCAACATTAAAAAAGAAAACTTCTCAGATTACACAGCAAACACCTTTACCATCACACTGATTTCAGATATAGACATACTGAAGTGTAATTGCCACATGCACATCTGACAGGTCCCCATGTTTTAAGAAATGACTCAGTGATGTATCTGAGATAAAAGCACCCCTGACACTACACATGAGGGGGAAAAAAAAGTAAATCCCTGTGTTCCTGTTTGGATCAGACATAAGTTTTAAACACAAAAGATGTTGTGAATCTGTATTAGATATGCAGAAACAATTTCTGTGTTACTGCAAGTTTACCTCACAGTCACATTTTCTAAATTGCTTTGGCTGCAGTGCAGCTTTGACAACTATACCACAGTGCCTAGAATAGTTTCGGAAGAGGCTTGTGGGAAGAGTTTTGGTAAAGTAATAGTTCTGCAATTACAGTAGGCTGCAAACACTACTGAGTATAAATGTCAACTCTGAGATGTCAGTAGTTGGGTTCCAGTCCTTCGCTCAGTTTTGCTTGAGTTGCCACCATCCTGGCTGCCTCAAATAACATCATGGTCATCTGTTAAAGTGATAGGAAGCAAAAGCCCTCCCAGTTGTTTACAGTCCTGAACAAATATAATTCAGGAACCCATTAGATGATGCTGTGGAAGAGGTAAAAAAACCTGAGAGTTACATCTTAAGCTAGGGCATAACACCAAAAATGGGAGTGTTGGTGAAATACTGAAGATAAATACTAAATATTATTATTTGTAGGTAAGCAGGTTGCTTCAGCTTAAAGATACCAGAACACAAACTGCAGGTATGCAAGGTAAAAGGCTTCAGGGAATATTCTCATTCATTAAAATCATGTGTTGGCAGAGGGAGGAGCAGTTTCATCTCACCTACATCCATCCAAACTGAGTTTAGGCTGAACAGGTTCTCAGACTTGTGGAAAACCTTATCTACTGTACTTAAAACACAGACAAACCAGTTAAAGTACTTCTATATGAATATGAAGCAAGCAACGTGGGAGGCTAAACCAGTTCTTAAGAACAGCCAGCTTCTACAGCATAATAGAAAAGACTGGTTATCCCATATAGGTATACACTGCAATTAAGACAGCTCTATTCTTCCATCTAAATGAATGGTTTCCCAAGAACCATTACTAGACTTGAGAGAAAACCAGGGTTTAAAAAAAAAAAAAAAAAAAAAAGCACTTTGTTTATACAGCCTGTTTTACTGAGAATCACTGGATCCTGGAATAAACTGAAACCACCTTTTTTCATTTTTAACTTGGTCTGTTAAAGGCACATTCACGTAAAAGGACGGAAATTGTAAAAATAACCTGTAACACTTAACTCCACACAGTCATCTAGGAAACAAGTTGACTAATTCTAATGTTGTTTAAGAAGGATTTACCAATATTTCTTCTTACCATAAAAGATGCAAATAGTGTCTCCATCAGCTCTAGGTCTGAGGGGGTGCAAAGGTTAGAAATTCAAACCATTACTACAGATAGGACAAGATTGCACTGGATAGATACAGTTTCTGGACCAATGATTATAAATACTAAGCACTGCTCAAACATGACCACATGACTGAGTAATAACTCCTATAGGCACTCGATGCTACAAGACTTTGTTGTTGTGAGTTCCCTCTCTAAGCTTTCTCTTTTTACGTCTGCTTTTCCAAGACAGCTTTTAGTACCATGGTAAATTTTTTTTTAAATAGTTTAGCTCTTCTAAGAATGTGCAAATTATTTTCAAGGGTAACAGTAAAGTTTGCTGCTCAACAAATTAATAGCCTCAACTCACAACCTCAAATATGGCACGAAAAAACAAATAAAATAAAAAAATCACTAGTTCTTTCCATTTTTTTTCCTGTACTGCAAAAAAATCACTGTAGATTTTCACAAATGCCAAATAAATTACATATGGATATACTTGCCCATTTCATCTCCACAAATAAGAAATAGTGACTCTTATTTTCCATCAAGACTAATTCAGCTTCCACCAAATTTGAACATGTGTAGAAGCTGATAAAACTATCCTTTTGAACACACATAAGCCACTGGTTTGTATTATATTTGGCCATACAAAGAATTCTTTGGGGAACGGGGAAGTAACCACTGCATTCTGACCCCACATTTTGTAATTTTCCTCACTTCTGCATGGATGCTAAACATCAATAAAATGTTCTCAAGTCGCTAATAACTTTGTCCAGTCTGCAACTGGATGATGGGTAGGATCAAAAGTTCAAATCATTTTGAACAAGCCAATACTATAGAAGATGAAACTTTTATTTTGCAGCACCTTACACATTTTGAGTATGGTAGAGTCACATGCAAAGGAAAGAGGTAGTCTGTTGGTTACTCGGAAATCTGGGGAGTTAGGAACACATTAGGACTGTGACCACTTGCTAGGTAAGTTCTCAAGCTTAGGCTTCTGCCACTGGCATGACTGTTTACTGCCACAGAGCACAAGGGAAGCATAGTTAGTACAGATAAAATAAAAACACATAGAAACTAGAAGCATATATCAAAAGATCTCACTTCATAAGTCTGCAAGTACATCTTCCTCTTTCTCCTAGCACTGCGACTCTCAATCTTTCTTTACCAGGATTCACATACATCAACTTCCTCATGAATTCTATAAGAGGACTTCCATTCCTGACACCCAAAAAAGAGAAGGAATGGGAGGTCAAAAGCAGGACAGGTGGCAAACCGCAGCAATACTCAAAGATGGATGACAATGTGAAGGAAAGAGAAACTCGGTTACTTACTGCAGACCTGTATCGAGTACTCTGGCACACTCTTCCCCAAAACCTCCGCCTTCTGAACGTTTCTGGCCACTGGCTCTCCTCTAATAATTACATAATCTCCTCTGCTCATCCTCTTTTGACTTTCACTGCGAAACCTAAGCTGTCATTCCCCAGTAGCGTACTCAACACCATCATGGCTTTAGGCAACTTGGGCAATATACAGACTAAACCTATAAGGAAGAACATCTCTTGTTTGTCATCAACAATGTTACTATGGAGGGTGGGTATTCCCTTAGAAAATGTAAGCTAGGAGAGAATAAAAACCACAAATACAGTCTCAAAACCAAATTCAGTGGTTCCAAACCATTAAACTGGTTGCTACAGAAACCCAAGTTTCACGGCTATGTCAGTCACTCCTCAAATTACAGAGTGCTGGTAAAACAGGGCTCGCTGTCCATCCACTACTACAGTTCGACCGCTCCGTGAATGACAACACAACCTGAATATGTTTACGGAGCAAGCTCCGAACACTGAAAGACGAATAACGCTTAGGATGATACTGTATTATCTTCGATTTCACTGGTGAATTTCGCCTCTCGAGGCCCAGGCACTGTTTAAAAATACAGAGAAACGAACGGAGGAAAACAAAACTTCCCGGTCAGAAAACCTGCCGGCGGGGCAGAACGGGGCTGGCCCCAGAAGGCAGGGGAAGGGCCGCCGGCGACCCCCCCGTCCACGCAGGCCCGGGCGCCGCCGCCTCCTTTGTTTGCCGGGGCGGCCCCGCAGCCCCCGCTCCGCCGCCCCTCCCCTACCCCGCCGCGCAGGGGCGGGAACCCCCGTGCCACAGTGTGGGGTGGGGAGGGTGTGTGTGTGGGGGGGGGAGGCTGAGTCTCTCCGCACTCACCCAGGTGAGGAGGCTCTCGCCGAGCTCGGCCCGCTCGAGGCTCTCCACGTTGAACATGGCGGGGAGCGGCCGGGTCCAGCCGGGTCCAGTCGGGTTGGTGCCACCGGTGCCCCTGCCTGCCTGCCTGCCTGCCTGCCCGGTCCCGGGCTGGGCCGTGGCGTCGACGCGTCAGAGCGACCTGACACGGCCCCACCCGCGCGCATGCGCCTGGCGGCCGCCGCGCGACGGCCTGGGGCGGGAAGGAGGGAGAGGCAGGAAGGAGGAAGGAGGGAGAGGCAGGAGAGAAGGGTCGCGCGTGACGTGACGTCGCCGGAAACGCGACGCCGGCGAGGGGCGGGGATCGGAGGGGAGCGGCTGGGGAGCGGCGCTCGCGCCGGGAGCGCAGGTACCACCGCGCACTGAGACCGGGCCCTGCCCCAGGTCCAAGCTCGGCCCCATGTTGGACCTGTGCGCGGGGCCTGCACGGGACTGTGCCGGGACTGTGCCGGGACTGTGCCGGGTCTGTGCCGGGACTGTGCCGGGTCTGTGCCGGGACTGTGCCGGGACTGTGCCGGGACTGTGCCGGGAGGGACCTGCAGCACCACCCCGAGCCCCGGCTGTCCCGGCTTCGCAGCACCCGCGGGTGCTCCCTTGCTGGGATGTGGTACGGTTTGGCTTGTGGAAGGAGCAGCTTCTCTTAGTTGGAGCAGAAAACGGCCTTGCCTTCCTCTGAGCACTCCTGCTGTAGTGAAAATAACGTAAAATAAAAGTACCTTGCATAGTATTAGGCGTGGATAATTACATTAATTTTTATTCTTGAAGATGAGGAGTGCGTTTCACGGCCGGAGTAGCTCCCCGTCATGCTCCAGAGAGACTAGCTGAGGAGTTCGAGGAACTTTTCTTAGTTCTCAGTTTTGGCCCATCCCAAGTTTGTAATGAGAATGTTGGGCATAATAATAAACTGTGTAGTTCCCTCCCTGTCAGATAGCAACTGTCTTGACATATGACAACATAGAATAGCAATCACAGTGGACTGATAACAACTGAGCTTTATAAACAAAAAGGAAGGGTTTGGATGTTGTAACTATCATTTTGTTCATGTTTTCTCAGAGTTCTTCAATTAGTTCTTCTCTTAGATAAGTTAGTAGCATGGACAAAATATTGAATGTTTCTATATGTCAACTGAGTCTGCATTGTAAAAGCTATGAAAGTTCTCAAATTTTCCAAGTAGCTGATGTCATTGTATAAGCCACCACTTTGATTTTTGAGTTGTGAATTCAATCTCTCTTCACTTAAAGATAGCTTTTACATTAAGGAATAAGTTTAAAAGCCCTAGAAAGCTATGTATTCTGCACAATTATATCTTTCCATGCCAGGTTTTATGTGTGTTTTAGGCTGTATGTGTTGTACTCTCGAAAAGTAGCGCTTTCAGAGGTGTGTTTCAGCATATAAGGTTTCTTGCTGCATCTTTCCTTTATGTAGCCATTTCCTTCTCTGCTTTTCCTGTTGTCATGACATGTAGTTTGTGATTAGTATTTAGTTGGTGTAAGCAGTAACACTTCTTGTCTCGCTGTCTGTTTTAGATTGGAGATTGTGTGCAGAAACATTGCTTTCTACAATAAAGAATTATTCAGCACTTTTCTAAGAAGAGAATTAAATATTTATTTTTAACTAAGGCATTACTGTATTTCATTAAATGCTATTAAAATTAAGCTACATTATTTCCTTTCTCTTCCTGTCTGATAAGAAAAGTCACATATCCAAACTGAAGGTATTTGCAGGCTTTTTCTCATGTTCCTATCTGCACATGAATTTACTTCACTCTTGGTTTTTTTTAGAACTCTATACCTTTCAGTATGTTTTAGCCTTATAAAGCAGTGGAAAACTTTGTTAGGGGTTGTTTTACACACATCATGCATCATCCAGACAGATATTCAAAATATAAATGCTATACAGACCACTGAATTAGTTAGTCTCTTTGCTTTAAGCCATCAGCATAGTTTTCAAACTCATGAGAAATGTGACTGGAGACTTTTTTGTTTTCCTGGTAGCATGGGGTATTAAGTTGGGATTATTTTCCTTTCAGAATTGCATCTGCAATTTGCATCTCTAGTATTTTTAACCTGCAAAGCACGGTTCTACCAGCAAAAGCAGCATACCTATTTTTTTTCTACTTTTTTTTTTGGTTTTTTGTCTCTTTAGGAAAAAATGTGTCTTGGCAACTGCTGACCTCAGACCTGGAAGACCTGCTCTGCCAGGCAAGTGCTTCAGTTGGTCAGTTCTTAAAATGTACTGAACAAAATTATGATTTGTGTACAAAAATTGCCCTCTCCCCTACTTGGCAAGGCTCTTAGGACTTTTTCCTTTCCCTTTAGCTAAGCACACACATGCACATAAATACAGTCAGTGTGATCCTGAAAGGTGGTTTGTAGTGAAAAGATAACTGCATATGATACAGCTGAGTTTGGCTATAATTTTGCTGTACCAGCTGAGTTGATTTGTAACTCCAAAGTTGCTGCTAACTTATAATAAAGCTGTACTAATAGTCTGTTTGAAACCCTCATAAGATGTTCCTGAATCAGTCTTGATAACCTTCTCACAGAATGTATTTTGTCAGTTGGTGTGTTGCTATATTCAGTTTTTTGTAAAAAAAAACAACTCTCTTAGTAAACATGCCTTTAGGGTGGTATCCTCCTGATTTTTAAAACATGTGAAGATACTTAATGCTAGAGATTACTTATGTTTTAGTCAAATATGACTATACTCATGAAAATGAAAAGCTAATTAATTCTGTTCCCTCAAAACCATGTTTTCTTAGTAAACTGTCCAGCATTTCGTTTAATTTTGTTTTATAATGCTATATGTGACTACACCACTACTTCAAAGTCCAGCTTTATTACCCTAAGGTACCTAGATAAACGTACCAGTCTTGGCTGATTTAGGATTTAGGCTGGTAAACTCATACTAGAGTGCTCAATGCTGTTTATAAGTTTACTGTTCATCATGCATGCTTAGTGTCTGGTGTTGTTAATGGTTTCTGAATGTAGTCCAGGCATACTTGTAAATTCCCTGTGAATGAGAGTGAAAATAACTGCAGGATCCAGTTTTCCAGGTCAAATCTATACACAAAGTCCCATTCTTGACCACATACAGTGGCTACAACCTCTTGCTGCTCTGAAGTAGGAAGTGATTGGAGAGAGGTCTCCAATATTGCCCCAAATTTAAGATTTTGTCTTTAGTTTGGGAATTAATGTCTGGTTTTTTTCTTAAATGAAAGATAAACACTAAATGTATGTCTTAGGTGTTTCAATATATTCTAATATGTGTACAGTGAGTAGATTACAGAATAAATATGCTCCGTTTTAGTATGCTTAAATTCTTAAACGTTGATATCTGTAGTCTAAAGCAGATCAATCGTATTAGAACTCTGTTGTTACGTATCACAGAGAATCACACAATCACTAGGTTGGAAAAAACACAGAGAATCACTGAGTCCAACCATTCCTATCAATCACTAAACCATGCCCCTCAGTACCTCATCAATTTTTTTGTTCCTTTTACCATGGAAGTAAATTTTTAGAAGTTAAACTCTTTTTGGTCTTAAAAATGTGACTGTTTTACTAGTGGAAGAGGAATTAACTTATTCTCAAACCCACACAATCTTTACAAAGTAAAAGCAGCTTTTTCCAAGAGGGAGGTAACACTTCTACTAATCAAAGAAAGTTATTACAAGTTCTGACTTGCACCCTGGCCCACCACCATCATCTTCATTTTATAGTTGTTTTCATTTCTGGCACTGAGGGACATTGCCAATACTGCATCACAAAGAAAATTTCCTAGATGAAAATTAATTAAAAAAGAACCAGAACCCTTTCACTTTCACCTGGTTCATTCCCAGCCCACCTCTGAAAGGACACACTAGTGTATGTCCTCGTGCCCTCGCATTTCCATGTGATCTGTGTGATTTTCCAAGAATAAAAGACATTGTAATCGCAGTATTGGTATTGTTTATTATGGTTCCCCTTCCCCTTTCCCCCCGTTCCCCCCCTTTCCCCCTTTCTCCCTTTCCCTCTTTTCCCCTTCTTTTTCTTTTTTTTTCCATAAACCTGTGTGCATTGCTCATACTTAACTGTGGAGGGAAATGTATCTTTTAAGATAACCATCAAGAATCCTGATGCTGACAAGCCTGATCCCTGTCTATGCATTGTGCAGGAAAGTCTAGCTGTAACTTAACCAGCCCAGGTAGAATGCAGGAGTAACTCCTTGTCATTTTTCCTCTCATTGGACAGTAAGCACCACTAGTTTGCAGATGAGATTAAATGAAACTCAAAATTAAGTTTTGGGCTCTTTTGTTTTGTCTTTATAGTAAGAAAAAGGCCCAGATTTTCTTTTCTTTTCTTTTTTTTTAAACTTTGCAACTGGTCCTTTTAACGTTCTGAAGTTGATTGTGTAAATTTTGATTTTCACGTGAGTATAGTTAGATGTGGTTTGGCCTTTGGAAGACAGGGTAGGGTTATACTTTTGTTTAAGAAAGCCATCCCTGTTAAAATGCTAGAAAAGGAAAAAAAATACTAAATATAACAAAAAAAAATCTGAAAATTTAATCTATTTTCAAATTGCTGCCTTTTTTCCCCCTTGAAGCCATTCTATTAATTTACCGCTTTTCTCAGAGAACTCGCGTAGTCAGGAATTAATTTCTTGTGTAAAAGAATAGAAGCACAGCATTGAAAAACCCCAAAGCTTCTTTGTAATTATAAAAAGCAGCAGAAATCTACAGAGGAGAAAGAACAACTTTAAAATGAATGTCTGAAAAACCTGTGGTGTAGAACACTGATCTAAAAAGGATTATATAATTAAAAAGTTGATGAAATACTGTTATTTTTGCATAACCAGACAAATGTAATAGATCAATGTAAAAAGGTAGAATTCAGTACCAACCACATTGACCTGCTATTAAAGGACATAAAATTATTACCAGTTATTATTTTGGGAGAGATTGGATGTCTGTGATAATGTCTGGTTTAGAAGTCATCTCTGACGTACATTTAGTCCTTTTCAATGCAGGTTGTCTGTGAATACTGAAAGTTCTTCTTTACATAATTTAATAATTAAGTCTCCTATAATCTGCTTATCAATTGTACCAACTGAAAGAGCACCACTGCTAAACACATGCACTAGGAGGCAAGATTAGCTGCTATTTTAGGACTGTCAGATAGTCTGTTATGCATACAGACCACTACAAATGCGTTCATTGGGTGTTGTGTTTGCACCTGAATAAACATGAACTGCAAGCTTGCTGTTCAGGATATTTTGTTTGAAAATGTTCAAAACAGACTTGAGAAAAATTCCACCCTTCTTCAGCAGACAGTTTTCAAATAGTGTGTTTTAGCAGCATTCTCCTTGTAGACATTGCTTTTACATGCTAACCCAGTTTTAAGAGTAGGAGGAGGTTGACACTGCCTCTTCTGAGGCTTGGATGACTGTTGTTAGAAAGGATATATTGATCCTTTGAAGTGAAATGCTTCTGTTCCTAGTTCCCTAGTCTGCACAATTAATGTCAGCCCTCCTGTGCAATAGTCTGATTAAGAAAAAGTGTTAGAGGTAACGAGGAGAATATGCATAGCACTTTTTGGCTGTCCAGAATCAGCAAGAAAGTTAAAACACGAACAATGTCAGCCTTAAGCATCAATAGGCCATCTTCTCTAGAATTCAATAATAGAAGCATCTGGAAGAGAGGCGCTGAGGCAGAGAATACACTCCATCCTCTATGCATCTTGGCAGTATTGACATGTAAGGGGAGACCTAGTGTTTGAAATAGTGGCATTTTATGTAGCCAGACCATGCAGAATTTCTTTTGGGCACTAAGTTTGTGTGAAAGTGTTTATTGGGAAAGTCTTAGGTGGTAAGTGGTTAAGTAAGATAAAAGTAACTGGCATTAATGTATGGAAAGGAAGAGAAGGTGAGGATCTGTGTATTTCTTACTCAAGTTCTATTGCTAACCTTGGTACCACAGTTTGGTCTTTCAAGATGAGTGTATGAGCAGAAATGGAGGAAAGCAAATGTAGTGAGTGCTATTAATGGTAGGTGGAAAAGGATTAAGAGTGTTGTTGCAAGGAACGTGCAGAGATGGAGAGAGAACTCTAGAGCCTGGAATGCCATTCCGGGAAACTGAGTTACTACTTTTGTGTGAAACTGACAATGCATGTGTTGATTTCAGAGCACACCAAGCAAGCAGTGACACAGAAAGTCTTTAAGGTGCAAGACAATGGAGAAATCATTTAGAAGTTCCCTACCATTTACTTCTTTGTGGGTTTGTACTGAGTGGTCAACCCAGAAATGACAGTGTGACACAACAAAAATTAATGGACTGATAGTGGTACTAAAGTAGAGAAAACCTACACAGAAGGTCAAGATACAAGCATGCTGCTTGAGACATAGTTGTGGAAAGTGAGTGTCATAGGATGATGCTTGGTAAGACAAAGAAACTTCTTCAGGACTGGCTGTGCAATGGTACTTAGTTATACCACTTAGTCTTTTTTTACAGTGATGGTAGACTATATCAGCTTCTCTTGCATTGCCGCTACAGGTGGCAGCTCACACAAATGCAGAGAAGCTTAGATAAAGCTCCACAGCTTGAAGGGTGAAAGTAGCTATCTTGCCAGGATGATGATTACAGTTATACATTCAAGTCCCTATAACTTGTATTCCATTTCGGATTTGCAATTAATTCTGGGCTAGTCAGTGTCTGGTGGTGTTTGCTGGACAGCAAGATTCAAATTAAAACATGACACATGTGAAGTAGATGAAAGCTTGTAAGCTTAAGGCATGCACGGTGGACTAGGAAGTATAGTAAAAACTCTCAGTCTTACCTGACTTCATAAACTGATGTTGAGATTTTATGTCAGCTCTGTATGAAAAAATACTGTAATTGTGTATGGACACAGCTTCAGTGTGACTTTTTTGCTCATTAGACAAAGTTAGCTTAGCTGTCCTGGTTTTATAATATTCACAGCTCTAGTTCATTTCCCTTCTTGATTGAAACAGGAGTGATTTAGGAGTGTGTTAGAATTTTCAATTTGCTTGTCTACAGCTGTAAGTTAAATCTCTAGGGTAATAAATGTTGGAGTTGGCAAGTCATTCTGATTGTGTGTTTGTGAAATGAATATAAAACAAATTCTCTTGTTAGTTTTTCCTGTTTCAAAGTGAAGGATGGCAATGCCTAGAAAATACAGATAAAATATTAAGTGATTCCTGTGTATCCAAATGGGCATTTAACACTAACACCAGCCCAGCCTCAAATATCCTTGTTTCTTTCTTCACAGAAGTGGTGAAAATAAAGTTTCTAAAAATTACACTATCTCAGCATAGCAGCGATGATGTGTTATATAATAGCTAAAATCCCTGATAATGCAGAGTTGTCGTACTTTTTATAAATGTCCTTACGTATATCTAATTCAGCAATGACGTATTCTTAGGCAAGTATCTGACTCGTTTATTAAGAAAAAAATCTTAAAATCACAATGGTCGCTACTGTTTGCTACTGCACAAGACAAATGTTTTGCAGTCCTCTGTAAGAAGTTCAGAGTTTGGTTAAAAATCATCTCTTCACTCTTACACTAGTTGTCTCTCCAGCAATGATAAATGTTGCTTTAAGAACTTACTGTGTGTATGAACAGTTGTGTATATGTATTATTTGTATTAATTATGTTTAGAATGCATGTGTGCCCATCTGTGTTTAAAAAATATATACATATGTGTATGTATTTATTTCTTTTTACATTTTAGAGCTGTGATGGCCAGTCATCAAGCAGAAGTTCAGAGTCTGAGGCTAGATAATGATTCAGTTATAGAAGGAATAAGTGACCAGGTACTGGTGGCAGTTGTGCTCAGTTTCACTTTCATTGCTGCTCTGGTATATACGCTTTTAAGGTGAGAATATGTTGACAGGAATTAATTGACATACCTGCATTTGTAAAATTGTAACTTCCTCTACAAAATTTTGTATTGGTATACAAGACAACTGTGATGTTGTGACATTACGGAAATGATTGTTTTATCTCTTACTCTGTTCAACTAATTGCTTGGCAGAGTTTCATAAGTTAGAATGAAATCATGCGTTTCTTAAAAGTTAAGATTAACTCCTCCTTATCTTTAGATGATAATGTTCATCATTCCTTAAGACTGGAAATGGCTAAATTCACAGTCTATGTATGGCTGATGTGTCATATTTGGTTACAAAGTATGAATTTGTCAATAATGGCTGGACAAAATCCTCCCATGTATGTTCTTGTTGCAATCTCCTCCTTTGACAACAAGAGAATTCAATTTAGTGACACATTGGTATTATGGAATTTAGTGAGGAGGATTTGTATTAGCAGAGTAGGAGGCATTTGAGAGCAAGCTACAAAAGAAAACAGAAGAGGGAAGGATTGGTTGAACTGAAAGGTGCTACTGCTGTTTGAGACCAGAAGATAGCAAAGGAATTTAAGAGAATGGTATGCACTTCACCTGGCTTTTCTTTCCAAGGCTATTTCAGTTATTCAGATGGCTTCAAGAGTGCCTCTTTTCCCTCTGGTCTTTTATGCTTTCTTTACCCTTTATGCTGACATTTTTAGCACTTGTGACTCAAATTTTAAGTGTTTAGTTTAAAAGTAAACATTTTTTTTTAACTTTATAAGGGAAAGTAAATTAGGAATATGGAAAAAAGAGAGTGGAACAAAGGTCAGCAGTGAGCAGGAGTTGCAGGAATTCTCTCTGGATTAGAGTTTGGGGATGTGATACCTTGATGAGAAAGAGTTACTTGGAGAGGAAGGCCTACTTACTAACTACCTACAGTGTGACAAGCTAAGTTAAATGTTTCTCTGCGGAATAAGTTACATACCTGATGGGGTTTTTTTCTGTAGAGGCAAACAGACTGTGGCGCAAAGCTTCCTTTCTTTGGAAGTCTTCAAGTTTCTGCATTGTATGACTGATTATTGGAAGTCCAATCAGCATTCTCTTAGTTCTACACTGTGCCTTCCTGGTGCCTTCTGAAATTGTCTGTATTCAGCAGTATTATTCCTTTACTTCCTTTATATTGTCTCCCTCCAAATATGCATAGTGTAGTAGAACTGTACCATACAAAAAGTAGAATATTTTTTATTTATTTAGCACTAAAGTGGAAGTGAGTGAGAAAAGAAGTGGGTTTTTTTTTTCTTCTGTAGCAATATAGTGGTCTGAGTATTCCTTATTCCTTATGCACCTTGATAGGTGTCAATTACACCAATCTCTTTGCCACCCATACTTCTCTATGCAACAGCTGAAATACTGAAGTTGGGTAGGAGCAAGTCCTGTGTGAAAAAAATGCATGAAAGAAAGATTTATGAGGTTGCAGGAGTGGAATGAAAAGGGGAAGTAGACAGACGACGTATCTAATGTCAGACGTTATCTAATGTTATCCGAGATGACGTATCTAGCCCATGTTTATGAATCTGCAGGTTTAGATATTTTTCTCTCACTTTTCTTATCCTGTTATATGGTTTACTTGTAAGATCAAGTCAGTATTTTGAGGAGAAAGGAGATCTTAATCCTTGGAAATCAACAATGGCCATTGTTGCGCAGTAATTCACTGGTTCTCATGAAGTACTGTCCTTCCTCCTTCTGGTGATGATAGTGTGGTGGGGCCCTTTGTTATATGTAGTACAGTCTTCCTACATCATGGAACTTTTTTCCTCAAGTGATGGAGTGCTAACACTCAGAAGTAGGGAATTTTAAAGACTCAACATCTATCTTCATTTCTTTTTGGCTTTTGTTTGGTAATGTGTTTAACTACGTAGCTCCATACTGGTTTCAGTTTATTTCATGTATTTTTTTCACACTTAATTGCATGGTGGAAGTTATGAATTGGGTGGGTCTTGAACTCTGCCAGTACCCTTTAGGACGCTGTGTGCAGTTTTCTGCTATATCAACATCTTATGCTTAAGTGACAGGTGTTCAACATACTGTATCTCTGCAGCTTTACAAATACTGCCATATATTCAATGTAGCATGTGATGCCAGAGGAAGATCATATAAATGAAGTATTTGTACAAAGGTGACACGTGACTATTGCACAAGTAACTTTACCATGTCTACTTCTTTAACTTGAGCACATAAGAGTCCTAGTGTAGCTTTTCAGTGTATAACACTTTGTCAATAAGTTTGTAATTAGTTGTTCATGAAGGAATATGAGTAAACTGGTTTATAATTCACACATTGCCCTTGTGTATGATTTGAATTTCAGTGTATAGCAATGTTCTGGCAAACTGAAGATGCAAAATCTGCTTAATTTTAGCACCTGAACAGGAAAATAGTTTATCCATGTAACATGTAAGATGCAACATCTACAAAATCTGATTAATGGAGACCCATAGTGGGCAAGAAGGGTTTGGTGCCAAGAAGATGGTACACTTTCCATCATATAACTTTCCTGTATGTCACTCAAATTAGTGTTAAATAAATTTATTTTTACAAGTAACTGCATAATTATTAATATGAAGAATATCGGGTTTGTCTGTACCTTTTCAGAGAAAGAGTGAAGGAGACAAAATGTTTGAGATAGCAGTAATGCAGTATTATGGTTACTCAGTATTGTGACTGATGGAAACTGTTGCAGAAGTTTCTAGAGCCATTGAGGAATTTAGGTAAATAGAACTTCAACCAGAAGATGTCCTACAAATTTAGCCAGTCCAGTCTGCAGGTTTGACAGAGGGTCGGCTTTCCTAGATAATCCTTGGAAGGAGGGCAGTTGTTTTCCCACCAGCCTCAGCTAATGTGGGAAATAATTGCTCATATTTATAGAATGAAAGCATTATTCTGTCTGCCTCTTTCTTCTATATGAACTGACATTTATTCACTCTATTGTTTAAAAAATGTGGGCAGTAGTTCTCGTTCTCTTCTGAACTTCCTCCAACTTCTCTACATGTTTTTGTGCATTTAGCCCAAAATGGAAAACAGAATCCAGCTGAGACCTCAACAGTGCAAAGCAGACTGTATCACCAGTGAAATCCATATGAATAACTAAAGCATAAAAATTCACAGAGTATTATGCTGTTGACTCATATTTATTGTAGCTCAACACGTCTTAATTTTGTCAGCATCATTTTTAATTTCAGTTCTGTTCCCACTGTGCATTTTAACTTCAAATTTGTAGTATATTCAGCCTTCTCTCTTCAGTGAGTCCCCTTGGCATCTCTAACCTGTGGTTTTATTGCCCATGTAGTCTTTCTTTTTAAAGAGTGATTTAAAAACAGTGATTTCTTTTTATATCTAGTCTGCTGATAGTTACATAAACTCAGTATTCTAAATCTAAGAGTTTGCCTTGCCCTTCTTTTGTCTTAATCTTTCATGTAGCTGATAAAGTAAAAATAATTGGGATTTTTCAACTCTACAACCTAGATAGTGAGCAAAAAAAAAAAAAGAAATTTATGAGTACACCAACAATAAAAAAACTAGCAGCAGAGACAAAAAATAAAAATATTCTGCATGATGAATAACAAAGCTTTCAAGCAACTTGATTTTGTGCAGGTTAATGGCTTAGTTTTGTTACAGATGAAAGTCTAATCTTAACATGATTTAATGATTGATTATGGAGCCTCTCTGAACAATCTTGCTCCTGTAGAGCTTTAAATATCCTGAGTAACTTTAGGATCAGAAATAAATATCCTATTCCCTTAATTATTTGTTTACTTCCTTTAAAATTCTTTATAGCAGGAAAGAGTGATTTTTTTCCCCCCTCTTTGTTCAAGTTTCTTTTATTTTCAATCAGTTATTTTTCCATGTTGGGTCACAGTGTTTAGCTTTTCTTATTGGTTTTATTTCCTTTCACAGAAGTGAACATCAGAACATACACCCAGAAAATCAAGAGCTAGTGCGAGCTCTTCGTCAGCAGCTTCAAACTGAGCAGGTGCTGTGCTAAGTTTTGTGATCATTCTACTGTCTGGTTTGTGGTAGAGTAGACTTCTCTGAAGTTCTGTAAAAAAGCTGGCTTTCAAAGTTCTGGAAGCTTACTGTACAGAGACATGCTTGAAATATATCAATTAGGGTGGTAATGTAGGCATTTTAAAATGATAATTAAATTAAACACTTGGCTCATTCTTGTTTCGAACAAGATTTTGCCACAAGGTGGAGTATGTTAGATTATGTTGCATGCTTCCTGCAATATTTCTGGGAACTTTCCTTTCCTTTAGGAAAGGAAGTCTAGAGTACAGCTTGCTGCCACAGGACTGGGGTTAGATGTTTAGACTGATAAGCTTTGTGTAGCAGAACAATGGCACAGCAGCAAGAGCCAAGCAATAAAACTGATGGACAGAAGCTTTTTACCAAAACCATTAGCGACGGGACAAGGGGCAATGGTTTTAAACTGGGAGTGGTTAGGTTTAGATGGGACATAAGAAATTTTTTATGATGAGGGTGGTGAGGCACTGGCACAGATTGCCCAGAGTAGTTGTGGCTGCCCCATCCAGGCTGGACAGAACTTTGAGCAACCTTATCTAGTGACAGATAGGCCTGCATATGGCAACAGAGTTTAACCATATGATCTTTAAAGGTCTTCCCAGCCCAAACTATTATATGGTTCAGTGACTGCGATCAGTTCCGACATGGGAGAGTATAGGACAGGTTACTACAAGTTGCCAAGTCCCAGCACTAGATTAAAACGTCACACTTTTGTAGAGTATTGAGTAGTATTTCATCATAAAATGGCTTGAAATAGTGACATTTTTAACTACAGAGCATATTTATGTGGAAGAAAAATACAGCAAAATGGAGAGAAAACATATTTAATGGCAGTGATTTACATAAGCTGATGTCTATGCTTGGGCTTGGGAACATTAAATACTGCAGCTGGTAAGCAGTACAATTTAGTTACCTGGGTCTGAATAGAGCTGCTTAGGATAATGAAGTAACAGTGTAAGTCTGCGTTGTAATTTGTGCTTTAGTCAGTCTAACATAACTTACAGTGAACAACCAAGGAGGTTCTTTCCTCGCAGTCCTTAACTGGTTTGAAGCACATACCTGTGTGACAGATAAAGAGAAGATAATTGGCCTCGTCACAAGATCTTGGCTAGTGAATCAGATTTTGCATTTAAATATGCTCGATTTTTTAAATTTAGGTCCCTTTCTCCTTCATTTCACATAATTTTGTATTTGACTGACTTCTAGTAAATGAATGCTGGATTTGTTATTATTTCTTAAAACTCAGTAGACTTATATTTCTATTGTGTTCCAGCAGGATGCTTCTGCTGGTGACAGACATCGCTTCTATACAGATATGTCTTGTCCAGTCTGTTTGCAACAGGCTACATTTCCTATAGAAACAAACTGTGGACATCTCTTCTGTGGTAAGCAAGGAACACCCAAGGATATACAGAAATACGAAATTTTTGGCACGAGAACAGTCACCCTAATGCAAAGTTTTGTTTGTCTGCTTATCTTCAGTCATTTCAGGAAAGGATACCATAAAATTAAGGGTGAGGTTTAACCTATTTGGGGCTTTTCTCATTAGTAGCATTGGGTCTGAACACATTGGTTCTTGGTATCATCAGTAAATGCTGTATACAGAACACCAGAACAGACAGATTTAACCTAACCACTTATACACTTATGTTGTTTTTCTTGATGTGCAACATGTTATTTCATGCACTGGATGTTTTGACTTAGAAGGTTAAATGGCTGTAACTTGCCTTCAACAGGTTCCTGCATTATTGCCTACTGGAGGTATGGTTCTTGGCTTGGTGCCATCCGTTGTCCAATCTGCAGACAAACGGTAATATTTTAAGTAATCATGATCCTGATAGTTTGGCTACAGAGTATAGCATATCAAAAAGCATTTACATGTGAATTACAATAGTGAGACTGACAGAAGAAGTCTGAGAAGCTGAAAGACTATGGATATGCGAGACGTAGATGGTGGGCGCTATATTTTTCTGAACTTTTTTCTTTGCCGAATAGCTCAAAAAATACAGATTGTTCCTGCAACTCAAATTAGAGTGAACAGCACTGGTAACTCTGCTTTCTTCTGTAAAGGAATATATGAAACCAGAAAATAAATCTTATCTGTGATTCTTCCATGCTTTCTGTTTGGGATGTTACATAACTTCTTTAGCAGAACTTGCATCTGATAGTCCTGCCTGTTGTGGAAGACTGACAATAGGCAATATATACTACTGATTTCTGAGATGTACCCTCTCCCTTCTTTCTCTCCCTTCCAAAAAAGCCTATCCATGTCAATTTCTCTTTTGTCTCTATTTTTAGTTTGTATGTATTATTAATTTGAGCTTTGTAGAGCAAGCATTAACTTACTTCCTACGCAACTTACATTGTCAGTTTGAAATATGTCCCTGCTACTCATTAACACACAGAATCTCTGAGTCTTATAGTGTATGTTTTTACAGAAGTACATCTTTATTTTAACAGTGCACTGACTACAGAGCAAGTAGCTACTGATGAATTATATAACATGCTTTATGCCCTTGCCCCTACATTATAGCCTGCTTTGATTGTACGTAACTGCAGGACAAATAACTGTAAGAAGACAGAGGAAGAAAATAAAAACAGGTGTGTCTAGAGGAAAAAAAAAGTGTCTAGAGTGTATCCAGTGAGGAGAGAGAAACAGAAAACAAAGGGGAGGAAGATGAAAAAGGGGAAAATAAGTGATACTTTTAGTGTCTTACAGATATTCTACCTTTCTCTGAGAAACAGGTAAATGAGGTGGTATTGTCTGTGTGGTTATGTGCTCATTCTGCCCCTATGAATGAAATAGGAACAGAGAGATCAGATTTATAAATGAGGAATGGAAGTACATACACATGAACAACGTGAGTCATACAGAAGGCTTGTGGCAGGGCTAGGAGTTTAGAACTGCTTGTGCTGTCACTTCCTAAATGTGCTTGCTGCAGGGATACAAGATGTATATTTAGTGGCCAGGTACAGAGGGAGTTTTTGGAGGTTATAATAATTTAAAGTGCCATGCGTTTTCTGTTTCCTGTCATAACTTGCATTGTATACCTGAACAACACTTCCAAATACAAGTTTTAAGTTCAGAAACTCCTATACAGAAAGATAACATGATGTAACATATATGTGAATATAACGTTATATGTTTTTCTATGTTTGCATGAAAGATAACTGAAGAACATAGCAGAAATCTCTGTAATTACAGAAAAATTGAAGGTTAATATCTTTTATCTGTTAATATTCTATTATTCTCCTTGGTCTTGGTATGACCATCCACATGGAATAGTATGAGTTTTGCTGCTTGTTCACTGAAATGCAAGGCCATTCGAAAGACTGAAGAAGAACAGCTTCCTTCATTACTTTATTTTATTTTGAGTTTAAGAAACAAAGCTAGATTAATTCAGTGAATTAACTCTATTCTCCAAAACAACCTGTCCCATATTTAAGTGTTTAGAAATTTTCCTGTAAGCCACTCTTAAAGGGCTCTTATGCTTGTTTTCAACAATCTTTTTAAAAATCAATAGTCTGAAATAGTTGTAAGCAATTAGTTTGTTAAAACTTAGCAGCTGTATCCATACTAGTAGTTTTTACTTTATTTTACTAGTAATATTCAACTGGAACAAAGTTTGGTTTATGTTATTGACTGGAGATTACTGTTTTCATTTATATTCATAATGCCTGCATTTACAAGGCAGTTCACATGTAATGAAATCTCCCTGCTGTACCTAGGTAACACTGTTTTTACCACTCTTTGGTGAAGATCAGCAGGGTGCAACGCAAGTATTTCAAGATGTTAATGATTACAATCGGAGATTCTCAGGACAGCCGAGATCTGTAAGTTTTGGATAAATTTGTGTAGAAGTGAGTGGTTTTACATGAGATTCACAGCATTTGCTGTGATTTGCCTCCCACCTTTTTTTTTTTTCGCTTAATGGGATATGAATTTTCTCTTCATGATGCTCAGGGACTATGCAAGGTTTCCTTTGAAAATTCTTGTTTGTGTTGTTAGGGCAAACTTATGACCTTAAAAATATCTATTTGTAATTTATGTAAATAAATGGAAACTTGCATTTTTGTTCTGACTGAGGTCTGCTAATAAGCCTTGGGTCTCCTATTCATGTATTAAGCTCTTTTTTAATTGCTACTCATTAATTTGAAAGAATTTATAATTAGTTGGTGAAAGTTCTTAATGAAATACATAAGGTGCAAGGTAGAATATTCACTGGATTGATCTCTTTACATCAATTAGAAGAACTGGAAGTTCCACTCTGTGCCTTTCTTCCTCAGATGTCAAGTCACTATTTTAATTTCCTCCTGTACTATAATACAGTCTTTATTCTGCTCTCTAGGTGAAGAAAACAGGATTTTTTTTTCCTTTTTGATACCTGGTTATGAGAGATTACTGAAGTTCTACAAACTTTAGAAAGTTAGCCTTGTGAACTTGTCTTCTATATGTACATTCTGATCTGCAAGGTGAAAAATGCATGCACATGCATACTAATAACTTCCCTTGTTTTTCATCGTGTCTTCATCTGTTCATTGGACTGGATTTGGATATAGTAACAAAGCAAGGAAAAATTATAGTCCAAAGAGACAAAAGAGGTGTAAGATGGGATTTGTGTGTGTGTGTGTGTTCTAAACCACAAAATAGTTATGCTTTTGATTCAGAATAGATTGAAACTACCTTTCAGGCTCCGTTGAACCTTTCTGTGGGCTCTGTGTCTAGTCCACAATAACCTGTCTGAAGTCATGCCAGAAGTCTGCATTCAGGCCATAATGGGACAAGATAAATTGTCTTTGATTTATACACAGTGTATTGTAGTAGCCACACATAAAAATCCTTTCTAGAGAACATTTTCAGCCCAGGCAATAACTCATTTTAATGCCGTGGCTTTGTGTAGAAACTGTACAACAGAAAAGGAACCAATATAAAAATAATCTCAAAGTTCATCCCTCCCTATGCCTCGTAACAAAACCCAGATATTTTCTACTGACCAATCCCTGATTAAGATAACAGAATCATGGTAGGAAAGTGGAGAGGAGCCAGGGATGGATTCATTTAAAGGTTCTTTAGTTTGCTTTGAAGCTTGATCCGTCCTTTGGGAACTTCTGCGAATTGCTGGTTATATGCCAGGGGAGGGAGTTCTCTGTTTCAGAAGAAGTGCATCCTGTTCTTCTTGACCTGGTGTTTGTTTTTTACTCGCAGTCCCTGATTGTTTTCCATTTTGATCAATAATTCACTCCAGTTAACCTGTTAGATGTTTCTCATTTTCTCAATTATTTGTTTTACTCTAGTAGTCACTACTTTTGCTTCTTAGTAGTATGTATGTAGTAATGTATGTTTTACAGTATAGAATAACACAGTTTGACTGTTTCTTGGAAACATACTTATTCTAAATCTGTATGTTTGCCTAGCCTTGATGTCTGGTCTACTTCCTTTATTTTTTTTCTCTTGTTTTAGAGTTACAGATTTCAAAGCTATAGAGTATAGAAAGTTCAGCCTGAAAAAAAAGACCATTAAGCATGGGCCTGTTGCAAAAGCAAAATATTAACTTTTGGTTTCTTTCTTTGTAGATTATGGAAAGAATTATGGATCTGCCCACTTTATTGCGGCATGCTTTCAGGGAGATGTTTTCTGTTGGAGGCCTCTTCTGGATGTTTCGTATCAGAATATTCCTCTGCTTGCTTGGAGCATTGCTCTACCTGGCTTCACCTCTGGATTTTCTTCCTGAAGCCCTGTTTGGAATTCTGGGTTTCTTGGATGATTTCTTTGTCATTTTTCTTCTGTTGATATATATCTCTATTATGTACCGAGAAGTGGTAACACAACGACTGAATAGATGAAGTGGTCAAAAATGCAGAGGCAGTTGTGGAATGTCTGGAGAACTTTAACATAAGTATGATATAGAAAGGTACCTGTGTACACTTTCAGTAGTTAAAATTTCATAGCCGGTCATCTTATACAAATATGGAGGGTTAGGGTGTGGTGACGCTTAACTGGAATCTTTAATTTGTGTATTGCATATGCTTCATAAAGATGAGGTTAGTTTTATGATGTAACAAACCGTGTTCATCTACTTCCACCTGACGAATAACTGTGTGTAATCAAAGCAGAAAACACATTTTTGGGGTATGTGGTTTGTGAAAAGAAAGTTCCAGTAAAGAACTAATAAAAAAGTCTGTTTGGGTAATCTATAGATATCCATAAGAAAATTCAGAAATTCTTCACAGTACAGTTTTCATGGCTAAATTGCTTAACGTCTCCTTGTTTGTGGGCTAGAGTTTTCTAAAATAGAAGTATTTTTGTGTGTGTCTCTGGTGGAAGAAACCCAAGTTATCACCCTACAGTTTGCTATTGTCCACATGCTTCACAATAACAAGGAGAACACCTCAGTATTGCTTGAACTGCAGTATGTATAGCTGCATGCAATTTGTACAATTTGATTTATATATTTGATAATATACACACAGTATCTGGCCTAGAAAGAGAAACTGATATTAAGGGCACCAGACTGGTTAGTCCTCTGTTTAAATGGGAGCATAGTTTTTCTCTCCAGGCTTGTTTAGCCAGGTTTTTATGCTACTTTGGGTCAATGCAGTATATCT
This sequence comes from Coccyzus lansbergi, assembly GCA_033558105.1. NCBI lineage: Eukaryota > Metazoa > Chordata > Aves > Cuculiformes > Coccyzidae > Coccyzus > Coccyzus lansbergi. Next base: position 2,104,571 of record JAUMJK010000215.1, on the reverse strand, counting down.
GGAGTGAGACTTTACATTCCTTTAGTTGCATTAAAGCATTTAGCCAATGGAGAGAACCCTCACATTTTAGATAGGAGGAGGAGGAGGAAAAAAAAAAGTCAGAACTGGATGTTTACAGAACTTTACCTGATTATACATTCTGCAAAACAAGTATTAAACAGATATTGAGGTGTTCGATTTTCATTTGGAGTTTGCTTGATTGGTTGGTTGATTTGGATGTGGATAGAGGAGATTCTGAATTACCTTCAAGAAGATCTCTGGTAAGGGACCACAGAAAAATCCTGGAAATGTTTTCTAAAACACCAGGATATTAATTATCCTTTGAGTTGATTATTTTTTCATGATGAATTTGAATATAGGCTATCATAGCTACAGAACTAATTGAAATACAGAATATTTCAAAAAAATTACCATTTTAAGACACGAATGCCTCTAGAATGGTTGAGGATATTCTAGATCTATGTACTCATTAGCTAGAGGAATGAAAATTGCTGTTTTATTTTAACTTCCTGAATACTTGAAAGACAGTCATCAGGCAGGTGATTCTTAGTGTGTTTACATTTATGGGATGATACTTAGAATGAAAGGGACCTTTTCACAATGTCTGTGTTTTGCCCACTCAGGCATCTCTGCATAGTTTCTGGCACCTAGATATGTGCTAGAAGATGATAGAGTTGGCACCTGATATGTTGTGGTTGGGGGCTTTGAGATTGTTCTTTGGTGTCAGTGTTTTAAATGAGATTCATATAAGAGTAAGTTCACTGATTCTTCATTAGAAAATTTGCTTTTGAAAATCCAAAGATATTTTACAAATGAACTGGAAAGCTAATTTTTTTTTCCTTGTTGCTATTTGTTAGAAATGGGCAAGAAGAGAAACAGGAAGTGAAACAAGGGTGGGAGGAGGAGAGCAAGATAGATAATGACATTTTTGGAAGCAAATGTTACTGGCTTGTGGAAACTAATTTCTTGAGCATTTTAGTAGAACTTTTGCCTTTGTGTTGGCATTGCTAATGTGTGGTGATGGTTTAGCGGCTACCTCTTTTAAAAGTCATCAAGGTATTATTGAGGAAGCATGGGATATTCATAAACCTTAGGTATATTTACAAAGCAAGATAGTAGTTTACAATCTTAAGTAAGACAGGATTTTGAGGCTTTGCTGTAAGCACTGTTTTGGTTTTGGTTTTTTTTCCCAAGAGAGTTTACTGTGAGCAAACTCCAAAAAAAGTACTTTTTACTGAGCAAATTTAACATCCCATTTTCTCCTGAGGCTTAACTTATGGGTCTGCTTAGAGAAGAGTATGAACTGCTGTTGTAGAAAAGCTGGAGTCTGTTCATGGCATCTGTTGATATAGTACCTTCTCCCTGTCTTTATCCTGTGATTGTGTTTATACTTTTTTCCATGACTCTTTAAATCCCGAGTGGGTATAGATGTACATGAAGCTGCTTACCATTTTCATTGAGCTCCCCAGTTCCACATGCTACTGTGAATTTTGTGCAGAAATATCCATCTAAGGGATGGGCTCCTGAAGAACAGACCTTCTTGTGTACCTGAAATCAAATATAGCCACATCTATGTAGCTATATAAAGTTTACCTGTGTTCTCTTTCTTCCTTCACTACAGTTCTAGCCACAAGGGTTTCCATCAAAGGCTCCTACTTACTTTTGAATGTTGAGTAATATTCTAAGCTTGAATTCCACACGTTAAATTCATTACAGGATTAGAACCATCCTTCTTTTTCGCTAGTATGTGTGCTTGCTTGTGAAGACTATATTTGGTCCTGCAAGCCACTGCTGAACAGTATCACGACTTGCTCAGACCTTTCTGTGAACAGTTGTAATGTGCAGAATCAACTGTCCTACAGTGTCTAGCAGTTGTTCCTCTACATAAATGTGAACTAGATGTAAGTTAGCTGTCTTGGGTTCTGAGCTTGAGCTTAACTTAATCTCTAGAACTCCCAATAAGATGGAGATTAATTCATGAGAATGTAGTGTTCCTGAACTGTGTGCTGCCAGGTTGTCCTGGCAGCAATGTTAAAAGTAAGTGCTAGAGCTGAGTGCTGGTGTCAGAACGTGAAGGAAATAATAGGATGCTTGTGGAGAGTGACTGCAAACATTGTGGCAGTTCTGTCTCACGGAGTGGTATAGCAATGTCACTAAGAGGGGTGGGGAAAAACAAGGAAAAATCATCAGCAAAGAAGAGATACAGGGAGAAAACACAGTTCTTAAAAGATTCTTATGGCCTCACCAAAACCTATGTGAAATATTTTATTGTTCCAGCAATATTAACAAAGGGGAAAGCTAGTTATACCTAATAGCTCTTACAGAATAACTTGTATCATCTTGAGGCCTAACAATCATCCTTTTGACAAGTGCTGTATAGAGCATTCTGGTTTTATGTTGTATGTGTCACATACTGTTGATGTCTCTGAGGATGAGACGGAACAGTATGATTTGGGGATAACAATTTTGCCATAGGTTTCCTAGAACTGTAGCAATGACCTGTGTGTTACACTAGATTTTTAAGATGAAAGGATTTAAACCTACTTGCTGTTACTTTTAATGATAATAAATTACTATTAAATTAAGAGATTATCTTGGTTTATTTTGTTGACTTACTGGGTGGAAAGTTGTTTTATTTGCTTTTTCACCCACTTACCTGTGCTGAAGTTGGTGGTAGCTCTTCTGCAGTCCTGATCAATTCTTATCTTGGTGTCTGTGAACAGGATGTTCAGAGATAACAGTAGTTTTCATCTTTATTAGTGCAGTTATAAAGCTTATAAAATTTCTAAGATCTTAGTCCCAAAAGTATATTATACATTAGATGTCTTTTCCCTGAGCAGTCCAGCCAGCACCTTCAGATCCATGGGCTTGAAGCATTCTGGATGATAAACCTGTGCACGTGATCAGTTAGGACCTCCACATATCCATCCTCCAAGCAAATAAAACCATAAAGCAGGTGGATAAGAATCCAGCTAGTGAAGTAAATTGAAGGAAACAGGTTTACAGGGTGGATGAAGGTTGGGGTTGGGCAGAGAAGAACGGAGTGTAACTGGTCTGTGCTGAAATCCTGTGCTTTTTCTGATGTGTGCCATTAAAGGCCCCTAGGAATCAGATAGACATGATCCATTTTGCTAAGAAATATCAAAAAAGACTTAGCTGGGAAGTCCAGGGCCAAGTCTTCTGGATTCAGAGTTAAACTTTATAGCCTGTTTTAGTACACAGTTCCAGTGTTTATGGAAAAACATGTAATTACTTATTTGCTAAGAAGCTATTAAATCAGCTTGAAAGTTTGATGGGTACAGACTTGTTCTTCAGTGTGATACTTATGTGCTTGCTGTGGGAAGCTCAGCTAAACACTCAAGAGTTCCTCAGGACAGGCTGCTAGACTGCATGGCTGGTTTAGGGTGTCGTACAGTTGCAGTTGTATGGAGGTTTTCTGCTCCCAACTACCTCATTAGTCACCAATACTGGAACTCACATGGGCATTTGTTCTGAGGAGACAGAGCGAGTCTCATCCCTTTTCCTTTGAGATGAAGCATTCTGGTGGGTTGCTTTCTTCCATGTTGTGAGCAGTGGGATTTTAACCTGGAAGAAATTGCTAAATTTTGTCTACGATATCGTCTATTTCATAGAATCATACAATCATAGAATCATAAAATCACCAGGTTGGAAGAGACCCACCAGATCATCCAGTCCAACCATTCCTATCAAACACTAAACCATGGCCCTCAGAACCTTGTCTACCTGTGCCTTAAACACCTCCAGGGAAGGTGAATCAACCACCTCCCTGTACAGTCTGTTCCAATGCCCAGTGACCCTTTCTGTGAAAAACTTTTTCCTAATGTCCAGCCTAAATCTCCCCTGGCGCGGCTTGAGGCAATTCCATCTCATCCTGTCCCCTGTCACTTGGTAGAACAGGCCAGCTCCCTCCTCTCTACAACCTCCCTTCAGGTAACTATAGAGAGCAATGAGGTCCCCTCTCGGCCTCCTCCAGGCTAAACAACTCCAGCTCTCTCAGCCATTCCTCTTACGGTCTGTTCTCCAGCCCCTTCACCAGCTTTGTTGCTCTTCTCTGGACTCACTCCAGAGCCTCAACATCCTTCTTGTTGTGAGGGGCCCAGAACTGAACACAGGATTTGAGGTGCAGTCTCACCAGTGCAGAGTACAGAGGGAGAATCACCTCCTAGACCTGCTGGTCACACCGTTCCTGATACAAGCCAAGATGCCATTGGCTTTCTTGGCCACCACTTAACACCCCCAGGTCCTTCTCCTCCAGGCAGCTTTCTAGACAGACTTCTCCTAGTCTGTAGCTCTGCATAGGGTTGTTGTGCCCCAAGTGCAGGACCTGGAATTTGGCCTTGTTATACCTCATGCTATTGGTCTCAGCCCAGTGGTCCAGCCTGTTCAGATGCCTTTGCAGAGCCTCCTTACCTTCCAGCAGATCACCACTTCCACCCAGCTTAGTGTCATCTGCAAACGTGCTAAGGGAGCACCCAATGCCTTCATCCAGGTCATTGATGAAGACATTGAACAGGGCTGGACCCAGCACTGAGCCCTGGGGAACACCACTTGTCACTGGCCTCCAGCTGGATTTAACACCATTTCCCACCACTCTCTGGGCCCGACTATCCAGTGTGCGCCTGTCCAGACCAGAGGCTGACAGTTTCCTAAGCAGAATGCTGTGGCAAACTATGTCAAAGGCTTTGCTCAAGTCCAGGAAGACACATCCACAGCCTTTCCCTAATCCCACCTGTGACTGCCTCAGCTCAGAGACTTGTGGATGTTTAGGGCAGAGACAGGGCTGCAGATGGTGTTCCCATGTGGACAGCACTTCATTAGACACTGTGGCATAGGTAGGGGTACTTTCTGTAAACCAGGGACTATATTCATTCAGGAAGTGAGAAGTCCATCCAAGTAAGAAAATAAATATTACCACAAAATGAGGCAGGCAGGATGTTAGAGTTGAGTTTCCTCTACTATGACTTGGCTATACCCCTGCTCTGTATCAGATTGTCATGTAAGATCCATGTAAGAGTCTTTCAGAGAAACACTTTGTTTGTGCCTAGGAAATCTCAGATCTGGCCATGGATTCTTCTTTTGCAACTTTCATGGCAATTGTTAGGGCTGCTCTATTGAGCGGATTAAATCAAAGGGTCTGATAGGGGGTGGGGTGATAGGAAGATAAGGAGTCCTCTTAAAGAAAATACCTAATTGTACTCTTATTGGTACTGCATGGCCTTGTATGAGAACATTGAAGTACCTTGTCTCCCTTTGTTTATGCTAATATTAGGTAAAAGGCACAAAAATGATACAAAAATCTAGAAAATACATCCATGAGGAATGTTTGGAGACACTGGTATTTTGCCTATAGGGTAGACTGAGGAAAACACAAGTTTTTCAATATGTTAAAAGGGGAGATAGTCTCCACATTAGGTATTATTGGAGGAAGCAGCAGTGAGCTTTAATTGCAGCACACAGAGACTTAGATTAGGAGAAACTTGCTAAAGTGGAACTGGAAGAGGATATTGTCTGGGGTGCTGGTGGAACCTCTGTTGGGAGGTTTCTGAAGGCAGGCTAACTTCTATGGGGACTGGTTTCTGCACAGCCAGCCCTGACTGAGGAGGGAGCTGATGAATGAAAATGTGTCTGCTTTTGAGGCAGCTGATCTTGGCCTTAATGGGCATGGGACCAGAGAAGACGTGATCTAACCCAGTCTGTCTTGCTGCTGGTATTTCTGAGGCATTACCTGTGTACAACAGCCAGCAGAGCTGACCAGCTTACCTTTCACCAGGAGTTTTGTGAAAAGGCAGTACTTAAAATCTATGGTGTAAATATATGGCTCCTCCTTATTTAGGGACACATAAATAAAATTATTTAATAATTTAATTAAATTATTTAATAAAATTATTTACAATAATTCGATGATATTCCATTTTATTACGAAACCTCATTGTTTGTCCCATATTTTTGAAGAGGAGGATTATTTCTCGTGATTAACAGATGCTTAATTGGTGGGAGGGAAGGAGAGGAAAAAGGAACATAATTGATAATATTGAGTCAATTGCTTATTGCTAGCAGGTAACTGATGGGGAGCCATGGGTGTATCAGGTGTTACTAATACTTTGGCTAGAATAATGTTGCATGGAAAGCTGTTCAGCTTAACACTAGCATATGTTGTTCTTCACAGATGAGAACTATTTCCTCCCCCCACGCCCCATGGCTTCATTCGGGGAAACTTATTTCTTCTTTTACCAAGATGGGGAGGCAGCAGAATCTGAAAATAATCAATGCCACACTTTCTATAGGACAGTGCAAGCACTTCTAAGTATATCTCCCTTTCAGGGAAAGGCCTCCCATCATCCCGTTGGACATGTCCTTACTCTCTAAAGCATAAAGTCATGGTTTTGTCTTTCTTGCCCTCTTTAGAGTTTAGGTGCCAGGGGTTGGTGTTGCTTGATACTGTTGCCTTGGTACTGGGCTCTAAGGAGGGTCAATTTAATGCAAGTTGACTCAAAGTAACTGTTATAATATGCCTTTTCAGTGACCTGGTTTATGACAGTTTATGATTTGTGTTTTCATTCTGTCTAGGGTCTTCAGCATCCAAAGAACCAACCTGAAGCTACTCTAGTCTCATTTCTCTTTCTGTGGCAGATTTTTTATTTCTGTTCATTCTCCTCCCACTTTCTTATTGTGGTGGGTAAGCACTACCTTAAAGATCACAAAGAAAATGTTGGTGACTCATTTGCTTATGTACTGCAACTGTTCACACCTTACCCATGAATATCCCTTCCAGCCAGCCCGTCAACTCCCTTGCATCTCACTGGCCTTGCACCAGACGGGAAGGCAAAAATGTATCTGGCTAAATGGTTGAATTCCTCAAGTAGCAACCTGAAGAATATCATTCAGTACAGCTCCATGGTTCTGCCTCCTACCCACGCAAGGAGCTGGGCAAAGACCAGACGCACAACATCAAAGCAGAACTCCAGTTAGGCAAGGCTGTATTTGTGCCTGGAAGGCTGGAGAAGAGACCATGTACTAAAGAGATATTGCATACATTTTCAGTTATGTCTGGAGAGACTGGTTTTCTCTGTTGCTAAGGCTATTGGGTACAAGTCTTTTCTTGATGAAAAACAAGGCATTGCTTTGAAAATAATCTCTGTGGTGTTACCCTTTATTTACATACAGGTATTTTTGAGCCCCTGGTGTTCTTGTTCTCATGGGTTTGTTCACAGCTCCCACGGCAAATAGCATCTCAATGTGAAAAGAAGAAGAGAGAACTCGGTAATCATATTGCAACTGCAGAAGTCCTAGAATAAAACCCACATATAAGACACATGATTAAAACCACAAGGACTGGCAACATGGTGTTGGCTAAGTTGCTTCTCTGGAAATTCTGCGAACTTCCCATTCAGAGCTGCTGGGCAAACTCTTTCCTCAATTCAGATCTTCACTATTGATTAATTTCACCTAGCTCAAGAGAAATAAGTGTATGATAGCACTAATTTTAGATGTTGGATCAGTAGCAGACACAGCCACACTATGTCTGCCCCAGCAGACATTTTCCTGTCCTACCTCCTGCTCCGCTGTGGGCTGCTGCCTGCACTGTGCAGCTCACTGACTTGCAGGGGCACTGCGGATGCCACAGTAGATCTGATGTAGAGAGGTGTAGGAAATAGCCTACACCTGAGCCAGGAGATTGCACCATGGGTGTTACATGGTAAAGGAATGGGAGAAGAAATTAGGCAGATTTTTACCCTTTGGAGAAAGAAGAAGAACAGAGGGAGCCAGAGGACCACGTGCCCGTCAGAAAATGCCAAAAAGAACAGCCCCCCGTGAGGTACGCTGCCTTGCTAAGGGCAGTGAAATAATATCTTAACAGAGGCCCATGTTGATCCTATGAGGAGGGTGAGATACCCAAAAAGCAAGGCAGCTGCAGCCTGGGCAGCAGATCACAGTGAGCTGATAGAAGGGAGGCACAGCAAGACCTGTCTTGCTCTATCCTGTGCACCACAGAACAGCTTCACCACACACCAGAGAGGCAAGCTGATCTCTGGGGCCAGGTCTGAGCTGGGGGCAGCAGCTGGCCCAGCACCACTGTGAGGCAGTGGGGTAGTTAGGATGCTGGGTCTTCTCATGCTATGCTCCTGGATGTGACTGCAGGGATCTCCAGCTCTTTTTGAGGACCACTTGGCTTCTCTGATCATCTGTTGCTGCCTTTCTTTTGTGTTTCTGCAAACAGAGTGACATGAGCGCAATAGGAGTTAATTAGCTGCACAGCAAAGCAGCATAACGTCACCTTGCTTGTGTACCCTCAGCCCAGTGGAATGACCTCAGGGTAGTGCCGTTCCTGGTAAAGATGACGGCAGGTATGCAGTGGCTGCATGGCTTGAGCTGTCACTGCCATTATGGGAAGATTCACAAATAGACCCAAGATAGGTGGGCTCCTTGCCATTGTGCAGTTAGTCTTGGTGTCTCTCCTGACTCTGTGTAGGCAGTTGCAGTAGTTTCTTCTCAATCTGCTCTTTCTGTGCATTTTCCTGAAGTATGTACATTTTCTTAGAGGGGTTATGTCCCATAACCCCCATTGCTTTTACCATAAACATGGTATTTGCTTCTACATACAAGCAGTATTAGGGTACTGCCTTAAGGCCAGCCTTTGTAGCATGTGAAAAATCACAACAAGTAGACCCTGAAGGGTTAAACTTTATTAAGTACCAAAATCTAGTGAAAATAAAATAAACCGAATGGGAAAGAGGAATCAACTTGGAGATTAGTCATTACTGAGTAGGATTTACAGAGGAGTAAAACTAGCGTAAAAATGTAAACTAGCTTTGCATCCACCCACCATACCATGTTTGCTTGCTAAGAAACACCAAGCAAGAACAAGTAGGCACACCATGTGATTTACTGCAGCAAAGGTCCATGGGTCAAAATTATCTAGCAAAAGAATGACATCTCAGTCAGCAGATGTACATGCCTGAGCTGGGAAAGCCTGCTTACAAACACAGTGCCCGCTGGTGCCTTGACCATCAGGGGTTTCTGCAGCCTTTGCCCAGAACATTGTCTGCCGATCTTGGTGTTGCCTGTGTGCCCATTGTCTGAGTGATGTTTCACTGGGACTGTGATGATCAAAAATATTTTCCACCCAAAGCTGTACTCTGCTCCTTCCTGTTGGCACAAGGCAGATCAGATACTTGCCTACAGAAAGTACTGCAGCATTGACAAGGTTGTGGGCAGATGCGCTACCCTGTGGAGGGCTTATTTAGCTTAGGAGTTAGCTTTGAAAACTGTCCTTTTGCAGGAAGGATGCAGATGACACCCCCTATGTCCCAACAGCCTCCTCTTCTGACAGGCCTCTCCCACCAAGACCTAGCCACTTCCCAAGAGATGGCAGCAGCCTTGCACATTGCCAGTGCATGGGGCTTGACACTGTGATGCTCGAGTTTGGCAGTTTTGGAGATGTTTTTTCATCCCTATTCATCCAAAGACCTTTTGTTTTCCAGGTAGATATAGTTTGATAGAGATTTCAGTACCTTGGCTGCTCCTGTGTCTCTTCCCATGGCCTTAAGAAGCACCTCTTTTTGTTTTCTTATTTTCTGACAGCGTCTGCACTCCTAAGGCAAACCAAGCTGTCAGCACGCTTACAGCCCCAGCTTTGGACATGACATGAGCATGGGAAAGTCCTGGGTTGTATTAACCATACTGCCCACCAAGACTCATATTTCTTGAGAAAAATTTGATAGCAGGTACCCAGTGCCTACAGCCTTGTATGCCAAAACAGGAACAAGAAGAAACAAACTGTTGAATTCATGATTTGCTAAGATTTATTTTCCTGAAGCATGCTTGTGTCTTTGTAGGACTGGAGTCTGACTGTTTTTGAAGGTAGAGTTTGTCACCACTAATGCTTCTGTTCTTCCCTCCCCTCCTACTACTGCCCATAAGTCTTATTTCTTTTTGCTTTTATCTTTCTTGCTTCAAGAGCTGCCTTTCCTCTCCCCCTTATACAACTGGGAAAGTTTCTGATTTCTTACTGTTCTCCTCTTTACCTGCATTTTTAGTATGACATCACTTGACAGAAGACAATGGACGGGTGAGGGAGGTCTTTTGCTAAAGACCGCAGCATTAGCATTGTAAAAGCAAAAAAAAATGGGCTCCATAAAAATGTGTGAAGTTTTAGATACATTTCCCCCCTAATTTAAAAAAAAAAATAATTATGCCGAGCCATCTGTTGCTAACATAAAAAAAGATGTAAATAGATGATACATAGTGTATGGAGTGTCACATGAGTGCTCCATCTGCTGTGGGGAAAGTCACCATTCTCCAGCAACAACACCGGGTGCTGAAGTGCAATCCAGGGTTTGGAGCCTCAGGCTTTCCAAAGGTGTAACCAGCTTCAAAGGCTGTCTCAAAAGGAAAACAACTCAAACAAGAGTGGAGGGAGTAGATCTCTGCATATCAATCCTTCCTCTCTGTATTTCTGACAAGTGGCAATAGTAGCTGCACCGGGGACAAGGTAAGTTATACCTTTGTGCTATTGTTCCAGACTCTCTGCAAACTCAGGGATTCTGCTCCCTTGAGTTTTCAAGGTTTACCTGGCAGCCAGGAATCAAGCAAGCTGTATCTCCTTGTTCAATGAGAACAGAAAGCTCCCACAATGTCAAAGTAATTGGTCAATAAATTAGCAGATGAAAAAAACTTTAATGAAGATGAAGTAGTGTACATGGGTCAGATGGAAACCTTGCCTCAGCTGGAAACTGAGGGATTCCACATCTGCTGTTGCCACTCAGGCATAGATCCAGGAGGTGCTGCAAATGGTTCACAGCACTCAGTAGTAGTCAGAAAAGGAAATAAAATGTTGATAATCATGAGGTAGGCAATAAAAGTAACTAATTAATTCTCTGGTTTGTCTGTATCATGAGCCTTCTGCCTAGTTCTGGTCTCCCCGTCTTAAGATGAATGTGGTGGAAGGGCAGGACAGATTCCTAGGAGCTGGAAATATGGAATAGCTCTGTGCGAGCACATGGCATGGCAAATGAATTAGGACTCTTGCTTTGCAGAACAGAGAAGGTACAATAGGGGTCTAAGTAGCTAGGACTTGAACAGAAGCTGTGAACAAAGAAACCACTATTCACTCCTTCTTATGCCACCAGGTCTGGCTTAGACCCCATGGAGTCTGCAGAGAATAGGTCTTAAACTTAGCAAAAGGATGAACTGCTTCACAAGATGCACAGTTAAATTCTGCTGCTGGAGCTGTCAATGTGAGGAGTTTGTGCAGTTTCCAAATGCTTCTAAACAAATCCATGGCACAATTTTCACAAGGACTGTTAAATGTGGAGACCCCAGACCAATGCCTCTCTCTGAAATGTCTCAAATGCTCATTGACAGTAGATGAAGATATTTTATCCTGCCTCACTCTTTTCTGAAGTACCAGGCAGCTGTGTCAAATGGCCCCATGGATTTGCCAGCCTTAGATCAGCAGTTTCCCAGAACCCAGTATCATGTTTTCAGTTTGCAAAAGGTTTAGGACAAACAAGGGAGAGCAAAGCTACACAGATAAAAATTCTCTGTATTACCCTGCAGCAAGCACTGCTTGGTTGAGAAAATGGTCTCCTTCCCCATGGTGCGAACAGCTCTTCCTCCCTAGGATGCTCCCTGTGGGAGCATGCAGTGGATACCTGCAAAGGGCAGGCTTTTTCCTGGGAGCGAAGACCATGCTGACACAGTCTGTGTGCAGCCCACAGGTGGGGAAAAAGGCAACAGTGGAAGATGGCAGGGCAGGTAATAGTTGCTGGACCTCATGTAGGGCTCCCCACCTTCCTATCGCTAGCAGTTACTGTAGGGTAGGAGGAAACATTATCTGGTCCAGAAACAGAGGGTAAACAATCCCTTGTAGACATAAGTGAGTGGTGTTCTTGCTTTTCAGGTGTTGCAGTGCATTATACAGTCCTCTTTAATTTCCAGACAGGCCAAGAGGCTTCTCTTAAGGTCTACAGCTGTACATCAACAGGATTTTACTCCTGAACATGAAGGTGGTGTCTAAGTCAATGCAGATTTTCATGGCAAAAGGGTGATGGGAGAAAACTAAGGAGAAACCATCTGGAATCTTTTGGGAGAAGGGCAGTTTGAAACAAGAGGATGCCCCTGTGCTCCCTGCCTGGCCTGGAGGCCAGGCTCCTTGCAGTGGTACTGTGGGGGGACACAGACATAGCCACATCAAGACACCAACTTCTGGGGACAAGGCAGTTGTTGCCACCAGGATAAAGCTTTCTCTGTGTACCAAAGATGTCTGATGAAGCAGGTAACACACAGGTTTTTGAAAAACGTACAAAAAAAGAATGTCACCTCCTCAGCCCAACCCAGACACCGGTGATGTGGACAGGGCCTGAGTTTTGCTATTGCACAGAAAAAGACACCTCAAAAAATTTTATGCCTTTCTTTAACTGATCCCTTGAACATAAAGAGGGTCTAATTCTGCCAAGCTCAGTGGTTTTTGGTGGGAGGAAGGTAAGGAGGGTAGTGATGTGTGACCTGCCCTTGCAACTTAGCAGGTATCAAAGAAGTTCCCAACTGGGCAGATCTTGAAACACCCAGTGCCACAGGCCCAACAGGAGATAAATTCTATTCCTTTGACCATGCAGTAAGCAAATAGTGGGTTTGGAAGCTTGAGATGGGGGCTAGTGCTAGCTGTGTTCCCCACTGCCCTGCATCCCCCTGCCCCTGACAGAACTCAGTTATGAGCCGCTCCTACTGCACACGTGGAGGAAGACAGATGGCACAGGAAGGTCTTTTCCTCTGTCTTGTCAGAAAGCTGTTTCTGAGAGGTACAAGCCAGCAAATCAGAGGTAGGTGAGCCATCACTGAGATGATGCTCACACTTGTGCTTGGAGGGCATTTAGGCACATGTAGACCAGCTGTGACTGGTCCACTCCTGTTTTTCTCCTTTTACAGCTGCCTGAAAAGGCCTGGATGGCCCTGGATTTGCATTTATGTCCTCTGCATGGCTGAGCAAACAAGTAGAGCCTTGTCTCTACTGGACTTCTCCACTGTGTGCTGACTCCCTTACAGTTATCCGCCAAAGTGCACTGCAAGCAAATATTTGCTCTGTGGTCTGAGACGCTACCTCACTCCTGTTTGCCCAGGTTCTCACTTCACTGCCTTGAACATGGTGCTTACTCCACCCATGCCCTGACGTGTTCAAATAGATACCAAGTCACACGGGCATGGGCTTTATGCCTTGTGTGTGCCTCACTTCCCTGGTGCTGGAAAATGTAGAGGAAGAAGAGATGACTAAGAGACAGAGATGACCAGGCTGTCAGTCCTATCCTGGAGTCTTTGCAACAAGCAGATCCTTTCTGGAAAGCATACCAGCCATGCCCAGCACAGCAGTAAGTATGTGCGGACACACGGCCAATCCTCAAGACCCTCATGAACAGCCTGTCCAATTAAAGCAGCTGCAGGTCCATTCCTCCTGGGATTCCCTCAGTAGGGTGCTCAGTTTGGCTGGGTACCCTGTATTCCCTTCAGAGAAGCGCTGACATAGTACTCAAGAAGCAAGAAAAAAAAAAATCTTTTTTTTCCCTTCTTCTCTCTTTTATTCTTCACTTTCTTGAGCTCACAGCCTTGAAACCTGTGGTGGGGAAAAGTACATGGAAATGTCAAAAACCAGTCATTCAGATGTGCTCTGCTGCAGGATGCCTGCTCTGGGAAGGTGATGCAGCTGCTGCAGTTCCATAAAGCAGTAAGAAGGAGCACGAAGGGCTATGTGATGCACTAGCCAGGATGCCATCATAGCAGTGCTCAGCTGTACAGCCACAGATCTGTTCAAGAAGGAGGGACTCACCTTCTCTCAGCTTCTTGCAAAGCCAGTGCCTGTAGTGAGGAATCAAAATGTGTGATTTTAATAAAGCAATGCCAGCATGCAGTTTGAGATGTAGCAAATTCTTCCCTTCAAGCCATTTATCGTTCTAGCACAGCACACTCACTTCACATAAAGGCAACGCAAGATGAGGACACTAGAGTGCCTCTCTCGGGTTTGGCTGTCAATAAGAAAGGAATGATGCTAATTTTGAAAGTAGAAAGGAAAAGGAGTGAGGGCAGGAGGTAGCTGCACATCGATCCCAGCTGCGTGGCACAAGGCAGACACTCCCCTGGGCCACGCTTTGCAAATCTGTCATTTCCAGAAAATGAGAATGAGTCACATTTGCCCTGTGTCTCATTTAAAGAAACTGAAAGGATTAATGGGTAAAGCATTGGGAAAGACTTGCCATGAGTCATGCTGCCAGAGCTAGAGCTATGCAGGCACTGGAAAGCCCACATAGCTGTTGCTGAACAGTGGCCCATGGGCAGACTGTCATTTAAAATCTCCAGAATGGGTGACCAGTGGGACTGTAGCACCTTCAGAAAGTCATGGGGTGATCCAAGTGGGATACTGAGGGTTAAAGATGTTCGAAGATTTTAATGAGATGGTCTCATTAGCACTGATGGGTTTTAGATTGCACCTGTCTTATCCACAGTTCATGCTGTCAGGTAGCCTCAAAACAGACTTCAGGATAGTCAATAAGCAAGCATTTTGCTCACCACCCACTAAAAATAGTGACACTGTGAGAAGAGAAATTATAGGTGAGGAGGGAGACTTGTTAGTCTCTTGAAATCAGCCTAGCTGGCCAGTACCTGGCCAGTACCTGGAGCTAAATCTCCATCTGTCTCCATAAGAGTGCAGTGAGAAGACAGCCTGCCATACATTCCCTCCCAGCCAATTCTTACTTCTCTCTGCAAATGCTTCAGACTGCAAATGCTGGAGAGCCTTGTCCTGTGGCAAGACATTAGAGGTAATCTGGCACCTTTGTTCTGCTTTCTTAATTACATTCAAATTGCTGATTTTCGCAAGTGGGTTTTGGGGAATAGTTACAAGCTTCCCTGTGCTGGTGTTTTACCCCAAATTGTTTTCATCAGTCCCAGTTTTTTGTAATTTTCTCTCTGGGGTTTTCCTTCATTTTCTCTCCCATTTAAGCATGCTAAACACAAGCCTCAAAGAGAAGTGAGATCCAAGAGCTACTTGGAGACAAATGGCAAATCTGCAAAGCCTACACAGCTTTTAGGGCCACATTCTCACTATGGTTTTATCCCACTCCTGCTGAGCACAGGACAGAGAGGCTGTGCTGTCCCTGTGGGCTCATGGTGTTTGCATGTCAGGCACTGCCTGTCCTCTACAGCCATGGTTGTTGGTCAGGTCATAGTTCAGATGAAACAGTCGAGGGGAACACTCCTGTACTGATAGGCACTCTCTCTGACCTTTTCTCTTCAGGCCTGTGCACTTACTGAGCTACAGAGAAGAGAAGTACCCCCATGCACCTGGGCAAGGAAGGCAAGGATTGAGAGAGAGGGGAGCTACGGAGTCTGCCAGCTGCAGCCAGAGAGAGCAGATGGAGATGCAGAGTTAGGATTAGAGAAAAGCTGTGAGTGGGAAGCACCAAAGGAAAGCTCAGTCATAGAAAAAGGGTGGGAAAGGGGTTACGAGGAAAGCAGAGTTTCTTTTTGCAACTGTGTGTAAGCATCAAGACTTGCAGAGCACTGGAAGTTCCAGTTGTTTGCTGAGAAATCGGGCAATGCAGGGGCATGGCCGTTCCATTACAGGTCACAGGTATCTGCTAACCTCCTTCAGGGTTTAAGATTTGCTCAAGGTCCCCTACTGATGCTGCTAAGCAGATACAACAGTTGCAGCTAGCAATCTATTTCATATTCCTTTCAGTTGGACCCACAGCTGAGGGCCATGGATGTCTGAGTTGTTTGCTGTCCTGCCTGCCAGTTGACAGGGGCAGCAAGCTTCCTACAGGAACTACAGGCAGACTGTTTTATCTGGTGTCAACTGAAAAATCTTGCTTGATTAAAGAAAGCAAGCAAATAAACAAACAAACAAACCAACAATCAATAGTTTGAGCATTTAATCCCAGGTTTATTTAGCTTATGTAGTGTGGTGTTCAGAGCTGCTGTGTTGTGGGTTATGTGACTCTGTGGCTACAAGTACACAGGAGCTATCAGGTCCAAAGAGGGGAGGAGTCCATTTAATACAATAGTGTGGCTTGGAGAGCAGATGAGAACATGTGTGGACACAGACAGTAAAAGCTGCAGGAGACAGTCATAAATTAAGTGATTTAGCTGCCCTATGTGTCTCCTCCTGCACATCCTGATCTGAGTTACTTTATTCCTGAAGAATAAACTTTGAGATACCCTCCAAAAGTTAAATCACTAGGATGCATTACCCATAGCAGTCAAATCATTGTCCTTGAGATGTACCTGGGGAGCTGTGACTGGACTTTGCAACTTGGACTCTCAACAACCAGGCCTCCAGCCCTGCTTGACTTGCAGACCGCAGGCTGATGGGATGGAACAGCCTCCATCCATCCAAACACCTGTCTGAAACAATGCACTCCTCAGTTACTGTTGTTAGCTCCCCACATCCCCTGCAGCAGGGTCTTTCCATGACTGACATTTGAGAGCTGCAGTAAGAATGACAAAGACACAAATGTCAGATTCAGCAGGATGGCTCAGATGATAAGACATGTGCCAAAATATACCGAAAACTTTATAATTTGCACTTCTTGACCTCATTTACAGTTGGTGGGGGGAAACCCACTGCAACTTACGTGTCATATCATTCACATTGCTACATCATACTAAAAAAAGGGAAAACTTTCAAAAATTACTCTAACGCAGCCAGCTGCAGGTGAAACAGAAATTAACCAGCCCACGTCAGAACAAGCAAAAGAGCATCACAGCTTTTGTGTGTCACCTGCTGTTTGACTTTTGGCAACTGATGCAAGATGCACCTGAAGGGTGTGTGCCAGAACCTGAGTCACCCAAGCTAAAGGAAAAGAAGTAGCAAGGAGTACAAGCACCATTGGGTCTTTGCCTCACTCAGTATAGAAAACAGGCAGTGACCAGGGATTAGTTGAATTACTCCCTTAGAGAAATAATTTTGCAAGCTGCAAACAGGCCATATCTGTTCCACTCTTGCAAGGAAACCACAAAACAACAGAGGGGGAGAAAGAGGTCATTGCAGAGGTTAAAAAAAAAAAAAAATGAACAGGATCCTGTAAGTTATTCAACCAACAAAAACCACCCAGCTTTTACCCCACACCTTGTGGATAATCGAGCACTATCAGTCTAAAATATCTTCTCCCTGAGCCCTTCTGAAGGCACCACTCTGCGACACTCAAGGTCAGAAGAACTGAAAGCTTTAGAGAGAACTGGTGGGTCAGTTCCTATTCCACATATGCAAAACCCTCTTCTATGGAACTAGGCCCTGAAGCTCAGACTGATATCTAAAATTTTCAACAATACCCTTAAGCATCTATCAAACTGTTAAAGATCTCACCACCTTGTTTTACTGCCTCCTCTCCACATTTAATTTTGAAAGAATCAAGATCATTGCAAGACCATTAAAGATTCCAAGGAAGAAATCCGTATTGGAGTGGAAATCTGCAAGGAGTGGTATCACCAGCATGCGCAAAACAGCCTGCAGCCATGCACAACATGGAGATTAAAAGGCATTAAGTAACTTCCAGAGCACTGGAGAAGGCATGGTTTGGGTTTAGAAGTCATGGTAATCCCACACCAAACTGATTATGTGGTCATAAACTATAAATGCCAACATACAACAGCCTGAACTACAGTGAGCTCACAGCTTCCTTTCCCCCTCCCCCTATAGCTTTTGCATGCTTTTAAAATCTTGGTACTCATATATTAAATCGGAAGCACTCATATATTAAACCACCAGCACTGCCACACTCTCAGATCTTGCTCGAACTTGGCATCCTCAGAGCATTCTTGGTGGGGCCTGGCACTCCGTACTTCACCTTGTCACTTGACTTGGAAGGATGTGTCTGGAAGGCAGGACAGCCTTCCCAGAGCAGGAGAGCTTCCAGCCAGGACTTTCTAAGTGTTTCTAGCACGTGGCGATGTTTACTGAGCAGCTCTCCTTGGGAATAAGTCAAGATGAAGAAATGGGCATAAGAATGATCACAGGAAAGAGAGCTGCCTTATTCAACATATTTGCTCCAGATACGACTTCATAAAAGTTTAAATGACAAAGAAAAATGACACAGAAAAGTCAAGACAGGCAATGGGAGTTCTGTCACACATGGCTGACGACTCCAGTTGGCTTTTTGTAATAATGGTCTGAAATTTGATGTCACCAGAGATGTACTTTATCTTCTCCTCTTTTGCTCTTCTTAGAAGTTTACTTCTTGAGCTGCATCTGCACTAGCATATAGGAGAGTTATTCAGAAGAGCAGCGTTTTTACACTGAGAAATTCTTCCTTCCTTGGACTTCAAAATGTTGACACTATCAAACGCAGTAGCAGACTAAGCACTAATACTTTATAAAGTATTATAAAATAGCCTGGATCAATAAATTCTTCCAGGATTTTCCAACAACATGACAACCATGCCTCTACCTGAATTTTAAATTTCTTGCTGAAATAATGAAGGACGCAGCCAAAAATATGAATATAAAGTAATTTTAATTTTCCTCTAGATATTTATATCAAAGAAATAATACTCATGTCCAAGTACTGTACATACAATATCTTCCTTATAAACTCTTTAGTTTAAAACACATGTACAAAATTGCACATTGCAGTTTGCAAAAAATCATAAATACCTTTTTGCATGTAAACAATTCCAGCACAAGGATCAATGTTATACATTCCAAAATGTGTCTGTTCAGAAACAAACAAAAAATCCACTGTGATCTCCATAAAGGTCCTAGTGTTACAAATCAACTATTAAGAGATTTCTAACTGATGTACTACACACAGGGATACATAAATGAGCACAAGGCAAGTCGCCTTTTAGTCATAAGTACTTAAGACAAAGGCTTGGAATACAATTCTGCTGCCATTTAAACCCATGGTATACATCCCATAGTATTTAGTGGTAGCAGCATTGACTTAGTTTTTCCAAGATTGCCAATCTCAGTATGCCTTACTTTTAATTATTAAACAAGTTGGCTACCACTGAACAGTAGGAATCAGAAAATCATTGTAAACACAGTTATCACCGTCGTATATTCAGTAAGTTACAGTATTTTTCTAAACACATCACTAAATTAAGAAAATATTTTCTATTTAATCAAGTGCAAGATGCCACTAATATCACCCACTTTGCCTCAGAAATAAGTATTTTGTATATAATACTACAGTTTGTAAAAGCAACATAAAAATACTACAATGGACATAATCCTCAGTTGTATATTAAGCCCTGTAGCTTCTGTTTACATAAAACGAAGTATCACCGCATCAGCAAATAAGCTGTCAGAAGTGTTCTTGATATACCTCTCCTGACCAAATCCAGCAAATGAGTAGCTACTAATTTTTTTTTCCACTGTTATTATCTCTGTATGTGTGCAATGTCCTTGACAGCACATCTGTTTGAAGCATTCCCTAAAGCTATCAATTTAAAACAAAAGGGGGAAGTATTTCTGTACCCACATCGTGTCATTAGATTGGTTGGTTTGGGGGTTTTTTGTTTTGTTTTCTTGATCTCTTCAAATATTTTAATTTTAAAAAATTCTTCCCAAAGCAGAGATTTAGAAAGGGTTTCTCAGAGGCTTCCTCTGTGCCAGCTAATTTAACAAGGCAGAATAAGTAGGTATGTGTAAACCCAACTCACAAGAACCCAGGAAAGGATGTAGGCAAACAACCACCCACCAGATAGTTGCACACAAGCTACTGGAAGAACAAAGCCAAATCTGAACTGCTCTGTCTCCACCTTTCGTTTTGAACAGCTATCCTGAATGAGAAAGTTTCAGCACCATGCCCAAAGACCTGGGAAGAACGAATTTGGATTTGAAAGTTGCAGGAAGTGGCAGTTTGCTCACACTTCTCCTTTTGGACAAAAAGAAAGCTTGGGGATGCTGGTGGCTACCCAGCAGGGAGGGTCTGCTTTTCCTTTTCAGGAGATCCCTTTGGTCTGTTGATGAGCATGCGGTGCAACTGTAATCCAAATAAGGACCTCAGGACTTGCATGATCCTAGCAGCAGCCTCAGCATGATATTGCAAGGCTTAGGATATTGCATGGCATTAAATGTTTTCTGCATCACAGAAGTTCAATAAGAAGCAGGCACCAGAAGCCACTGAGTGCTGTTCAAGCTGGGTCCTGTTGCCCAAGAGCTCTCTCTTCTTTTAGCTGATGGAAGCTAGTTGCTCTATTTGACTGATGCAAAGACATATTGCTCAAAGAAAGATGGATTTCATCTGTCCCAGTCTGCACCCATCCAGAGCTGCTTCTTTCTCATGGGGATGTTTTGAGTGATGCAGTATTAGCCATTGTGAACACCACACAGCCACGGCATGAGTGTGGACTCCTAAACTTCAGAAAGATTTTAAATCTAGGCAGAAACTGCAGGAAGAACAAGTCGGCCTTAGATGACCATCTCCAGGAAAGAGAAAGTGCCCTGGAAGAATGTCCTACAACTCTACAGACTAAAACCCATAGAACACTGAAGAGCTACTTCACTGTTGTGACTTCTTGAGCATTACAGACCAAGGCACCTTTCCTGGCAAGAATCTGCATGGGGATCTTAAGGATTACCTTCAGGCATCATAACCTAGGCATTATCTGAACAGATTAACTTGAGTTTTAAGATCCAGGAGCCTCAGGGCCTTTCACAGAAGAACATTCCTGACACTGCCCTCTGTTAAGATCTCTGTTCTCTCCTTTTGACCTTCTGAATCTCGTACACCCATTGCTAATTAAGAGAGGGAGCAGTAAGAATCAGTGGCCAAATTTTGCTGGGTGAGAGGCCCATGCACATTTGCTCATCATTTTCTATTTGAAAGCCAGGAATTGCACAATATTTTATTGCAACATTTATTCCCCTCCCTTCATTCCCTGTAAAGCAGCTAAGTGCAACCAAAGCAAAATCACTGGTGCAAGCTAAGTGTTTACACTGATGGCTCACATGTAAGAACTGAGCTAAGTGTCTCTGTAATTAATAAACAGCACTTTGCAGCAAAGCAAAACATCATTCTCCAGGATTTGCTAGTGTTGGATCTTTTGTTTGGGGTTTAGTTTGTTTTTTGGGGGGCTAGGGGAAGGAGGAAAAAATTAAGGAAGCCTGTATATCTAATACGTTACATACAGAGGAATGCTCAAGGCTGGCAAGAACTTGTTTTGCTACATGTTGAGCAATACCACATGGGAAAGCCTTGAAATTAGAGCAAATGCTTAAAGACAGGGTGTAGCAGCCTTATGGAGCTCAACCTTCACAGGCTACATTTTATTAGAGAGCAGACCTTTGCATCATCAGTGTTCAGATCCAGACTTTACCTGTTGACATTTCAGTACAGTGGTTGCCATGGCTTTAAATAAATAAGGCTAAGTGTGAAATTACCACTCATTAGGCCAAACTGGGAGGGGCACAGTTTCCAAAGAAGAAAAGTTTAGAAGACACTTAAACATTAATAACAAAACAAAATAAGCCAAAAAGGATTCCAAAGAACAATCTCAATTCTCCACCACTTAAAAATACAATAAATATTGCCATTAAATAGAGTATTGGAAATAAATTTTTCTTCCTTGAATTCCTTGTTTTTTCATACCATTGCAGATTCCTCCAACTATCATGTCTAACTACTGCCACTGGGAAACAAAACGTTAGACTTTAGTACACACTTTTTGGCCTGCTGGGAAAGTGATATCACATCACAAAGATACGACAGACATACCAGCTTGTGCTGTGATTTCATTTTCAGTTTGCCCAGAAAGGCTTTCAAACACCACAGTAACTTACAATACAATTTTAGTAACTGGCACAAAATGGTTTGTACTGGTAATGAGACTTGCGTAGCATCTTAGAAATCCCTATTTTGAAGGTGTCATCTTGCAGAGTGTAGATGTCCTAGCTACTTACTGCCATAGCTTATATGACATATTACAGATAACTAACTAACTGCAGATAACTACAGGACTATCTAACTCACCAGCAGTCAGTATTATCCCACCATTTCTGCTGCCCTTCCATGAAGGATATTAAATGACAGATGGTAAAAGTTGGAAAATTGTTAATAAGAGCTCAACCTCGGTCTCTCATTAAGAAAGGCAAGTTTTATAACAGTATTGTCTACTGGTAGCTTTCCCTAGCAGTTACTAGGGGGAAAAAAAAGGAAAGGTATCTCTGGAACAGGCCGTTACCTTTATTCTACACCACCACATTGCTTTTGTCCTGCATTACACGAAAATGTGGCAATTATGAAGCAGGGGTATGGAGAAGGTTATCAAGCCCAACATGTTGTCCTTCAAAAAGTTCAGGGTGAACCACAAGACTATCTTTATAAACCTTCTTTTTAAAGACTGTTCATTCTTAAAGTTCAATTTTCCATCCCTGGCAGGATAGCTGCATGTCACTCATGGCAGTGGGAAGCCTTCTGGAGGGGACAAGAAACTCCTAGCAAACAGTTCTACACAGTTCAAGCTACTGGTTATTATTTTTGGAATGTTCAGCCCATGGCCTAAGAACAGGGGTGCAATGAGAAGCCTTACTCTTAACCACTTCAGTATTCCCCATCTATGCCATAATTAGCACCATAATCTCCCTGATTCTAACTGAACAGTTCCAAGAGATCCTTCAAGGTACATGGCAGAAAGGTTTATTTAAATTTATTTAAACAGCTTTCAAAGGAAGAGTAGACTTAGATTTAATTTAGAAAAGAAAGTAAAATTGCAGAAAAAACCCAAAAACTACTGCAACCAAAGATTATTTTTCTGGAAGTGATGGAGCATCCATTACTGATTTCCAGTGACACAGGTCCCCAGACCGTGTGAATCTTATTTAGGTGGCTTACAATGCCACTCTGAAGTAGTTCTTAACCAGTAAGTAACAGCAAACCTTTTCAGAAGTGTACTAAATATCGACACCTAGCAGTCTGTTAGTGCACAGTGACCTGGTCATACCTATTCACTCTAAAACATTCCTGCAGAAATTATAATTCCTCCAGAAAAGCCATTTAGCCAGCACACATACTCCATAAACTATTTCAGGCAATGTTACTAACAGCAGAAATTCTGAGCAAAGGTCAGTTTAAAGCTAGCCATGCTATGGATGCAGACTTTTGATAACAGACAAAAAGGCAAATGGCAGGCAGGTAATTATTTAGGGCAACTCCCTCGCAAATATTATTCATAATAACCGTCCCTTTACTTTGCAGCAAATTACTACATAGAAAGTGCAGCAGTTCAGATTGCATTAAGGCTAAATGTGATTTTAAATAAATGATATTTCTGTGTTAATGCAGAAATGCAGGATTTGACAGCCCTCCAATTTGACTGAAAATCTAAAAAAAAAACCAAAAACCAAAAAACACAAAAACCACCTTGCAGTCATACGGAGAATTGCAGCTTAGTTTTCTTCTGTGAGAACTTGTCCATGAAAAAGAATACGAAGATGCCTCATTGTGTACTGTGGCAGCTAAGAAAATCACAGTTCCACCATTTGGCCCTGACCTTCTCAATGCATGCTAGGGTCTGTGCACACCACCCTGGCACATGTTTAAAGGTATATGCGTGCGTCAGTAGAATTGTTCATAAGGCTGGATTTGCTGGCTTTTCCAGTATCAGTGGCTAGCACTGAATTGAGATGGTACCACCCAAAGCAGAAAACCAGCACAAAACCTCATATACCCCGAAGGCAGATGACCAAGATTCAGTGCTTCTACATCAGTGACACTTTTGTCAAGACTACTCAACAGAAAGCTGCATTTCAAAATACGGCGTTGGTATGAAGATTTACATTCTTCTAGGCCTGTTTCCTTCCTCTCCCCACCACTGTTTCCTCAGCAGGAACCTGCAAAGACAGTTAGAGCATGGCATTTGTTGACGTACATGCAGTGGACTGTTTCAACATCCAAGCAAGATCTGGTTTGTGACTACATTGATGCAGAAAGTAATTAAAGCAAGAGAAAAAGCAGACTAAAGCAAGGAGTGAGGACCAATGCCTGTAGCAAGTCAACAAGACTGTGTCTTGGAAAGCTGCTTTTGTTATAAATTAGGTATATGCATTTTTGGACACTCTTAGGAACACACGAACTGTGCACTCACTCACTCACTCTTGCAGTGTTTTTCAGAAACCTACAGTTAGTTTGTCATATATGACCACTTTAATAGAAGTTGCTTCTCCCTCACCTCTAAGTTACTACCAGCCATTATGAAGAGTGATGTTTCAAAGCACAAGCAGCTGCAAGCCACTTCATAGGAAGGATAAAAAGAGGGAGATAGTTGAAACAAAGGACAAGAGTATCTGAATTAGTAAGACCTCGTCTCCCATAATGTAGCTTTACAGTCTAAGTCTCCGTAAACTCGGATTTAATTCATCAACACCTTCACAATGAAGTTCCACGTGCAGAAAGATTAATAAGTTTATAAGAAACTTAAGGTTCTGCAGTTTCTCACAGGAACATTTACCATATTGCATCATGTACAGTGAACCTTAATGCAGCCCCTTAGCAAGTGACCATGACAATAGAAAGAAGAATTGAAATTTGCAGGATGATTATGCACTGCGAAAGCTTTCTGTTCAAGGCTTTGTCTGCTAATGTAGGTCTTGCCAAATGTTAAAAAAGGTGAACCCCTGGGAAATTTTACTGTCTACCTCTGCTGGAACATGCACAGTCACTGCACACAATACTGATGAAAAGGAACAAAGACAAGCAAAACAGCCTAGAAACTCTTCATTCTCAGATACAGTATGAGAGCAAACAAAATACTTGGAAAATGGAACTGGTTTTGTAGAAATAAAATACGTACACAGGTATGTCATGCTCCTATTTGCCTACTTAACAAACATAGAAACTTAAGAGAATTAAGTAAGGAAAGAGCAAAATTATGCAGCAGCAGCTACAGCTGCACATAATAAAGAAAAGTCTAACTCACTGCTTCTTCTGTTATAACAAGCTCCACAGACAGAACGATACGTAAAATGCATTGAAGAATTACTTACTTTATAAGTAAATGCATTTTTCATTCTTGCGTATTGATTGCATCCATAGAGAAATTTTCTCTGAGAAGCTACTGGATTCAGATAGCCAAGTCTCAGGTTATGACAGCCAAAATACTATTTTCAGTGCATCACGTAGAACAGATATAGCATTCATCTGTACTGCAGACACCACTGAACAACATTATACAATAATTTGGCAAGTATTGTTGAGCTGCGTAATCGACTTAAAATTAGTTCCCTAATAAAATTCCCATTTTAACAGCTGCAAACTGCAGAGTCCCTCAGGGCTTAACTTTGGGAGATCACTCTTTTGTCAAAGGCAAGGTGAACACAGTCAACTAGATATTAAAAAAAAAGGATACCTCATGACTACTCTTCCTTCCATAATGATATATACTTGAACTGATAATGGAGAACTGTACTAGGGCCACTCTTTGATCTCGAACAGTGCATGATGGTCAACTGTGATTTACGATATGCAGTGGAGAGTACAAACCCTCTGAGGCATTTGCCTCCTGCAAGACAATTAAAGGCTCATGAGAAAAATGTAACCATCTCTGTCATCAGGACTTACCACCTTTAAGTACCTGCACTTCTCAAAGTACCTGTGTTTTGGGAGTTGTTCTCCAAGTCTGCCAAGTGGGCCCAACCTGGAGCGACAGTGAAAGTTTTAAGAACTACTCACCACCCACCCAGATGTGTCTGTATAGCTTTTGACACTGAGAGATTTCACTGCTTGTTCCGTGCTGGGGAGCAAACCAATCAACTTTTCTAGTAATGACATCATTTGAGTCAGTCAAAGCTAAGTATTTTCCCTGCACTCACAGCAAGCAGGGGCAGATCTGATGGGAGCTCCTCCCTCTGCTAAAGGAAGGCGAGAACAAGACTTCCCTGACCACAAACACTCCTACTCCCCAAGACAGAAAAGATCTGACAATTCAAAGAAATGAAAGTAATTACGACTCCAACTGCTTTACTATAGCACCGAAATAGGAAGGCACTTCACATCTAGGTCAAGACACTGGTTCAAGCGTATTACAAATCTGCTGATGAGCAGCAAGCAAGATGTGCACAGAACAAGCTCCCACTGACCAAAACAAAGGAGGGGCTGCATAATCTCCAGAGCAGAGATTACACCAAGGGCAAACAAAGAGGGACGTTTATTTGTCATGGGTTTGCACCTGGAATGCGAAACTAGATCAGAGGGACATGAGGGTAGCCTGCAAATCATGTCATGCAGTAAGAATCTTTGCAAGGACTAGTGAATAGCTTGCATAAGTAATAACGAAACATAGTACAGTTTCAAAGAATGAAGAAAAATGCTAATTAGTACTGAGATACTGAGCCTCCACTGAATGTAAAATGATTTTTTTTTTTTTGTACAGTGACACTTGCACTGCAAACTCGCCTGCAGTTACTGACAATGAGCTACATTGATGCAAATCCTACAAACATTATGGAAAATTTTTACCCAGTACCTAGATTTTAGCATCTCACAGTGACCAAAGTTTCAGGCAGAAAAATCAAAGCCTAGAATAAATAAACATGAAAAATCCTGCAACAAACTGAAAAAAAAAAAAGAGGCAGGATGAAAAAAAAAAAAAAGAAACCATATTTAAAGATCTAAGGACACTACAGGGGCAAAAGTCAAACTACTGACACATTTTAGAAAACAGTAAGAACCAAACGTGGCAGCTGCAACAGGCAAGCACTCCCGAGTCTTGTAACATTGGTATAAACTGCTAGGTGCTTGATCTGTCCACTCATACCTCTGCTACGGGGCCAGCATCAGTATCAACAGGGGAATGAAAGTCCAACCACCCCACAGTATCCTCAGATTTTGGTCATGTCACTTTTAGATCCTGTGTCTTAGTCTAAACACTAGATAAAGTAAGGTGTTTATGAAGGTAACCTGTCACTCCACAGAAAACACATACGTTTTGGGCAACTCGACTACCAGAATAGCAGCCTCTGGCAGAGAGCTGGAGCCACCACCCTCACTAGTAACCTCTCATCAGTCATCAGGGTAACACAGCTGGCCTGTCACCACTTCTGCCGCCTAGCAGATGTCAGCTAGAACACATGGCAGGCTGTCAAAGAAGTTACCACATGAGATCTTTGAGAGGTTGGATGCAGGACTCTGTTCTTGTGGAAAGTGCAAATGGGAGAGAGGTAACATGTGGTAATTTACAGCTTAACATTAGCATTCTGAAAAGGGTGAGCTCTTTATAACCCTAACAGGTTATAGCCCTGTCCATAGCTGGGAGGGGGAATGCCAGTGATTTCCTGTGTCCTATGGATCCCCCACTTCTCTGTGGGCATTGTTAATTTATTCTAATCAGAAATGGTAAAATTTCTTTTTTACTTTTTTTACTACACAGCCTGCACCTATCACTGTCTTGTGCCCCACCACAAGGTCTTTACCTAGTCATATACTCCTCTGCAAATACAAGAACTGAAACAGCAGTGTCTACCAATGCTATTTCTACATATTTTTCCAAGATTTCTTTAAAAAAATCCAACCTCACTACACCTATCACATCACATCTCATCCGGTATCAGTTTATCTGCCAGGCAGCGCTACCTCTCTCACTAGGGATAGTGTGTGGGAGCATTCAGTCCCACAGCATCTTTGCAGGTAATGTGATGCCTGCCACGCACCGAACCCCAGTTATTTTTCACCCAGTTATTTTATAACAGGCAGTGCTACAGATCGCATGCTGTCTGGCTCAGAATGCTTTTATGGTGTCATTAACCTACGTTACAATCAGAATAGTATTTTATCTGTTCATTAGTAATTCTAGCAGCAGAAGGTACTGCTAAGGGCAATCATTTCAACCCCCAAGAAAGGCCCTGGTGACATGATTAAACGGCGATACAATGATTAATATGGCTTCTGCCTAATTTGCATATGTATTAAGAAAAGAAACGTCCTCAGCTACAATAACACAATTACTATCCGAGGCACGTCATGTCAATCGACACATGTGCCGGTAATGACTATGCACTAAAAGGAAAGAAACTTACACACCTGACTGCTACACTGCAGGTCAACTCTCTGAACAGACAGATAGCACTCACATATCCCCAATAAAAGCAAGAAAAACTGTGAGTCTATCCCACTCTTCTTGAACTTCAAAGCATCAAGCATAGCCTCCAGAGGAAATAAGAGATGTTTAACAGCTCCTGAGTGGGTTTAACAGATCTGAGCAATGGCTTAAGCACATAAAGATGTCTATGCCTGCTTGGCTCTTCGTACAATCCCCCATTTTCACCAGCAGCTGGCACAAACACATATCCCCATGTCAGTTTTGCCTCTGAGTTCAAGCACAGTTTTGAAGAGGGGAGCAGGCCCCACTCTGTAGCTGGATCTGCTCAGGAGAAGACCTGCCTTCCCTCACCGGCAGGCCCAGCCCCTGAGGGTCTCTTGTTGGGGTGACCGTCACTCTCCGACAGACCCTCACCACTGCACCACGCCACAGGGCTCCACAGCGCTGTGTTAAGCGGCTACGCTCAAAATACACAGGTGCAGCAGAAGCGAAGTAGGCAGTAGTACTGAGCAAGGACCCAAAGCTTTCAAAAACTTATTGAGGATTATGTCAAATTAGAGGAGATAGCTCCTTTGCTATTCTCTTCTACTAGCAAAGTCTTGACAAAGAAATAAATCACACCAATTCTTCCCAACCAGGAAAAAAAAAGCATTTCACGTTCTAGCAGTGATTCTCTCAGTCTCTAGAGTATTGCAGAGAGTAAACCTAGAAGCGAGATATACAGATTTCTACTGCAAAATAAATCTACTCCTCCACAATATTTCTGTGATTTATTCAAACAGAATACTATGGAATTACCACCTTTATAGCCAACCCACCCCAAATCCGAGCCCTTTTCTGTATAGCACTGAATTGTAACTGTACTCCATAAAGAGCAAACACTACTGGAATGTACACAGTGAAGGAAATAAAAGTAAAGCTCTTCTTGCCAAAGTAATCGTTTTCACCAGTAACATGTTATCTAGAAAAATAAGGTCTAGGCAACGTCCAAAAGTGTTCAAGTTTCAATAAACAACTACCAATGCCCCAAGTCTGCACTGGCACAAGAAACGTGGAGCATAGAGTTTAGAAAAGTATTTTCATATGACTGAGTCAGCAATGCATTTCATCCTCCTAAGATTTACAACAAAAAATCATTTCCCTCCAGGGTTCGATTTTAAAACCAAAGCCGCGTGACTGCGAGAGCACCCACACAGTTGTCTTAACTCTCAGTGGCAAATTAAAGCTCTAGAGAAAGACGGTCTTTTTAAAAAAGTTCTTTATCGATACCAAGAAAATATACATAGCCGTGTTATGTTTTAAATATATATATATATATATATATACACACGCACATCTTTTCAAAAGGGTACGATTCTGGCTTTTTTTAAGTTTGAAAAGCTTATCCATTACTATACAGTTCAGTAAGGTGTATTAAGAAACACGCTTTTTTATATCCCCCATGAAAATAAAGTTGAATCTCTCTGTAAACAAGAATTTCCTTAATTTCCGAAATCTCTGCAGATCTCAAGTGCTTCGCTTAACAAACCCACAGCCGCCTGCGCCCCCCCCCCCCCCCCGCAGCAAAGCCACCCGCGGAGCCCCTCGCCGCCGACAGACCTCGGGGGGCGGCTCGACGTCCCCCGCACCGCGCGGACGCCTTCTCCGGGCGGGAACGACACGGCGGGAGCCGGCAGCGAGGAGCATCAGGAGGACGAGGAGGAGCAGGAGGAGGGGAGCGGCGCGGCGGGTCGCTCCGCAGGTCGCTCCGCAGGTCGCTCAGCAGGTGCCGGTCTCGGCGGCGGCGGGAGGGTCGGGGGGCGCGTCCCGCGGGGCGGCGGCAGGCGCGGGGCCGGCGGCGTTGATGTGGCAGCCGGAGGAGAGGTGGCTGCGGACGCGGCCCTGCAGCTGGGTGACCTGCGCGCGGAGGAGGTTGGCGGTGGCGGCGAGCTCCGCGTTCTGCCCCTTGAGCGCCTTCACCTTCTCCTCGAGCCGCGCGATGCGCTCCAGCTTGCGCCGGCGGCACTTGGAGGCGGCGATGCGGTTCCGAAGCCTCTTGCGCTCCGCCTTCAGCCGCTCCTGGCTCTCCGCGTCCAGCGGCGACAGCGACGGCGGCGTCGGGGCCGCGCCGCCCGCCTCCCCGCCGGCCGCCGCAGCCGGTGGCGGCGCCTCGGGCACGGTCTGCGGCTCCTCCAGCGGCCGCGCCGCCGGCAGCCGCCCCCCGCCCGGCCCCGCCGAGCCGAAGGCCAGCCCGGGCGGCGCGGCGGCGGGGAAGGCGGCGCCCGAGGGGCTGAGCGGCCCCGCGGGATCGAAGCCGCCCAGGTTGGTGTAGACGGCGGGCGGGTCGGCGGCCCCGGGGCGGGCGGCGCAGCACGGCCCCGGCGCGGACAGCAGCTGGTTCTGCTTGTGCAGGTCCGCCAGGGCCTTGACGAAGCCGTCGGCGAAGCCCTCCTGCTCCTGCGTCACCGGCTGCCGGTAGAGGAACGGCCCCGCCGCCGCCGCCGCCGCCCCGCCGCCCCCCGCCCCGGGCGCCGCCGCCGCCGCCGCCGCCGAGCCCGGGCTGCCGCCGCCCAGCCCCGCGCCGCCCTGGATCAGCAGCTGCTCCAGGTCGGCGGCCGGCGGCAGCTTCAGCAGCGGCAGCTCGGAGCCCCCCGCGGGCTCTGCGGGCGGCGCGGCGGGCGGCGGCAGCAGGCGCAGGGCGGCGGGGCCGCGGGTGGGCGGCCGCAGGGCGAAGGGCCCCGGCGGAGGCGGCGGCGGCGGCGCGGAGCCGGCGGGGGCCGGGTCGCGCTTCTTGGAGGCGCCCAGCAGCAGCTTCTGCCCCGCAGCCGCCGCCGCCGCCGCCTCGGGCGCGGGTCCGCCGGCGGCGCCGAACCCCGGCAGCGGCGCGAAGTCGGGGAGCAACTCCAGTCCTTCCTCGGAGTAAAAAGGCGCTTCCATCTTCACGGCGGATCGGCCGCTCCGCCCGGCGCTCATCCTGCCGCCCTTCGCCCGCCCGCCCGCCGGGCGGCTCCGGTGCGAGCCGGGCCGGGCGCCTGCTCCGCGGGGCCCGCCGCCCTTCGGCTGGCAGCGGGGACTGAGCCGCCTCCCGGCGTCGCCGGCCCTACGCCCCGCCCCACGCCGGAGCCCCCGCGCCTTCCCCCGCCCGCTCCGGGCGTGCGCGAAGCGGCTCCCGGCGGGGCGGCCGCGGGAAACCCCGTCAGCGTCCGGGGAGGCTCCGGCCGCGGCTCCCGCCGTGGGACGCGGGGTGGGACCCAGAACCGCACTCGGGCGTTTAGTTTATTACCTATGATGCTGCGATCCTGAGTGGAGAGCATAGGGTTGAGTCCATGTTAGCATCCTGTATCGGTCTGTGAGGGACTACGTGACCTGTCTGGAGTTCAGCGGTAAAATCTTTTTAGATGTTTCCACCAGGTTGCTGCAGGTGAAGTTTTGCAGACACTCAGGTGCTCCGAGTGATTGGATCCATGATGTTACGTTGATGTCAGTGGGGGTCTCGGACCAGCTGAGAGGGACCTCCAGTTATGACCCGATCCTCTCTGGAGCGATAACATCTAAGGGTATGATACCTTTTGTCTAGTGGTGCCCCTGGTGAGGTGACATGTGGGTTGCTTTGGCCCCCCCTGCCAGTGCAACCTGAACCAGTGTAGGGATCCAAAAAACTCTGGAGTCATCCATCAAACCATTTCCAGTCCACAAAACTCACAGTATCCGCATCCATAAGTCATCCAAGTACAACATATATTGGTTTCTATTCGTAAATCTTCTATTTGTTAATACTTCTGTTTTCAGGGTTGCCTCAGGTTCTTTGTTCTGTGGCTCTGGAGACCTGCGATATGTGGGAGAGGGTGGCCAGGGGCTGGTTTGGTCATCCTGATAGGGCAAACAAATGATGGGGACAGTAGGCATTGATGTGTCTGCTGATGTGGAGTGGCCACCAGACTTCTCGCTCTTCTCCACCTAGCCCTCTTTGGCAGCTTCAAGGTGCGGGGAGGGACATGTCACAGGGACTCATGTGTGGGGTCTGTGAGACACAGGGAAGTGAGAGCATTAAGGGTTTATTCTTCCCCACTATGCAGGCCAGGGAAACATGCTGACTTGTCAAAGCAAAAGACAGGAGGAGATGGGTCCAATGTAGCTTTCCTTATAAGTAAAAAACCCCAAGACAAAAAAACAAAAAAAAAAAAAAACCAAAAAAAAAAAAAACCCACACCCCAAGCCCAGTTGAGATATGTTTTAGGAGTTTTTTCAACACTACTGATACATTCATTTCAACAATACTGAAACTGCTTTTCAGATTGGGGATGGTATTTATTGTTACTTGCGGGAATTTCCTCTGACCCTCTTGAAGTTTCCAAAATTCTGAAAGGGTGAGGAAATTGCTTTTCACTCAGTCTTTTAAATATCCCTTCTGCTGGGAATACAAATGTCATCCTTGCAGAGCTGCTGGAAGCTCTCTTTTTAAGTTGGCTTGCTGACCTAGGGTCTTAGAGACTCATCTATGCATTCATCAGTTCTCCTTATCCATAACCTCAGTTAGGTGGTGCACTTTGAGACCAAATGCCTTTTCTCCCAGTGTCAACCAGCAACGCTGAGATCTGCTGTAGCTCCATCATGTGCTCGACCCTCCTGTGCCCACACTGTGCCTTGGATCACTCAAAAAAAAGCTGTGGAGGGACAGGTTTGTAGCGATAGGACAAGAGACAAAGGGTATAAACTGGAGAGGGGCAGATTTAGACTAAACATAAGGAAGAATTTCTTCACTTTGAGGGTGGTGAGGCACCAGCACAAGTTGCCCAGGGAAGTCATGGATGCCCCATCCCTGGAGGTGTTCAAGGCCAGGATGGATGGGGCATTGAGCAGCCTGATCTAGTGGGAGGTGTCCCTGCCCATGGCAGGGGGCTGGAACTAGAAGAACTTTAAGATTCCTTCCAACCCAAACTATACTATGATTCTAAAACTGGGAACTCGAGTGAGGGATGGGCAAGGGGGAGAGAGACACATCAATTCAGGAATGACTTTTCCCCAGACATACTACTTCAGATCCACAGGAGAACTAGAGTCTAAATGCACTAATAAAGGCCTTGATGAGTTTGACTCACCTGCCTTGGGGACCCCACCTATGTACCCAGCCCATGGAGCAGCAGCTCCATTTCAGCTCAGCCTAGGGCCTTCAAGTCCCTGCCCAGCTACATTGCAGGTATTCCTCTCGCCTGCCCCGTCTCCTTGGTGGACCTTGGACCTTTGCTTCCAGTCCCTTTTCAGGAACAATCTCCTGCTGCTCCTGCCTGGACTCCCTGGCTGGACCTTGTTCCTGGTCCTGTACGCTTCACCTCATCAGGGTGTATCAGCGGGTCCGGTCACTACTGCCTGCTCTGCCTGCCCTGCTTAGGACGCTGCAGGACTCTGCCCGGGCTGATGAGGGACAACGCCTAGGCTCCAGCCACCCCCAGCTCATCTTCCCATGGTGTAGCCCAGCCCTGCCGCTCCTTAGGGTTGTGGCAGAATCCCTGCCCAGAAAACCGGTGGCAGCAGGCCTTCAGTGAGAAGGAAGCCATCAGGCAAAAGCCAGAAACGGAGGCACGTGTGTGGATGGAAGAGGAGTAAGCATGTCTTTCTTGGTGAGGAAGGAGGTGCTAGATGGTGCTTGGTTTTGTTTCCTTGTCTTTTGGCTGACCTAGCGGCACAGGGGCAGAAGTAGCAGTGCTCAGCCAACACGGAGTACTGAAAACCGCTAGCGTAAGCGGCTTTGTGAAAGTATCGGTGCAGTTGCTTTTCCTGTCATATTCCTGGGTGAGCAAATGGCAGTGACCACTACCTCCTCTGTAGCCAGGCAGGGTGCCGTCCAGGCAGAGAAGCTGCAGCCTCCAAGCCAAAGTCAGTACGGCTTCTCTTGTCTTCCTTACAAAGTCAGTGCAGAAAGGAGAAACTGTACAGACTCGAGAAGAAAATGAGGTCGTGGGTGGGGATGGAGAGAAAGTTGGCAAGGTTCACTTGGCTCTGGGTTCGCTGTCAGAGAAATTCTAGACACGATGTGGTAGATGACGGAGATTACACTAGAGCCAGGTCCCGTCGTCACTCCTCTGACCGGACTCCTTGCTCAGTTACGTAGGATGCGTTTACTTTCTGATCTCATGCAAAGCTGGAAGATGAGACCACAGAACGAGAAAACGCAGAGGCCACTTGAAATAAACTCATTTGTAACAAGACAGCGATTTATTTAGGTTCCTTCCCAACACTCGCCGATATACCCGCGAGCCAAGTTTTGTTGAGGAACGGAGCAGTTGTACACATCCTCCGTGCACCTGCGCACCACGGCAACGCGCCCTTGTCGTTCCTTTTTCTTCCCTCCCCGCTCCCTCCGCTTCGCTTTTTGCAGCAGGGAGCCTGGAGCCAGTTCTGCCCCTTCGACCCAGGAGCAGCCCCCGAGGCGGCTCTGCGGGGCTCCCGGCGGGGAGCGCCGCTGCCCAGATGTGGCCGCGGGAGGGAGGGAGAGAGGGAGGGAGGGAGGGAGGGGGGAGGGAGGGGTGGGGGGCGGGGCCCCGTCTGGCGCTCGCAGGCTGCGCCGCGATTGGCCGCCCCGCCGATGAGGCCCCGCCCACCGCTCGGGCCGGCCAATGGGCGAGCGCGGCGCGCGCCGCTACCGCGAGAACAGCGCTGAAGCTGGCGCTGCCATCTTGGAGTTGGGAGAGGCCGCGTCCCGTTCCCGTCCCTCTCGGAGGGTCACGGGCCAGGCGAAGAGGGGGGGTGGGGAGGGGAAGGACAGGGGAACATGGGCGCTCGCCGGTGAATTAGCGGCGCCCGCGAGCTCGTCTCCCTGACCGCGACGCGCGGGCGGAGGAAGGATGGTGCAGTCCTGCTCCGCCTACCGCTGCCGGAACCGATACGACAAAGAGAAGCCCATCTCCTTCCACAAGTGAGCGCGGGCCGGGGGAAGGGCCGGCGGCCAGGGGCGGGGCCGGGGCCGGGGGCGGGGCTAGGCGAGGGCGAGCGGAACTGGGGCGGGGCCAATGCCAGGGAGGCGGGGCTTGGGGAGGGCGGGGCCAAGGGGAGCGCTAGGGGCAGGGCCGGGTCGGGAGGCGGGGCCAGGAAAACCGGGTGTGCCTGCGTCTGTGTCCCGGATCTCTACGAGGAAAGGCGGGAGGCAGTTTGGGGTTTGCCGTCGAGAGGGGCCCCCTTATTCCTCCAGGTGCTGGA
Organism: Coccyzus lansbergi; assembly: GCA_033558105.1. NCBI lineage: Eukaryota > Metazoa > Chordata > Aves > Cuculiformes > Coccyzidae > Coccyzus > Coccyzus lansbergi. The sequence goes on along the minus strand of JAUMJK010000215.1, from coordinate 2,069,354 downwards.
GGTCACGGTCTGGCTTCCCAGGAACTTCCCAGGAACTTCCCAGGAACGTTGAAAGTACTTCTCCTTTGCAGGTTTCCTCTGACTAGACCCGATCTTTGCAAGAAATGGGAAGCTGCTGTTAAGAGGAAAAACTTCAAGCCGACCAAGTACAGCAGTATTTGTTCAGAACACTTTACTCCTGATTGCTTTAAAAGGGAATGCAACAACAAGCTTCTGAAAGAAAATGCTGTGCCCACAATATTTTGTTATACTGAGCCCAGTGAAAAGGTAAACCCCAAACACCTCTGCTTTAAGATACTGGAGTTCATGTACTTTACTCATACTAGCCTAGCAGGGCTTGATGTAGCAGAGCATCTGAAAGAAGGTGCTTACTGTGAAGGATACTGGCATGCATCTGTAAGCGCGCAAAGGGCTGTGTGGCTGAAACGTGTCTCACAGCTGTTCTCATTTGCTTTGACAAGAGCAGAAATGTAGGCTGTCTGAGGCTCTGGAGCATGGAGGGCATTATAGAGTTGTGCAGTACCTCTAATGTGTTCTTCTGTGCATAAACATAAGCCTAAACAGCGTGATTTCATATAAAATCTTGTGCTGAATTAACGTAGTGGCAGCAAAGTTAAAAAGTATTGCCTGTAGTCAAGTTGTTCCACTGTATGTGTTGCATGTTTGGACTTTTAGATAACCTTCAGTAATACTTGGAAATTGCACTGTGTTCTCCCACACTGACTGATGGCTACAGCTAACAGTGAAGAGAAGATGAGACTGAAACTTAGCTGTCCTTTCTAAAGGACTCTGAACTCTGGCTTTGAGGAGTCCAAGTAAGATGTAAACAGAGGGGCAGAACAGCTCTCTACCTGTGCTGACATTATTTCTGTCTTGTATTCCTAAGTCAGGCTGGTCCCTATTTTCTGTCCATAAACTGCTGATTGTAGTCTGCTCTGAGGCGTGTTGTTTCCTGCCAAAGCAGCTTACTGTGAAATGCAAGTCAGTTATTCTTTCTTGATTTAATAACTGCAAGATGAGAATGGAAAAGATTGATTCCTAACTCCTGTAAAGGATAGAACATAATAGCTGCCTTGCCACTTCACTGTAGAGGAGGTGGCAAAGGAGAGAACAGATATGATAGGTGTAGGGAGTGAAGGACTAATGGGATGAAGTCCATGGAGTAAAACTTTGACCTTTTCTTGTCTGATCTTTTTATATATAATATTGGATTTGGTGCAGAAATAAGAAGTGGATAATAACAGAGTAGAGAATGTTAGCAGGAAGTATATAAGGAGAGAGACATTTCTAGGCAAATATGGCTGTGTTAAGTCTGATTACGCTTCCGTACTGTGCGTACAAGAGACATTTTCTTTGGCACATATACATTTTTTTTCCTGCAGTATGAAAACTGAATGGGAGTGTTGGGTAATCTGCAAAATTGTGATTGGTGCAGCAGGAGTAGTGGTGAGCCACATTCTCTATTTCAATACGGTACCTGGGTCTACAAAGGCATAGAAGAGTGTCTTTTAGTTCTGGAGAAGGATTTAGTGCTATTCATATTTGTTTCAGGGCACTAATGAACTACAATGAAGGTACTTGAAGTATCTTCAAGAAATAACATAGTAACAAAGAAGAACAGTAGTGGTTGGTTTGGTGTTGAATCCACATGTCTCAAAAGACATCTTTTTGCATTATGTAATTTGAAGTAGTTTGTTTTTCATTACTTATGCCTTAGGAGAACTGTTTTTGCCATAAGAAGTAGTTGGAATTCACTAATGATGCCTTAGTGATACCAAACATCTGCCTCCTGTGCTTCATTGTGAAAATAGTAACTAACAGGTAGCATGTACTGGATGAGCTGCAAATGAAAGTCTCTGTGAATTCAGCTCTCCACTAATGATCTGATTTTTGCTTCTGCTTTCAACAAGGGTGAATTTCTCTTTGCTGATTACATCTTTGCCTTGTATAGTTTTTTAGTAGAAAAGTTTGTAAGTGATAGCTGGTAGGGTCAAACTCTTCAGAATATTCATGTGCAAATTACATGGGCATATTGTTAGCAGTGATTTCTTATAACTGAGAAATGATAGTGGTAGTTGGCTGTTTTTGTACTTTAAAGTGATCAGTAACGTTTGAGTGCATATGAAACTTACCTTCAACACCAATCACAAATCTGCCTTCTCAGTTACTGTCTGCCAAGTGTTGCAGTTTGTGTAAGAGGTATATCTAAGCTCTGCACTATCATGTATTAGCTTGTTCACAAGTTAAGTAAAGGATGTTAATGACATGACCTTCAGATCTGATGAGCTTGATATTTAGATGGTGAGGATTGGCTGCTGTTGACTATAAAGTCAGCATTTTTCCTGTCCTTATACTTTTATGTCTGGTAATAATATTGTCAAGAGGTGGGTAGTTAGAAAGTTGGTTCAGTGACTCCTTCACCGAGAATGTCTTTGGTGTTCTTTTTGACAGGCAATATGGAAACTCTCTAGTTTATACAGTGCTTTTTATCATCATGTACAGAAGCATTTCTGAATTATACTGCATTCCTTTAGGGCAGAAAGGATCTGACTGGTTATCTGCTCTGGCCTGTACTTAGTAGTGAAGGATGTGTGTTGTCCTGGAACCATACAAGTGAACCTATTGAGAGCAGTATGTTAAAGACTGCATTTTCATGTGGTGTTGAGCCAGTTGACATTCTCTTGCTGCCAAAAGGGAGAGTCATACTTCTCCCTTCTCCATCCAGTCTGCCAGCTGTTTCGTCCTGTTCTGTTTCTTACTCCTGCCACACACCAGTGCAGGTATAGGTCATACCTCATGTTGCATTGCTTTGACTTCTTAATAAAGGACAGAAGATTTCTGCAATGATGGTGGGAAAATGAATACCTTTCTGTCATCTTAACAACTTGCTGTGCTTGAGCAAAGATTAAATACTAGAGCAGAGAGTTTTGGCTCACTATTTCTTTTGAAATGAAACTCTTATGCTGCAGTGTGAAACCAGTGACACACTCAGTCCCTTCCAGTTGTTGAGAGGCAGGCTTGCTGTATCTGCCAGCTTGTCAACCCCTCTCATTAGATGACCTTTATTCTACCTCTGCTCTGTGTTTGATTAAGTTAGCTGATAGGTTCAGAGTATATCATGGTAATACGCAGCTGAAAGAAGGAGGGACCAAGGGGAATGGAATAGCAGTGATGTGTTATTATGGCAGGTGAACTCCATTTTATGGAACTGCAGCCTGTGTTCTGGCTTCTTCGTTAACTATGACTACGTATTTGACCTAAGTCTTCCAGTGAGAGTAATTTCTATATTCTTCTAGTTTTGATTTATTTGAGACACCAAGGGCTTGAGTTTCAAAGAGCCCAGTTAATGAAGCTGCTTAGAAAAATCTCCAGTTTAGAAATCAGACAAAACAGGCCCAGCACTAGTTGTCAGTTTTGAAAATATAGGCTTTGAAATTTATTTTACTACTTTCAGACCTGGATGTTTATGTTACTCTGGGGCTGTAGTAAGGGAGTTGTGTTGTAAACAATGTTAAGCATGAAAATGTACTTTTCTTTTCTTGTTGCTTCTAGACTGAAGAGTTTGCTGAACAACCAGAAGATCCACTACCACCTCCTCCACCGCCACCACCACCACCACCACCACCACCACCAGCAGCTCCAGTCTTACCACCATCTCCATCAACACCTTCTTTTCATTTATCTCAGATAGATGCCAGGTTTGTAGATCCAAGTATTGGATTATTGATGCCTCCTCTCCAGACCCCTAGCAATCTTGCTGTTTTTTGTGATCATAACTATACTGTAGAGGATACAGTTCATCAGCGAAAAAGAATTCAGCAGCTGGAGGAACAAGTTGAAAAACTGCGGAAGAAGCTCAAGACAGCGCAACAGCGATGCCGACGTCAAGAAAGACAAATTGAAAAACTGAGAGAGATTGTTCAGTTTCAGAAAGAAAAAGACATATTGGCAGGAAAAGGCTATGTGATTCTGCCCAATGACTATTTTGAAGTTGTAGAAGTACCTGCCTAGAAATCATAAACATCAGCTTTCACTTGCTAGGCCAAGAAATTTAGTTTAAAAACTAATTGCTCTCTAATTCTGTCAGACTCTTCAGAATTCTAGAACAGCAAATAAGCAGTCATGCAAATGAGATTACTTTATTTTGTTGTTTTTATTTCAGTTTGACAGACGTTTAATATATTGAAAATGCAAGCATCTCAGAATTATGATACGCATTTAGTTTACAAAATCTAAATTGCTTTACAGAGGGAAAGGATGCAAGTTTTAAAATCTGGTTTGTTTTTTTGGTTGGTTTTTTTTTTTTTTTTTTTTTTTACAATGGCTGTCTTATGCTTACAAGGGTTGGGGAACTGAATCTGGCTGAGAGTGAAGTTCAGGTTGTTATCTGGCTGAGAGTGAAGTTCAGGTTGTTGTACCCTTAGTACAAAGCTTTGTTAAGGCATTTAATGTTGGCTTTGGTGATCCCCAGGAAGCAGTTTTCACTGATTACAGAAAGAGCAGAATTAGGCCAGCTAAGAGCACCTGCTGCTGAAAGATAGAGATAAGATACACATTTTAGCCTGGGAAAACTTTAAACCTCAGTTTGCTATGCCTTCAAAGCACTGCAAAATGTCTAATTCCTGGATCCCTTTGGTGAGTTATGTAAATGAACCTCTTATTTTGGAATAACATTTCACCAAATGTGTGTTGTGAGGGAGATGAGAATACATTAGCAGAGCTGACGAGAACTGTAGAAGAGGCTTTGGTTTTGAGGGTGCTTAAAAATACTCCTGCAGTGCAGTTGTGCACTGAACATATACATTATGGGACTGTTGGTGGGATCAAGAAGGCAGTGTACTATTTAAGATGACTGCTTTTCAAAAGTGCCCATGTAATATGCAGTCCCCAGTGTGCTGAAGTGTGACGTCCCCATCTTTGAAATTCTTGGTCTTAACTCACATCTCAGTTGTGTGTAGTTTCAGGAAATTAATTTTTTTTCATGCCAGGCTGTCAGGCATTTGTGATTTTCATTGTAGTACGCTCTGATTTTCATTTTTTCCCCCCCTGTTTCTTTTTCTCCCTGAAAGACATCCACCAAAGGGTAGTCATGGAGTTAGACTTTAGGAGTTGCTTGGTGCTAGACTGGTTTTTAATATCTCTCATGCTGCTGCATCTCCTTCAGCTATATTGATACTCTTTCTAAAAATGCATTTAGCATGACAAAGTAGTGCAGCAGTTTGCACTTACTGTCTAATTATTGAGGCAATGAACTCATTCCAAGTCAGAGAAAATGTCATCGTGCTAACCCTATTGTAGCCTTTACAGCTGAAATTCCCGGATATATTAGACATGAAGAAAATTACTTTTCTCAGTCATGTCAAACTTGCGTGTAGTGTGGATTCTAGCTCTGACATTAATCGAGCCCCGTTCATGACAGCTTTAAAAGCTTCCCTTAATACCCTGTGAGCATGACATCTTGAAATGTTTTGAACCAGTCTTGATAATTCTGACCTCACTCATGCCATGTATCTACTTTCCCTACCATTTAATATACATAGGATGAACAAAATGCTGATGCATCCTTTTGTGTACATTTATTACACTTGATTAAAAATAAAAAGCAAATGGTGTGTTAGATTTTTAATTGCTCTCTCTCCTCCTTTCCCAGGACTTTGCCAAAAGTAACTTGACATTTTGTACTTTTTTTTAAAAACAGTTTCCTTGTTTAGGTGCTAGGTTTTTCTCACAGTGTTCCTGAGTGTGGTTGTTGTTACTCTTTATACTTAAAATAGTCTTGAAAATGCTGAATTTCAAAAACATGACAAGGAAAAGACATTTAAACAACTGTTGCTGTGCTGTTGGCATGTGTGGCCAGATAGCAGATTGTTTCTGTTTTCTCTTCAAAATGCCCTCTCTTCTTACTCTCCAGGAATTTAAAATGTGAATTCCAGAGGCAGGGTGGATCACTGCAATACCACAACCGTGCAGCTGAGGTGTTCTTGACATCCCCTTCTTTCCTTCTGTTGTTTGGCTGTGTACTCCCATTAACACATTCCTTTATTTGTGATGGTTGCATCTTTCTATGAGCAATAAAGCAACAGGTTTGGCTCATAGTGGACAGGCAGATTTGCAGACCAACAGTATCAGATCTGATACAAGAAAAATGCAGAGTCAGAAGATGGGAAGGGGTAGAAATAAGTTCTCTTCTCCAGCTGCAATGAACTGTTTTGTTATGTTAGCTGCTTCTGAAAACACAAATGTAACTTCACACTCTTAACTTTCAGCACCTTTTCCTTCTACCCAAACTAGAGATCCCCTTCTCCTCCACCTGGAGCTTTGGCTGCTGTGCTTGTCACACCCTTCTTCTGAGTGTTGTAGCTTCATAACCCTCCAGAAAAACAGCCCAACCAAAGTAAATCAGCAAGCTAAACTTAAGGCACACTGATAGATGGCTGGTGTGTAGAGTTTTTGTGTGCTAAAGCTTTTCACGTAGAAGTTGGTGTAATGGCTGACTCAAAATACATGTTCCTTCCATTGTGAGGAGCAATTATTGCTTGTCTTAAGAGTTTCAGTGGCACTAGGTTACCCAGTTTCTGGTGCTTCCTATCATCGAATGATTTTTCTAAGAAGAAATGCAGTTCATTCTTACAATGGGCTTGAATTTCTCCAGCAGCAACTTTTCTTTCCCTTTTCTTTAAAAACTTCCTGGCTAACTCCTGATGTGTTAGGGCTAGGTGTGGGCTCCACTGGGCCCATGAGTGCTGTCAGTATCACATAGCTCTGAAGTGGGGAAAAAAGACTGGCATGGAAACAACTGATTGTCTTTCAGCAGATGATTCTTTTTCAGCACATGCACTGTGCCCTACGCTGCACTATACTGCAATCTATGACTGATGGCAGTATAGAAGGAGAAAATGAAGGCTCCATCCTTAAAATCTAGACAAACAGGTTTGTTTTGAAATGGACTGATGCTTCAATAGGCAGAAATCAGAGCTGATTCTAAAAAAAGAAGTGTTGGCTTACTTCCCCATTGCCTGAATTTCCCTTTTGCTGTGGAAAGGTATCTGACCCTTGTGTAGTGTTTACTTCTTTCTCCTCACACCTCTGCACAGTATTAGATTTCCTTACCTAACTGCAACAGTTCAAATCCAGAGGTTTGTTTTATGTGGAGAAAACAAATATTTAAATACTTATAATACTGCTTGTCACACCGAGGGAGTCCTTTGTTCCTGCCCTTTTTTTCTCCTTTACTTCCAGTTGCCATCTTGTCTGTGTTGTTACTAGTGTGGTCTTAACAACTGTGGCAGCAAAATAATGAAACTGACATTTCCAAGAAATCTTCTGACTGATGAGGTTTCATTTTCCTTCAGCATTACATAATGTTTAGGGTACACGTGCCTTGTGTGAATTTTGAGGGAGTTTTCTTGCAGTTTAAGAAAGTGCAAAGCAAAACCCAGTTAGAATGTAGGAAGAAGGAAAGTGAAGTAGTTGCTGGGGTAAAACAGTTTTGAAGCCCATTACAAAAGGCTTCTCCTATTACATCCTTCTCTGAAGCCACACAGTTATTCCTAGTTGCTCTTTTGCTCTTTTTCTTTCCTGAGATCTGTTTTAGGTTTTAGTCTATAGGCTATTTCCTGTCAGATTACACCTTCATGAGGTGGCTTTGGCAGGGTGGAAATGGGTGTTTTGAGCTATTGTCTGACTTTAACAACCAAAACACAATCTGCCAAAGCATGTTGATGCTTTCAGTCTGTTATGACTGCAAGTCTAGCTCTGCAAATCCTGCTGCTTTGAGCACAGCAGGTTATTTGCTGTATTTTAGACATGATAATGGTTTATTAGTAAATTAGAAAGAGCAAAACAGGATACGTGATTCAAAAATATGATGACAGTGACTGCTATTACAGATTTCACTTTGTACCTGGTCAATGCTTTCAATGAAAATTTTTTCTTACTATAGGAAGACCTTTTGATGCAACTGCAGCATTTTACTGTGCGAAAAAGGCAGAAGGCCTTATAATGTTATACAGACTGAAGGAGTTTAAAAGCGTACAGACAAAATGTGTTGCGGAGTTGTTTAATCCACTATGAATACCTTGAAACCATTCCCAAATGAAAGTCCTCTTAAATATTCTTAAGTTAAAGAAAGCATTGATATCAGTAACTCAGAAATTTCTGAAAAGCTCCCTTGAGAATAGATACATTATGTTGTCATCATTAAATCATTGCAATAACTAAATCCATCCACAGTCCTGCCACTATTAATTAGTTTAGTAAAATGATCTAGTGATCCTCGTATAGCTGACTCCTACCACTGTACAGGGGAAAAATGCATTGTAAAGTCTATGTTCACACATTTCTGGAACCTCTGAAAACAGATTGTCCTTTGCGTCTTAACTGGTTCTTGTAGTCAACTACAAGGTCATTTATTTAGTGGTCTATTTAAAAGTCTTTTATTGAGGGAGAAGCATGGAGAATACCATGAGGCTAGTTTTTAAATTATTCTTTCCTTTTTTTTTTCTTATTTTCAAACTCACCAATAACTTGAGCAAACCGATCAGGTTTCACTGGATGTGACTACTAAAGATTCAGAGTCTGTGGTTATACTAGTCATTTATGGATGAACTGACCTTCAGTATTTATATATGTGGAAGACGTGTGGTTTCCTATTGGAAGGTCTTCAAGTCAGTGATCTGGGACAGGTAATCCAGAAAAACAAGGAGGTCTTGCCTTCAATAATGGTTTCTTTTTTCTTTCTTGGCTCTTACAGTCCCCCAGACAGGGACTTAGATTTAGCGGAGGGATAGAGCCATATACTAAAACCACAGCCCAAGTAGAGTATAGCAATTGCAATGTGCAATGGAATCACAGTACACATGTAAGTACAAATGTACATTACTGGTCTCTAAAAGCTTGCCCTTATGACACTGTGTTTCCTCAGCTGCTGGAAAGGACTATGTGGGTTGAACTCAGCTCAAGCTGGTTGCTCTCTTCCAAGCTGGTATTGTGAGTTGTTCAGTTTTTATACTTCATATTGGGCTGAGTCACATACAGGCTGGTCTGGCTAGCTTGGGAAAACATAACACTCAACTAATTATTTCAGGAAAGGCTGTTTATGCAGTGTGATGACTAAGTGATACAGCTGTACACCTAGAACAAAAGCTACCATCCAGTTCCCCTTGTGTTGAGATAATTTCATCTTCATGACAATTTGTTGTAATTCCTTACTTTCTTCTCTGAAGTCATCATTCTTGCCCATCTCCTCTGGGTGTTCTCCTGTGTCAGGAGTCAGGCACACATCCTCACAATGTCTCTTTTCAGAGGTGTCCTCACACATGCCCTTTGCAGGGAGAAATTAACTTTTTTTCCAAAAACTTCAAGTACTTTACAGTCTAGACCTGTGGCTTGGAAAGGAGGGAATTTCCAGAGGGAGTAGTTCTCATATGTTGAGAGGAAGAGATTTTGTTCTAGGCTTGAGAAACCCCAGGACTTCCACCTGCATTATCAGATTTAAGATAATAACCAGAGGAATTGCTTCTGCTGTGAGGGATATTTGGGAGAAAGAAGATTCAGTATACTCACTTTTACAGCTTCCCCCCCCCCCCTTCTTTTTCTCCTTACATTGATAGGATCAGGCTCTTCCTTCATCAGGTCACTGCTGTTAATACTGTTGTGTGCAGGGGAAAGGAACCTGCATGCAAGAAAATATGAATGCTGAGAGTCTTCTTCCCAAGCTGGCTGTTAGATACCAAGGTGGAGTCTTCTGCTCTTGGTAGGATAAATGCTATGTGAGCTTAGGCCACAAAAACTGGTCTTGCTGATAAAAGTTTCCATTTCTAATATTTTAAGCTTGATCTACACTTGCAGACTTGTCTTATAGGTTTCCTGAGCTGATATGGTGTTTTATCAAGTGATTTTGTAGCAGTAGTTTATCTGAGGAATTCCAGGAGTCACTGCCAGATCAATGAAAATTTGTGGTGTTACGTCCAAGGACTGAAAAAGAATTTATCGTTAACATCAAATTCTGTAATCTGTATGTATATCCCATTCTTAGCTTCAATTTTGTCCTTCTGAGACCAGACAGGAAAAGCTTTTTGTTACTTTAGTTTACTTTGACTGACAAGGAAATGAAACTGCTGAAAGTTTGTTTATATGTCCAGCACAGTGAAGAACTGGGCACATACTACAGCTACAGCTGGAAATCTCCTGGTCATGACTAATTGAAAACTTGTCTATTTCCACAAGTGAATGCACATGTTGCTATTTCAGCTTGAGGAGTTCTAACAATTCATAAATAATATGTTTAGAATATACACAGACACAATCCACAGTTACAGTGTCAGTGGAGTTGCCTTTCTTCGGTACTGCTGTCAGCTGACAAAAATGCACTTTCCTGGTGGTAACTTTTCATATAACTAAAACCACACAGATATATAAATGTATCTTTCACACTTGAATGTTCAAATAAGTTTATGATGTCATTATAATTAATCTAACAGTATCATTAACCATTCCTCATCAGTGTTAATGTTTACCTCTCGGCCTGCATAGTAATGTTGTTATGACTTAAATTTTTTGCTTCAGGATGTACCAGCTTAATAGCTTCCAGGAAATTGACATATATACAACTTCAGAGTTAAGTAGTACTTAAATTAAAGTCATATCTGCAAATGGTGTTTTCTTGTGTTGTTCCCAGTGCTGCCTGACAGACTGGATTTCTACAACAAACCTAAAAACAACCTCATTCAACACCTTCCAGCTCCTCAGTCACAGAGGAAATCATAAGCTTACACATACAGTAGATTACATTGCTCTTGCTTGTTTTCACAGTACAATCACCACAAAGTTTTGTGAGCATGCTTGTCTACTGAGCCTGTCATCTCTGTGATGAGCTATGATTGTAGAAATAAGACTTCTCTGCCCGCTAGAAATATTTTCTAATAATGAACATTATTTCATTTTCTCTGATGTCTCCTTGTGTGCATTGCTTTGCTTCCTCTACTGTATCACTCTTCTCTCTTACTAAAGACTCATTTGATCTTTTCTGTGAATACTCTGAGAATTGAAGCATCTGTGTTTCTTCCTACATTTGCCTTTCCTATATTTTACAAAAGGTACTGAGGCACTGGTGTGCTCAGTTATAGAGTTTTTCAGCAATTGGGAACTGGGATATTTGGAACAAGAGGCAGTTATGGATGGGTAACTTTTCACTGTTTCAAGCTATGAAATGAGCAGAGGGATGAAAATGGAAAACACTGTTAGAAAGAGCACTGGAAATAAAAGCATGTCTCAGATGAAGTCTGCTTTGGGTAAACGGATGAATTCAGCCTAAGGAAAGAGGTTGCTTGCTTATCATTTCAATGGATTTTAATCTCTGTGCTTTCACACTTTTATTTAACCTGCCTCTTGATTCCTGTGTATAAGACTATATATATAGGAGATAAAAGTGAGCTTAGTGATTCTTAGGGGAGCTGAGATTTTTCTGAGGAATGTGTTCAGCACTAGTGTGATTTTTTTCCCCCACAGAAAGCAGCAGAAGTCCTGCCCAACTCTGAATATTTTGGGTAAAGCCTTGCTGAGTCACACTAGGCTGGGATTTCTTCTTTGTCTTGCTGAAAATGTTATAATTTCATTGTTGGTACATTGTAATGTAACATTTTTTTCATAACAGCCTTGTGCAGAAAATGGGAAACTGGGGCAACATCATAGTTTCAGACAAAACTAAGCAGGATAGTTCTTTGGCAACAAAGTCGTGAAACCATGTATGGCTTCACTTTATTTGCTCATTATGTGACAGCAGTTCAACAGCCTGATGCACTGCTGAGAGATCACCGTAAGGTAAAATCCAGCTGCAATAATAGATGGTTATTTACCTGAGTGAAAAAAGCATCTGATAGCAATCCTGGACAACAGTCATCTCTATTACCTGTAAAGGAATAAAATTCTGAAGCATTCCCGCAGTCGTCTTTTTTTTTCCCCCTGCTTTCGGTTTTGCTGATTTTCTGATGCATCCAGAGTCAATGCATCATCATATCTTGGCTTGCTGAGAGCCTCAAAACATTGTAAACCTTATGGAACCACTCTGTTGGCTGACTGAAATCTTATTCAAAGCAGGCACATTGCATTGAAGTGAATGTGAAGAGTTGCCCTGCTGAGGACAGATATGGGTGATAACTTGGAGAAGGCTGACAGCAGCCCAGTTTGTTTGGGTAGAGTCTGAGGCAGTTATGGAGTTTAGTGTGGATGGCATTTGTTCCGCAAGCTCTACAAGGGCCATGGCAAGTTCTGTCCTGGCACATTTCCTTGTTATCCATCAACACTTCAGGGTCTAGCTCTGCACTTATCAGCCTGCCTTCAGAGAGCTGGACCTCTTCCCAGCCCCAATCTCCCTGCACCCTGGGACCAGTCTGCAGAGCATTTTGGCACTGGTCCCACAGATGCCTCCTCCTAGTAATGCACACAAACTGTGGACTGTGCTCCTACTTCAAGGAGTTACTCCAACCTAGCCTTTGTTTGCTATTGGATGAAGTTACCTAGGTGCATTTAAAAAGGTTAATGTTTCTGACCAGGCACAGGCAGGCCATTAAAACAGTTACAAGAAATATGATATTCTGGCATGCCACAAAAGGCAAATCTAGTTTTACATATATTTATAAATTATGCTTTCTAGTGAGGTGAAGCTGTAAACATTTGGGTTTTGTATTCAGCTTCTTTAGATTTTTGGAAGCAAGATAAGTGTCAGACATCAAAGATCTTTTCCAGCAGAGACAGCTTTTAAGGTCTCAAACCTCTCAGTTAAACTATCTAATGTACTTATCTAGTTTTAATATCTATCCATTGGTTACACATGTCACCAAATAATTATGGAACATTCTACTAGCTAACATTATGTTCACATCCCTTCTATTCTATGTTGTGTAAAAGTTCAGTTTTGCAAATTACATAAAACCCCCATACTATGACTTCAACAAACTGTGAAGTCATCTGGTATGTTGTGCTTTGTTTCCAGTCATGTTTAATATCAAGTATTTGGACAGTCCCAGGCTAACTGATGTTACTCAGAACTGTTCTTTTGTAGATACAGGCACACACATGCACACACGTTCAAGATCTTTATTTCTTCTGTACTCAGTACACTTAGGTGTCTAGTATGAAAACTGAGAAAACACTAAAAAAGTCTCCTAAAATCTGTTGTTTCTTTTGTGCTACTCAGAAGTCTAACTGGGTTTTGTTTGTACGTATTCATGAGCACAAGTGTGAAAAACTTTAAGGTAACAAGCAGATACTGGAAGGTGGACAAGGCTGAATTTTAACAGCATAGGTAGATGTTCAAGGGGATTATATCTCATTTTGAAATCAAAATAATGGCTTTACATTATAAGTTGTTATGGCCAGGAAATTCCAGAAGTTATTGTATGTGAAAGCTGGTTTCTAGGACTACATTTAAGTGTAATACCTGTTCATAAGCCAGTGACAATGGGAGTCCAAAATACTGTGCTACAGCTGTTCAAAATGATGGTTCTACATATTGCATTTCTTCAGTTCTTACCTACAAAAATTTCTATGTAATCTTTAGAAACCTTTAGAAGGAACAAATATTATTCTTCATAAATTATTTGGCATTAACCTGAATAACACAGACTCAGCACAGCAAGCTGGCGTCTCTGGCTAGAAGGCCGACTTATCTCTCTGCATGCCACAGCTTCCAAAACTTGAGTCCAGGCTGGTTTGAGCACAGTGCCCAGACCATCATCTTCCTGATCAAGAGTTACAACCATCTGATATCATACAAAAGATGAGAGCACCTCAAACATGAGAGGTCTCGATCACAGGAGGACTAAAGAGTCTGGATCCTGCGTAGTTGAAGATACTTGTCATTGCCAGTGGCTCCTAACTAAAGCAAACACAGACATCAGTTGGAGAGGGAGCATTACTAAGTGGAACTTGTTCAGTTTCCTGTTGGAGGACTTCAGCATCTTCTCATTTGGAAAGTTAAGAATAAAATCTCAGGAAACCAATGACTGGCTGTATTGTTCTTGTATTGCCTGTCAGCCAAACCAGGAGCCTTTCAACATTTTTAGTTCTGGTTTTGAGAGGGAGGTCATGTAAGGATTGTTGAGGCATGCTGCTGCTGAGTGGTAGGCAAAGAAAAGGGCCTTCAAGGTGAAGGGAAATGGTCAAAACAAGCCTAAATAAATCAGAAAGCAGCTGTCTTGGTGCCCAAGCAACTATTTAGCACTTGTTTGTTTGTTGATTTTTATGCACAGAAATTTGAATGTGTCAGTTGTGTTCAAGAAGATCGTTCTGGTGAGGCTATTTTGCACTTACAGATGTTATCATATAATATATAACAACTTCTTATGGAAATGCAACTGCTAATACACATGCTGAAAATGCACATGATGGAGAACTTGTTAACTGTGGAAATTACAGTATTTCTCTAATCCAAGCAAAGAGCAAGAACCATAGAGCAGCAGAAGAAAATGCACAACAGTGATTACATTTCTTTTTATTGAGACAAAAACTAGGGGCCACCAAGTTTACCTAGGAAATATATTTTCTTCTTTCAGACAACAAAGAATTGTTATTTATGTCAAGATATATTTCTAAAACTAATAAGAAACCTCCTTATCAATGGTGTGTGGACAACGTTGACCCACAAAGCAACCATCTCCACTAACTCAGGTAAAGATTATAAAGAACAAATGCCCTCAAACGGAGTCAGGAATGCAACAGAGCTTGTAAACCTCATCCAATTTCTAACAAAGCATTTAATTTTGCTATGGTATGTCCAAGGGAGTCCCTCACCCTCCCATGTGAGACCCAGCAAATCAAAGCATGGCAGTGACTCCAAAAAGGAAGTCTGTCAGCTACCACCAGTCAGGCTTTTTGATACAGTTGCTGCATTAGAAAAATGGAGGAAATGAACAAAGCTGCCAGGATTCAGGTAGCTTGTTAAGGCCATAGGACATAACAGGATTTGTCCTTTGGGTCTTACAGTTGCCCCGGGAATAAAAAAAATCTGTATTAGGTTAGAAGGAGAAAGCAGAAAAGAGGACAATTGTGCTCCGTCTTGCCATGGAGTAAGGGCTTCCAGCACCAGATTATGCCACTGAAAATGGGAGGCCAAGAGGTCATTGCAGAGACAGACATGATGAACCAGGCACTTCTGTTGTTCCCAGAACGGTTGTTTTCAAAACAGAGTTTTCTCTTATACCCTGCAAAATCTTGACCATTGCTGACAGTTTGCTTATCCCTGAAGCCTTCCAAGTCTTGACATCTGAACAGCAAGTCCATGACACTGCAGACAAAATTTGGATTGTCAGGAAAGTTTACCAAAGTGGAGATGAGCTTGATAAAATGGAAAGAGAAGCTGAGAAAACAGCAGAGCGGAACCAGATTTTCATTTAACGTTATCATTTCAGACCAAACAGTTATTTCAGAGCTAGCCAGTGTCACCAAAATGCAGGAATTGACCACAGATCCCAAAGACATGGTGCCATATACTGAATGAGACCTCATGGTACAGTTAGAACTGAAAAGGAAAACAGAACCTAATGTAGAGGGTGATATATGATCTGTTAGAAATATTAATATGCATACTCTGGTGATAAGCCTGTGTACCTCCAAAAGGTTCATCTCACAGAATCATAGAATCACTAGGTTGGAAAAGACCCACAGGATCATCAAGTCCAACCATTCCTATCTATCACTAACCCATGTCCCTCAGCACCTTGTCCACTTGTGCCTTAAACATCTCCAGGGTGATTCAACCACCCACCCTGGGCAGCCTCTGCCAGTGCCCGATGACCATTTCCATGAAAATATTTTTTCTGGTGTCCAGCCTAAACCTCCCCTGGTGCAGCTTGAGCCATTTCCTCTCATCCTGTACCCTGTCACTTGGGAGAAAGGACCAGCTCCCTCCTCTCCATCACGTCCTTTCAGGTAGTTGTAGAGAGCAATAAGGTCTCCCCTCAGCCTTCTTTTCTCCAGGCTAAACAACACCAGCTCTCTCAGCCGATCCTCACAAGACCTGTCCTCCAGCCCCTTCACCAGCTTCCTTGCTTTTCTCTGGACTCTCTCCAGAGCCTCAACATCCTTCTTGTGGTGAGGGACCCAGAAATGACCACAGGATTCAAGGAGCCGTCTCACCAGTGCTGAGTACAGAGGGAGAATAACCTCCCTGGATCTGCTGGTCATGCCATTTCTGATACAAGCCAGGATGCCATTGGCCTTCTTGGCCACCTGGGCACACTGATGGCTCATGTTCAGTTGCTGTCAACCAACATCCCCAGGTCCTTCTCCTCCAGGCAGATTTCTAGATAGACTTCTCCTAGTCTGTAGCTCTGCATAGGGTTGTTGTGCCCCAAGTGCAGGACCTGGAATTTGGCCTTGTTATACCTCATGCTGTTGGTCCCAGCCCAGTGGTCCGACCTGTTCAGATGCCTTTGCAGAGCCTCCCTACCCTCCAGTGGATCAACACTTCCACACAGCTTATTGTCATCCCCAAACTTGCTAAGGGAGCACTCAATGCTTTCATCCAGGTCATTGATAAAGACATTGAACAGGCCTGGACCAATCTCCCTACATGTCTCCAGTTCCAGTGGAGAAGTGGAAGGTTTTTAGGGGGAAATGGGTAGTGGGCAGTTGCATGGGCTGTACATTTTCAGAAGGCACAGGGACTCAAAGAGGACTCAAGTCTGCATTTATGTAAATGAAGTGGAATGGGAAAGAGGGCAGGCAGGAGTTTGTCACTGTAGGAAAGCACCAGGGAAACCCAGGACTGGAATGACTCTTGTGCAGAACGTTGTGCCTGTATTTGCAGAGCCTGGTCACCACCTAAACAACTGTGTGACAGCACCATGGAAGTGAGCTCCCTTCTGTCAGGCTCTGCTTAGGGTTCCCATCAGCTCTTTCCCAGCTTGCTGTGTTAAGTGGCGGTTCCCTCCCTAACACAAAGACTTTTTTCCCCTCGCCCACTCTGCGAAAGAAGTTAAATCTCTTGAGGCCAGCAGTAAACGCTGCCACATACAGGCCCACGCACAAGTGCCAAGTTCATATGCACCTTCAGAGCTCATCCCAGAGTTCTAGCTACCAAGGCATCATTCAAAAACATGCCTTTTCAAAACCACACGGGCCAAATCAGGCTTTCGCAGCGACTGACCTGCTTTGTACCACAGACGAGCCCAAGTCAGCAGGGATGCTGCCTGCGCTGCCCGGTCCTGCCGGGGAGGGGAGCTGGAAGTGCGCGGGAGAGGAGCGGGGAGGCGCCTGACCCCGGGCTGGGAACGGAGAGGAAGGAGAGGAGGTGGGAGGAGTGAAAGTTAGGGATAAAATGGAGGGAGTCGTTAGTGGCTGTGCTGGGGCTGAACGGGAGAGGTGAAGTGTGGTGGGGTGCTTTGCAGCTCCCTGGGGAAAAGGGTGCGTGGGGGAAGCATAGAATGGTTTGGGTTGGAAGGGACCTTGATGATCATCCCGTTCGAAGCCTCGTCCCATGGGCAGGGACATCCCACGGGATCATGCTGTCCAGCCTGGCCTAGAACACCTCCAGGAATGGGGCAGCCACAGCTTCCCTGGGCAAATGAAGGAATTTCTAATGGCATCTTGGCTTGTATCAGAAACGGTATGGCCAGCAGGTCCAGGGAGGTTATTTTCCCTCTGTACTCTGCACTGGTGAGACTGCTTCTTGAATCCTGTGTTCACTTCTGGGGCCCTCACCACAAGAAGGATGTTGAGGCTCATCAAACTGCCCCCTCCTCAAGGAGTTCCTTGAGGTGCTGCCGCCATTAAACAGTCCCCCCCTCAAGGAGTTGCAGGGTTCCTTGAGGTGCTGCTGCCCTCAAACTGTGCCCCCTCCCCTCAAGGAGTTGCAGGATTCCTTGAGGTGTTGCTGCCCTTAATCTGCGCTCCCCCCCCTCAAGGAGTTGCAGAGTTCCTTGAGGTGCTGCTGCCCTCGAACTGTCCCCCCTCTCAAGGAGTTCATTGAGGTTCTGTTGCCATCAAACTGTCCTCCCCCTCAAGGAGTTGCAGAGTTCCTTGAGGTGCTGCTGCCCTCAAACTGTGCCCCCCCCTCAAGGAGATGCAGGGTTCCTTGAGGTGCTGCTGCCCTGGAAATGTCCCCCCCCTCAAGGAGTTGCAGGATTCCTTGAGGTGTTGCTGCCCTTAATCTGCGCTCCCCCCACTTAAGGAGTTGCAGAGTTCCTTGAGGTGCTGCTGCCCTCGAACTGTCCCCCTCTCAAGGAGTTCATTGAGGCTCTGCTGCCATCAAACTGTGCCCCCACCTCAAGTAGATGCAGGGTTCCTTGAGGTGCTGCTGCCCTCAAACTGTGTCCCCCCCTCAAGGAGTTGCAGGTTTCCTTGAGGTGCTGCTGCCCTCAAACTGGCTCCCTCCACGATGCTGACTCCCTGCACTGCCCCACAAATTGCTGCTGCCTCTCTCTACCCAAGGAGAAAATCCTCCTTGGGGAGCTCTCAGGGAGCCACAGCTGCTTTCAGAGCAGCTCACTCGAGCAGGGTGGCAGCATTGAGGTTGGAAAAGCTCATCCACAAGCACAGGCACGATCCAGAAGTACCCACTTAGGGGCCTAGAGTCTTCAGAAAAGACATCAGGAAAAGCACAATTTGCTTGGCAGAGCCAGTGGGAGACTGCGATGGCTGCAGGGAACACAATATCCACTCCTTCTGCCACCAACTCTTACCCCTGCCTTGCAAAAACCACCAGCACCACACGGAACCAAGTGAAAAAGCAGTACTTTTATTAACAAGTGCACAGAGATTGCAGGAATACGACGTCAGGAATAAATTAAAAATAAAAAAAACAGGGAAGGAATTCCCCAAAACTCTTCCACTGCAGAGACAACTTTGTCTTTCGAGTTCTTGGCACAACAATTGGCCTTTGATGATGGAAAAGGAATCTCCACGGAAACCACTGCCTGTAGTTGATACCTGCCCCTTGGCATTGCCCTCAGGAGCAAATGTTCCTTATTCTGCAAGTGGTTTCTCACTAGCAGGGAGGGCAACAAGCTCTGTCTGGATTCTGGCTCAGAGCCTGACAACTGCGACCATGAGAGAGCACTTCCTGCACTCTCAGCTTCCAGCCAGCGGCGCCGGGAATTGCAAAGTTATCGGCACCACGGTGCGGAGAGGAGGTTGTGGGGCACCAATATGCCACAATCCCCTCCATGTGGGTATTTCCCACAAGAAACTGTAGCCCTGCCTCAAGGAGTTGCAGAGTTCCTTGAGGTGCTGCTGCCATTAAACGGTGTCCCCCACCTCAGGGAGTTGCAGGATTCCTTGAGGTGCTGCTGCCCTCAAAGTGTGTCCCCCCCTCAGGGAGTTGCAGGATTCCTTGAGTTTCTGCCGCCATCAAACTGCCCCCTCCTCAAGGAGTTCCTTGAGGTGCTGCCGCCATTAAACAGTCCCCCCCTCAAGGAGTTGCAGGGTTCCTTGAGGTGCTGCTGCCCTCAAACCGTGCCCCCTCCCCTCAAGGAGTTGCAGGATTCCTTGAGGTGTTGCTGCCCTTAATCTGCGCTCCCCCCCCTTAAGGAGTTGCAGAGTTCCTTGAGGTGCTGCTGCCCTCGAACTGTCCCCCTCTCAAGGAGTTCATTGAGGCTCTGCTGCCATCAAACTGTGCCCCCACCTCAAGTAGATGCAGGGTTCCTTGAGGTGCTGCTGCCCTCAAACTGTGTCCCCCCCTCAAGGAGTTGCAGGTTTCCTTGAGGTGCTGCTGCCCTCAAACTGTGTCCCCTCCTCAAGGAGTTCCGTGAGGTTCTGCTGCCCTCAAACTCTGTCCCACCCTCAAGGAGTTGCAGGTTTCCTTGAGGTGCTGCTGCCCTCAAACTGGCTCCCTCCACGATGCTGACTCCCTGCACTGCCCCACAAATTGCTACTGCCTCTCTCTACCCAAGGAGAAAATCCTCCTTGGGGAGCTCTCAGGGAGCCACAGCTGCTTTCAGAGCAGCTCACTCGAGCAGGGTGGCAGCATTGAGGTTGGAAAAGCTCATCCACAAGCACAGGCACGATCCAGAAGTACCCACTTAGGGGCCTAGACACTTCAGAAAAGACATCAGGAAAAGCACAATTTGCTTGGCAGAGCCAGTGGGAGACAGCGATGGCTGTAGCGAACACAATATCCACTCCTTCTGCCACCAGCTCTTACCCCTGCCTTGCAAAAACCACCAGCACCACACAGAAACAAGTGAAAAAACAATATTTTTATTAACAAGTACAGAGAAATTCCATGAATACAATATCAGGAATAAATTAAAAGTAAAAAAAACAGGGAAGGAATTCCCAAAAACTCTTCCAGTCAATGACGGAAAAGGAATCTCCATGGAAACCAAACTCGACTTCCAGCCAGCGGCGCTAGGAAGTGCAAAGTTATCGGCACCACGGTCTGGAGAGGAGGTTGTGGGGCACCAATGTGCCACCAGGAGCTCCTCTGAGATATCCAGGTGCTTCAATCCCCACCACGTGGGTATTTCCCACAACAAACTGTCCCCACCTCAAGGAGCTCCTGGGTTCCTTGAGGTGCTGCTGCCCTTAAACAGTGCCCACTCCTCAAGGAGTTGTAGGTGTCCTTGAGGTGCTGCTGCCATTAAACTGTGTCCCCTCCTCAAGGAGTTGCTGGTGTCCTTGAGGTGCTGCTGCCAAATAACTGTGCCCCCTCCTCAAGGACTTGCAGGTGTCCTTGAGGTGCTGCTGCCCCTTTCCACCGAAGGTGGAAATCCTCCTTGGGGAGCTCTCCCCCAAATTCAGCCTTGTCCCCTGGGCTGCCGAAAACCAAAGGACACGGCTGAGGTTGGGCAGAGCGAGCCGCTCCTCCCAGCTGCCCCCAGCAAGACGCAAAATTCTTTTTTCTTGATCTCGCCTACATGTCTTCCATGCTCCAAGTGTAGGCGAGATCCTGCTCTGCCTTCCTGTTTGCCACCCTGGGAATGTGGGTCTGCTCGAATCCGTTGGACCTATAAAGCGACAGCAAGAAGATGGTGAGCTGCTGCACAGAAGCTTTCCTGAGGCAAGACGACTTTTTAGGGACATCAACTCTCCACTGCTTTTACTCCCGTTTGCATTCTGCCGCAGCCCGTGATGAGCAGCAGGGAGCAGCACTGAAGCTCTTCACACCCTCGTTGAAAGCACCAGCCTCGCTCCCTTTGCCCTGCGTCCACCACCCAGCCACAACTTAACCTCCCTCACCCGATAGCTGCAAATCTTTAAACTGCGAACTCTCTGAAGCAAAAGCTCACTGAAATCTCCCACATCCCCGCACCACGAACACGTACCTGTCCACACCGTCCCAGCGAGACCCAGGCCAGATGTTAAACCTGTTGGGCGGGGGTGTTGGTCCCTTGTATCCGGGTCTTGCTAGAACTAAACAAAAAACAGGAACTGTTAAGAACAGCAAATGGTCCTGCTACGCTGCCTCCTGAGCAGAATTCCTTCAGGGCTGAGCCACCCCAGGAGTCTTACGCTACTTATTTAACATTAGCTGCATTTCTACCAAGTCAGGGCCATAAACCACAACCCTGTGATTTCAGCAGCTTTGCTCTGAAATCAAATCCTACAATTTCCATAGGTTCAGTGAGCCTAGCCAAGGCATCCACCAGCACAGCTCAATGCTGCTCCACGAGGATGCTCCCCAGGGCCCGAGAAAGCATCCAGAGCCAGCTGGGAGCAGGGGGGGGAAAGTCAGCTGGCCCTGTGGGGCATTTGTACACCCCTACCTTCCCTTTCTTCCTCAACATGTGCTACCTGGAGACGGCACTTAAACTCTCCTTTCCAACATATATAAGGCTTAGTCGCCTCACTTGACACCAACGCTAACCTAATTCTAATCCCTTCGAAGGAAAAAACACAATTTTGAGAACTAGCTTTACCAACAGAAGCAACAACCTATCTGCTACCAGAGGAAACACGACCACAGGGGGGACAAAGAACCAGACAGGTAGAACAAACTCTGCACACTCACCTTTTGATCTGCTTCGCTTTCGCAGACTCGCTGACCCAGCCCTTTGCCTCTCACGTGACGATGAATCAGAGCTGGAATAATGCTGCTTCATCCTCCGTGGAGGAGACAGATCTGGACTGGCCTGACGCTTGCGACGTAATGAGGCCTTGATGGAGACACCATGCCAGACCCAAGATTGCTCTCCCTCCACTCTTCCCAACTGGGACTTCTCCAGGATTTTCCAGATCTTTTTCCCCATCGCCAAAGGGACATCAAAGGATAAGTGAAGCTCCCATCTTGGGGGTGAGAGCTCTGGGGTGTCGTGACGCCGTCGCCTGGGAGGGGATAGGTCCGGACAGTAATGACGCTGTCGCTTAGGAAGCAAGGAATTGGGGGAGTCAGTTGTTTCTTGCCTGGGAGGTGTCTGATCCGGGGTGTCATGGCGCTGTCGCTTGCGGGTTCTCTGATCCGGGCTGTCATGGCGCTGTCGCTTGCGGGGTGTCTGATCCGGGCTGTCATGGCGCTGTCGCTTGCGGGGTGTCTGATCCGGGCTGTCATGGCGCTGTCGCCTCGGAGGAGACTGAGTGTATCTGCAACGCCAGACAGTCCCTGGTGACTCCAGGTTGTCACAAGCGAGCCGCCTGAGAGGGGATAGGTCCGGGGAGTCAGGATGCTGTCACTTAGGAAGCAAGGAGTTGGGGGAATCAGTTTTTTCTTGCCTGGGAGGTGTCAAATCCAGGGTGTCATAGTGCTCTGGCCTCAGAGGAGATTCCTCAATATCAAAATACTGGACTGGCACTGTTGGCTCATACAAGCCCAGGGTGTCACGACTGCCCGGCCTGGGAAGAGATATGCCCAAGGAGTCATGACACTGTCGACACTGTCAACACTGTCACTTAGGAAGCAAGGAGTTAGGGGAATCAGTTTTTTCTTGCCTGGGAGATGTCAAATCTGGGGTGTCATAGCGCTGTGGACTCAGACAAGATTCCTCAGTATCGCGATACTGGACGGGCACTGTTGGCTCATACAAGCCTGGGGTATCACGACTGCTCGGCCTGGGAGGGGATATGCGCGAAGAGTCATGACACTGTTGACACTGTCGCTTAGGAAGCAAGGAGTTGGGGGAATCTGTTTTTTCTTGCCTGGGTGGTGTCACATCAGGGCTGTCATAGCGCTGTGACCTCGGAGGAGACTGATCAGTATCCCAATACTCCAGCGGCACTGTTGGTTCATATATGCCGGGGGTGTCACGACTGCTTGGCCTGGGAGGGGATATGCCCGAGGAGTCATAACGCTGTCCACACCATCACTTAACAAGCGAGGAGTTGGGGGAGAAACAGTTTTTTCTTGCCTGGGTGGTGTCACATCCGGGGTGTCATAGCGCTGTGACCTCAGAGGAAACTGATCAATATCCCAATACTCCAGCGGCACTGTTGGTTCATATATGCCGGGGGTGTCACGACTGCTCGGCCTGGGAGGGGATATGCCCGAGGAGTCATAACGCTGTCGACACCGTCGCTTAGGAAGCAAGGAGTTAGGGGAATCAGTTTTTTCTTGCCTGGGTGGTGTCACATCCGGGGTGTCATAGCGCTGTGACCTCAGAGGAAACTGATCAGTATCCCAATACTCCACGGGCACTGTTGGTTCATATATGCCGGGGGTGTCACGACTGCTCGGCCTGGGAGGGGATATGCCCGAGGAGTCATGACGCTGTCCACACCGTCACTTAACAAGCGAGGAGTTGGGGGAGAAACAGTTTTTTCTTGCCTGGGTGGTGTCACATCCGGGGTGTCATAGCGCTGTGACCTCGGAGGAGACTGATCAGTATCCCAATACTCCAGCGGCACTGTTGGTTCATATATGCCGGGGGTGTCACGACTGCTCGGCCTGGGAGGGGATATGCCCGAGGAGTCATGACGCTGTAGACACTGTCGCTTAAGAAGCAAGGAGTTGGGGGAATCAGTTTTTTCTTGCCTGGGTGGTGTCACATCAGGGCTGTCATAGTGCTGTGGCCTCGGAGGAGATTGATCAATATCCCAATACTCCACGGGCACTGTTGGTTCATATATGCCGGGGGTGTCACGACTGCTCGGCCTGGGAGGGGATATGCCCGAGGAGTCATAACGCTGTCCACACCGTCGCTCAGGAAGCAAGGAGTTGGGGGAATCAGTTTTTTCTTGCCTGGGTGGTGTCACATCAGGGCTGTCATAGTGCTGTGGCCTCGGAGGAGATTGATCAATATCCCAATACTCCACGGGCACTGTTGGTTCATATATGCCGGGGGTGTCACGACTGCTCGGCCTGGGAGGGGATATGCCCGAGGAGTCATGACGCTGTAGACACTGTCGCTTAAGAAGCAAGGAGTTGGGGGAATCAGTTTTTTCTTGCCTGGGTGGTGTCACATCAGGGCTGTCATAGTGCTGTGGCCTCGGAGGAGATTGATCAATATCCCAATACTCCACGGGCACTGTTGGTTCATATATGCCGGGGGTGTCACGACTGCTCGGCCTGGGAGGGGATATGCCCGAGGAGTCATAACGCTGTCCACACCGTCGCTCAGGAAGCAAGGAGTTGGGGGAATCAGTTTTTTCTTGCCTGGGTGGTGTCACATCAGGGCTGTCATAGTGCTGTGGCCTCGGAGGAGATTGATCAATATCCCAATACTCCACGGGCACTGTTGGTTCATATATGCCGGGGGTGTCACGACTGCTCGGCCTGGGAGGGGATATGCCCGAGGAGTCATGACGCTGTCCACACCGTCGCTTAACAAGCAAGGAGTTGGGGGAGAATCAGTTTTTTCTTGCCTGGGAGGTGTCAGATCCAGGGTGCCATGGCGCTGTGGACTCAAAGGAGATTCACTGTCCTCGATGTATTCAAAACGCCACATTGTCCCTGGTGACTCCAAGGTGTCGAGATACAGCCGCCTGGGAGGGTGGAATTGAGAGTTAGGTTGGGTTGGTTTACTGCCTAGAAACAAATCCCCAGTGAGAGCTGTAAGGCATTGGCAGTCCTCGATGGGAACAGCTTTCTGAACATGGATTCACACTTCATTCTGAGCCTCTAGGTAGTGACCTGCATCACTGAGCCACCCCTTCCCCTAAGTGGATCCCAGAAACTGCAGACCCAGACAGACCATGCCAGCAAACCAGAGTTAACCAACACAAGAGTTTCTAGATAAGCCTCGTACCTCCCAAGAGGAACAGGAGCTTCAGTGCCCGTCCCACACGCTAGGGATAAGGGGCTGCCAAGGAGAACCCCTAGCAACAGGGGAGCGGGGGCAATGGGGGGGTGAGGGGGAACGGGATGGGGGCAACAGGGGGACAACGGGAGCTTTGGGGGGAAACGGGGAAGCAATAGGCGCTGGGGGGTGCAACGGGGAGGCAACTGGCGCTTGGGGAGGGTAACAGGGAAGCAATGGGTGCTGGGGGGGGCAACAGGGGGGCAACGGGCCCTGGGGAAGACAACAGGGGGACAACGGGCCCTGGGGACGACAACAGGGGGACAACGGGCCCTGGGAGGGGGGCAACAAGGGGGCAACCGACCCTGGAGGGGGGGGCAGCCGGGGGGACAACGGACCCTGGAGAGGGGACAACAATGGGGCAAAGGACCCTGAGGGGGGGGGCGACAGGGGTGCAACTAGCCCTGGGGAGGGAACAACAGGGGGGCAACTGGCCCTCGGGGAATGGGGGGGACACGTCTGGGGAGCTCCCAAGCAACGGGAACGATAGGTGTGCTCCGGGCAGGGTGAGGGTCCCGGTCCCGCTCGCACGGGAGAGCGACAAGAGGTCTTAGGGAGGCTCCTAACACCGGGAGGGGCTCGGGGGTCCAGGGGCTCCTAGCCCAAGCCCAGGGCCAGGGCTGCCACTAAGGTGAAAAGCGGCACCCGGCGAGGCTTGCGGGCTCCCCGTTCCCCCCCAGCTGCTCACCCGCCGCTGTTGGTGACTCTGGGCGATTTCGTGCTGCGCCGGCTGGGCTCAGAGCCCTCCGGGCTGCTCAGGTAATGCTCCAGGTACTCCGCCTGTCGCTTCTCCTTCGCCGCCATAGTGACGTCGACAGGAAATGACGGCACAAGCGCAGGGCCGCCGAATTTATAGAGGGCCGGGTGGGCGTGGCTAGGCCTCGGGAGGCGTGGTCCCCGCGGAGGAGGCGTGGCCAAGAACAGCATAGGCACAGCACCTCCGTCTCCAGCTTTATTGGGGAAGCACAGCCCCTTCTCCCCTCCCGACCCCGAGCCCCAGGCTGCAGCCGATTCCCGCCTAGGAGTGAGCGGCCTCGAGCCCGTCCTGCTCCCACATCCAGGGATTGCAATGGGATTCACTTCCCACGGGCAGTTCTCGTCTGTCACCCAAGGAGAGCATGGCCAGACCCCCAGCCCCAAAGCCCGACTCTTAGGGAGGGATGCATGGGAAGAAGTGGTTTCTCCCACCTTGGACTGGAATCTGGCCTTGTCCGTGCTCCCCTGGGAGCAGCACGGCCTTCCAACACCTCCACAGCAGCTCCCAGAGCCAGGCACAAGGATACAGACCCCATCCTCACCTCCCCTCTCCCTCTCCCTCTCCCTCTCCCACCACGTCTGAGCCCTCAGGGAACTGCAGATGCTTCCAGAGCAGCTCGCTCGAGCAGTGTGCAAGCATTGAGGTTGGAAAAGCTCATCCGCAAGCACAGGCACGTCGCTTGGAGACTGCGATGGCTGCAGGGAACACAATATCCACTCCTTCTGCCACCAACTCTTACCCCTGCCTTGCAAAAACCACCAGCACCACACGGAACCAAGTGAAAAAGCAGTACTTTTATTAACAAGTGCACAGAGATTGCAGGAATACGACGTCAGGAATAAATTAAAAATAAAAAAAACAGGGAAGGAATTCCCCAAAACTCTTCCACTGCAGAGACAACTTTGTCTTTCGAGTTCTTGGCACAACAATTGGCCTTTGATGATGGAAAAGGAATCTCCACGGAAACCACTGCCTGTAGTTGATACCTGCCCCTTGGCATTGCCCTCAGGAGCAAATGTTCCTTATTCTGCAAGTGGTTTCTCACTAGCAGGGAGGGCAACAAGCTCTGTCTGGATTCTGGCTCAGAGCCTGACAACTGCGACCATGAGAGAGCACTTCCTGCACTCTCAGCTTCCAGCCAGCGGCGCCGGGAATTGCAAAGTTATCGGCACCACGGTGCGGAGAGGAGGTTGTGGGGCACCAATATGCCACAATCCCCTCCATGTGGGTATTTCCCACAAGAAACTGTAGCCCTGCCTCAAGGAGTTGCAGAGTTCCTTGAGGTGCTGCTGCCATTAAACGGTGTCCCCCCCCTCAGGGAGTTGCAGGATTCCTTGAGGTGCTGCTGCCCTCAAAGTGTGTCCTCCCCTCAGGGAGTTCCAGGATTCCTTGAGTTTCTGCCGCCATCAAACTGCCCCCTCCTCAAGGAGTTCCTTGAGGTGCTGCCGCCATTAAACAGTCCCCCCCTCAAGGAGTTGCAGGGTTCCTTGAGGTGCTGCTGCCCTCAAACCGTGCCCCCTCCCCTCAAGGAGTTGCAGGATTCCTTGAGGTGTTGCTGCCCTTAATCTGCGCTCCCCCCCCTTAAGGAGTTGCAGAGTTCCTTGAGGTGCTGCCGCCATCAAACTGGCCCCTCCTCAAGGAGTTCCTTGAGGTGCTGCCGCCATTAAACAGTCCCCCCCTCAAGGAGTTGCAGGGTTCCTTGAGGTGCTGCTGCCCTCAAACCGTGCCCCCTCCACTCAAGGAGTTGCAGGATTCCTTGAGGTGCTGCTGCCCTCAAACTGTGTCCCCCCCTCAGGGAGTTCCAGGATTCCTTGAGTTCATCCGCCATCAAACTGCCCCCTCCTCAAGGAGTTCCTTGAGGTGCTACCGCCATTAAACAGTCCCCCCCTCAAGGAGTTGCAGGGTTCCTTGAGGTGCTGCTGCCCTCAAACCGTGCCCCCTCCCCTCAAGGAGTTGCAGGATTCCTTGAGGTGTTGCTGCCCTTAATCTGCGCTCCCCCCCCTTAAGGAGTTGCAGAGTTCCTTGAGGTGCTGCTGCCCTCGAACTGTCCCCCTCTCAAGGAGTTCATTGAGGCTCTGCTGCCATCAAACTGTGCCCCCGCCTCAAGGAGATGCACGTTTCCTTGAGGTGCTGCTGCCCTCAAACTGTGTCCCCTCCTCAAGGAGTTCCGTGAGGTTCTGCTGCCCTCAAACTGTGTCCCCCCCTCAAGGAGTTGCAGGTTTCCTTGAGGTGCTGCTGCCCTCAAACTGGCTCCCTCCACGATGCTGACTCCCTGCACTGCCCCACAAATTGCTGCTGCCTCTCTCTACCCAAGGAGAAAATCCTCCTTGGGGAGCTCTCAGGGAGCCACAGCTGCTTTCAGAGCAGCTCACTCGAGCAGGGTGGCAGCATTGAGGTTGGAAAAGCTCATCCACAAGCACAGGCACGATCCAGAAGTACCCACTTAGGGGCCTAGACACTTCAGAAAAGACATCAGGAAAAGCACAATTTGCTTGGCAGAGCCAGTGGGAGACAGCGATGGCTGTAGCGAACAATATCCACTCCTTCTGCCACCAGCTCTTACCCCTGCCTTGCAAAAACCACCAGCACCACACAGAACCAAGTGAAAAAACAATATTTTTATTAACAAGTACAGAGAAATTCCATGAATACAATATCAGGAATAAATTAAAAGTAAAAAAAACAGGGAAGGAATTCCCAAAAACTCTTCCAGTCAATGACGGAAAAGGAATCTCCATGGAAACCAAACTCGACTTCCAGCCAGCGGCGCTAGGAAGTGCAAAGTTATCGGCACCACGGTCTGGAGAGGAGGTTGTGGGGCACCAATGTGCCACCAGGAGCTCCTCTGAGATATCCAGGTGCTTCAATCCCCACCACGTGGGTATTTCCCACAACAAACTGTCCCCACCTCAAGGAGCTCCTGGGTTCCTTGAGGTGCTGCTGCCCTTAAACAGTGCCCACTCCTCAAGGAGTTGTAGGTGTCCTTGAGGTGCTGCTGCCATTAAACTGTGTCCCCTCCTCAAGGAGTTGCTGGTGTCCTTGAGGTGCTGCTGCCAAATAACTGTGCCCCCTCCTCAAGGACTTGCAGGTGTCCTTGAGGTGCTGCTGCCCCTTTCCACCGAAGGTGGAAATCCTCCTTGGGGAGCTCTCCCCCAAATTCAGCCTTGTCCCCTGGGCTGCCGAAAACCAAAGGACACGGCTGAGGTTGGGCAGAGCGAGCCGCTCCTCCCAGCTGCCCCCAGCAAGACGCAAAATTCTTTTTTCTTGATCTCGCCTACATGTCTTCCATGCTCCAAGTGTAGGCGAGATCCTGCTCTGCCTTCCTGTTTGCCACCCTGGGAATGTGGGTCTGCTCGAATCCGTTGGACCTATAAAGCGACAGCAAGAAGATGGTGAGCTGCTGCACAGAAGCTTTCCTGAGGCAAGACGACTTTTTAGGGACATCAACTCTCCACT
Organism: Coccyzus lansbergi; assembly: GCA_033558105.1. Classification (NCBI taxonomy): domain Eukaryota; kingdom Metazoa; phylum Chordata; class Aves; order Cuculiformes; family Coccyzidae; genus Coccyzus; species Coccyzus lansbergi. The sequence goes on along the minus strand of JAUMJK010000215.1, from coordinate 2,039,975 downwards.
GCTTTTACTCCCGTTTGCATTCTGCCGCAGCCCGTGATGAGCAGCAGGGAGCAGCACTGAAGCTCTTCACACCCTCGTTGAAAGCACCAGCCTCGCTCCCTTTGCCCTGCGTCCACCACCCAGCCACAACTTAACCTCCCTCACCCGATAGCTGCAAATCTTTAAACTGCGAACTCTCTGAAGCAAAAGCTCACTGAAATCTCCCACATCCCCGCACCACGAACACGTACCTGTCCACACCGTCCCAGCGAGACCCAGGCCAGATGTTAAACCTGTTGGGCGGGGGTGTTGGTCCCTTGTATCCGGGTCTTGCTAGAACTAAACAAAAAACAGGAACTGTTAAGAACAGCAAATGGTCCTGCTACGCTGCCTCCTGAGCAGAATTCCTTCAGGGCTGAGCCACCCCAGGAGTCTTACGCTACTTATTTAACATTAGCTGCATTTCTACCAAGTCAGGGCCATAAACCACAACCCTGTGATTTCAGCAGCTTTGCTCTGAAATCAAATCCTACAATTTCCATAGGTTCAGTGAGCCTAGCCAAGGCATCCACCAGCACAGCTCAATGCTGCTCCACGAGGATGCTCCCCAGGGCCCGAGAAAGCATCCAGAGCCAGCTGGGAGCAGGGGGGGGAAAGTCAGCTGGCCCTGTGGGGCATTTGTACACCCCTACCTTCCCTTTCTTCCTCAACATGTGCTACCTGGAGACGGCACTTAAACTCTCCTTTCCAACATATATAAGGCTTAGTCGCCTCACTTGACACCAACGCTAACCTAATTCTAATCCCTTCGAAGGAAAAAACACAATTTTGAGAACTAGCTTTACCAACAGAAGCAACAACCTATCTGCTACCAGAGGAAACACGACCACAGGGGGGACAAAGAACCAGACAGGTAGAACAAACTCTGCACACTCACCTTTTGATCTGCTTCGCTTTCGCAGACTCGCTGACCCAGCCCTTTGCCTCTCACGTGACGATGAATCAGAGCTGGAATAATGCTGCTTCATCCTCCGTGGAGGAGACAGATCTGGACTGGCCTGACGCTTGCGACGTAATGAGGCCTTGATGGAGACACCATGCCAGACCCAAGATTGCTCTCCCTCCACTCTTCCCAACTGGGACTTCTCCAGGATTTTCCAGATCTTTTTCCCCATCGCCAAAGGGACATCAAAGGATAAGTGAAGCTCCCATCTTGGGGGTGAGAGCTCTGGGGTGTCGTGACGCCGTCGCCTGGGAGGGGATAGGTCCGGACAGTAATGACGCTGTCGCTTAGGAAGCAAGGAATTGGGGGAGTCAGTTGTTTCTTGCCTGGGAGGTGTCTGATCCGGGGTGTCATGGCGCTGTCGCTTGCGGGTTCTCTGATCCGGGCTGTCATGGCGCTGTCGCTTGCGGGGTGTCTGATCCGGGCTGTCATGGCGCTGTCGCTTGCGGGGTGTCTGATCCGGGCTGTCATGGCGCTGTCGCCTCGGAGGAGACTGAGTGTATCTGCAACGCCAGACAGTCCCTGGTGACTCCAGGTTGTCACAAGCGAGCCGCCTGAGAGGGGATAGGTCCGGGGAGTCAGGATGCTGTCACTTAGGAAGCAAGGAGTTGGGGGAATCAGTTTTTTCTTGCCTGGGAGGTGTCAAATCCAGGGTGTCATAGTGCTCTGGCCTCAGAGGAGATTCCTCAATATCAAAATACTGGACTGGCACTGTTGGCTCATACAAGCCCAGGGTGTCACGACTGCCCGGCCTGGGAAGAGATATGCCCAAGGAGTCATGACACTGTCGACACTGTCACTTAGGAAGCAAGGAGTTAGGGGAATCAGTTTTTTCTTGCCTGGGAGATGTCAAATCCGGGGTGTCATAGCGCTGTGGACTCAGACAAGATTCCTCAGTATCGTGATACTGGACGGGCACTGTTGGCTCATACAAGCCTGGGGTATCACAACTGCTCGGCCTGGGAGGGGATATGCGTGAGGAGTCATGACACTGTCGACACTGTCGCTTAGGAAGCAAGGAGTTGGGGGAATCTGTTTTTTCTTGCCTGGGAGATGTCAAATCCACGGTGTCATAGCGCTGTGGACTCACAGAACATTCCTCAGTATCACGATACTGGACTGGCACTGTAGGCTCATACAAGCCTGGGGTGTCACGACTGCTCGGCCTGGGAGGGGTTATGCGCGAAGAGTCATGACACTGTCGACACTGTCGCTTAGGAAGCAAGGAGTTGGGGGAATCTGTTTTTTCTTGCCTGGGTGGTGTCACATCAGGGCTGTCATAGCGCTGTGACCTCAGAGGAAACTGATCAGTATCCCAATACTCCAGCGGCACTGTTGGTTCATATATGCCGGGGGTGTCACGACTGCTCGGCCTGGGAGGGGATATGCCCGAGGAGTCATGACGCTGTCCACACTGTCGCTTAGGAAGCAAGGAGTTGGGGGAATCTGTTTTTTCTTGCCTGGGTGGTGTCACATCCGGGGTGTCATAGCGTTGTGACCTCGGAGGAGACTGATCAGTATCCCAATACTCCAGCGGCACTGTTGGTTCATATATGCCGGGGGTGTCACGACTGCTCGGCCTGGGAGGGGATATGCCCGAGGAGTCATAACGCTGTCCACACCGTCGCTTAACAAGCGAGGAGTTGGGGGAATCAGTTTTTTCTTGCCTGGGAGGTGTCACATCAGGGCTGTCATAGCGCTGTGGCCTCGGAGGAGATTGATCAATATCCCAATACTCCACGGGCACTGTTGGTTCATATATGCCGGGGGTGTCACGACTGCTCGGCCTGGGAGGGGATATGCCCGAGGAGTCATAATGCTGTCCACACCGTCACTTAACAAGCGAGGAGTTGGGGGAGAAACAGTTTTTTCTTGCCTGGGTGGTGTCACATCCGGGGTGTCATAGCGCTGTGACCTCAGAGGAAACTGATCAGTATCCCAATACTCCACGGGCACTGTTGGTTCATATATGCCGGGGGTGTCACGACTGCTCGGCCTGGGAGGGGATATGCCCGAGGAGTCATGACGCTGTCCACACCGTCGCTTAGGAAGCAAGGAGTTAGGGGAATCAGTTTTTTCTTGCCTGGGTGGTGTCACATCCGGGGTGTCATAGCGCTGTGACCTCAGAGGAAACTGATCAGTATCCCAATACTCCAGCGGCACTGTTGGTTCATATATGCCGGGGGTGTCACGACTGCTTGGCCTGGGAGGGGATATGCCCGAGGAGTCATAACACTGTCCACACCGTCGCTTAACAAGCGAGGAGTTGGGGGAGAAACAGTTTTTTCTTGCCTGGGAGGTGTCAGATCCAGGGTGCCATGGCGCTGTGGACTCAAAGGAGATTCACTGTCCTCGATGTATTCAAAACGCCACATTGTCCCTGGTGACTCCAAGGTGTCGAGATACAGCCGCCTGGGAGGGTGGAATTGAGAGTTAGGTTGGGTTGGTTTACTGCCTAGAAACAAATCCCCAGTGAGAGCTGTAAGGCATTGGCAGTCCTCGATGGGAACAGCTTTCTGAACATGGATTCACACTTCATTCTGAGCCTCTAGGTAGTGACCTGCATCACTGAGCCACCCCTTCCCCTAAGTGGATCCCAGAAACTGCAGACCCAGACAGACCATGCCAGCAAACCAGAGTTAACCAACACAAGAGTTTCTAGATAAGCCTCGTACCTCCCAAGAGGAACAGGAGCTTCAGTGCCCGTCCCACACGCTAGGGATAAGGGGCTGCCAAGGAGAACCCCTAGCAACAGGGGAGCGGGGGCAATGGGGGGGTGAGGGGGAACGGGATGGGGGCAACAGGGGGACAACGGGAGCTTTGGGGGGAAACGGGGAAGCAATAGGCGCTGGGGGGTGCAACGGGGAGGCAACTGGCGCTTGGGGAGGGTAACAGGGAAGCAATGGGTGCTGGGGGGGGCAACAGGGGGGCAACGGGCCCTGGGGAAGACAACAGGGGGACAACGGGCCCTGGGGACGACAACAGGGGGACAACGGGCCCTGGGGAAGACAACAGGGGGACAACGGGCCCTGGGAGGGGGGCAACAAGGGGGCAACCGACCCTGGAGGGGGGGGCAGCCGGGGGGACAACGGACCCTGGAGAGGGGACAACAATGGGGCAAAGGACCCTGAGGGGGGGGGGCGACAGGGGTGCAACTAGCCCTGGGGAGGGAACAACAGGGGGGCAACTGGCCCTCGGGGACTGGGGGGGACACGTCTGGGGAGCTCCCAAGCAACGGGAACGATAGGTGTGCTCCGGGCAGGGTGAGGGTCCCGGTCCCGCTCGCACGGGAGAGCGACAAGAGGTCTTAGGGAGGCTCCTAACACCGGGAGGGGCTCGGGGGTCCAGGGGCTCCTAGCCCAAGCCCAGGGCCAGGGCTGCCACTAAGGTGAAAAGCGGCACCCGGCGAGGCTTGCGGGCTCCCCGTTCCCCCCCAGCTGCTCACCCGCCGCTGTTGGTGACTCTGGGCGATTTCGTGCTGCGCCGGCTGGGCTCAGAGCCCTCCGGGCTGCTCAGGTAATGCTCCAGGTACTCCGCCTGTCGCTTCTCCTTCGCCGCCATAGTGACGTCGACAGGAAATGACGGCACAAGCGCAGGGCCGCCGAATTTATAGAGGGCCGGGTGGGCGTGGCTAGGCCTCGGGAGGCGTGGTCTCCGCGGAGGAGGCGTGGTCACCGAAGAGGAGGCGTGGTCCCCGCGGAGGGGGCGTGGCCAAGAACAGCACAGGCACAGCACCTCCGTCTCCAGCTTTATTGGGGAAGCACAGCCCCTTCTCCCCTCCCGACCCCGAGCCCCAGGCTGCAGCCGATTCCCGCCTAGGAGTGAGCGGCCTCGAGCCCGTCCTGCTCCCACGTCCAGGGATTGCAATGGGATTCACTTCCCACGGGCAGTTCTCGTCTGTCACCCAAGGAGAGCATGGCCAGACCCCCAGCCCCAAAGCCCGACTCTTAGGGAGGGATGCATGGGAAGAAGTGGTTTCTCCCACCTTGGACTGGAATCTGGCCTTGTCCGTGCTCCCCTGGGAGCAGCACGGCCTTCCAACACCTCCACAGCAGCTCCCAGAGCCAGGCACAAGGATACAGACCCCATCCTCACCTCCCCTCTCCCTCTCCCTCTCCCTCTCCCACCACGTCTGAGCCCTCAGGGAACTGCAGATGCTTCCAGAGCAGCTCGCTCGAGCAGTGTGCAAGCATTGAGGTTGGAAAAGCTCATCCGCAAGCACAGGCACGATGCAGAAGTACCCGCTTAGAGGCCTAGAGTCTTCAGAAAAGACATCAGGAAAAGCACAATTTGCTTGGCAGAGCCAGTGGGAGACGGCGATGGCTGCAGGGAACACAATATCCACTCCTTCTGCCACCAACTCTTACCCCTGCCTTGCAAAAACCACCAGCACCACACGGAACCAAGTGAAAAAGCAGTACTTTTATTAACAAGTGCACAGAGACTGCAGGAATACGACATCAGGAATAAATTAAAAATAAAAAAAACAGGGAAGGAATTCCCCAAAACTCTTCCACTGCAGAGACAACTTTGTCTTTCGAGTTCTTGGCACAACAATTGGCCTTTGATGATGGAAAAGGAATCTCCACGGAAACCACTGCCTGTAGTTGATACCTGCCCCTTGGCATTGCCCTCAGGAGCAAATGTTCCTTATTCTGCAAGTGGTTTCTCACTAGCAGGGAGGGCAACAAGCTCTGTCTGGATTCTGGCTCAGAGCCTGACAACTGCGACCATGAGAGAGCACTTCCTGCACTCTCAGCTTCCAGCCAGCGGCGCCGGGAATTGCAAAGTTATCGGCACCACGGTGCGGAGAGGAGGTTGTGGGGCACCAATATGCCACAATCCCCTCCATGTGGGTATTTCCCACAAGAAACTGTAGCCCTGCCTCAAGGAGTTGCAGAGTTCCTTGAGGTGCTGCTGCCATTAAACGGTGTCCCCCCCCTCAGGGAGTTGCAGGATTCCTTGAGGTGCTTCTGCCCTCAAACTGTGTCCCCCCCTCAGGGAGTTGCAGGATTCCTTGAGTTTCTGCCGCCATCAAACTGCCCCCTCCTCAAGGAGTTCCTTGAGGTGCTGCCGCCATTAAACAGTCCCCCCCTCAAGGAGTTGCAGGGTTCCTTGAGGTGCTGCTGCCCTCAAACTGGCTCCCTCCACGATGCTGACTCCCTGCACTGCCCCACAAATTGCTACTGCCTCTCTCTACCCAAGGAGAAAATCCTCCTTGGGGAGCTCTCAGGGAGCCACAGCTGCTTTCAGAGCAGCTCACTCGAGCAGGGTGGCAGCATTGAGGTTGGAAAAGCTCATCCACAAGCACAGGCACGATCCAGAAGTACCCACTTAGGGGCCTAGACACTTCAGAAAAGACATCAGGAAAAGCACAATTTGCTTGGCAGAGCCAGTGGGAGACAGCGATGGCTGTAGCGAACACAATATCCACTCCTTCTGCCACCAGCTCTTACCCCTGCCTTGCAAAAACCACCAGCACCACACAGAAACAAGTGAAAAAACAATATTTTTATTAACAAGTACAAAGAAATTCCATGAATACAATATCGGGAATAAATTAAAAGTAAAAAAACAGGGAAGGAATTCCCAAAAACTCTTCCAGTCAATGACGGAAAAGGAATCTCCATGGAAACCAAACTCGACTTCCAGCCAGCGGCGCTAGGAAGTGCAAAGTTATCGGCACCACGGTCTGGAGAGGAGGTTGTGGGGCACCAATGTGCCACCAGGAGCTCCTCTGAGATATCCAGGTGCTTCAATCCCCACCACGTGGGTATTTCCCACAACAAACTGTCCCCACCTCAAGGAGCTCCTGGGTTCCTTGAGGTGCTGCTGCCCTTAAACAGTGCCCACTCCTCAAGGAGTTGTAGGTGTCCTTGAGGTGCTGCTGCCATTAAACTGTGTCCCCTCCTCAAGGAGTTGCTGGTGTCCTTGAGGTGCTGCTGCCAAATAACTGTGCCCCCTCCTCAAGGACTTGCAGGTGTCCTTGAGGTGCTGCTGCCCCTTTCCACCGAAGGTGGAAATCCTCCTTGGGGAGCTCTCCCCCAAATTCAGCCTTGTCCCCTGGGCTGCCGAAAACCAAAGGACACGGCTGAGGTTGGGCAGAGCGAGCCGCTCCTCCCAGCTGCCCCCAGCAAGACGCAAAATTCTTTTTTCTTGATCTCGCCTACATGTCTTCCATGCTCCAAGTGTAGGCGAGATCCTGCTCTGCCTTCCTGTTTGCCACCCTGGGAATGTGGGTCTGCTCGAATCCGTTGGACCTATAAAGCGACAGCAAGAAGATGGTGAGCTGCTGCACAGAAGCTTTCCTGAGGCAAGACGACTTTTTAGGGACATCAACTCTCCACTGCTTTTACTCCCGTTTGCATTCTGCCGCAGCCCGTGATGAGCAGCAGGGAGCAGCACTGAAGCTCTTCACACCCTCGTTGAAAGCACCAGCCTCGCTCCCTTTGCCCTGCGTCCACCACCCAGCCACAACTTAACCTCCCTCACCCGATAGCTGCAAATCTTTAAACTGCGAACTCTCTGAAGCAAAAGCTCACTGAAATCTCCCACATCCCCGCACCACGAACACGTACCTGTCCACACCGTCCCAGCGAGACCCAGGCCAGATGTTAAACCTGTTGGGCGGGGGTGTTGGTCCCTTGTATCCGGGTCTTGCTAGAACTAAACAAAAAACAGGAACTGTTAAGAACAGCAAATGGTCCTGCTACGCTGCCTCCTGAGCAGAATTCCTTCAGGGCTGAGCCACCCCAGGAGTCTTACGCTACTTATTTAACATTAGCTGCATTTCTACCAAGTCAGGGCCATAAACCACAACCCTGTGATTTCAGCAGCTTTGCTCTGAAATCAAATCCTACAATTTCCATAGGTTCAGTGAGCCTAGCCAAGGCATCCACCAGCACAGCTCAATGCTGCTCCACGAGGATGCTCCCCAGGGCCCGAGAAAGCATCCAGAGCCAGCTGGGAGCAGGGGGGGGAAAGTCAGCTGGCCCTGTGGGGCATTTGTACACCCCTACCTTCCCTTTCTTCCTCAACATGTGCTACCTGGAGACGGCACTTAAACTCTCCTTTCCAACATATATAAGGCTTAGTCGCCTCACTTGACACCAACGCTAACCTAATTCTAATCCCTTCGAAGGAAAAAACACAATTTTGAGAACTAGCTTTACCAACAGAAGCAACAACCTATCTGCTACCAGAGGAAACACGACCACAGGGGGGACAAAGAACCAGACAGGTAGAACAAACTCTGCACACTCACCTTTTGATCTGCTTCGCTTTCGCAGACTCGCTGACCCAGCCCTTTGCCTCTCACGTGACGATGAATCAGAGCTGGAATAATGCTGCTTCATCCTCCGTGGAGGAGACAGATCTGGACTGGCCTGACGCTTGCGACGTAATGAGGCCTTGATGGAGACACCATGCCAGACCCAAGATTGCTCTCCCTCCACTCTTCCCAACTGGGACTTCTCCAGGATTTTCCAGATCTTTTTCCCCATCGCCAAAGGGACATCAAAGGATAAGTGAAGCTCCCATCTTGGGGGTGAGAGCTCTGGGGTGTCGTGACGCCGTCGCCTGGGAGGGGATAGGTCCGGACAGTAATGACGCTGTCGCTTAGGAAGCAAGGAATTGGGGGAGTCAGTTGTTTCTTGCCTGGGAGGTGTCTGATCCGGGGTGTCATGGCGCTGTCGCTTGCGGGTTCTCTGATCCGGGCTGTCATGGCGCTGTCGCTTGCGGGGTGTCTGATCCGGGCTGTCATGGCGCTGTCGCTTGCGGGGTGTCTGATCCGGGCTGTCATGGCGCTGTCGCCTCGGAGGAGACTGAGTGTATCTGCAACGCCAGACAGTCCCTGGTGACTCCAGGTTGTCACAAGCGAGCCGCCTGAGAGGGGATAGGTCCGGGGAGTCAGGATGCTGTCACTTAGGAAGCAAGGAGTTGGGGGAATCAGTTTTTTCTTGCCTGGGAGGTGTCAAATCCAGGGTGTCATAGTGCTCTGGCCTCAGAGGAGATTCCTCAATATCAAAATACTGGACTGGCACTGTTGGCTCATACAAGCCCAGGGTGTCACGACTGCCCGGCCTGGGAAGAGATATGCCCAAGGAGTCATGACACTGTCGACACTGTCACTTAGGAAGCAAGGAGTTAGGGGAATCAGTTTTTTCTTGCCTGGGAGATGTCAAATCCGGGGTGTCATAGCGCTGTGGACTCAGACAAGATTCCTCAGTATCGTGATACTGGACGGGCACTGTTGGCTCATACAAGCCTGGGGTATCACAACTGCTCGGCCTGGGAGGGGATATGCGTGAGGAGTCATGACACTGTCGACACTGTCGCTTAGGAAGCAAGGAGTTGGGGGAATCTGTTTTTTCTTGCCTGGGAGATGTCAAATCCACGGTGTCATAGCGCTGTGGACTCACAGAACATTCCTCAGTATCACGATACTGGACTGGCACTGTAGGCTCATACAAGCCTGGGGTGTCACGACTGCTCGGCCTGGGAGGGGTTATGCGCGAAGAGTCATGACACTGTCGACACTGTCGCTTAGGAAGCAAGGAGTTGGGGGAATCTGTTTTTTCTTGCCTGGGTGGTGTCACATCAGGGCTGTCATAGCGCTGTGACCTCAGAGGAAACTGATCAGTATCCCAATACTCCAGCGGCACTGTTGGTTCATATATGCCGGGGGTGTCACGACTGCTCGGCCTGGGAGGGGATATGCCCGAGGAGTCATGACGCTGTCCACACTGTCGCTTAGGAAGCAAGGAGTTGGGGGAATCTGTTTTTTCTTGCCTGGGTGGTGTCACATCCGGGGTGTCATAGCGTTGTGACCTCGGAGGAGACTGATCAGTATCCCAATACTCCAGCGGCACTGTTGGTTCATATATGCCGGGGGTGTCACGACTGCTCGGCCTGGGAGGGGATATGCCCGAGGAGTCATAACGCTGTCCACACCGTCGCTTAACAAGCGAGGAGTTGGGGGAATCAGTTTTTTCTTGCCTGGGAGGTGTCACATCAGGGCTGTCATAGCGCTGTGGCCTCGGAGGAGATTGATCAATATCCCAATACTCCACGGGCACTGTTGGTTCATATATGCCGGGGGTGTCACGACTGCTCGGCCTGGGAGGGGATATGCCCGAGGAGTCATAATGCTGTCCACACCGTCACTTAACAAGCGAGGAGTTGGGGGAGAAACAGTTTTTTCTTGCCTGGGTGGTGTCACATCCGGGGTGTCATAGCGCTGTGACCTCAGAGGAAACTGATCAGTATCCCAATACTCCACGGGCACTGTTGGTTCATATATGCCGGGGGTGTCACGACTGCTCGGCCTGGGAGGGGATATGCCCGAGGAGTCATGACGCTGTCCACACCGTCGCTTAGGAAGCAAGGAGTTAGGGGAATCAGTTTTTTCTTGCCTGGGTGGTGTCACATCCGGGGTGTCATAGCGCTGTGACCTCAGAGGAAACTGATCAGTATCCCAATACTCCAGCGGCACTGTTGGTTCATATATGCCGGGGGTGTCACGACTGCTTGGCCTGGGAGGGGATATGCCCGAGGAGTCATAACACTGTCCACACCGTCGCTTAACAAGCGAGGAGTTGGGGGAGAAACAGTTTTTTCTTGCCTGGGAGGTGTCAGATCCAGGGTGCCATGGCGCTGTGGACTCAAAGGAGATTCACTGTCCTCGATGTATTCAAAACGCCACATTGTCCCTGGTGACTCCAAGGTGTCGAGATACAGCCGCCTGGGAGGGTGGAATTGAGAGTTAGGTTGGGTTGGTTTACTGCCTAGAAACAAATCCCCAGTGAGAGCTGTAAGGCATTGGCAGTCCTCGATGGGAACAGCTTTCTGAACATGGATTCACACTTCATTCTGAGCCTCTAGGTAGTGACCTGCATCACTGAGCCACCCCTTCCCCTAAGTGGATCCCAGAAACTGCAGACCCAGACAGACCATGCCAGCAAACCAGAGTTAACCAACACAAGAGTTTCTAGATAAGCCTCGTACCTCCCAAGAGGAACAGGAGCTTCAGTGCCCGTCCCACACGCTAGGGATAAGGGGCTGCCAAGGAGAACCCCTAGCAACAGGGGAGCGGGGGCAATGGGGGGGTGAGGGGGAACGGGATGGGGGCAACAGGGGGACAACGGGAGCTTTGGGGGGAAACGGGGAAGCAATAGGCGCTGGGGGGTGCAACGGGGAGGCAACTGGCGCTTGGGGAGGGTAACAGGGAAGCAATGGGTGCTGGGGGGGGCAACAGGGGGGCAACGGGCCCTGGGGAAGACAACAGGGGGACAACGGGCCCTGGGGACGACAACAGGGGGACAACGGGCCCTGGGGAAGACAACAGGGGGACAACGGGCCCTGGGAGGGGGGCAACAAGGGGGCAACCGACCCTGGAGGGGGGGGCAGCCGGGGGGACAACGGACCCTGGAGAGGGGACAACAATGGGGCAAAGGACCCTGAGGGGGGGGGGGCGACAGGGGTGCAACTAGCCCTGGGGAGGGAACAACAGGGGGGCAACTGGCCCTCGGGGACTGGGGGGGACACGTCTGGGGAGCTCCCAAGCAACGGGAACGATAGGTGTGCTCCGGGCAGGGTGAGGGTCCCGGTCCCGCTCGCACGGGAGAGCGACAAGAGGTCTTAGGGAGGCTCCTAACACCGGGAGGGGCTCGGGGGTCCAGGGGCTCCTAGCCCAAGCCCAGGGCCAGGGCTGCCACTAAGGTGAAAAGCGGCACCCGGCGAGGCTTGCGGGCTCCCCGTTCCCCCCCAGCTGCTCACCCGCCGCTGTTGGTGACTCTGGGCGATTTCGTGCTGCGCCGGCTGGGCTCAGAGCCCTCCGGGCTGCTCAGGTAATGCTCCAGGTACTCCGCCTGTCGCTTCTCCTTCGCCGCCATAGTGACGTCGACAGGAAATGACGGCACAAGCGCAGGGCCGCCGAATTTATAGAGGGCCGGGTGGGCGTGGCTAGGCCTCGGGAGGCGTGGTCTCCGCGGAGGAGGCGTGGTCACCGAAGAGGAGGCGTGGTCCCCGCGGAGGGGGCGTGGCCAAGAACAGCACAGGCACAGCACCTCCGTCTCCAGCTTTATTGGGGAAGCACAGCCCCTTCTCCCCTCCCGACCCCGAGCCCCAGGCTGCAGCCGATTCCCGCCTAGGAGTGAGCGGCCTCGAGCCCGTCCTGCTCCCACGTCCAGGGATTGCAATGGGATTCACTTCCCACGGGCAGTTCTCGTCTGTCACCCAAGGAGAGCATGGCCAGACCCCCAGCCCCAAAGCCCGACTCTTAGGGAGGGATGCATGGGAAGAAGTGGTTTCTCCCACCTTGGACTGGAATCTGGCCTTGTCCGTGCTCCCCTGGGAGCAGCACGGCCTTCCAACACCTCCACAGCAGCTCCCAGAGCCAGGCACAAGGATACAGACCCCATCCTCACCTCCCCTCTCCCTCTCCCTCTCCCTCTCCCTCTCCCTCTCCCACCACGTCTGAGCCCTCAGGGAACTGCAGATGCTTCCAGAGCAGCTCGCTCGAACAGTGTGCAAGCATTGAGGTTGGAAAAGCTCATCCGCAAGCACGGGTACGATGCAGAAGTACCCGCTTAGAGGCCTAGAGTCTTCAGAAAAGACATCAGGAAAAGCACAATTTGCTTGGCAGAGCCAGTGGGAGACGGCGATGGCTGCAGGGAACACAATATCCACTCCTTCTGCCACCAACTCTTACCCCTGCCTTGCAAAAACCACCAGCACCACACGGAACCAAGTGAAAAAGCAGTACTTTTATTAACAAGTGCACAGAGATTGCAGGAATACGACATCAGGAATAAATTAAAAATAAAAAAAACAGGGAAGGAATTCCCCAAAACTCTTCCACTGCAGAGACAACTTTGTCTTTCGAGTTCTTGGCACAACAATTGGCCTTTGATGATGGAAAAGGAATCTCCACGGAAATCTCCCAAGAACGTTTGCTGTCTTAGGATGGATGCTCCCCATGCTTCATGGTTTAGCTGGTAAAATGAAGTATGCGTGAATACCTTTTCCAAAATGTTGGATAGTATGGCAAGATGAAAACTTCAAAACAGAAAACATCACCAGCAAGCAAACAGAATTTATTTCTCCAATATCCCCTTCTGGTTTCCAGATAACTTTGGAAGCCGAAGACCAGGCAAGCTAGGTCCGTTCCTTATTATCTAAGCAGTGGATGGAGACAATCGTAAAGCAAGTAAAGCAATGGCAAAGCATCGTATTTTCCTCTAAGAAATTGTGATGTAGTGGCAAAACCCCTTGTCCTATAGCCACCTAATAGGATAACTTAATTATCTCAGAGCAGCAGGCTAAATCCTTCTTAAAACAACTTTCTTTCCAGTCGGTGGTACAGCATTACCTAACAGATTAGTGTCTGGCCTGACTGCAGGCAGTAATTACTATCACAGGTGTCAACGGGCAAAGACTGTAGCTTGCAGTCATGAAGCTGTAGATCAGCAAAGGTGCTGGATTGTGCCTGACGGTGCTGAGCCTTGCACATAGGACCAGAAACATACTGGAAAGCATGTGGTAGTCTGCACAGAATACTTTTAAGAGGTAGCTTTTTTGCAGAAAAATTTGCATCTGGCAGTTTAATTCACACAACTTTATGGCAGATTGAGGCGCTGTGTGTCTGCACTGCTCCAGCCAAACACCTGCTGCGCTTCTTGGTGCCAGCATAAAAAAAGGTCCCTTACTGTGCATTTTGATGAACTGTGTGCTTATTCCTGGTCTGGATCTAATGGGTAAACTGAACAGCCTGGTAGTGGTAGCAGCTGGTGAGAACAAGACACTTCATTCAAGACAGTCTCTTGATAGCATTGTTGGTTTTGAGTTGCTTTCTGCATCTGTGATGAGGAAAGACGCAGAGGAAACCAGTTGCTCCTCCAGCCCTGCCAGGTGAATGATGATAGAGCTGAAATGCTAATGAGGGTCCTTGCATATTTCCCTTGCATGCTACAATAGTGGTAAAGCCAAACCCACTAAGCTGCTGCTAGTGGCCTGCTGGAGAACTATGGACGAGGCAGACTGCAAGTCTACAGCCTCAAAAATATGGCAGCAGGACACTATAAGAAAGTTATTTGTATAGGAAATGTCACTTTGCACCACACTGAAGTGACATCTCTTTCATTCCAAGAGCCGAACGATCTGATAAAGTTACAGCTCCCAATCAATCCTCTGTGAGGACACCAGATAAGGCAGATCTGAATCACATAGCTTATGACCAAAATCTGAAGCACTGCAAGAAATGGGCCCAGTTATTGCTGAAAAAACAGGCTTTCCATGTAAAAGTTGGCAAGTAATTGGATTCCTTTAGGTTATGAATGAACATCAGTTAAGGGAGAAAGCTCCTCAATGGAGGCAGATGAAGGTTAAGTGGCTTTCATTTGCAAAGAAAACTGACAAGATCCTGAGACCCTTTGGTACTGGAGCGGCAGAGGGACAGGAAAAGAGTAACCCATTGCTATCAGCAGTTTCTGGGCTTCTGAGAGGAGTCCTGTCCACAGGAATGCTGGGGAGAAGTGACACCTATAGAGGAAAGGGATAAATAATCAAAGGCCCTCTCACTCTTATTGCTAAATACAAGGCCCTAGGGTAATGTGCTCTGCTAAGCTGTGCCACTAGTACTGTGCCAAAATTTCTGTCATGTTTTGTGTATAAGTAATGAGGTATAAATTCAGAAATCATCTCTGTTTTCCCTCCTGTATGTTACTTTTTTCCCCCTTCCAAAATCCATTTAACTGTAAAAATGCAAGTATAGTATGAAAAATGGATAAACTAAGTTAGGTCTGTAGAGAGCCTGCCTCTTTTATTAGACCAACCAATCCAGCTGGAGCAAACAGACAACATTTCAGGCATGTGATCTATCTTTGGATCTGATCTGCAGCCTGTTTTTTTTCCTTGGCTATAACTGGCAGCATAACAAATGACATTTCTCCTCCTTAAAAATCTTGCCTCACTTCTCTTCCTAGACCACAGTGGCTCTAGCCACCCAAGTACCGCCACAAACAAGTCAGTCAGAGCCTAGGACCCAGAGCCATGTTTTTGGCTTATAGGATGTGACAGCTGACTGAAAATCAATGAAGTGTGATTTACAGAGCATCGTAATGAGATAAGATAAGGCTCGAAAGGTGCTGTCTTCCTTGCAGACTCGTTTGTCCGCCTTGGTTTTTTACTAGATTGTTTTAGCTCCCTACTAGGATAAGACCGATTTTCTTATGAAAACAAAAGATCAGATTTAAAGGAAAAGTCATTGTGGTGCCCATGCTTTGCATAGTGATTTTTGCACTGTGTGTGAGCCACTCAGGTAAGTGCAATTTCTTCTTCTTTCAAGTCAAGAGGCAGTTCTAAAAGATTTTTTTTTCCTACTGGACTGTTAGCTGCTGCTTCCTGGTACAAGGTTGATGCCAGCTTTCCTTGGTCCTCTGCTTAACACTGATCGACTAGGAAACGAAGGTTTTATCAGCTGCTGCCTTTGTGTTGCTGCCGCAGCCAGTCTGGCAACAGAGTTTTAATAAATGGGGGGGTGGGGGGTGGTTGCTGGATGAAAGTTAACAAGAAAATCTTAAGCTTGACTCTGACTGCTAACGGGAGTTACAGGAGAATCTCCATCACCAGGAGGAAAAATGAATTACCTCAGGTGAGCTGTTGAAAAAGGCGAAACATCCTGTTTGCATTTCTTGGGGTGTTTTGCATGTTTGTTTGGCAGACTCCCTGCTCAAGACTCCTGCTCCTGTGCCTGTGGCAAATGGCTCCTAGTGTGGACTGCAGAGAGAAACTAGAACCTGGGGGAAAGGGGAGATTGCGAGCAGTGCTTGGTTATTTGTATGTGTGGTATCCTGCCAGGGAGGTCCCGAACTTTGTCTTCTCTATGCACTGTATGGTAAATTCAGGGATGCATCTGTCCCATGGCCATGTCTCTGTTTTCTCAAAGGAAGTGCTACTTTGTTACATGTTTTCTCCTGGCTTTATAGAACTTATTATTCAGGTATGGCTTGATCAAAGGGGCTGTTAGGCTATTGTTTCTGCTTGGTATGTCTTATTTGTCATAAAACCTCATGCCTTTAAACTGTGGTCCTGCAAGTACTGAGGATGTCTTAGAAGGGCACCAATCTTATGTTCCTTTTGGTTTTATTCTCTGAGAGACATCTTTCCAGTGGCTTCCCCAGTGGCTGAGAATCAACAGATCCAGTCCCCAAAACAGCTTTCTCACCTCTCTGCTATACCCTTTTGGAACATTAGGGTCCATGGACTTCACATGTGGTATGGGCTGTGAAATATCCTTGTTTTCCTGTGAGGGTTTGCATACGCAGCCATGGTCCTTTCCTGTGAGGTGTGCTGTTGTGGATGTCTGTGCAGGGATTTATACTCAAATAAGTGCAGAACAATGTATTCCAGCGTGAAGACAAAGCTAATTTTGATCCTGCGTGTTTTCACAGTGTGGATTTTTTCTTTTCAAAGGCTTTCTCATTGAATTTCCTGGTTTTTAGCAACTGTGCACATGAAGGGAAAGTCTAAGGGCTGTGAGCTGGGTTCTCTGCAGAGATTCATATGTGTCAGAGGACTGGACCACTGAGGTTGTGAGTAGTGAGTGGGGAGAAGTATGTCCTTTCTCTTCATTTGGCTGTGGATGGATGCAGTGCTAGTTTGGCATGTCTGGGCAGACAATCCAGTTTCCTAGTACAGGCCCTTGACTCTGTCCCCCATTTGCTGTGGTGGAGCTATGGTTAGCCCTGATGTGAGAAAAAGTCCTGGAGCACTCAGAAGTGGCATTTGATGTTTCCCAGTTGGTGACAGCAGACCTCAATGGACTGTAGCAAAATGGCAAGACACAGGGTGGCTACAGAGGCTGCTATAAACTGTATTGGCAGCTGCATGACCCTGCCTCTGGCTGTGGTGTAGAGCAGGCAGAAAGGAGCGTGAAAGCTGCAGCTGGTTTCCACCTCCTCAGGGTTTGATAGCCCTGCCATAGCTGCACATCCAGTAGAAGAGAGTAAGCATAATCTGTTCTAGAACATATGACAGTAAAGCAATTGTTACTCTGATAGTGGCAATCAGTAGGCTTCAGAGTTTACAGCTTCTCAAAGAGGAATGGCCATTTGCTGTGTCTGGCAGTGGGACATGACGGTGCCACAGGGGTCACATCCGATATTGCTATGTGAGCAGTCAAAGAGGACCTTACAGGGTGCTGCCTGGCCCCACCCTTGTCCCTTCACTACCATGCCCTGCTAGCCCAGTGTGAGAAAGACACCTGTGCCTGGATTGTCAGCCATGAGTTGCAGGAGCAGTTCACAAGTAGAGGGTCATTGGCAAGGGACAGTGCAAGGACCAAGGATGGGAGAACACTGGCAAGGGGGCACAGCTGAGGCACTCACACATGTTGTGCAGCAAACATCAGAGGTAAGGCGGTACCCAGCAGGGTCCCCATGCCACGTGGTGAGAGAAAAGGTCATCCAAGCCCAGCATCCACTCCAGAGAGAAAATTGAAAGCACAGGGTAGATGCTGCCCAAATCCTGGGCGAGACCAGCTGTACAGCCTCCTCTCACTCAGAGGAGTCTGTGTGAGGCTGTGGGTGAGGGGAGACATGGCAGGAAATGGCACAGCTAAAAGTCTGTCTGAAGGAAAAACCTGCTCCCACTTCAGAGCTTCTGATTGGACAAAATTGTTCCCCAATTAAGTCTGGGTTCACTCAGGATAGCGCAAGGTCCGGTATCCCCGGTTTTGCAGGTACACACCATGGTGGCTCTGTGCTTGGTTGCAGGCAGACCGGGCTCTGGCTGCATCATCTACCTCCTCTGGCTGCCAGATGAGCTCCTTTTTCTCTCATTGTTGCTGTTGCCCACCCAATCCATCCCCTGATGGGGAGAATTCTGCTTTCTTACCAACTTACTACTACTGTCTGGTTAACAGCAGGAGGATTTGTTTGCAAGCATTGCGTGATGCTCCCTCAGGTCTGGCTTACTGGCCCTGTAGTTTCCAGCAGTGAAATCCGTCCCCCGGCCCCGATCTTTGTGCAGAGAAGACTCCATCTCAGAGAGGCCATAGAAACCAAGAAAGCACAAGTGAGATCCCTGGACCCTGAAATGCCCACAATGTACTGTACCTAGGTGCAAGTCGGCCAGTGAGGGACTGCCTGCCCTAAAGTGAACAAATTGCCCCTGTGGCCCCAGCTCTCTGTGGTATACCACGAGTGTCTGAAATACAGAACTTCTTCTCAGAGTGGCGTTTATCAGGCTGGATATATATTACTAAACAGTGAAAGAGAGCTCCTGTGATCTTCTGCAGAATAATGAAGAAGAAAGACTGGACCAGAGTGTTGACTCTATACGTGAAGGTCACAGAAAACAGAAACCTAGTACAAAGTTGTCGTTGCTGTGGTCTGGTGATTTTTTTTGTGTATGAGTGGCTTGGGCTTGGGCTGTCTTGCCTTCCTTGCCCTCCGTTTGCTCTGAGTCTGCTGAGAGTCTGTGCATCTGAATTCATATAGATTTTACTGACAAGAGCTGCCCAAAGGCAAATTTGTCTCACATCATCACTGTCACACTTCTTCAGGTCATGCTGTTTTCCCTGTCAGCTTTCTGGCATGCCCCTGCTCTCTGTTGCTGTCTTCCAGATGTGGCTGCTGTCAGTTCAGTTGCTGAAAATGAGGATGCGCTCCTCAAGCACTTATTTGAAGGCTATCAGAAATGGGTCCGCCCAGTGGAAAACTCCAATGACACTATCAAAGTTCTTTTTGGATTAAAGATTTCACAGCTTGTGGATGTGGTAAGTGTCGTGCTGGACTTGTGAAAACATTACTTTTTTTATAGAGCCATGCATCCACCTGGAAGGGCTGGTGATAACATTGGCTTTTGCCTCCTGACACACAAAATGGAAAGTAATAGTCACGCAATGAAAGGCTGAGGGTGATGCAGTGCTGATGATGTGGCCTCCCGCCCCATGCACAACACGGGCCCTAAGACTTGTTTTGCAATTAGCCTGAAGGTCCTTTTCCCTGCCACTGTTGTCAGTGAGGAAGGCCTAGCAGCATCAGATATTAGTTAAATCGTCCAAGGCAGAGAGTCCCTGGCAACCAAGCTTTCAGTTTAATGCCAAAGCAGCTACAGGACGGGTGTGAGGAAGTGTGGAGCTGGCTAAACATCATTCACTTTAAGCAAGCTCGTATCCAGGCCAAAGGCAGCTCCTGTCTCAGTGACCGAGCTGGCCACTTAGATAAGACACTAGAGGCAAAACAGACAATCCTGTGTTTTTACTGATGGAAAATTTCCCTTCCTTTCCACCTCCATCACTGCAAAGCACAGTGGAATTTGCACACAAGACTGGGCTCCTCTCATCCCCTGGCCCTTGGCAGTGTCCCCTTGAAAGACTGACATGGAAGGCAGAGTCTGGTTTGTGCTTTATTTACATACTCAGGACAATGTTTCAGCTTGTATCTTCCAGAATTCCAGGCTGATCAGTGTGGGGAGATGAGCCGTCCCATGAGCCCACAACAATGTGGGTCCCAACCCTACTTGTTACCTGAGCCCTGCTGCCTTCCTGCTTTCTGTTATCTGTTTCCTTTGGGCTGCTGTGAGCTGCCAGGCCTTCATTTTCCAGCCTCAAGAACTCCTGCCAAGAGCAGGGACAGCACCTACAGAATCAGTTCACTTCCCCCAGTGGTGACTGAATAACCCAGGATATAGGGAAACAGGACCGTAGAGATCCCCTCTGCTTAGCATAGGTTTGGTCTTAGCAGTCGCAGGGTCTTTTTCTGCTGGCTGTCTTGATACTGCAGTTCTCTCTACCTTGTGTCACCCTAGGATGAGAAGAATCAACTGATGACAACCAACGTGTGGCTGAAGCAGGTAAATTAGACCATATCAGACCTATCCTTTAAATGTGGGGCTGCTGAGCTAGATGACAATCCTAGCCTGCTGCCCACTGTGCCATCCGTCCCCTTGCATGATGCTGAATGGCCAGGCAAAAGTAGCACTGTGTTACCTTGCCTGAAGTTTTTAATTGTCACGCTTCAGCAAATTCATAAATGGGCATAAAGGCAAGCAAACGGACCTACAGGAAATAGAATACTGTCTTCTACTGACCTGCACCCCAGCTGTGTGCTCAAGCCAGCTCTGTTTCAGGGATGCAACATCTCCTGATATACAGTGCCTGTCCCAGAGATGCTGTGTATGCCCTAAGGGACTATCCTGTCTCAGACTTAGAGGTCATGCAAGTACTGTCTCTCTTGCCTGAGCAAAAAGAAGTGCCTTTGGTAGGTTTCTTCTTTGGCATAAGTAAAGAGAAAGAAAAGACAAGCATATTACCCCCCAAAGCTGCTATCTGTGACAAATTAATCAAGTGTCTCTAACGTAATTGCTTCTGGAAGTGATTGTAATTCATACAAATGGGGGAAAGGCGCAAGTTGAACTGTTACATCTCCTTTTTTTCTTCACTCCTGAAGAACACTGCATTTGGTTTGGATTACATTGCACCAGATTATTGACCTTGTGACAATCATTTTAAATATCTCAGCCATGTGAGTGTCAATAAACATGTCAGCTGATCCTAGACAGAGGGTATAAAACCTGAGCTGTACTTGAAATGACAGCCTGGGAAGAGATTCCCAGGTGTCATTGCACTGGTGGAGGTAAAATGTGGCTCAGATTTTGTTCACAGTATGGTACCAGTACTACTGCAGTGAGTGTGAGCTTCTAGGGGAGCAGAACCCCTAAAGGCTATACAGACATTATATGCAAAGATGGTTTCTGCCTTGAAGAGGGAGAAGCTCATACTTCCCCTTACTGCAGGATGGGGAGGAATTTACCCCTTTTTCTGGGGGAATTTGTCACTTATCTGAAACATGGTGCTGAGAGCTTGCCCTGGAAGAACTGTGGTGTTACGTTGCCCCTTTCTCCAGCTGCAGTTGCAAAGGCAGTCATACGTACAAGGCTGGATCTTGTCTTCCTTGCTTTGCTTGAGTAGCCTCTTGGACAGACAGCAGACCCCTTCTACAGAAGCAACCCCTTGCCCTCTGTCTGTCCTGTCCCCGTTTTCACTCGCTCTCCTTGCAGGCCATAGCATTCACTCACTGCTACAGGTCCAAGCCCTGCAGGCTGCAATTATGAAATCAACTCACTTCACCGTCCTCTTTCTTTCTGCTCCTGCAAGCATCCCCTGGAAAGACTTTACACCTTCTGCACCTTTGACAGAATATTCCTGGGTCTGAGTTTCTCCTTCTTGACTGCTTGCTCCTTCTAGGACAGCAAAGTCTTCTGTGCCCTTGGACAGATTTCATCCCTTTGGCTGGTTTACATTTACACCTAGGTTACGGTGACTGCAGAATAGAGGCATCTGAAGTACTGACTTACATTAGCAGGCCAAATGTAACACCAGGCTGCCAAGGACATCAGGCCTGAGATGCTAAGGCAGACAGGCACCTACTGATTCTCTCTGTCCATTGCTGCATGAACATGTGTGGGGATGTTTTGGGTTGGCCCATCTGCTCAGAGCACCTAGTTTGTATTTCAGCATTGACCTCCCCTGAGTCATAGCCTGTATCATAACTTTTGCTGTGGAAAATCAGGTTCTGATGCACCTTGCTCCAGACGTGCTGCCGGAAGCAGGGACGTGCCACCATCCACTCATTACGTCTTGGATATAGGGCAGGATGGCGATGAGGGTGAGGGGATTATCCCTCTGCATTATGCCCTGGCTAAAAGAAGGACCTATCCAAGGGGCAGCACTGCAGGTCTGCTGATTTCTCTGGAGGCTTTTGGAGACTATGCTCAGGTTTTAGCCAGGGTAACTCCCTAAGGCAAAACAGCACTGTGGTTTTCAGAGTTACTGAGTTGCCACAGTTTCTAATACCCTTCCTTCACCTGAGGGTCTGAGAACATCAGTGCCCGAATAAAGTGCAGAGAGCAGAAGGTGAGACTTTGATTTTCACACATTCAGATGCACACTGGAGGTCAGGATTAGCACTAAATACCTGTGGCCTGACCCCAGTTCCCCGCTTTGGGATTCATGCATTCTTGTAGGCTTAGTGTGGACTGGTCCCACATGCAATTTGTTACTTGGGGGATTATTAGAGTGCATAAGCATGACGGCTGGGAAAAGGCCCACAAAGCTAAGCAGAGTTAAAATGTTTTTTTCATTTGAGTAGGGAAAAGTGAAATACTAGACCAAAACAGAGGTGTCCAATGACAGGGATTCTGTTCTTGTGCAGGAGCTGGGTAGGTCAGGGAAGTCTGATCCTCACCCAGGGTGTGTGAGGTTGATGAGAAATCACAGTCGTAATTTCTCTGCAAGAGTCTGCCTTTTGTAACTGATCAAAGCTTAAATTCAAGTGTTTTCTTCCACATGCTCAAGACGGTAATACTTGATGATGTGCAGACAAACAAAGCGAAAAGGAAATTTTAGTGGTTGCTGAGAAAGTTTCTGAGTTTGGGTAAGCTGTGAAGTCTTCAATTACAGGTTGAGAATCTGTGTCCAAGGTTTCCCGGTCCCCTTGCTGTAGGTTAGGTAACATCCTAGACGTGGGAAATTGACAGAATTGGAGGAAGGGCAAAGTAGTGGGGGAGTCTGTATCAGCTTGGAAGATAGGGAGAAGAGAGGGAAGGGCCCTTGGTATCTGCTGCTACAGTTCATGTCAGCACAGCTTATCAGGAGATTCCTGTTATAAACTGCTCATCTTCAAAGTCTGCACACAGTCTATTTTCTGCTCTAATAAGAAGACACACAACCATTTGCCTTGCAGACATGAAAGAGCACTTTAGCCGGGAGAGAAATCAATGCAAGGGAGGGGAGATGGGGACTATTGCAGATGCAGCAGAAAACCCAGGCCAAGAGGCTGCTCCATTTCAGCTCCAGAGGGATGGTTTTATCTCCACGTGGCTCACAGGGTATGCCTCTGTTGTGTTATTGCAGGCTGTGAACTGACTTTGTTGGTTGCTGCTGTCAGTCCTCTTGCATAACAGGTATTTTTCCAGTCTCAGCCCCTTGCATCTGCTACACGAGATGTTTAGGACAAATATGCATCTGTACCCATCTAACAGCCCAGGCTGCAGTAAACATCCGGCGCATACCCATCCACAGATTAAAATTCATGCTGAAAGTGCTGTGTTCTGTCCATGCTGCTCAGGTAAGAGCAGCAACAACACCTGAACACTCCCATTCCTGTTTTGGTGGAACCAGGGACGAGGTCTGTGCCTGAGAGTTGATGCCAGACGTTTGGGCAGCTGAGAGGGTAGGTTCATATCTCTGCTGATGCAGGTAGTGGAGCCATTGTTTCTGGCAGGGTACCACTGGCAATCACTTCTTTTGCTTGTACCTTGGGCCAGATTTTAGGAGAGGTCTACCAGCCACCTGCCCATGACCTTGGGCCTCTGCCCTTGACTGTACCTGGAGGAGAAAAGCATCTGTCCTCACTGTTTGTGTTTATGTCTCTACTGAGGGTTGGGTTGCTCTCACACTGTAAAGGACTGCAATAAAAAATGTCAGTAGGTATAGCTGTGAAAACCATGTGGAACCAAAAACCGTATCACTGTCTACAGTTCTCCGAAAGGAGGTTGTAGCAAGGTGGGTATTGGTTTCTTTTCCCAAGTAACAAGCAACAGAATGAGAGGAAATGGCCTCAGGTTGTACCAAGAGCAGTTCAGATTAGATATTATGGAAAATTTCTTCACTGAAAGAGTTATCAGGCACTGGAAAAGGCTGCCCATGGAAGTAGTTGTCACCATCCCTGGAGGCAGATGAGGTAGACAAAGTGTTCAGGGATATGAGTTAGTGGTGCACAAGTATGGTTGGACTTGACGAACTCAAAGGCCTTTTCCAGCCAAACAATTATATGATTCTGTGATTAACTAAGAGTGAAGAGAAGCAGAGAATACAGCTTTTTGGTTTATCCTAAATGCATGGAGGAAATTGCTCAGACAGATCTGAGGCCCCCTCATCCCAAGGGAGCAATTAGTGCTAGTGCTTAATGGAAAGTCGTTCATCTTACGTTTCTTGGTATTGAATACGAACTATAGCTCTTGCTTCCTCTTACTGCTATTCCTGTGGGCAAGTGAGGTCCCCATCATTAATGAGTGGGCATCAGAGAGCTGCCTTTGCACTGCAACTCTGCAGATATCTCCTGGCTACTAGTGACACTTTGCTAGAATCTCCTCAAGTGAAAATAAAAAGAGTAAAGAAAAATGATTCTGGAGTTCAACGTGGTGAAAATGGGCAAGACTTCCTCTGCTTTTGCCTTTTTATAGTGTTATCTCTTCAGGATCATAACAAAATGCTTTACAACGGTGTCATATTATTTTCCCTGTAGTACTGTGCAGGTCTTCCTCATGAAAGAATAATGATTTGGTCTGGAAGGACAATGTACAGATACTAAGTTTTGTATTCCGTTCACTGAAAAAAGGCATGTCTCCACTGAAATGTAATTAAAAGCCACTTCTCTGTCATTTGGGTAGTAACAGCAATACCAGTTAGCTCTGCCATGGTGTCAGTGCCAGCCAAACCCACTGTACGCTGGTTCTCAGGGGGAATAAGAGGTGCCATACCCAAGTAAAGCGACTGCCTGCTTCTGGACTATCCCCAGGTGGAATGGGCAGGGTGGTGAGTCAACTGAGAGTCAGTGCACTCTGGGAGTGCTTCCCTTGAGGCTGCCTACCAAGAGATGGGTTGATGAGGCCCACCTGGGCTGGAAGTGTAGTGTTTGTAAGGATTAATGTCTTGTAGCCATGCCTGCCTGCCTGCCTTACTCTCAGCTGCTAAGTAGTCCTGCATCAAGCTCTGCCCATTGTGCTGTGCAATGCAGTCCCTCTGAGGCATGCAGTGGGAAGAAGAATGAGGCTGTTGTATATGAGTGGGCAGAGGACTTTGCTGGCTTGTTACAGGAATGGATCGACCACAAGCTCTCCTGGAATCCAGAGGAATATGGTGGAATCACTGCCATCCGTGTCCCCTCTGAGTCCCTGTGGCTTCCTGACATTGTTTTGTTTGAAAAGTGAGTAGCATTGTTCCTTGATCTTGGCTTAGGCCAGAGCTTGGGCCGAGGCATGTCAGCTATCATGAAGCTTGTGTGTGCTCTTAGAATGCTGCTTCCTTAGGTAGTATGAATGTTGGCATCGCTTGTGCTCAAAGCAGAGCTGTGAGGAGGTAGGACTGTGGCTAATGGAGTCTTGAACTTGGTACTGTTTCTTCCTGTCCAACTCCCAGTGCTGATGGACGTTTTGAAGGATCTCTGATGACCAAAGTCATAGTGAAGTACAATGGAGTGGTGACCTGGACACCACCAGCCAGTTATAAGAGCTCCTGCACGATGGACGTGACCTTCTTCCCCTTCGACAGGCAGAACTGCTCCATGAAGTTTGGGTCATGGACCTATGACGGCAGTATGGTGGACTTGATTTTAGTGGATGAAAACGTAGACAGGAAGGACTTCTTTGATAATGGGGAGTGGGAGATCTTAAATGCCAAAGGTATGAAAGGCAACAGGAAGGATGGGCTGTACTCTTATCCATTTGTCACTTACTCCTTTGTGTTGAGACGCCTTCCGCTGTTTTATACTCTTTTCTTAATAATCCCTTGCCTGGGATTGTCATTTCTAACTGTCCTGGTATTCTACCTACCTTCAGATGAAGGAGAAAAGCTTTCCTTGTCTACATCAGTTCTAGTCTCCCTCACCGTTTTCCTTTTAGTGATTGAGGAAATAATCCCTTCTTCTTCCAAAGTAATTCCTCTGATTGGTGAGTACCTGCTGTTCATCATGATTTTTGTGACACTCTCTATCATTGTGACTGTGTTTGTTATCAATGTCCACCACCGATCCTCAGCAACCTACCATCCTATGGCTCCCTGGGTTAAAAGACTCTTCCTTCAGAAGTTGCCTCGGCTGCTCTGCATGAAGGGCCATGTAGATCGTTATTCATTCTCAGACACTGAAGAAAAGGAAAGCACCTCGAAATCAAAGTTCCCAGGGAAGCAGAAACACAAGCAAGCAAAAGATGGAGAGAAAATTGTTGTTGCCTTTCTGGAAAAGGCAGCTGACTCCATTCGATACATTTCCAAGCATGTGAAAAAGGAGCATTTCATCAGACAGGTAGGTGAGGAAAGGGTAAGGAGAGATCACGTTTTCCTTGACAACAATGGCTTCCAAGCTGTTAGCTTCTCTGCACGCCTTTCCCTTTGCTCCTGTTCTCATCTGAGACGAGTCCTGGATGCTTCCCCTGCTTGATATATACTATGGTTTCTGGGAAAATACATTGTTCAAGGAGAACAGTATTGTGCTATGAGAGTCCCTGGTCTTCACAGACGCTAGAGGCTACAGGAGCCCCTCCTGGAGGAATGCCTGTTTTGGGATTATTTGAATAACCATGTTCTGCTTAAATTGGGCATAGACATGAGTCTGGAAAAACCTCTGGATTGTCACGCGGGCTGAAAGTGTATTCTTCACAACAGCTGTCGGCAGACTTTATGGCAGTTGCTAGGTCTCAGTTCTGGCCTTCAGCAACACTGCTCAGTGTGGTGGCCTTATTTTGAGTGGGAGTCTTCCAGATTTTTACTGACATCAGTTCAGATTAGTCCCTAAATACCATCTCTCCCTCCCTCCTAACAATCCACCTGGCAGTCAAAATGAGAGATTACTGTGTGCATAGACAATGCATCGCATGCAAGGGTAAAGCGATTTGCCTAGTAGCTTATGAAAGCTAAAAGCTTCAGTTAGCATCCTTATAGCAAACCCCAAGGCTCTGTTTAAACTGTGCTGAAAGAACTTCAGCAGAAAGATGAACAGTAAACCAGATATGAGGTATTTGAGCATATAATGTCCATGACCGAAGCCTTCTGTTTGAAGCTGAAATAATAAGTCCCTTGAATTGCTTTTATAAGTTCTCCTGAATGCAGTCTGAGCCACGGTCTGAGCCAGCAGAGTACTTACGCAAACAGGCCAATAGGGCCACTTGTACTGGAAGCAACGTCTGCATCAAAATCCTTTGCTAGAGCCAAGTCCTAGCACTTCAAGAGAAATGCAGTTCTATGTAAAAGGACCCAGTTCATGATAAAACCATCGCCAACCTTGAGTCTGTGCTCTTTCACATATGCACTTAGCTAAAAGCTTTTGTGCAGGCTGAAAGAATTCTGATTGCCTTTGTGCAAAAGTAAGGAATTGGTGTTTTGAATGACTTTCAGCTATGGGTGCTGAAAAGATGATCCATGTTAGTTTTAGCATACAGTACACTACACAATTCTAAATTTAAAACCAGATTTTTTTGAGCTGACATGTGTGTAGCAGTATAAAAAACATACTGGGCTCATTTTGCTTTCTGTTTGTTCTCCCTTTCTCCTTCTCAGGTTGTCCAAGACTGGAAATTTGTAGCTCAAGTCCTGGATCGGATCTTCCTGTGGTTATTTCTGGTAGTGTCAGTGACGGGTTCAGTTCTCATTTTCACCCCTGCTTTACAAATGTGGCTGAACAACACTTTATAGAAAATTTTCCAGCAGTAGAATACAACAAGTACAGTGCCAAGGGATGGTGGCGCCTTTGAGCTTGGTCTCTTTTGTACAGGCAGGGGAGCTACAGCAAGAGTGATAGAAGGTGATGGTAGCCGTGGATACTGACTAGTGCTTTCTGCCTTCATACAACTCCATCAGTTACAGATTTGACTGTGATCGAAGAAAGGCTTGGTGCTCAGCTGAGTCCTAAAGTGAACTGGGATCCCACGACTGGGTGATGAGTACTAGTACTATTTTACTAGTAGCTTTGTTATATTAGAATAAAAGCCAAGGTTATTAATTAAAATTGGCAATAGTACTTCTGGGACACTGATTGATCTGAAAAGACAGATTTGTCAGTGAAAATGCCACTTCATAGAATCGGTTATAGTAGGAACACAGATCAGTTTGCCTACATTTCCAAGCAAAAAACCAAGAAGTCTTTACAAACTGCTTTATGCATATGTCAGAACCAGTAATTGCACAGCACACACATTAGAAAAACTACAAATACCTTTCAGATGTGATGTCTGAAACTTTGACTCTTTGGCCTTTCCTTGTTGCAGGATCAGCTCTATAGTGGCAGAAGTTACCACTCTGGCCACGTGCAACCAGCCTTTATGGCATGCATGCTCCATCTCTCCTCTTGGCTGTTAGAAAGCTACAAGGTGTTAGCCACTTTTCAGCATATTTGCAGTTTTGCTCAATGCTCTGTAATGGAGCAAAAGACAAAACAAGGATCTATTTCCCCCATGCTCTGTATTTAGAAACTATGATTCTTGCACCTGCTCATTCACAAGACTGGAAGTGGAAAGTCACCTGAAGCATATCACATGCAGAGAGGTGGTTATGCTACTCCATAAGGCAACAGTGATCCTTCTAAGTCATTACGTTGGAGGGAAGCTGCCGACATTGTTTTCGACAAATGAAACTTGTGGTTGGTGCAGAACTGGAGTCTTCCCTGAGAGCTATCGGGTGGGCTGGCTA
This sequence comes from Coccyzus lansbergi, assembly GCA_033558105.1. Taxonomy (NCBI): domain Eukaryota; kingdom Metazoa; phylum Chordata; class Aves; order Cuculiformes; family Coccyzidae; genus Coccyzus; species Coccyzus lansbergi. Next base: position 2,011,530 of record JAUMJK010000215.1, on the reverse strand, counting down.
TCAGAAAGACACACCTTTGGGTGTTGACTGGTTTATTTTTCTCAAGCAATTCAGAATTTAATTCCTATGATTCACTTAAATGACTTCTTTCTGCATGATTAGAAATAGCTCTTGAAGTGTAAACAAGAGCTGGTAGAAAACTCACAGGTGAAATTCTCACCACTATTGCTGGGGCAGTGTTTTGCACATGTGAACTGCTTTAGAAAATCCCATTCAGAACTAGCAGAGATTTTCAAAGATAACAAAGGATTTAGCGATGCATTTTTTTTTACAATTTAAATGTGAATCTTGTGTTAAAGTTTTTGCTAGCCTTGAAACTTCCTCCCTAGGGATGGAGGTCAGAAGGTCTTAAAAATATAAGGAAGTATGCTTGTGCTTTGATTATATGTGCACACTGGACCTCTGTGAGTTAGTACCATCCTATGTTGTTGTGTCAAAGTGGAAAGTTCTGTCATTTGTGCAATCATTATTAATAAAGATCTATTCAATAAGATTCTTGTGGTGAGAGTGATCTTATGCTATGTCTGCTGTGTTTTGTTTTCAGCAAATTCGAGGTTGTAGCCCATTTTAAAACCCTTGTCCCAAGTTTATTAAAACAGAGGGTTTTTCACGTTCTTGAAAAGTCCTCATAAGATTTTAGCTCTGTGTGTGATGAGGTAGTGTTTGGATCTGGTTATTATGTTGCAGAAACCTAGAACAGGCCCATTTATTTTAACACATACAGATAGATGTCTTAACATAAGATGCTGCTATAAAGGTCTTGCACATTGACCTTACTACCAGCTGATCCTCTCTTCTTGCGTTGTTAGAATAAGTTTGCTACCCTGGCCAGCACTGTGAAATACCCATAGGAAAACAGCCAGGAAACTGCTCACTGGAGCATTTACAGACTCTTGAAATCAGTTAGTGATAGGTTTTCCCTTTGAGCACTGGTGCCAAGAGACTGCATATTAGCCATGACAAGTGATAAAATCCTCTCCTGGGCAAGTGCTTTAGGTGCTCAATTGGCAGATGGTCCTGTCCTCACCTCCTGTGACATTTTTGTTGCCTGCCTACAGGCACCGCATGGCTGTGTGTCATGTGGCTGTGTCTGACGCTGCGCAGTTTTTTTTCCTGACTTATGCTGGTAAAGGTTAGCAGGTCTCAGATACCTGGAGAGGGAGATGTACAAACACTGTGCAGGTGTGGCTTTTGGCCTGTTCTTCCTAGCATTGCGTCTGGGACTGTTACATCTGTATTCTCACTGCACTTGATTTCCTTGTACTGACTGTTCCTGAGCGTTCCTGAAACTCTTTGACACTGACCTACAAATACATTCAGCCTGACCTGCCACTGAAAAACACAATTAGGAAGGACATTTGGCCAGACTCACAGGCTCTGATGGGCTCCTTCCCTGTGCTCCATGTGTTCTGCCTGTTGATGGAAACATTGTGAATTTCAAATTTTTTTAAAAAACAAGCAACCCTCATCCTAACTACTGCCTCAACAGGTGCTGCCTTGATTTCTGGGAACTGGTTTGCAGTGATCCACACTTGGCACTGCATGGCAGGACCATGTGTATCATCCATTCACCAAGAGGCAACTAGGTAAAACTACTATTGACTTTTTGTGGGGAAAGGTGGAAAGATGGTCTTCCACAAGAAGAGAGTGTAATAAGCTGGTTGAACTGTAAAATAGCTTCTGTGCTTTCAAAATCAATTTCTAGATGCCATCACTGTCAATGAAAGGAGATTTTTGGCTGCCAGGACTGCATTTATCACTAGGATGTACAATAAGAGGTATTGGTGATGTAGCTATGGAGCTGATGGAGTGGAAATAGGCACACCACTCTATGTGACCTGCAATGAACATGAGTACTTTACCCATACCTGTGTGAAGTGTGCAACCAAACTCAATGTCTGGGATGGCACCAGCTCTTGTTGAAATTTTTCTTGGTATTTCAGTTAGAGGGTCCCCTTAACAAAAGATGAGGCAAGCAAGAATGTCACTTTTGTGTGGGCTGTCTGAGGTGGGCCCCTACAGCAGTTTTCTCCAAGGTGAGATGTTATTGTGTCCTCCATCCACAACTTCTCTAATCAGCCAAACACTTTCACTTTCACAAAGCTCACAGGATTACACAAGGCTCCAAGTCTTGAAGTCTGTGTCAAATAGCTGAAAATAGCAAAACAAGGATCCAAAAGCTACTAGGTGGTGGGAAGGAAAGGGAAATAGTACTTCTAGAAAGAGACAGAATTTGACTTTGTAAATCTGACTTTCTCAGATGACCAGGCTGATGAGCTAAACTGTCCAAACCCTATGCTTGATATTCAGAGGTAAGATGAAGGGAAAGGTAGTACTGTAAATGACAAAGACAGGGACCTGGTGCTGAGGCCTCCTTACAGCAATTGAGGAGTCGTACAACTGTGAGTTGTTGGACATAAAGCCAGGGATTTTGCTAAAGCCAGCAGACTGACTGCGAGGTAGTAGCTATCAGGTCTAAGACATCAATGCAGTACACCTTGGGCATATGTTCACTGTTAGTACAGTCATAGACTAAAACAGTGAATGCTGGCAGTCAAATATCTCTCCTGTAGTAATGAAGCTTCATTTGCAGCTCTCCTGATCAAATCTCCTTTCTTTTCCTTGGCCCCCTTCCTGATTAAAGAGCCAGCATAACAAATGTCATTTGGCAGTATCTATAAACACATTGTGCAGCAGATAAATTTTTTTTAAAAAACACAAATTCTTTGAGAAATTACATCCCATGAGTAATATTTAATTGACAGGCTTACAAAATAATCCATGCTTGTTCATACATCTGTCTGTTGCACTTAATTATGGAAAATTCAGGGAGATTACAGAAAATATGGTTTTATTCTAGAAAATCATGACTCTACATATTTCAGTTACTGGATTAAGACTGATATATTCTCTGACATATACATTTATTTTCTCCCGTTCTCCTTATTATGGAACATCAAAACCAAGTAAAAAACCAGTCAGGGACTTTAGAAAGAGGGAACCGTTCTTTCCAAGGACTGGTGATGTTCAGAGAAGGAACTAATAACGTGGCAGTCACTGAAAACATTACATTGTCACTCTACAGTTAAATTTATAGCCTCTTGTAAGAGAAATGGATTTTTACTCCCAAAGACATTGGTTTTAACTGGAATGGTGCCTTTTAGGGAATAATCCTTCAGCACAAATACAACACGAATAAGAACAGACAAGGGACCTGAAAGTAGTGTCTGCGTATAGTATAGAAATCACATCAAGTTACACACTGGAAAAGTATTCCAAGATTAAGCACACTAGGGTTAGGAACAGAGTTACATAGCAGCAACATCAGCCTCAAAGGAAGTGTCCCTACTATTACAGGTTTGCACACACAGCACTGACCTATGAGGACCCAGAAACTCAAAAAATGCTGCAGAGCTGTTTGGTTCAAGGTTCCCAGCTTTGCACAGGATTCATGATAGCCAGCCTTTCCCTTCTGTGATGATTTTGTCTTGAGTTTTAAAAATACAGGAAAACTCAGACTAGCCCAGTGCTGTCAAGCCAGTTTGGTCTGCGATGTGTAGTTGCTCATTCCCTGTTGACCTTACATCCAAGTCTCAGCTAGCAGGAGTTTTCAGAGCAGATCCTGTGGAATGGGATCACTGTTAATCTGATGAGAGAAATATGGCTTGGAAATCCTATTGTAGCTCACTGAGGTCTTGGTACTCAGTACTTTTTTTCACATGCAAAGTTAATTACCTATGAACTAGTTTTTAAAGGTCTTAGAAGGATGTAGATTTCAAGTGTGGATGCCGTACATGGTCACCACAGATAGTTCAGGTCTTTTCTGTTTTTCCATAATACGTCCTTTTTGATGACTCTAGGTTGTTTCGACTGATGTCAGCAAGGCTATGTGCAGTGCAAAATATTAAGCAGTCTTCTATTATGATTAAGTGCTTAAGACCTGTCTGACTTCAAACAAAAACATAAACATGTACTTTATTGATCTGGGACTCTCATGTGAGTAAATATATTGCAGAAGATGAGGACCCCTTATTTTAGATTGTATTAAAAATAATACAGAGTCAAAGGAATACTTAGACTGAACTTTAATTTTGAATATTATCCTGCCACAAGAACACAGTAATTGGTCCAGTCAGTAGGACTGTGGTGGCTCATCTAAATGCCATAGCAAAGGCTAGCAGTTATATAAGGAGAGAAATAGAGAGGAAATGTAAATTAACTCAAAGCTGAGGAAGAGTCATGATCACGAGATAAAAATAAATTCAGGTAGAGTCATATTTGGCAATGCACTCAGAATTGCTGGAACTGTCCTAATAGTCTCCTGCACTGAAACAGAAGGAAAAGCTCAACAACTTCAATCTGCTTCTGTGATACTCAGTGCTATTGTTACTGCTGGTCTCACTCAGTGAAAACTAGGCAGGCAGTCTAAAAGTCCCAGATATTCTGCCTTAGAAAGACCTCATGCTCATCTTCCATTTTCAGTCCTCTTCTCATTTTGTTTTGGGTTAATTTCTTTCCTAGAGGCTCCTTCCTTCTCCTTCTTTCCTCTGTTGCTAGGTGCTGATGAGGCAACGAGTAAAGGTTTTATGTAAGAGGGGAGAAATATAAGGGACAATTCCATACCAAAAGTGGATAAAAAGCAGTGGATCAAGTTGTTATGTATCTATGTATCTGCTATTAGTGGCTGGATAAAGAGCCCTGCAGTCCCAAACACACACAGGATTACAAACACCCAGAGAAACACTCTATCTATCACCATAGCTACATATTTCCAATCGTCTTCCACCTGCAAGAGAAAAAAAAGGAAAAGGATAAACTATCTGTAATGTAAGACACATTTGCGAGTACATATTATGTAGTAGAAATACACCTTTTGTACTTTTGAATGTGAGGAAGAACAGATGCACAGTCTGTAATGTTGCTTGTCTTGCTTGTAGTTGCTGCAGCTTTGAAGTGTCTTTAGGGAGGGCTAATTTTCTAACACTATTTATCACTTTTTGCTAAGAACATTAAACAGTATGCTACTATGCTTATTTTTCCTAAATATTCAAGACTGTTGGTAACCTATATCTGTGATGGTCACATTAACAAGTAGAACCTGATTACGTGGTGGGTGCAGAGTGAGGTGGTTTAACAGTGGGCAGAATCACCATAGCTGCACATTGCTGGACCCTGTCAAAGGATTTAAACCAACAGCCCCCACAATAGTTTGCTCTTCTGGCATTATTTGCCACACTGTCACTCCAACCTAGCCTTACTGATCGCAGCTAACTGGACACCTAGGCACAGGGACTATAGTAAAACAAGGGACCCAACTTAGCAAAACACAGTGTTATGTGCTAAGCAGACCAGAGTGGATTTTATACTCCTGAAAGAAACATTTCAGAACCACAATCAATGTAGCTGCTGTCCTTTAAAATGCAACTACATATAGAGACCACTGTGTTAGTAGAACATTCACTCATATAAAAGTAGCAACTGGTTAAGAGCTCTCTGCTGAGCAATCTTTGACTCGTTTTTCCTGTTTCTTAATGTTCTCCTTCAAGAAAATGCTGCTGTACTTCTTGTGAAAGAAAATGAAGCAAGAACTACTGTAAATGTTGCCACAAGGACTTTTATTTGTATAAGACTGATGCATTAGATCCCATATATGATTTTGTATGTCTGACTGAAGCAGAAGCAACCTGCAGAATAATTTCTTTTCCTGAGAACAAACCTCTTTGTTTTTTCCCAAAAAGAGGATTTTTCCCTACTGAAAAATTCTGCTTCCTATCCCTGTTATCTTTCAAAAGGTAAGATGCAGAGCTGCTGATGCACACACCAGACCAAGAATACAATTTCATGTGGCAGGGAAGATTTGCAAAATGCATATCAGCATAATTGGCAATGGGAGGCTTATCATGAGCTGTATAATCAAGCTGGGATGTTATTCAGACTGCTTCACGCAAAGCTTTTTTTTGAGTGCATTGGCGAAATCAGCTGAATACAGTACATGGATATGTTTTATACAGTTGGCATGGCAGTGAAAGCAGGACTAAAATACTGAGATCAAGGAAAACGTTAAGGACATAGGTACAAAGCAACTCTTAGCTCAGTCCCCATCCTCCTCTGTCTTTTGCTTTGGACTGACATGTATTATCCATCCATCCTATTAACTCAGCCATCAACCCTTAACTGTAGACCTTTATTCAGAAAGTTATGGGCTTATTTTTTCAGATGAAGCTTCTTCAGGATATAAACAAGTGGAAAATCGTGATTTTTGGGTTACACAGAAGTTAAATGAATTTGTGCTGACTTCAACAAAATATTCTGATAGAAAGAATACCTCTCAATATATCCCTCACAAAGTATTTGTGTTTTGCAATACATATACAGCAGTATTTAACTTTGAAATCGATTTCACCATCATGGAGCATCTGAAAAAAACTTCAAACCCGAAACCAAACATTTTGTGACACATTGAAGATAAAAGTTTCATTAGGTTCTAAAAACTTCCTTAAAACATATTGAAATGTCAGAGATTCCCTCTTCCTTGTGAGGTCTGGGTGTTGAGTGGGATGTCAGATAATTTTTCTTAGAACTGCTTTTAGATGCTTGTGATTACATCTGAGGACATGACCGTAGAATTCTCTGAATACCAACATGCATAATTCTCTGTGAGAGTAATCCCAGAAAGGATGAAAGCTCCTCTTGTTTTCCTTTGAAGGGTGAGCCCCATGTCATACTAAAGCTCTCTTGCTGTTTAAACTATCTACTAGGGTTAGAAGAAGAATAGATGAGATCACTTTTCTTGTTCCATCCCCAATAGATGATTTATCTCCTCCCTTTCTTTAGGGAACTTTGACCCATTCACAGGTCTCAAATTTTTGTTCTCTGGACTCAACTCCAGTTCCTCTGGGCTGCCCTCCTAAATCATGGTTTCACTTGCTTTTCTCTTGTGGAATGCTGGAAGTACAGCCCCATTTCCAGCTAAGTGGCTACCTCCCTTACCTCTTTAGTTTTGTTTTGAGACTTCATGTTCTCTGCGATGAACTGAACACTGCTAATAACATCCTTCACTTCTTGGGAGTACTCCACGTGCTCTGTCATCCATTTCAGTGACTGGTGGCTCAGTTGTCTGGTGGTAGTGAGTTCAGTTGCCTTAGCACAGTGACTGCATGACTGCTCCTTGTGTGATTTGATATCTTTGTGTTTGCTGTGCTTTGACTTGCCTGATGTATTGGCTGATAATTTCTTGTTTTTTCTGAAGGTACTTTTTCTCTGCTGCTCTTGTGGCCTCTGCATCAACAGGACCCTGGGGAGTAGGCTAAGAAAGATGGTTTTTACCCACCTGGGCATTGTGTGTGTGGTTGGAGTCCTATAATGTATATTCAGAACAAAGACCGTGATGACAATTGACAGAGTCACAAATATCATAGTGAAGAGTAGATATTCACCTACCAGGGGGATTACTAAAGAGGTGGATGGGATTGTTTCTGTGATCACCAGTAAAAATACAGTCAAAGAAAGCAGCACAGAGATGCAAAGAGTCACTTTCTCACCACAGTCAGATGGCAAGTAAAAAACTAACACAGTCAGGAATGAGATGAAGAGGCAGGGAATAATCAGGTTTATGGTGTAAAACATTGGCAACCTCCGAATATAAAAGGAATATGTTATGTCTGTATATATCTCTTCACAGCAGTTATATTTGATGTCATGTTTGTAGCCAGAAGCATCAACAATTTCCCATTCACTGTTTTCCCAAAAGTCATTCATATCTACTTTGGATCCAATGATGAGAAGATCAATTTTGGCTTTGTCGTAAGTCCATGAGCCAAATTTCAGTGAACAGTTCTGATGATCAAATGGGAAAAAGGTAATATCCATAGGACAGGAGCTTTTAAAAATAGCTGGTGGGTTCCAGGTAATCATTCCATCGTAGCGAAGCAGGGCTTTAGTCTTGCCTTCAACTTGAAAGTCTCCCACAGCACTAGAAAGACAAGGAAAAAAAAAAATATAAAATTACCATGAAAGTAAAATGCCTTTCTTGGACACTGCAAGAGAATACTTCTGAGAGAAAGGGTAAAATGAAAAGTGGCCATCATACTTATTATACAAGACAATATCTGGTTTCCAAATTTTATCTGCTGGTACTCGAACAAATTCAATTCCATCGTATTCTCTAGGATTCCATCGCAATTTGTAGTCATTCCAAATCTGAAAGAATGGACAAGGATTTTAAAACCTTGTATTATCAGCAAATATCTTCTTCTCCAATCTTTCTGTAAAATGACAGGCTATCATAAATACTAAGAGTGTAACTCTTCTAGAAGGGGGCAATGAGCCAATATACAACAAAGTCATGACCTGGAGAAACACTGGGCATACATAAATATTTCTCGCATTGATTTTCTACTCATACCTCTGTGAGGAGATGGGATGTAAATTGTTATCCATTGCTGACATGCTGAGTTCTCTCCTCTGTCTAGTTATATTAGTATAGACCCTTATCTGTGGAAGGTTACCTCACCACTGTGGAGGGGAAATTGGATTGTTTTTCTTGGCAGTTATAGTCCTTTGAGGATCTATGTCTATGTATAAATGCTAAAAACATTAGGAAAAAAGGAGGCATATTCCTTTTGCTAATAAATATTTTAGTAGTAATCTTCAATATGGAGATGACCCTGATCTGCTGAGCAGCATGCTTAATCACTTTTTAGTGGTTACATCCAGCAATTTACAACGTAATCCAATGATCATGAAGTTGCAGCAGAGTATACCACACAGGAAAGATGGGAGATATAATTCTTGGAATAAGAATAGTGAAATGACTTTCTAAAATATAGCTTTGGGTAACACGGCTTCTCCTTATTCGTACCTCTTTGTTGCAAAACAAGCATTTTTTCTATAAATGTAGTTTACGATGTAAGACCTATTTCATCATATCAACGCAAAATACATGAGAAATGCAATGCAGTCACTTACATGTCTTAGCCACAAATTTGTTTCCATAATCTGATTGACTTCATCCTAGAAAGAAACACAGGCATGCACATCTTCATTCCGTAAATCAGCTACAGTATCCTGAGATGGCCACAAACTTATTCTGATAAAAATGGAAACTAGAGTTCCATGTTAATGGATACCAGATTTTTTTCTAACTACTTTCAAGGTGCTTACATATTGTACAGAGTCACATGAACCTGTAATGAAAAATAATGCACCACAAATATCAGGCATATAAAGAGCTGCGCTGTTGGGTCAAGAGACTGAGTACCTAGAGAAGAACCTGAAGAATAAGGTTCTGCTAGTGCCGGTGTGTTTTGTTGGATCCAGCATTAAAAAAGCTGTGCTTATACAGCACAGTATTGGTTAAGAGTCATAGAATCGTAGAATGGTTTTGACTGGAAGGGACCTTAAAGATCATTTAGTCCACCCCCATGCCATGGGCAGGGACAGCTGTCAGCAGACTAGGCTGCTCAAGGCCCCATCTAACCTGGCCTTGAATGCTTCCATGAAGGTAGTATTCATAACTTCCCTGGACATCCTGTTCCAGTCTCTCACCACCCTCATTGTGAAGAATTTCTTCTTAATGTCTAATCTAAATCTTCCCCTTTCCAATTTAAAGCCACCATCCCTCATCCTATCACTACATGTCCATGTTAAAAATCCCACCCCAGCCTTCTTGTGGGCCCTTTTCGGTACTGGTATGTCTCTATAAGGTCTCCTCAGAGCCTTCTCTTCTCCAGGCTGAGCAACTCCAGCTCCCCCTGCCTGTTCTCAGAGTAGAAGTACTCCAGCCCACTGATTGTCTTTGTAGCCCTCTTCTGGACCCGTTTGAAGAGTTCCATATCTTTCTTATGTTTGGGATTCCAGAACTGGACACAGCATTCCAGGTGGGGTTTCATGAGAGCAGAGTAGAGGGGCAGAATCACCTCTCTCAACCTGCTGGCCACTCCTCTTTTGAAGCAGCCCAGGATCTGGTTGGCCTTCTGGGATGCAAGCACACATTGCTAGCTCATATCAACCTTCTTATCAACCAGCATCCCCAAATCCTTTTCCACAGGGCTGCTCTCCACAAAGCTGGGGAAGGGGCTGGAGAACAGGCCTTATGAGGGACAGTTGAGAGAGTTGATGTTGATTAGCCTGGAGAAGAGGAGGCTGAGGGGAGACCTCATTGTTCTCTACAACTACCTGAAAGGACGTTGTGGAAAGGAGGAAGCTGGGCTCTTTTCCCAAGTGACAGGGGAGAGGACAAGAGGGAATGGTCTCCAACTCTGCCAGGGGAGGTTTACGCTGTATATTAGGAAAAAGAATTCATAGAAAGGGTCATTGGGCGCTGGAATAGTCTGCTCAGGGAGGTGATTGGGTCACCTTCCCTGGAGGTGTTTAAGGCATGGGTGGACAAGGTCCTGAGGAGCATGGTTTAGTGTTTGATAGGAATGGTTGGACTCGATGATCCGGTGAGTCTCTTCCAACCTGGTTATTCTATGATTCTATGTTGTCCCCAGTCCTGTACTGAAACTGTGGATTGCCCCAACAGAGGTGTAGGACCTTACATGTGGCCTTGTTGAACTTTATGAGGTCCACAAAGGCTCACTTTTCCAGCCTGTCCAGGTCCCACTGGATGACATCCCATCCTTTTGGTGTGGCAACTCTATCAGTCAGCTTGGTTGCTGTTGAATAGTGCCTTTCACTGTTCGCCTGTCACTTCATTATGGAGTCAACCAGGTACCTCAGAATCAAAACTCATCCTCTGTTCAGTGGATAATTTGCTTTGCAGAGCACTCCTCTAGTAAGGGTTAACATCATGTTTTCTTCTTTCACAGTCCTTCTGCCATGCCCAGTAGGTCTGCCTCCTCAAACACTCTAGTATTACAATGCATTCCTGAACACACAATACTCATACCCACCTCCGCACTTTAAAATACCACTCTGCAGGGTGCATGTCTCTTGTATTAATTTGAAGACTGAAAAAGCACACAATCCCCCCAACCCGATTTTATCTCTCGGTACCCCTGAAAGATGCCACTGGTCTCACAGTAAAACTAGACCACATGCTACACAATGCTGACACAACTAGACGCATCTGGAGCAGGCTAGTCCTGTGGAGAGTAGACTTGAATATTTGGTACTTTTGCTCTGAGTGTCGGAGGCTGCTGCCCACAGCAGAGGGATTTGATACTACAGAGCAAGAGTATTAATCTATATATTTTGAACTGATGATTTGAGCAACTTGAGTGACTCAGCTGACAGAAAGAACAGCAAAAGTCTCAGCATCAGCTATCACAATTACATCTGCTCCTTTGGCAAATCATATGTATGTGTGTTTACAACCATCCCCAATTCCTGGCAGTATGCCGAACCATCTTACCACATTTGTAAGCTGGGTAATGGCCACTTCAAAGTACACTGTGACAGGATCAGACACATTTTCCACTGGCCTGATGAACCGGTTGTACTGGGAGAAGAGCTTGTGAAATAACCGTTCCTCTGATTCACAGGCTGTTGTATCTGTGTTCATAAAGATAAAGAACAGCTATGCCAGAGTTAAGGAAGCGAGGAAGAAGGTGCTGGATAACATACTAGCCCATGCTATCTTTCTGGTTCTTGTGCCTGTGACCATATGTAAAGACACAAGAGCACAGAGAGAAGAGGACTGCCAGTACGTTGTCAGTTAAAAACATTCTCCTGCAGGACATTGCTCACTGCTTCTTGTCTCCTCAAAGTGTAAGATAGTAGACTGACTTGAATTTTTTTCTAAGCTTATCTAGCCTATGGGCCTCTATTTGGCCCATCCTGAAATCAGACCAAAGCAGAGTAAGTAAAAAAAGTAAAGTAACAAAAAAAAAAAAAAAAAACAAAAGAAACCCACCATGGAGGATTTATGGTAAAACAGAGAGATTATGAAAAGTACAGCTACTTAGAAATTAAAAGATTGAGACTGCAGTTATCAGATAAAAATCTGTGTCAAAGACTCTGCTTAGGTGAATTTAATGATGCCTCCTAGTCTTAAAAACTACAATCCTTATGTTTATTATTTCAACTCTTCAGATAGCACAATTTTTGCCATGAAGGAAGGTCATTTTTTAAGTTCTCTGAGGAGAAACCGTGAAAATACTGAAAGTTCTTAGAGAATAGCGTTCTTTTTTGTAACACAGAACTGTTCTTTGGAAAAGAGTAGATCATAGATGTAACCCCTGATCAACATATGACAGACTAGATGGCTTAGCAGGAATATGGTATATGACAGGCACTGCAGAACCAAGAAGAATGCTCTTAAACTGTTACATACAGCCCAATCCTGAAAGTTATTATTGGAATGCTAAAACTTACAAGCTTTGATTTCAAAAGGAGAGATTAAAGCATGGGCTCTGGCAACATCAACACAGAGAAATGCTTTACTTGAATGATTTTGCTGTTTCAACTCACTACTAGAATTCAGTACACAAACTCAAAATACTTCATAAGGCAAATATTTAGAACTTCTCATATTGAGGAGCTCATATTGAATACAGCTATGTAATCAAAGCTGTATGAATCTGCCAAAGGTATTACTGATATGACTGAGGAAAAATTAGTTTTTCAGATTCATAGTACTTCATATTGTACTAGTCCCAGACTGCACTGGAACATGTGAGGACAATAATCATTACAAGTTTTTGTAACTTCAACATCTGAAACACCGTAGGGGTTTGTCTCACGCAGGGTGACCTCTGGTACATCATAGGACATAAATTTGTAGTCTATATTTCCTCAGTGCACATAAAGGCATGTGGTTACACAGATGACCTACTCAGAGGTGCTTAGTTTCACCATACAGAACTGTTTTCTGGCTTAGGCTGTCCTTCACCTGTTTTTTTTTTAAAAAAAGACATTTCTGCCCCTAAGGTGATGCAAAGCATGCTCAAGTTCAGGGGATTATGACAAGTGAAAGCAGAAATGTTTGTTATTGATGACTTACATATATGGAAAGAAAATTCTATTAATACTTCCATGACTTGATATTTTGCTTCACCTTCCTAGCATCATTCAGAGAAAATACGAGTTTCTGCAAAGTCTGAGTGTTTGTACATCATGTTTTATGCCATTCAAAAAAGGAAATTTCCTTTTTGGATTTCCTCATCATCCACCACACCGTAACTAAAGTACCCTACTGTCAGAACATGAACTTCTCTACTGTTTCTTTCTAGAGTCTCCTGACTAAAGCTAGTGAATCTAAAATCATGTTTCATTTGAAATTTTCCTACTGACTTCTTTAACACACAGATGCTTTAAAATAAAGTAATAGAAGCAGACAATCATTTAGGTCTTTCTTTTTAATACTTCAATTACAGATGCTCATCCATTTAGTGCTGATTCAAGACAATGCCTTATGCCCTGTTAACACAAGCACTATAACTCATAGGTGTCTTTGTCGCCAGCAGAAGAAACATTTTCCAAAAAGATGTAATGCTTTAAAAGCAGAAACCCTGCAGAACCTCAATGAGACTTGTGCAGGGAAATCACTCCAGCATATTTAACTATAAATCACAAAAAACAGTAAACAAAAATATATCGATTTTTCACTTCTGAAGGTTTGAGTAGCAAGCATGCATGTCCTTAGCCTGTATTATTTAAGCAATTGTAAAATTCAAGCACTAAACAAAATTACACTTATTATTGTTATTTCATTTTCATTCTTTGCTAGAAGCAGTTCCTTGATTAGTCATCAAACCAAGTGAAAAGTTTTATATGTGAAAACAAGTATTGCTTTAGCTTTACTAAAATACTGTTGAAATGTTACAGATCTCAAGTTAGAAATAGCTGGTAGAAGATTTACATTGAATTTATTCGAGTAAAACAAAAGCAGAGACTGTGACTAGAAAATATTTCAGACACTAGTATTAAAGAGAGCCTACCTTTGATCAAGGATGTGAACACAAATGTCCACAAACTGAAAGCAGGGTAACACCGACATAGCCACCTCTCAGGATGCATTGCTAGAATAGCAGCAGAATAGAGCTTCTTTTGAAAAGAGAGGCTTTGGAAAGAAATAGAAGGCAAGAAGAAATATAACCCCCCTGGACACTAAGTAAGCAGTCAAAGATCAATTTTAGTTTTGTATTTTTAGCAAACTCTGCAGTCTGTAGAGCAGTGTAAAATCTTGCAGAGTTGCTTCCACTATCACTAAGCAAGGAGAACTAATGCTGTGCAGAGAAGGCAAACTGGCAGCATCCTATCAGGTGACTTTTCACATTTCCAGTCACCCGCACCCTTGCCTCTGGGAGAACATATAAGAGTGCAGGAGAGAGGATGAAAGCAAGACACAGGCAGCCAGCGTGGAGCAGAGAGGAGGAATTCACTCAGCCCTCCACTCAGTGCCTAAAGAACACTTATCCAAAAGGATCTGCTTCAGCCACTGCCTGGTGTTCACCTGAGTGAGTCCATCAGAATACGCAGAGGTGAAACAACTTCAGTTTTTTGGCTGAGAACTAGTTGTGAAGCAGAATGAATGGATGCTATAATGCTTTATGGTTTTAACACCTCTGCCAGAAAACATCCAAACCTTGTAACAAGAACAGCATCACGTAATATTGTGTTCAGGGTTCTGAATGAAGAAATCTGAGACAAACAGATTTATTACTGCCATCTGACAGGAACAACCAAGCATACTAAGTTCTTTCCTGACAGAAAAGTCAGTTCACATAGATTTTTTTAAATCTTTTGTGTGTGTATGTGTGTGTAGTGATTCTTGTACCAGTACCTTGCTAGTGTGGAAATGGAGCTGTAGAATAAAAGAAAAATCATCAGGCACCATTACACAAGTAACTACTAGGCCAAGTTGACTGGAAGAGATCATTACTCTTAATCACAGACCTTAAAAATCAGAGATCATGATATTAGCATGTGTTCACTCCTCAAGCTTTTAACATGCATATCCTTCCTACAGGAATGCCTGAAAAGGATCTGCAGGCAAAATATCTGAGAAATTAAGTGCTGTATTTAACAGCAGAAGGGTGGAAGGCACCACAGATTACTTGGTGCCATCCAGCCTCCACAAAGCAATTAAGATAGGGAATATCATTTATATGTGCTCAATCCAGCATGAATAAGTCTGAGTGACTGCATGGCTCTGATCAAAACAAGAATGCTGCTGATTTCCCGGCAGTTAAATAATTGTGTTGATGTACAGAGAAGAGAAAAGCCGTAAACAGAAGAAAAGATGTCCTTCAGACTGCAGAACACAGAGGCAATGCTGCAGCTCAGGATGACAAAGCACTTTATCTTCTACGCAAGTTGTTACAGTGTGCTTATAGAAGAGAAGAGATCTGTCTAGAAGAGAGAGACCTAGGAATGAGTTGCCTACATAGAGATGTCTGAAGTGGACAAAATTGCCCATGACAAGTTTTGAGGGATGAAAAGGCAGTCTTAGAGGATTACTAACAGAAGTTCCACTCCAGAGATCACTGGACTCAGGCAGACAAGAAAAAGGAAAAAATCAAACCACAAGAGTGTTTTAGGGGCTGGAACTCATCTTGCACTCTCAAAAACAGCAGCAAACTAAACATGGTTGAAAGTGAAGCAGAGATCACAAGGCATGGCTATGAGGCATCTCTAAGCTGAAGCTAGAGATAAATTCTCCCTACAAAATATTTTAAGATGAAAATATGAGTTTTAAGCATAATGATTTTTCTTGTAAATTTCCTTTTTGCCAACTTTTTCGAAGGGATAATAGTAAAATTGTTCCCCCAAGTTGCAGTGTTTGGTAGAATGTTATTATCAGTCCTTGTGGTTCCCTTACATTATCCCATATACTTCCTACTTGAATCTATGCTGTTTATGGTGCACTGTGACTAACAGAACTATGCAACCATGTCACATCACAGGATACCTGTAGCTGGCTGCACTAATGGCACATGCACTCCAGTTCTTATAGAAAGATGACATATGGTAACACAGTCAGATTCGAATTGAAAACCAACTCTGAGTTAAAATGTTCTGACATTTCCAAACTTTGTTCTTCAAAAAAACCTGATGGGCAAGGAATTGGGTATGAGAAGTTAACATACATGCAAAAGCATATCTGGGTTAAACCAAAAAGTCTTCAGAGGTGAGAGTAATGAGTACACTTCCCCTCTGTAGAGAAGAAGAACAATGGCAAGCCAGCTGGAAGGTGATCTTTAGTGTCATGCTTGAGGTAGAGATGTTTATTTATGGGTAGGAAGAGACTGGGTAACCAGGCTGAGTTAGGAGGCAATGAAAATTATTCAGTGAGAAGATGGTAGGAGGATTTTCTCACACCTGCCTGCTGGTAGGACCCTGATGGAGTCAGTGTTTACCTTTAGGAAAGGTTGAAGGGGAAAGTACAATTCAAACTGGCCCATGACAAGCAGCTGACGAGGCATCCAGATGGAGAGGCCGGAGACAGGCGAGGTATTGCTACAGCAACAAGGAAGCCAGCTGGAATTGAAGCTTGATGTTTATATATCATTGCTGCTAAGGAAGGTGGCTAATTGCATCTAACATGAACTGGCCTTGGAAGGTGTCAACATGCTAGGCTCAAACAGCAAGCACATACTGACAGGCTTTCACTGTTCCTTTGCTCTCCATATGTGGAAGAAGAGGCTGATTTAGACCCTTTGCACAAGCTTCTACTCTCCAAAAACATGCTGATTCAGAGCAAAATCTATAGGTGCAGTGGCTTAGGAAAATGGGAATTAGCAGCCGGCAGGCATGCACAAAATCTGTCAGCTGTAAGGATCCTGGCACATGGATGCACTTCATCACTGGAGCTTGACTTTGCAAAAGTGGCATAGTGTTGGTTGTGAAAAAAATATAAGGATCCATTTGGAGGGTTGGCTGTGTGTCCTGTAACTCCAACTTAAGGGATATGCCCCAGAAATACTGGCAACACTAATGACAGATTTTTGGAGTTAAGCTTAGGTTTGAATGGCTAAGTTTTCC
This sequence comes from Coccyzus lansbergi, assembly GCA_033558105.1. NCBI lineage: Eukaryota > Metazoa > Chordata > Aves > Cuculiformes > Coccyzidae > Coccyzus > Coccyzus lansbergi. Next base: position 1,994,601 of record JAUMJK010000215.1, on the reverse strand, counting down.
TTCCAGAGCCAAGGACTTCATTCCTGGAGAGCCATGTCAGAATCGTTTGCAGGCTTTACAATGTGAATAGGTTCATCTGCAGCAGGTCTATGCCTTTTCCAAGGGAGCCACTGATACACTGACTTCAAGCTGAAAAGCCCCAGAACCTAGTGTGGGGCTCACTTCCCAGACCTGCCAACTGTTTGCTAACTACTAATAGGCAAGTGAGTTTGTACGTAGGGACACCTGTTCCACTTTCCATCGCTGGTCTAGAAGCGTTGTAGGGGAATGAGCTGCTTCTCACTGCTTTCTTGCTCAGGGCTACCTGTACATTGGCTTGTTACAGCTGCACTGAAACTGCTGTGAAGATGACTGGGATCACAGCAGCACTGCATGTTATGCCTGCTCTGCTATTTAACTGGTTTTGCAAACAGACAACTGTTAAGGAATCAATCAACTCAATTACTGCTCACTCCTATCTGGATGTTGACACACAGGACTTCCCTGGACATGGGACATCTACTGCTAATAAAATGATGCCAGAGGAAGAAAATTGTAATTGGATAGTGAAAGAACCAATAGAATCCTACAGTTTTACTGTCAGTTCTGTAGTCAACCTTGGATGGCTTGTGCATTAGCTATGTTGAAGCATAAAGAGGGAACTTGCTAAAACTCACAGACAGAGGGGAGATTTTTCAAGGTGGGAGACACTTTAACTGAGTGGGCAAATGAGGATAAACCATAAAGGTTGGAACATGAAGCTGCATTACAGTCCCTAACTGATGGAGTTTAGCTTGCAGAGGTTTTTGGGACTAGTGCTTTTCATGTCTGTGCTGCATGGACAACTCAGCTGCTTGTGAACACAGATATTTTACCATAAGATGTTCTGTTCTGATTTATGGTGATTGGAGATTGTCATCTTCCACATCTTTCAAGCTAAGTTGTAATCCCTTGTAAAGCATAACTCCAACTGACAGTAGAAATAAAGGCTTTTTAGCTGTTCAAGGCATTGACTACCTTAGGTAGGGAGGCAGAGGCTGTCTCTGGGACAATGCTCTGAGAGAAGTGCTCTATCGCAGTGAACTTTGGGCTTGAAAGCACTAAGAAACATTTCAGTAGAAATCACCAAGAGACATTTTTCACACAAGTAGTTGACTGAAATTGTTGTCAAGATTTCTGTGTTCTGGAGGCAAAACTTCAAAATCTGTTAATTGTGCTGTCAGAGCGGATGTTTCTGTTTCTTCTTTTGAACTCTTTGCAATACATATCATTTCTTCTTAATCCCAAAATGGAAATCAAGACCTATTTTGAAGGAACTCTGAAAGTATATAATGGAGCAGGCAATCTCTTTGTTTATGTATGTAGTAGTGATAACACAAAGACCACACAAGCTTGAGTAGGATGTCTTGGAAGCCCCCTAATTCTACGTTGCCATCTGTGGTGCCTCCAGGTATGCTAGTATAGCCAATATTTTACTTCTAAGACATTTAGCAACTTGTAATCAGCGAAAAAAACAAACCAAGCAGGAGAGTAAATGGAAATGCTTAAAGGAATGTTATGACACAATATCCTGAAAAGATGGATTGTTGGATTCAGTGAGTGTAGGGGCTCCTCTAATATCCTCTTCCTGTATGGAAGGTAATGGGTATAGAGGCAATATTAATAGGGAAAATATAATAGCAATGAGTATGATAACTGGAAAGGGTAGGTGTCTTGGAACAAAAGGTACAAAGTCAGATTGAGTGAAAGAATGACAGGAGTATAACTGCAGTAAAGAGTCCCAGAATGAAGATCTGTAATTTCCTAGCCTAAAAAAGATGAAGGAAAAGAATAACATTAGAGGGTTTAGCACTACAGGGAAAGTTGCTTAGAAATGGGGAGGACTATGATGGCCCTAAAAAAGAAATATTGGTAGACAATGTAGCTATTTTTGTGTATAGATGTGAAGCCAGATTTCATCTTCATTCCCATTTCTTTCTTGGAAGAATCAACTAAAATATAGGTTGCTCAAAATGATAATGTAAATGTTCAGTTTAGCACTTATGAGTTCATTAAGTAATAGAACATTGCAAGGAGCAGACAACTCCACACCATATGAACAGAACCACGCAAAGGCAGTACATCAAACAATCTGACAGTTCGTGAACACACTCATACACTAGTTAAAAACTTCTGAGGCCACATTCTAATGGACTGAGATTTCAAACTTAACAAGAATTTTTGTAAATTCATGAGTGTGTTGCAAAAGAAATAATAAAATCTATGGGTGGAAACTGAAAAAAATGAAAAAGAGAACTTAATCAGTGTGAAAAATACTAGTAATTGTAAAAAGTTATCAGTTGTCATGAAGGAAATGGGCTGGTCAGTGATCTGAAGTGACCTTATTTGTAGTGCATATTTTTTTTTTGTCTCTAAAATTTTCTTATCTTAACAGCTTTAACTGTTCTTCCTCCTGCCATCTAAATTCCCAAGGAGTACAAAGCCACATGCGTAGAAGGTAGGCAGGAGCAATGTGTATGCTGATTAGTGGCCTAATGTATAGCGCAGATAGGCCATGTGGCTACTTCTAAATGATGGCTGTCTGTTACTCCTTCAGACAGAGTAAAGTGGAAATCTGATTTGGATTTTTTGCTTTGTGAAGTTTTTGATTCATGCTAAATCCACAGGAGCTTAATTGTATTTAAAATTAATTATAAATTGGCCTTTGGAGGTGTCAGTAAGTAGATAGAAAAAAGAATTGTGATGACAGACGTATTATTTGAATAGGACGTTTGGATGAAATAAATGACAGTTTTTCTATTCCTGCTGTAACTATTAGCAAAATATATTAGAAAATAAAACCCTCTGACAGGAGGTAAGTAACATAAAGTACCTTACCCAGTTTTTCTCCCAAAATATGGAGGAGGAAGCACACAAAAAAATGGCACAAGCAGAAGAGTATACAAAATAAATCTTCTCAAGACAGATGTATCACCTAGAAGCTTACAGCCCACCACATATCCAAATGAGCAGAGTTAACAAACACTTAACACATGGTGATAAACATGGTATCCATTCATATCACATCAAATGTCAGATTCCACCTGCAATAGAAACCTCAGAAATGCACCACATCTGGATGAGGGAGCTTGACATTCCCTCGTCACATACTTTTTCTGTCAGAGTATAGAAACTGAAGCAGAGCTATGTGAGGAAAAGCTTTTGCCAGGTTGGAAGCCTAAGTAAACTCTTGTACCCCGCAGATGTTGGAGGAAAGCCTGGACTTGGTACTCTGAAAATCTAGCTCCCAGCTGGCACCCCAGCCGACACAAAAGAAAAAAAACTATTTGAGAGAACTTGTACATGCATGAGGTGAAAAACCCATGACAGGAGGAATTCTGGCACTCACTTCTCAAAGTTTCCATGTGATGAAACTTAAACAATGCCCCTTTAAAAACACCTATGGTACATCTGCCTGAAATCTGAAATATTTTCCAAGTTGATGAACATATTGAAGGACACAGTTTCTCTGTTGATTGTTAAAAGGGCATAAACTTAGTTTGAAAGCTGTTGGGACTTCAGTCTTTATTCTGGAACACTTGAATGATTTACAAATGTTTCTCTTAGAAGTTTTCCATCTACCAGGGCATTACAACATTTTTGTGGACACTGAAAGAGTGTTTGCATATGGCAAAGCAGACTACTGAAGATAGACTAAGATATCCTTTGGTAAGCAAGATAAATGCTGCAGTATTTTGGAAGGGCTCAATATATATAAGACATGTCTTTAAAAATTCTGTGTGGGAGTTTGCCATATTAGGTGCAAAACACTGGAAAATTATTAACTTGTCTTTCCCATCTTTATTATGCTGAGCCAGTGAGCTGGGGAGTTTAAGTAATCCTGATTGTGTTAGAGTCCGTGAGATGCTCTCATTATTAGTGTCCTATGGCTTTTGAAAAAATTGCCTTGCTTGGGATTATCTGAGCTTGCTCTTGGCAGTAGTTTTTGTCCCTTCTGATTAGTAAGCATTAGTGTTATTTTTTTTTTAACCTAGGTTATTTCCTTTCTGCTCCTAAAGACTAAATCCTCACTCTGGAATACAAACAGTAGTAGTAAAAATTTTCAACTCTGAGAGAATCCAACGCTTCTCTCTCCATTGTTAAAGATTTCTGGAGTTTCTCAAAGCCAGTGGGCAGTGAAGGACAGTCCCACAATACAGGGTAGCCAAACACTCTAGTGCCAAAAAGATTAATTTTGCATGAGCTCTTCACAACCACACTGAGAGACAGATTCAAATGAATCAATATTTAAACTGGCATAGGAGAAATGGCATGGCAGACAAATATCCCAATGGTCACACGAAGATTTGAAACAGCGAAAGCATTGATCAATCATGGACATCAACAAAAACTGAGACTTCAGGGCACTAACCACAAAGAGATACTCTCTGCACAGTCAGGCATACACACAATCATAATTTCACCTGAAACTACGCCTCTATTTCTGTTTTTCATCAGATTTCACTGGATATTGGTCAGCAGGAGCCCTTCTGGAAAAATTAAAGACATAAAATCTTAGGAAATTGTTGAGTAAAATGAATGATGGAAACAGGCAGGAATTCAGTTAGCTAGACCTCAATAGTCCTGTTAAAATTCCATGTGGAGCTGAGAAATTGTGTAAATGTTTTCCTTTTAACATCATGAACACCTATCAAAGAATGCGGGCTTAGAGCAGTATTGATGTCAGACTCTTGGCATGAAATAAAATATGTTACGTGTGCTTAGATTTCCCATCAGCTGAGAACTCTGGTTAGAATACTTCTCAGGAGACATTGTTCTTCTCTTCTCGGAACTGGTGCAAGTCTTTGGTGAATTTCATCCTCTTTGAAAACCAAAATTGTTATCTCAGTGCTAAAACTGAGCCTGCCACAGAACTTGTATACAGATTGTGCCAACATGTCTTGTTTCAAATAGGCCAGAGATACCTTTTATTCTGAGCTATTTTTAGTGTTTTCCAGAAAATAATAACATTTTCTTGAGACATTTTAATTTCCTTTCAGGTAAAGAAAGTAAAATTATGAGAAGTATTTAACCTCACCTAAACTCCCTGACAGAGATCCTGGTAAGGAGAGAACAGGCATGCTGTGAGTGTAGTGACAAACAGCAGCCTCAGAAGAGCAAGCACAGCCATGTGATATCTCCCATGAAATCTCATCATGACAGGTCAATGTGAAATATTTCAATTTTCAGTTGATTTATATGAAGTTCTGGGAGAGGACAATTTTGCCCTTAGAAAACGGTACTATCTTTCTGCAAACAGAACCATCCAGCCAAAAATACAAACTTTAGTTGAAAATATTTTTAATCTACTTTATTCATTATTTAACTGTTTGCTTTCAAGGTGTACTGAAAAAGACAGATTTTGGACTGAAAGAATTTAAATCAATGATCATTTATGGAGTCACAAAGGCACTGCAGTGTAAGTGACCAAAGCTTCTGCGGTCTTGAAACATGTTTCTTTGGGATGTGTGAGAGTTATGATTTTTAACCCTTCTGGGTTGGCCTAAGTTTGCTCGTGTAAGGAAAGCACCTCAAGGCTGCCCATTCCCATTGAAATGGATGACAAATTGAGATCGAAACCTTATGGTAATGCAGAAAGGAAAAAACCCCAAACCCTATACTCTGCTATGTTAGGAGCAAACCCACTAAGAAAACAGTAACCCTGTAACTGAAAGCATAAATGGCTGCATTCATGTTAATGAGCCATGTGGCAGGATCTTTGTTTTGTCTGTTTCTCCTACGAACACCTTGATATTAGTGAATGAGGTATGGAGGCCATCATCAAAGCTGACTGACTTTCTTCATGCAGAATGGCTTTATTTTTGTTAAATGACTGTCTGACAGCTACAGACATACACTTCATGTAATGCGTGGTTTTGTGAACCTTATGAGTTCAGACATTTCTAGGACAGACTGAGCCATCAATACCTCTTGTGCCTCTGGCCAAACAATGTAAGGAGAAAGCCTGATGTCATTATGGTTAGAAACCATGTTGTGCTCTGAAACAGTATTTGTAATGAAGAAAGGAGAATAAAAGCAACTTCATTGCAAAGTGAGAGAGGGATGAAGTGGAAAAAGTAATTAAAAACACACACTGCTTTAGTTACACAAGTATTGCCACCGAATTTTAAATGTGAGTAAGACAGTGTCTGAAGGGAACAGGCATCAAGTTTTGTGCATAGGCTTGGGATTAGAAAGGAGTGTTTGGTGAGCTGTTTCCATTTGTCTTTGTGATGCAGTCTTGGGTTTACGCTGAGCAGAGATATTCCTGTGTTTGCTTCAGGCAAAAGTAGATAAACTGCTTAATGAGGGATTAATTCCATCTAACTCTAGCTATCCAGAAATGAGGTGTATATTTCAAGGCTTTTTCTGTCATCAGTGGAAGAAGATTTGCTGTTGCAGAGCTTGACTTAGAAGAGGGCCAGCTCAGAGTCTGTCCTGTAGGGACTAGATAACTCCATCTTCTGTTTAGCTTAAGTTAGGCCAGACAGATCCCATGCTTTTACTCCCCTTGTTCCATCTAGTACAACAGGATAAAAATACTTTGCCTCTTATATCTTCTCTAGAGGAATAAAAATAATTTGCCTCTTAGACCTCTATACTCTGCAGCTGGCACAGATTCTCCATGTGCTGCATACTTGTACCACAAGAGACCCCCTGAAGTTAGCAAAGTAAGCAGTAACAGGGAAGATGTTCAGGTGCATAGTAATTAGGGCAGACTTACATGAATGACACGAGTCTTCTCTTTAAGGACAAAACTGGGTAGATGGAAGTGAGGAAAAAAATGACAATTCCTTCGCAGGCCTCTAGAGACTGTGCAGGAGGTTCTGTGTTAGCTTTCTGTGCTACATGCCTTGAAGCCCTGTAATTATAATATTGTACATATTTGTATTAGAGATCATGACTCAACTATATGGATATCTAATGAAGCAAATATTGGTGCAATGCACACGACAGTAAACACCAAGAAACTTGGGCAGCAGGATGTTGTAAGTAGCTATCATGATTTAGTTTTTGGCAGATTCTGAACATTATTAAGACTATCTTAAATCAGTTTGCATTACCTGAATAAAGAGTAATATAAATATGCAATCAGACAAGCACAGTCAATACTGAAGCATGTATTGAGTTGGAATGTGCAGAGCAAGGTGAAGAGCAAGAAGTGGCACAAAGAGGCACCTGTGATCCACTGGGCATCACAAAACATTGCTGTAATGTCAAACATCAGCAACAAGACAGGTAAGAGCATGTCAATGCTTGTAGAACATATCTACACTGCTAGTGAGATGCTGCTTGACAAGGAAGAGCAAAGGGTGAAATCCTCTAACTAGACCCATGAGGAGTAAGCTGGAACTAAAATATTGCTGGTTTACCCAACAGGACCTAGTTTAGATATGGCTAGAAGCCTTACAATTCAGACAAAGTCAAAGTTTAAAAGAAGGCAGAAGTAGTAAGGAGAGACAGTGTTGTTTTTTGTGAAAACACCTCATTTTCCTTGGCCACCTCTATGGGGTAACCACCCCCCCTTTCAGAATGCTTTAAATAATCCTTATTTCTGAAAATAAAATGGATAATTTTGGAAGGGAAAAAAATAAATTAAAGACAGACTGATAAACATCTTTAGATTTTACAGTCTTGGTAGCTTGTATTCACAGAATACACAACTACTTGTCACATAAAAAGCTACCAAAGAGATTACTGAGTTCTATTTTGTTTCTACAATTTTTTCTATAATTTCTATAATTTATTTCATCCTTCTCCTTTAACACAAAATTCCAATGTTTGTGAAGAAATTCATGTCAGTTTGGCTGAAGTTTGCAAAATACAAGCCAGAGAAGGGGATATGGTTTTGAAAGTGGAGATTCCAGTGTTGCTCCTTTACATCCCTTCCCCTCCTCCAAAAAACCTACATCCTTTCTCATACATTTGCTTTGATAGAAACTGTGAGGAACAACATGGAAATCCAGAAGAAGTAAAAACCCTCTGAGACTGTGCCTATAAGTCTTTTTATTTAACAAATTAAGAAAATCAACTATGATCACCTTCTTCCCTTTTGAGTTAACACACAACTTCATATGATGCTGCCAATATTCAAAGGAATTCTGCAGATCATTTTCTGAAAGGTTGATAAGGAAGTCCATTGTTTTCACGTTCACATCTTCTACCGATAGAAAATGGGTTCCTATGAGTGCTAACTTCGTCCTCAGGAAGAGGGAGCCAGGTCTGGTGAACAAGGTGGATGCTCAAGCACAGTGATGATGTTATTAGTTAAAAACTGTTTCACGGATGAAACTTCGTGGTCTGGTGCACACCAACAGTTTGTGACTGAGGTTAAGAAAATATCTTTATTTGAACAAATACTCATACTGAGAGCATTGATCGAGCTAAGCCTTGTCCCATGGTGACAGATTAGCACATGTTCTATAACTATCCCACTCTTTGTTCCCAAGCTATAGGGTTAGTCTCATTACTTTTTTTTTTGTGTGTCAGACCTCATATACCCCAAGAGACAAAAAGAAGCTACCATGTAGAATATGATAATCATAGAAATATGGAATCATAGAATAACAAGGTTGGAAGAGACCCATGGGATCATTGAGTCCACCTATTCCTATCAAACACATAATACAGGATGTTATCACTCCAAGGGAACCTCTTTGCAGACAGCAACCTTTCATTGACAAGAAACTGAGAACTGGTTCCTCTTGTAAACAGGGCATGTATCTGTGTGCTTGTGTGTGTGCATGCAATATACGTTTTTAGTATTCATGCTGGTTAGGTTGGGATGGCCTTAAGAATGCAAAGTATAATTGAAAATGATGCTCTGTGCTAATCTAAACTCTTTGATGTCCAGATTAGGCTGCATCACAGCATGTAATAGTACAGAAGCATATACCCATAAAACGCCAAATAAGGGTGCAGCACTCATGTCTTGTTAAGCTGCTAAAACTACTTTGGACTTTGGAGGAAAGCAGTTGCACTCCAGTTCAAGGAATTTGCCAGTTCACTTTCAGAAATGGTACAACTAATTGTACAAAGGAAGGGAGCATCTGAAATCTCCTGAAGATGGAAGACTTGATGATCTTGGAAGACTTGAATCCTATGTTCAGTTCTGGGCCCCTCACCACAAGAAGGATATTGAGGCTCTGGAGCAAGTCCAGAGAAGAACAACGAGGCTGGTGAAGGGGCTGTAGAACAGACCCTATGAGGAGCGGCTGAGAGAGCTGGGGTTGTTTAGCCTGGAGAAGAGGAGGCTGAGAGGAGACCTCATTACTCTCTACAAGTACCTGAAAGGTACAGAGGGACAAAAAAAAAAAAAAGTACAGAGGGAGCTGGCCTCTACTCCCAAGTGACAGGGGACAGGACGAGAGGGAATGGCCTCAAGCTCCACCAGGGTAGATTTAGGCTGGAGATTAGGAGGATGTTTTTCACTGAAAGGGTCATTGGGCATTGGAATAGGCTGCCCAGGGAGGTGGTTGATTCCCCTTCCCTGGAGGTGTTTAAGGCACGGGTGGATGAGGTATTGAGAGACTTGCTTTAGTGTTAGATAGGAATGGTTGGACTAGAAGATCCGATGGGTCCCTTCCAACCTGGTTGTTCTGTGATTCTGTGATTCTGTGAGGGTAATGGTCTCTTCTCCCAAGTGACAGGGGACAGGACAAGAGGGAATGGCCTCAAGTTTTTCACAGAAAGGGTCATTGGGCATTGGAACAGGCTGCCCAGGGAGGTGGGTGATTCACCTTCCCTGGAGGTGTTTAAGGCACAGTTGAACGGGGTCCTGAGGGCCATGGTTTAATGTTTGATAGGAATGGTTGGACTCGATCTGGTGGGTCTCTTCCAACCTGGTGATTCTATGATTCTATGATCAAAGAGTTCTTTTCCAGCCTCATGATTCTGTGACCCTGCATTTTGTTTTAATGTATTGTTTGAACTACAAAAATTGCCTGTTTTAACATTTATTGTTTTAAGAATTCTGTTCCATAGAGATGAGTACATGGTTAACTTGGGCATATCCACTCCACCACTGTGCAAACGGGAAAACCTTGCCTAAGAAGTTTTCCCATCAATTATGTACCTACAAGTATAACCTACAACCTTATCCTGGGACTGAAACCTGTGGGCAAGTGTAGCAACAATCTTTCAGCAACCCAACAAGTCTTTCTTGCTTTCACATGGTTGTCACCATGCACACATACTTTTTGGGACTTGTTTCTCTCATTCTGTATCAGATTAAACATGAATAAAAGCTTGAGATGCAAATCCTAAGCTTTTCTTTTCATATGAGTGCACTTTGTGTTTTAGCAGGCTCCTCTTGCCATACAGGAAGACTGTAGAGAGCAATGTATAAAAATGGTGCAGCAGTTGGCAAGAGGCTGTTGCCCCAGGACCGGCCATTGCTCTTTTAGAAGAAGTATTGACTTCCTGGTGAAGCTATTTGAAATGCTGGCATGAATATCCTGCACTATCATCTAGAATGGCAGTGAAATGGGAAGGTTATCACACACTATCACTGTTTATTTATGGCTTGTGTACAACTGTGACCACAGGTAAATCTATCTGCTATGTAGTGTGAGGGAAGGGATATGCCTGAAAATCATATATAAGTAGCTAAAGAGACCTCTGGGTTGCACAGAGGAGAGGCACAGGCATTTCACAAACAGCTAGAGATTATCCTGTCCAACAGTCCTGGAGGGTTAAGAGCACAGACCTGTTCCTGTTTTGCAAGGCAATGTGCTTGTATAGTTGCCCAATGGCTGAAGTTTTTGGCACCTCTTCCCTTTTTGATTGCTGTTGCCCTACCAGATGATGCCCAAACACTCGGGGAATGAAAAAAAGCTTTTATCAGCCTTCCACAATGCACTGTCAAGCAGAAAACACAACAACCCATGACACAAAAATATTACAAGTTCTACACTGCTGAGGGGATGTCTCTGAAGCACAGCTCCTCTTCTAATGCACTAGCATTAAGCCTTTGCAAAATAAAGTAAAAATCAATAAATCATTAGGCAAAGTATTTTTAGTGGTTTTTCTGAACTTCATTCCTTCAGTTTCTATGTATTACTTAGTGGCCTGTTATTCTCCTCTGTTCTGCAGTTCATGACTAAAATAGAAAGGATGGAAAGCTGCGGGGAAGATACTGATGGACGGCTTTACAAATTGTTCCAGCTGAACCATAAAACTGTCAAACAAATGATAAGTTAGTTGTGATGGCTCAGTGCCTCCCAGAAATAGAGTGTTTCCCTAATGGAAGACTTCGGTAAGGAATGAAACATTAATTAGGCCTTATGCAAGATGGATATAAAAAGCATTAGAGACAAACCATAGGTTTGCTGTAGCAAAGGCAGAATGAAAATCAGAGCATTCAATTCTGAACTTTGGTTTCTTGACTGATTAGAAGCAATGCAGACCTGCACTTGAGACAATCATATGGTAGAGGAAAACATTGTTATTCCTTGTGTTGAAAGGGCTAGTGGTTCAATGCCCGTAGTTTTCTTTACACAATTCACAAACTCACTGCTGGGAGAATACTTCTGTTCTCAATTATTGACATGGTTCCTAACAGGCAAACCTTCTAATGGGTTGCCTCATGAGCTCGTTATGATGTCCACGGGAGTTGTAATGTGACATTAAGGCTATACTTGGTGTGAAAACGTTAAATAGCTTTGTAAGAGTTTTGAGTACAGTGCATTGACTTGTTTAGACACAAAAAGCCAATGAAAGTTTTCAAAGGACTCAAAGAACTGCCAATCTGATTTCTTCTAGAGGGCTTTATGATTTGTTATTATTTTTCCCTCTGAGTTTCCACAGCCCTCACAAAATATCAGTTACAATCAATATCTTGTGGAACAAACAAGTGAAATCTTGTGTCATTCCATTTTTGAGGCAGGTTTCCAAACTAGTATTAATTAGTATGTTGCCTGGCATCTAACCTGAACTTAAAGTGCAGACCAGGAGCCATCATTGATATTAACACAGCCAGCATCACAGATTTCCAAAACTTGCTGTCAAACCAAATAAAGGCAATTCTAATTCACAAAAAACCTGTGTCTGGTGGATTCTGTTTACCAAACATTATGACAAATTATAAGTTACTTGACTCATTAAGAACAAATACAAAAATAATAAATATTCCCTCCTGGATTGTGGCAGCAGGGGGATGCCTAGGACTAAGTGATCATGAGATGATAGGTTTTTCTGTTCTAGGTGAAGTGAAGAGTGTGCTTAGCAGGACACTAGCATTAAATTTCCAGAGGGCAGACTTTGAACTCTTCAGAAGGCTGGTTGGCAAAGTCTCATGTGACACAGTACGTAAGGGCAAGGGAGCCCATGAGGGCTGGGAGCTCTTCAAAAAGGAGATCCTAGCAGCTCAGGAGAAAGCCATCCCAGTGTTCCGGAAATATAGCCGGCAAGGGGAAAAAACAGTTTGGTGGAACAGAGAGATCTTGAGTGATATTAAGAAGAAGAGGAATGTTTATGGGCTCTGGAATAGGGGACAGGCCTCTTGGGTGGACTACAGGAGGGAAGTGAGGTTGTGTAGATCAAAAATCAGAGGGGCTAAGGCTCAACTAGAAATCAGGTTGGCTAAGTCTGTGAAAAATAACAAAAAAATCTTCCTATAAATGTATAAATAATAAAAGGAGAACTAGGGAGACCATACAGTCCCTTTTGGATGCAGAAGGAACAACAGTGACAGGGGATGAGGAAAAGGCTGAGGTACTTAATGCCTTCTTTGCCTCAGTCTTTAATTGTAAAGAAAGTTGTTCCCTCTGTGTACACACCCCGGAACTAGAGGAGCAAAATGAGGCTCCCATGGTCCAAGAGGAAGTGGTCAGAGCTTTGCTTGCCCAGTTAGACACCCACAAGCCTATGGGGCCAGACAGGATTCACCCAAGGTTAATGAGGGAGCTGGCGGATGTGCTGGCCAAACCCCTTTCCATCATCTTCCAACAGTCCTGGAAGACTGGGGAGGTTCCACTGGACTGGAGGTTGGCTGTTGTAGTGCCCATCTACAAGAAGGGTCGCAGGGAGGATCCGGGGAACTCCAGGCCAGTCAGTCTGACCTCAGTGCCAGGGAAAGTCATGGAACGGGTGATCTTGAGTGATATCATGAAGCACATGCAAGAGAACTGAGTGATCAGGCCTAGTCAACACACGTTTACCAAAGGTAGGTCTTGCCAAACTAACCTGATCGCCTTCTATGACAAAGTGACTCGGCTGCTGGATGAGGGAAAGGTTGTGGATGTGGTCTTCCTGGACTTCAGCGAAGCCTTTGACAGAGTTTCCCACAGCATTCTGCTACAGAAACTGTCAGCCTCTGGCCTGGACAGGCACACACTCTCCTGGGTGGAAAACTGGTTGGATGGCCAGGTCCAGAGAGTGGTGGGAAATGGTGTTAAATCCAGCTGGAGGCCAGTGACAAGTGGTGTTCCCCAGGGCTAAGTGCTGGGTCCAGTCCTGTTCAATGTCTTCATCAATGACCTGGATGAAAGCATTGAGTGCTCCCTTAGCAAGTTTGCAGATGACACAAAGCTGTGTGCAAGTGTCGATCTGCTGGATGGTAGGGAGGCTCTGCAAAGGGATCTCAACAGGCTGGACTTGCCAAACTAACCTGATCGCCTTCTATTACAAAGTGACTGGGCTGATGGATGAGGGAAAGGCTGTGGATGTATCATCCTGGACTTCAGCAAAGCCTTTGACACAGTTTCTCAAAGCGTTCTGCTTTGGAAACTGTCAGCCTCTGGCCTGGACAGGTGTGAGGAGGCTGTGAAGATGATGGGAGGTCTGCAGCACCACTTGTATGAGGACAGGTTCAGAGAGTTGGAATTGTTCAGCCCAAAGATAAGGCGCCAGGAAGACCTTATAGCAGACTTTCACTACTTAGAGGACACCTACAAGAAAGATGGGGAGAGGCCATTTATCAAGAAGTGTAGAGACAAGACAAGTGGGAATGGTGGTTGTGGTATCCACTCATTCTTTCCCACTCCCGTCCCTGTGCTTCCTCTATTGTTGACTGCCAGGTGTCAGACCCACACAGGGTAATGTCTCTGCAGCTTGCTAGTCCACAAGAAGACAAACTGGCCCAACAAAAGAGTTGCCTCCTATCCAGTCAGCAAGCTGAATTATCTCTCCTTCAGCAAGATCAGGCAGGGAGTAGCAGGAAGAAAATCAGGACCAGCCTTTTTGGCAGGAGCCCTGGTTAGAGTCGTTACATGTGATATGAAACTCAAGACCATTCAACTGAGTCTATATGCCCAAAGACCAGCTACTTCCATGTGGGAATGTGAAGTTATTCAAGAAGCAAAAGCTGTGTTAAGCCTTGGAATGCTATTATTAATGCTTAGTTAATACAAAAAATATCCAGGTATTTGTCCATCATTTCCTCCCACAGCCAAAAGCAGAACTCATGCTGTAGAAGATATTTTAGGCTTCAGGTTCCATATGTTAGAGCAAAATTCTTGTTTCCGTCAGGTAGTGTGATTAGGTGGTTATGTGACAAAGTAATTTGGGCGGTTCTAGGGGTGCTCTTTGAGGACAAGTTTGTAATTCATTTAAGTCCTGAGGCAGTTGGAGGCATCTTAATGGAAAAGCATGCCCCTCCTGGCCCTGAAATTTGCTGTGCTCAAGTTTCTTCAGTATTGTGCAGGTACTTCCTGACAGAGAAAAAGAAATGCATCAGGGAGAGCAACGTGCACCTTGATATGCCTGAAGGAGACTGATATGCCTCTGTTCCCAAAATATCTGCAGGCATGCAGCAGAGAGAGCAGCTGAGGCCAAATGGTTTCTACAGCCTTTCTGTGAGGAGTGACTCAACTCAGGAGAAACAGGTTTTACAGTTCTCCTCTGCCCAGCTTGAGACACGAGCCAGGCATCTGACAGCCTGTGAAGGGTCAGCCTCAGCATGTTGGAAAGGACTACTGCAATCAATGCCGCTCTCCTGCTACTTTCCTTCAATTCTCCAACCATTTCCTATGACTGTGTACCTACTTAGCACAGGAAGACAGGTGGAATCTGCTATAAAATCCCCAGTGTCCTTTAGCTGGCAGTGTTATCTGTGGGAAACCTCCCCAGTAAAATGCTTAAAAGAAACTCCTGCTGGGCACTCCTAAGCCCTTGGAGAAAGTCAAAGGTAATAGTGGAGCTTCCCTCTGGCAAAGGTCCTTATGAGGGCTCTCCCTGACAGTCTCTAGAACTATGTTTCCAGCAAGCTGGACACAGGTGTTTAGGTCTGAACCAAGCTTTTATACTTGAGAAATTGCTTGCTGGAGGTCATGTGTGGTACCCTGACATTTGCTGTGCCTCTGGGAGAGGAGACTCAGGAGAGCTACAGGGCAGGCCATTGAATTCTACTGGTGTAGCCTGGCATTTGGCCTGCAAATGCTTCCAAGAACATATTGGTCCCATTGGCTACCTTGTTGGGGAAAAGCAAACCATTTGCCCCAAGCTGCTCTCTCTGAAGCATCGCTGCAGGTGTTTCAGGAACAGAGACATATCAGGTCCTTCACAGGGAGCAGGTAACTCTTTATGCTGCATTTTCTGTCTCTGGCAGGAGGTACCAGAACAGCTGTGGTGAGCTGGAAAGTTTTTTCTCCTGGGAATTGCAGTGCTTAAAAAGAAGTACTTTGAAAAATCTTGTTAGCTGCTTTCTCAGACACAGGAAGAGAAACATAGGCATCATGCAGAGATGTTTCCAGTTGTCCATCTCTCCTCTGGCTAAAGTTTTGTCTTAATTCCTGTTTCCCAACTTGCGGTTTTATGTGGTTGATATGCTAGATGAAGCTCTTCCTCATGTCTTGGGAGACGTAGTAGAAAACAAGGAAGTCAGTTTCTAGCCACTACCCAGTCTCTGAGAAGGTCCTTCTTGGAAATCCTCTGTAGAACATGGTCTTGCCAGATCTCTGGGAAGAGTCTTTACCTGAGCTCTGACTGACAATTCTTTAAAATGCCAACAGAGAACCATTTGTATCCATGGCTCTGGTGTGTTTCAAGACTTTCTACAACATGTCTGATATCATGTCTGAGAAGGGCTTAGATTACCTGGCTAAATGGACAAAGTTTTTGTTTGACACCTTGTTTTCTAGATGTGACTTTGAAATTAGCCAAGCTGAAACATAACAGCTTGGTTTTGGCTGTTTCTGAGGGAAAGTCAGGGTGGTCTCCATGGCTCAAGCCTTCCTAATACCAATGAGGACAATTTGTGGTAGGAAACCATGGGTTTTATGGGGTTTCTCCCTTGTAAATAACTTTATGCTGAAATTTGCTGCGAGGTCTTTGGTTGGGAGGTTGAGCTTTTGGCTTCTCTACAAGGGATAGTCCACACCCATTGCAGCTAGGTCCTTGAGGTGCTGGAATATGCGTCTGCCCCACAATGAACCCTCCACGCTTGAAAACAGTGAGGTGCAGGCTTGCTGTTAATAAGCAAAAACCCCACAGTAAGACACTTGGCAGTCAGGTGTGCACTTCCTTGTGCTTATGCCTCTGTAGGAGAAGCCACCAAGAGAAGCAACACCAGTGAAGTCCTTCCCCGTGCATCATCATTTGCAGCTGGTAAATTGCCTACAGCCCTCACTGAAGCCCACGCAACAGCATTCATCTCAAAGGCAGCTGTTGTAGGGAACAGCTAGCAGCATAGAGGTGACTTCTCTGCCTATTGGCCCCTAGGTTGCCAGATCCCACTTGAGCTGACAATTCCACTGCCTGTTCAGTAACTTCCTCAAGTTCTCTCACAAAACAGTCTGGAGGAGACACTTATCTTTCTGCAGAAGCACTGGCTGCCAGACTGGCATTGCTTCTAAGGATAAAGACAATGTTTTAAACGTCCTGCATGGAAACATCACTAGTGCTCAGACAGGGCCTTGCTGCTCTTCCAATGCTTTGGAGTACTGGTCATAAGTCACTGCAGGAACAGCCCTGTAGAAATTAGAGAAATGCCCCTTGCCAGAGTCAAGCCAAAATATCAGATTGTTATTTCTACCTGAGACTCCAGGAGTCAATGCTGTTTCCTGAATTTTGGGTGCTAGCCTTGGAAGTTCATAACAAGGCTGCGCTGTGCTGGGCTCTGCTATGCTGGGCTCTGCTGTGCTGTGCAGTGCTGTTCTGTGCTATGCTGGTCTGAGCTGGTTTGTACTGTGCTAAGCTGTGCTGTTCTGTACTGGGCTGGGCTGCTCTGTGCTGTGCTGTTCTGTTTACTGCTGGGCTGTGCTGTTTTCTGCTGGGCTGTGCTGTTCAGCTCTGGTGCCTCCACTCCTCATGCTGCCATGGGGCTGTTGCTGCTGCTGGTCCTGTAGCTGAGTGCAGGCTCTGTGGCATCCATGGTGTCCATGGATGTCCAGTGAGCTGAGCAGCTTCTGCAGCACTTTTGGCTTATGGCAAATGCATGCAGCCCCATAGACCACATACTACTGGTTAGAAGGAGTAGACTGAGAGCTGCTGCCTCTGCCTCTCTCAAGCCAAGGATCTCTGGAGTGAGAAGGCATTGCCTCATTGAAGGAACGTTTTTTTTTCTGGGTTGGCTGCTGTGGGGTCAGAAGGCCTTGCACCTTGCTGCCTGCTGCTGGTCACCCTCTTGCATGTCACCTGCAGGCACGTGGTCCTGGGACATGGCCACTTTAGATACAGGGAGCAGATCAGGACAGGGACACTTTACATGTGCACTCTGACTTGTTACCTTCCATCAAGGGCCTTCAAACGTGTGAAGCCCTTCCTTTTATCCAGACAGCACATCTATTGGCTCATTCTCTTACATTTCCAGTGTTCCT
The DNA here is from genome assembly GCA_033558105.1 of Coccyzus lansbergi. Lineage (NCBI taxonomy): Eukaryota > Metazoa > Chordata > Aves > Cuculiformes > Coccyzidae > Coccyzus > Coccyzus lansbergi. The sequence continues at coordinate 1,976,827 of JAUMJK010000215.1, read as the reverse complement.
GTTGTCACAGTGCCTAAGAAGGCTCAGGCAAAACTTTCCTGGCTATTAATTCTGAGATTTTGTTCTTGCAAGACAGTTCTGACATGCATCGTCTTCCTGATATGGCCAGTGAGTTCAGCTTATCTATGTCAGGGGAATGGGTGGGACTACGCATAAATTCCAGCTCCACCACTTCATATCCCTTAGTGTTTTGCTTTTTGGAGAAATCCCAGTCTTGCTGAGCTAGCTGAGGCTGAATAGCCTTCAAGTTTGTGGGTCTCTCCATGGTTCAGTAGCTGTTCAGTTGTAACACCTGGCCAACACTGGTATTTCTCAAGATCCTAGCTCCCTTGAAAGCTCACACTGTGACAGAACTGCATTCCAGTTGTTAAGGTTTCTTTTTTTGTCACAATTTCAGACAGATCAGCAAATGCACAGCTGTGGATCATCAGCTGATAAAGGTTGGAGACTTCAAGGCTTTACGTTCTCTTGGATGAGAACTTTCCACTCAGAACAGGAAAGGACATATACCATCAATACCAAAACCCGCTGTATTGACTGCTTTATTTTGGACCTTATCATGATTTCTCCTAGTTTTTTCTTTGGCAGAGCATGAATTTCAGGGTGTTTATTCAGTGTGCATCAAGAAAAAAAAATGTAAATGCTTTATGACTTGAGTTCCACGTTTGCCACTGCTTGAACAGCTGCAAGTTTGAATCTCAAGAGTAGTAGTAAGCGACCCCTTCAAAAACCAACAGTTAACATTGTCCTCATTTGCTGGAACAATTAAAAAGATCCAAATGATGGATACACTTTTAGTAATACTGGTATTGGTAACTTCTCAGTCTTACTTGTGTAATTTGAAGCAATGTGAGAGAGATGCTAAGTGCCTTGTATGCTGGTAAAGTTGCCAAAAGGGCTCACATGTGCTGGCCAATTTGTATGAAGCACTACAAGAATGTAATCTGTGTCAAGACTTACATTTTCACATAAGAATGCAAGAGGTGGGGTAATAGATGAGCTGTGTCTTAGGACTAAACCACATCAGGTTCTCATCCAGGTGGGGCAAGCATGCTCCTTAGACCATGGAATGAGTGTGTGGAGAGGGATAGAGGAGGGGAGGATGAAAATATGACTCTCCCCAGCATAGTTAGCTGGCATAGAACTGATCCAGCCATTGGAGGAGTCAGATCACTGTAGGCAAAGCATAAACTATTCTAGTTTATCTTACATTAGTTCTTCACTTCTGCAGCTAACATGCAGTCTGTAGTTTAGAGCACAAGTATACTTCGAAGTATTTTACCAAATCTTAGGGACAATATTTTTTGTCTTTCTTGTAACACAAGTGCTTTAACACTCAGAATTTGCATATTACCAGGAGTCTTAATGAGAGTCTCTAAAGATGGGCAAAGCCAGTGAGCTGTGCAGCCTTGTAAATTTCTGTCTTGTGGAGGTGAGATCTTCCTCTATCTCACAGCTATTCCTCTGTGGAGACAGACTTTGAAAATGCAGCTTCTGTCCGTATCTGGTCTGTCCAAATGTGTGCCTAGAGCCCCCCCTGGCTGTAAGTCTGGATTTAATGTAATATACACATCACAGTGTTCTACCTCCTTTCCAGGTAGAGGAGTCTTTGGTGAAAGTGATGAATGGGAAGGACTTCCTTAACAAGGCATGTCAGGTGGTAGTACTGCCCCAAGCCTGACTTCTCACCCATCTTGTTATGTGCTTTGCTAACCATTAGCTATTCTAAGAACAATGCTGTGGGACTGGAAAGAAGGCTTACTTTTTCTGTCATTTAATTTAGGTGACACGACAGAGGAAAAGAAGTCCCATGAAGACTAAAATGAATCTGACTTACTGACAGGTACAAATGGAAGCTGCCACTATTTTATTACTGTTTCTGACTTTCTTCTACTTAACTTGGGGGTTTCTTTTTGCATCCTGAACCCACCTGTGTGCTGCATCATGACAGATAGTGACAACTAGTGACTCAGCTGCTGGACGAGGGTAAGGCTGTGGACGTATCTTCCTGGACTTCAGCAAAGCCTTTGACACAGTTTCTCACAGCATTCTGCTCAGGAAACTGTCAGCCTCTAGCCTGGACAGGTGCACACACTCCTGGGTGGAAAACTGGTTGGATGGCTGGGCCCAGAGAGTGGTGGGAAATGGAGTTCACTCCAGCTGGAGGCCAGTGACAAGTGGTGTTCCCCAGGGCTCAGTGCTGGGTCCAGCCCAGCTCAATGTCTTCATCAATGACCTGGACAAAGGCACTGAGTGCTCCCTTAACAAGTTTGCAGATGACACTAAGCTGTGTGGAAGTGTTGATCTGCTGGATGGTAGGGAGGCTCTGCAAAGGGATCTGAACAGGCTGGACTGCTGGGCTGAGACCAATGGCATGAGTTTTAACACGGCCAGATACTGGGTCCTGCACTTGAGGCACAACAACCCTATGCAGAGCTACAGACTGGGAGAAGTCTGTCTAGAAAGCTGCCTGGAGGAAAAGGACCTGGAGGTGTTGGTTGACAGCCAACTGAACATGAGCCATCAGTGTGCCCAGGTGGCCAAGAAGGCCAATGGTATCCTGCTTGGATCAGAAATGGTGTGATCAGCAGGTCCAGGGAGGTTATTTTCCCTCTGTACTCAGCACTGGTGAGGCCGCTCCTTGAATCCTGTGTTCAGTCACTTGTGGGCCCCTCACCACAAGAAGGATGTTGAGGCTTTGGAACGAGTCCAGAGAGAGCTACAAAGCTGGTGAAGGGGCTGGAGAACAGGCCCTATCAGGAGCGGCTGAGAGAGCTGGAGTTGTTTAGCCTGGAGTAGAGGAGGCTGAGAGGAGACCTCATTACTCTCTACAACTACCTGAAGGGAGGTTGTAGAGAGGAGGGAGCTGGCCTCTTCTCCCAAGTGACAGGGAACAGGACAAGAGGGAATGGCCTCAAGCTCCTCCAGGGGAGATTTAGGCTGGAGATTAGGAGGATGTTTTTCACTGAAAGGGTCATTGGGCATTGGAATAGGCTGCCCAGGGAGGTGGTTGATTCGCCTTCCCTGGAGGTGTTTAAGGCACGGGTGGATGAGGTCTTGAGGGACTTGGTTTAGTGTTTGATAGGAATGGTTGGACTCGATGATCCGGTGGGTCTCTTCCAACCTGGTGATTCTATGATTCTATGCTTCTACGATTCTCTCCCTGACTAAAGAAGAGAATTCCCAACCACTTCCTAATCACCTTGCTCATGCTCAGCTTAGTGCTGGCGATTCTCAAGGTTTCCCACCCCATCTGTAAGAGATGCTGCTGCTGTTATAGCTCTGCATGGTCATTGCTGGAACATCCATTGCCACAAAAAAAGGGAACTGGGGGTACGGGAATACTGATTTTTGTGGGAAAAAGTGGCTGTGGCACATATGTGTTTCTGATTTCGACCCTTTGGGGCTGATGTTGGGAATGTGGGGAGGGAAGCGCTCTTCCAAGTGGGGAGGTGTTAATTAGGCTGTTAATTAGTGTTTGCCATCAAGGGCTGTGTTTGCCTCCATCCTCACAGTTGAATTAAAGCAGATGTGGGCTACTCATTGTTGGAAGGAGTACACCAGACTTGGGCTGCTTGGTTTTCCTGGGCAATGGAACATATCCAGCTTGCCCGGGCCACTCAGAGACGGCTCGAGCTGGTTCTGAGTCTGGCTCAGTGTTCAGAGAAGGAATTGATCTGTAGTAAGACTACATCCCATATGGAAAGTGGAGATGCTCCCCATGGTTTTCCATACCTGCAGTGTGGAGAGTATAATTCATCTTCCTTCTGGAAGCTGTGTGCTTAGCTTTGGAACTTGAAGACCTTTTCAGTGCAAACACCCACTTTGGTTAACCATCATCTACTGGGGATATGGCAGGACAAAGGGATGAAATGCTTGCAATACGCATCGCAAAAGCCATGGAAATGGCACTGACAGAGCTCTGTTTAATGGCGTTTCTTGGATGAAAGAAACACCTCTTTCTTCTCCCACTTCCATGGTGTTTCCCAAGAGAAATGGCTGCAATGCCCACATGAAGATTCATCACACGGAGGAGGACCCGGATTACCTCAGGAAGACCCACTGGCCACAGAAGTGCTCAAAACTAGAGCCAAAGACAGAGGAAAGCAGACTGCTGATGGACACTGGGATCAGGGAAACTCCTTTTCACCAGCAGCACTGATGTCAGCTTCCCTGCTATCTGGGAAGAGGTTAAGCCCCAGGGAAGGTAATGGCACCAGGTTGTTTTGGCACTTCTTTCCAATCTAACAGCATCTTTACAGCGATGCCAGAAAAACTTGGTGGAAACATTTTGGGCACATGTTTCCTGAGTGCATTAAAAAAGAATTTTCTTTCTCTTACTGTGTTTGTTTAAAGCTTGTTTGGGTTTTTGTAGCACATTGTGGGTGGTGTGGGATGTGCTGGAAATAAATGACATGTTCTGAACTCTGAAGGTGCGTGTGCTAATTGAATTGTGGAATCCTTTATGTTATAACAGACCCTTAGGATCATTGAGGCTAACCCTGGGAAGCCCCTTCCAGTGCCTGATAACCCTTACATCAAGGAATTTTCCCCCATGTCCAGTCTAAACCTCCCCAGGCACATCTGGAGGCCATACCGTCTCATTCTATGCCTTCTTCCTTGTGAGCTGAGTCCTACTGCCACCTGGCTCACACCTCCTGGCCATAGCTGCGCACTGTGACAGGGAGTCCCCCTCCATCTCCTACTCTCCAGACAGAGCCCTCCAGCTCCCTCAACCCCTTCCTTTCTGCTCTAGCCCCTTTGCACCTCCACTGCCCTTCTGCGGATGTGCCCCAGACCATCAATATCTTTCCTGGAGTTGGGAGCCCCAAACTGAACCCAGCATCTCAGCTGTGGTCTCTCCACTGCCGAATGCAGCAGAATGAACCCTTCACTATTGCCCACACTACCTGATAACCAAGCCTGCAGTCCTGGCACTGATTCCCAGTCCTGGAGCCCCTGATTCTGCCTCATCCTTCAAGGAGCTCTTTCCTTTGACTTCAAAACAAAGCCACTACCCCTCAGCCTAGCTTTTCTTCCTGGTTTTGGCATTTGGGGCTGTTGGAAAGAGCCACAGTGGGGAAATAATGGGTAGCAAAATACAGTGAGCTTCTCCAAGCACCGTGGGTGGGTGGAGTTGGAAAATCACAAAGGTGGTGATGATTCTGTTGTGTGAGATGCAACGTAGCAACATAGTTACGTGGTTGAGCGGTGGCCAATGAAGACTTGTTACTAGGGCAGAAGCAACCAATCAATGTTTACCTCATGTTTGGCGAGCTTGGTCTATAGAAGCAGCCAATAGTTAACCCAAAATAAAGAACTTCATCTGAAATCATATTGATTTGTCGTGAGGCTCTGCTTCTGCTGCCACAGGGAAATCATTGGGAAACTGCCATCACATTTATTCCTGCGGAGCCAGAGCAATGTGCAGCATCCCGGCTCTGGAAGGCAGCGCACAGCAAAAGGGCATTTTCCAGTGGTTTCTCCTTCCTCACTTCCCAGGCAGGGCCTCCCTAAAACCACGCTGCACAAGGTGCTGCAGCAAGCAGTCACCTTTTGGAGGCGGCAGCCCGCGGAATGCCGTTCTCCTCTGGATATGGCCTCCACTCCAGGCTCTGCCTGCTGGAGATATTCCCAGACTGCAACCACACCAGGCACTTGGAACAACAGATACACACACACCTCGGCTGGCTCCTGCCTTCCTCAGAAGAATCTACAAGCCCAGGGTGTGATTTCCCCTTGTGACCCCCTTCAGGGCTTTGCTCTGGCACCTAATCAAGACTGAGCTGCTCTGTCCCAGTGTGGCTGATTTCTCTTGGCTTCCTTCAGTACAGATCAACACCTCCAGCAGCCTTAGCCCCTTCCCTTCTGCTTCAAGCCCTTCTCAGGACTGTTTTCCTCCTCTGAATGTGCAGGAGACCCTTATCATCTTGCTTGGTGAAAACTGATGGGAAATCACTATTAACACCTTGGTTTGCTGTCGATTAAAGAGTCCTGGGGAGCATTCTGGGTCCAGAACATAGAGCCTGAATATTTAGGTTTCTAGGGTTGTTTCCACTTCATTGATGAAATCTGGCTTTGGAATAGTGGATGTAGAAATTTCTGTCCTTGCTGTAGATTCTATGTGCAATTAACATTGCCTTTGTTAGGCTTAGTTGGTGATGCCAACCCCCTGTCCTTATGTCACGAAAGCGTTCCCTCTGTTTTTTATCTACACATAATTACTGGACATGGCAGCTGGACTAGGGTTATTGTAAACATTGGAACTGTGAGTTAGCATCATTATCCAGGGTGACAGAGTTGGCTTTCCACAATTAGCATCCAGTGGGATATTGAGTTTTATTGGAATGATTTGAATATCCATTGATTTAAAAGGGAAAAAAAATGTCTTCAGAAGATTTAGAAGGGTTTGGCTGTTTCCAGGCCACATGATTTTCATAATTTCACTTTTTTCTGGGGCAGAACATCCACATCCTGTAGAAACAAATCTAGGTTTCTGTTCTCTTTCCTATCTAAAGAACCAAAGTCAGGCCTGGGCTTTGATGATCTAGCCCTCACTTTCAGGCTGGAAATCAGAGAAAATTTTTTCATGGAAATGGTCACTGGGCACTGGCAGAGGCTGCCAAGGGAGGGGGTTGAGTCACCTTCCCTGGAGATGTTTAAGGCATGGATGGACAAGGTGCTGAGGGACATGGTTTAGTGTTTGATAGGAATGGTTGGACTCAATCCTGTGGGTCTTTTCCAACCTAGTGATTCTGTGATTCTGTGAAAATGAAACCACTTGGATGTGAAGATGTCCTCTGCTCTCTGAAAGCAGCTGACTACAATCAGATAATGTAGTGTTTGCTGATGGATTCACTGTGTTGACACGTCCATATCCATCTGGCCAAATCTCTTCCCAACTCCTTGTCCACAACTGGCTCATGGCATGAGCTCATCTGCAGTGCTGATGATCTCTATCTTTCACACTTACATGTTTCTTGTTTTTTGATGGCTCTGGAGACCATGCTTGGAATGGACAAATTGTGTGCACTGGAGGTGGTTTTAACAGAAAGGTTTTAACTGGGAATTCCCAGCCTGCAGCCTCTGGCATCACCTAAAACATTCCTTATTTAGGGAAATCAACTGATCCAAGCCAACAAAAGCCCCCAGCTGCACAGGATGGATTCAGATGGAGCTCACAGCTGTCAGGAAAAGATACCATCACTCCCATGTGATGAGCACCCATGTGATTCTAAGAACCTGTAGACCAGAGTTCAAAACAATACTTGTGATGGGGAACTCCTGAGAGCCTGGGGCCTGAAAGCCCCATGGGTCAATTTCACTCATACAGTTTGGGCTCCCCATACCCAAATCTGTCACCTTTGTCTCAGTTCTGCTCACTCCAGCCAGATAAAGGTAGTTGTCCTGATTCCACTTTGCACAGAGAAAAAGGGAATGAGGAACAGAGACTTATGGCTGAGAAAGCAACATCAAATCAATTTTAATGAACCAAGGATGGTAATGAGAGAATAATTAATGAGGAAAGGATAAAATACATACAAATATGCAAATGGGGGACTCCCTGCATGCCATTCATTCCATTATCTGACAATAAGGATAAATACCCAGTGTTGCCACTTCTGGAAGCAGACATTGCCTGAAACCACACTGACTTTTCAGAAATGCTGTCACTTGGAATAGGTTGAACTGAAATATTCTGGAATCAACCCCGTTTTACCCTAAGCCAACATCAAACTACATTACGACCCCCATTCCTGCTTCTCATTGACTCGAAAAAGTCAAAATTTTGATGCAGGAAGAGGATTTCGTCCAGGTTTTCTGGTGCCAGGATGGCTCGACGATGCTCCAGGGTGCTCTCTCCAGTGGCAAAGGCCTGGCAAGGCAGCACTGCAGTGGCAGGAATGGTGAGATACTGCCGGCCAAGCTGCCCCACAGCTGGGAAGCGCTGCTCGTTGCTCTTCCACCAGTCCAATGGATCTGTGCTCCGCTTGCAAAGTGGCTCCACAATGTAGTTTTCCAGTTGCTGGTGGATCTCTGGCATGTTCTCCGTTGGATCCTTCCCCAAAAGGATGTCATAGATGCTCTGGGATGAAGTGCTGGAACTTCTCTCCTTGTAGCTGCCTGCATCCCTTCCCTCCACTTTGGAATCTGAGCTTGGTACCCAAAATGGAGCAGTGGATGTGGATGGAGGGTGAAAAACCTGTGACAGCATTGTCTTGACACGATCATGCACCTCGCTCCGTAGGCTGGGGCGGAGAAACCTCAGTTCCTTGAAGCGTGGATCCAGGAATGAGGCGATGACTGCTGGGTTTTCCAGCACCTTCTCACTCTCTGAGAGCCCCCACTGCTCTGTTAGCTCCAACCGGATGTTGCTCACCACTGTCTTGATGACAGCACTGGCCTCTTCCACCTGCTGCCCAATAGCAGCAACAATCCCGTGGACACAAGGCATCAGGGAAGAGACAGAAATGTTCTGCTCCTCCTGCAGGAAGGACGTGGCAATCCTGATGGTCTTCAGTACTGGGATTAGGTCCTGCAGGAGCTTCCACTGGTGATCAGCCAGGTTCTGGATGCCTGCCCTTCCCTTGGGATGCTCCTCCAGGATGGACATAATGGCCCACTTCAGGTCCAACAGGCTCTCACACATCTCCATGGTGGTTATCCAGCGGGATGCCGTGTCCATCACAAGTCTCATCTTGGATTTATTGATGGATTCCAGCTTGCTCTTCAAGGAGCCAGAGGCTTTTGAGTCCTGATGGAAATATTGGACAATCCCTCGGGCAATGCTCAAGGCTTCCTGGATCTGCTCCACTTCCAGCCCAGCTTGGACACAGTGGTGAAGGCTCCGAGCAGCACAGCACAGGCTCCTCCAACCATACATGTTCTCTAGCTGCTGTCCATTGGCCACTGTGCTCCATGGGCTGTCCTGCACAACACAGAAAATGGATTTACCAGATAAGCCAAATTCAGAGAGGACAGTGTAAAGTTTCTCTGCTAAATTGCCCTCTGCTTCATCTCTGTGTGCTTGTTGTGTCTCCAAGATGCATCGTGCCCGCTGCCATTCTCCATTGATAACATTAGCTGTGATGGTTAGGTAGGTCTGGCCAAGTCGTGATTCCCAGAATTCCACAGAGACAGCGATGGCTTGCACTGTCTTCAGGTAGCATTCCAGGTGCTGCTTGACCATATTGTACCGGTGCTGTAACATGTCAGAAAGCTGTGTGGAAGCTGGGAGGGAAAAACTTGGCTCCAGATATCCAAGGAGGAGACCAAATCCTTTGTCCTCCACCATGGAGAGAGGATGCAAATCACGGAAGATCATCTCCAGCATCAGCTCCAGGATGACATCGCTTCTTGGCTCTGAGTAGTTCTCTGGCGTCATCTGCCGGGAGCGTTTCGGGGTGGTTTCTGGAGCTGTGTAGTCAGATTCAGAAGCTGGATCATCCTTGAATTGGGAGAGCAGAGTGTCACGGATACTATGCTTTCGGACCAGGTGTTCCCGCATGGTGGTGGTGCTGTTGTGGAAGGAGAGCTGCTTCTTGCAGACATTGCATTCCACGTAAGCATCTCCCAGCTTGGTGTAGTAATTCCACACCTTGGATTTCCGCCGGTTGACATACATCACACTGCTGGGACCATCTGGAACTCTTTCCCGCCTTCTTCGGGCTGATGGTGCCGAATTGCCTGCTGCCATGCCATAGGCGTTGAAGACTATTGCCATTTCCTCTGAGGAGACAAACAGAACGTGGCCTAAAATTCTCAGTTCAGACTCCCTTTGGGGCTTTAATCCCACATTAGGCTTGATAGATTTTTAGGATAATGTGGGATTAGGCATTAACCTCAGTCTGGGGTCAAATCATGTCTGGGTGCAGCTGCTTTGGGGGAAAATGAAGTCAAAATGGTGCACATACCTTGAACCGACTGTGGGACGAGGGGGAGCGGGGGCTCCTCCATTGCCTCCTCCATTGGTCGTGCTCTGTCAGCATCATCTTCCATTGGCTGTGCCCCATCACCAGCACTACCATCCTCTGGTTTAATGCTCTTCCAGAAGAATGGAGACACTCCCTTGGGATTTACATCTGCCATTGCCAGCAGGAAGTGCAATGGCGGCAATTCACACCATTGGAATTACATAGAACACACCCTGGATGCCAGACGGCAGAGCAATGTTGTTAATGATACTCCTGCCTTCGTCAGGGAGTCCCTTGGGGTTTGCACATGCTGTCAGCTGCTGAAGGCACACTGGAGGGAATTCACACTGCTGGATTCCAAATGCTAGATGGTGAAATGAGATTGTTAATGACCAGCAGGTTGTCCACTGCTCCTGCCTTCATCAGGAAGCCAGAGCACTGCCATTCCGTAAGTGATGAATCTAGGTCTCCTATCCAAAGTTCCTGCTGAGGATGGAAGTGGGTGGCAGCAGCTGGAAATTAAGTCTTCATGCTTGTCGCTCCTTAATCACTCAGGGGTTTGTTAAATCCCTCTTGGGATGGGGGAAGCACTGAGGGAAGGCAAAGCTGGCATCGCTCGCAACTTGTCCCTTGTGAGGAACAGTTCCGCCCAGGGAGAATCTGCTGCAGGCCTGCTATGCTTTTGTGATGTCAGCACGAAGGCCGTGACGTCACCACTAATGCTCTGATGTCAGCACGGGACCGGTGACGTCATCGGCCTGCTGCGCGTCAAGATCCGCACCCTCGGCACCAAAGCACGGCCGGGCGGCGGGTTCATGCCCAGCAGGTCGGGGTCACGTCACTGCAAAGCGTCAAAATAATCGAAAGAGACGTAGACCGCCGCAGCCCGGCACCCGTCCACTCCCCTCCACTGGCGCCAATGGCACCGCGGGGGCGGGATCACGTGATGCGGCGCCAGAAGAAGGCGGAAGCGGAAGCGGAAGCTGGGTGAGCGGCTTCCGGCCAGTCCTCACTGTACCCGTCGGTACGCGAACTGTCTGAGAGAGAGCTCCGCGGGGACTGGGGTGGATGTGAGGGAGCGCAGGGGGTGAGGAGGGGGCACGGAGAAGTGCTGCGGGTGAGGCGAGGGGAAGAAGGGAAGTGAGTGGCCTCCGGGGACTTTGGGCGTGCAGGGTGCGTGGGGCTTCTGTGGTGGTTTTGGGTGCACGGGGAGGGGGACTTCTGGGGGCTTTGTGAGTGAGAGGGGGTAATGGAGGGGTTGGGGTACACAGTGCTGTACTCAGCACTGGTGAGGCCGCTCCTTGAATACTGTGTCCAGTTCTGGGCCCCTCACCACAAGAAGGATGTTGAGGCTCTGGAGCAAGTCCAGAAAAGAGTGACGAGGCTGGTGAAGGGGCTGGAGAACAGACCCTATGAGGAGCGGCTGAGAGAGCTGGGGTTGTTTAGGCTGGAGAAGAGGAGGCTGAGAAGAGACCTCATTACTCTCTACAAGTACCTGAAAGGAGGTTGTAGAGAGGAGGGTGCTGGGGTCTTCTCCCAAGTGACAGGGGACAGGACGAGAGGGAATGGCCTCAAGCTTCGCCAGGGGAGATTTAGGCTAGAGATTGGGAGGAGGTTTTTCACAGAAAGGGTCATTGGTCATTGGAATAGGCTGCCCAGGGAGGTGGTTGATTCGCCTTCCCTGGAGGTGTTTAAGGCACGGGTGTATGAGGTCTTGAGGGGCATGGTTTAGTGTTAGATAGGAATGGTTGGACCAGAAGATCCGATGGGTCCCTTCCAACCTGGTTGTTCTGTGATTCTGTGATTCTGTGGGGTTGAGAAGGAGGAACCAGAGGGGTGCTGTGGAGGTTTGGGGATGAAGAGGGGTGCAGGGGAGTAGGGAAGGGGTGTAAGAGACTCCAGGGGAGCTTTAGGAGTGGGATGGGATCACTGAGAGGGTTCAGAGAAGAGCTTTTAGAAGCTCCTGGGTTTTTTTGGGGGGTAAGGTACTGAGGAGGTGCAAAGGGGCACAGAAAAAGGGCGAGGGAGAATGAGAATAGGGACTTTGTGGTAGAGGGTGGGCCCTGAGGGCGTGCGGGGGGGCACTGAAGGGCCTATGGGAGTGCAAAAGGAGCAGAGAAGGGCTGTGAGGATTTCTTGGGGGGCTTTAGGTGAGGGACAGGGGCATTGAGAAACTGCAAGGGATCAGAGAAAGGGAACTGGGGTCTTTGGGAGTGTAGGTGGGTGCTGAAGGGGTTTAAGGGATTCCAGGGGTACTTGGGGGAGATGGGTGGAAGTGAGAGAGTACAAGGAGACATAAAAGCAGTTTAGGAGGGTTTGGGGAGTTTTGGACGTGAAAAAAGAGTGCACAGAGGGCACTGGAAGGTTGGATTTGAGGAGGGGGTCCGCATGGGGGAAAAGGAGGCAGAAGGGGCTCCAGGCGGACTTTGGTGTGAGGAAGGGGTGCAGTGTGGCAGAGAAGGAGTACTGGCAGGTCCTGGAGAGCTTTGGGATCAGGAGGACACTGAGGCGGTGGTGCAGAGGTGTGCACTGTCAGGGTGTGAGGGGACAGAGAAAGAGTGTGAGAAGCTTCAGGGGGCCTTGGGGTTACAGAGGGAATACTGGGAGGTCGGGGGTGAAGGTGGAGACACTGCAGGGAGAGTTGCATGGATGCAGGGAAGGGGTTTTAGGGGCAATGGAGTTCTGATTTCCCTCTTGGACATGGGATTTCAGTGTTTTTTCCATCTGGTTTGCTTTTTCCGGCTTGAGGAACTGTGGTATAGTTTGGGTTGGAAGGGACCTTAAGGATGATGCAGTTGCAGCCCTCTGCCATGGGCAGGGACGCATCCCGCTAGATTAGGCTGCCCAAGGTTCCATCCAACCTGGACTTAAACACCTCCAGGGATGAGACAGCCAGACTTTCCCTGGGCAACCTGTGCCAATGCCTCACCACTCTTGTCGTGAAGAAATTCTTCCTTATGTCTAGTCTAAATCTACCTCTCTCCAGTTTATACCCATTGCCCCTCATTGTATCACTACAAGCCTTTGTAAACAGTTCCTCTCCAGCTTTCTTGTAGCCCCTTCAGGTATTGAAAGGTCACTAGAAGATCTACTCAGAACCTTCTCTTCTCCAGACTGTACAACACCAACTGTCTCAGCCCGTCCTCATATGGGAAATGCTCCAGCCCTCTGATCATCTTTGTAGCCCTCCTCTGGACCCATTCCAACAGTTCCATATCCTTCTGTTGAGAATTTCAGAACTGGACACAGTACTCCAGATGAAGTCTCACATGGGAGGAACAGAGGGGCAGAATCACCTCCCTTCACCTGCTGGCCACACTTTTGATACAGCCCAGGATAGGACTACCCCACTGGGCTGCAAGTGCACGTTACCAGCTCATGTTGAGCTTCTTATCAACCAGCATACCCAAATTCCTCTCCACGAGGCTGCTGTCACACTCAACATCCCCCTTCCAGTAATAAAACCAGGGATTACCCAGACCCAGGTGTAGGACCTTGCCCTTGGCCTTGTTGAATCTCAAGAGGTTCACACAGGCCTGTTTCTCCAGCCTGTCCGTCTCCTTCTGGATTACATCCTGTCCTTCTGTCATGGCAAATGCACCACTCAGTTTGGTGTCATCTGCAAACTTGCACTTATTCTTGCTGTCTAAATCATTAATGAAGATACTAAACGGCACTAGTCCCAGTACAGAACCCCGAGGGACACCACTTGTCATAGATCTCTCTGAATATAACCATCTAACCAACTCCTTATCTACCCATCAAATCTCTATGTTGTGGATGACCGGGTCAAAGGCATTACGGAAATCCAGATAGATCACATCTGTTGGTTTTCCTGTGTCCACTGTGGTTACCCCATCATAGAAAGCCACTAGGTTGTTCATACAGGATTTGCCCCTGGTGAAGCCATGTTGGCTGCCATTAATCACCTCCATGTCCTCCATGTGCTTTAGCATAGCTCCTAGGAGGAGCTGCAGGACCTATGCCTGATCCAGCCTGTTCAAAATGGCTAAAATCTGGAGTGGTATGGGTGCATGGAGCCACTGTTCTCTTCTGGGGCTGGGAATACGTTCTCCCATCTTCCTGGCACGATTCAGCCTTGTTGAGGCCAGAAACCAGCTCTGACTCAGTGCCTCTCAGTTGTTTTGGCCTGGTTTTGAGTGGTATAACCTGCCTATGTTCAGCATTTCTGCCCCAGCTCTTCCTGAAAAAGTTCGGAAAACGCTGCTGAGCTTCTCTCTCCTAACTACCTAGAATGCCTTTTGCCAAGTGGCTCAGCTCCACCTACAGGTCCAAAGCAAATGTGACACAGCCGTCAACTTTGTGGATGCCAGGAATGTCTTCAAGAAAGCAGATCCACAAGGTTAGGAGCTCAGTTTTCCTCTAGCATTTCAGATCCACAGATCTTCCAGCTTCTTGAGTTGCTGTGGGATAGAGGAGCATGCCTAAAACACCTAGGTTTTGGTATCCTCTGGGTTTCCTCAGCCATTACACATGGATGTTGTAGAGAGGAAGGAGCTGGCCATTTCTCTTGAGTGTCAGGGGACCAACCTAGTGATTCTGTGATGTGGGTTGTCCCTTCCTCTCAGCACTTTCGGGAGTGAGCTGTCAGCAGGATTTTCACATGATTCCTGGAGCTAAGAGTTGCTTTGGTAAGCAAAGTTCACCTCGTGTACCTGCTGAATGACATCACATCCCCTCCTGTGCAAGAATCCCTGTGCTGAGCCCAGCTTTGAACATACGGCTTTAGAAGGGTTATAAGTTGTGCTCCATGCATGCACGCCATTTCCTTTGGGTCTGTTCATAGCCAAGCTGTGTTGAGCATTCTGGGGTTGATGAGAAGAGATGATCTGGCTTTCCCCTTGTGATTGGGAATGCTTTGCTGTTCCTGGCCAGCCGTTGCACTCATTATTCATTTCTGGCACTGTACTGGATTGGTTGGGTGACTGGATAATGGAGTAACCTGAGCTGAAAGCCTATCTATTCTCCTGGAGGATTTACTTAATCTCCCAGAGATGTTCTGATGATCTGCTCACAACCTGGGTTTTCCTCTTTGGAGTTGCTGTGTGAACTTATGTTCAAATAGCCCTGCTCCCTAACTTCCCCAGTGCGGTCAGGCCTTTGAGAAGATGAAGGCTGAGATGAAGGCTTTTGCCACTTCCAGAAGGGGCAGACCCCTTCCCAAATACCAGGAAATGGGAATGTTGCTGTGCCAGATGGAGCCTTTGGGAAGGCAAGGTGTTCCAGAAGGATTATTTCTGTGAGGACAAAGGTGGAAGAGGAAAATATGGTTGGCTACCTGCTCTGTGTCCTTAACTGCAGCTTCCCTATGGGCTGCTTTTCACCTCACAGCTGGACAAGGTTTTCCAAAGTGCTGCAAGCTCTTTCTCCCAATAGTCTGCAACGGGAACTTTGGGATCCATCTTTGTTCCCTTCTGCTCTGCCCTGAGCCCCCACTGCATATTCTGTGGCTGCAACACTTAGATGGCAGCTCTGGAGCTGCTTGCCGCACCCTGGTTGGAAGGTGCTGTGAGTCTGACAGCTGGGATCTGGCTTCCAGGATGTCACACTTAGCTGCAGGAGAATTCCTCCCATGCCTCTGTGGAGATGGAATCTTCCTGAAGTCCAGCAAAACACTGGCTTCAGCCCTGCTGTTCATCTTTGGGGCATCTGGGTCCCCCTCTGAGCAAGGAGCGCATCTCTCTTCATATTCTGGGATGAAACATCCCAATGAGGGCTAGATCCAGGGTTAAATCCTAGCCCAGGAGGAGGCTGTGCAGCTGCTGTGGGGCTTCTCCCTGCATTCCACACATTTTGGGATCTGCCAAGTGCCCTTCACCCCAAACAAAAGTATTGTGGTAACAGAGAATTCCCAAATCCTGGAAGTGACAGATTCTTCCAAGGCATTTTGAAGCATAAGGGTTCCACATCCCAGTTCCTGCACTGCAGTCCATTCCAGGCATTGTCCCAGAGCAGAGCTGGGCGTGTTCCCTTTACCAGCATTGGAGGCAGATGTTGCTGTTCTGGGTGCATCTTTCCCATTTCCTGACAATCCTCTAACGGGATGGTTCTGCCAGGATTCCATATGCCACAGTGGATGATTCCTCTCACTCAGAGTGTCCAGAATCTTCACTGCCTGAAGTGTCCGATTGGGAAATGCTTTGTTGCTTCCCCTTGACCTGATACTGTGTAGGTACCATCCGTACTGTACCAAATCCATTTCCCATTCGTTCTGTGTTCCAATGCAATCTGGGAATGGATCTGTTTTGTTGCCCAGACTCAGTCATCTCCATTTTGATTTTCCTGCCACTCCTGTGGTCCCAAGATCCGTTTGTGTTCTGTCTTTTCCCAATGTAGTGCTGATTTTCAGTGGCCATTTTCCAGCCAGTGTTGGATTCTTCAGAGCCTCCTGTTGGTTTTGGTGGCTCCTTTCCCATGTCAGCCCTTGGTTGGTGCCGTGGACACCTGTGACATCCTCATCCTCACAGCTTGTGTTTCCTTTAGGGATGTATGTCGAGCCATACATCAGCTGGTGGGCAAATCTTTGCAGGAGTTCTACTACCTTCTGTTGCCTTTGGAACATGAACAACAAAACTTCTCCCATTCCTCTTATTTTCCATCTTTAATTTGACAACAGAACAGGAAAAATAGGTTTTTGTGGAACCAAAACCACCATTAGGAATAAATGGAATGGACGCTGCAATTTAAAGTGAACATGGAAACAGTTTAATCACAAATTTTGTCCCAATCCATGTCATGATGACCAGATCCCAAGGATTTGTGGCCCAAATGGATGAGAATGCAGCTCTGTTGCCTTGGGCAGGTAAGGGGGTAGGAAGCAGCACTGCTTTTGTGAAGGCCCCTGTCCTTTTCCAAAGGCCCTAAATTGCTTGATTTGAGCCATTGAGATGTACATGGACATGGTAAGCATGGCTGAGAAGGAGAGTGGTGAGGCCAAAGGCTCAGAGATGGAAATGGAGGGCTTGGGAAATGGTGCTTTTGGCTGGATTTTTGACTCAAAGCCAACAATTACGTCTGGCTTTGGAGCTGAATCCAGCATTCCACAAGAAATGAAGGCAAGCACGTGATGCACAGGGACTGCAGTCTTCCCAGAGGGCTGGGAGTTGCACCTTTGGCAGCTATTCCTGCCTTCAGAGCAGCTCTCTTGCTCCCCTTAGGCTTGGAGGGGGTCTTCCCTGCTCTGCACATTCCTTTCCACTTCTAGGACCAGTTCTCCATTGCTGCGAAGCCCCACATATCTATAGTCAAAATCTATGACATGGAGCTGGTGGACACTGAAAAGGTAGAAAATGACAATGATGTAGGGAATGGCATCCAGCACTGGGGCTTCCTCTGATTTCTGTAAATGCCACCTTCAGTTCAAGGTAGGCGTTGGTAGCAGTCAGAACCCCGAGCCATTGTGGTTGTGATAGGGATGCTTGCTTTTGCTTCTCCCAAAACATTTGGGGCTTCAAGCCCCAAATCCCACTGACACTTCCAGGGAATATGAGCAGAATGGCCTTGAGGCTACTGTTAATGAAAGTTGAAAATACTGTGGGCTTACATGGCCATCTGGGAAGTGTGATTGGAGCCATCCAAGAAGAAACTGCTGCTACTCTTAAAGGCAGCTAAGCTTTCTGACTTCCCAGAGTATCGGCATTGCCTCCAGATTCTGACTCAGTGGGGTAGGTTTTTTTTTTACCCTAGGGAATAAACAAGTTTCATTTTAAAGCTGCCTGGCACTGCCCCTCTTGCTGATCCTTGCCTGTGTGGCATCCACTTCTCCAGATGAGTGTTGGGGCAGGACACCACAATGGGGAAGGCATAGGGAAAACCTCACCAGACAGTCTTTGCAATAGCCTTTATAAATGTACTGCAGCATTTAGTTTCTGTTGACAACATTTTTTGGAGTATAACAGTGATCCAACCTCAGATTTTTTTTGTATCTTGTCTCCTAACTCAGAATTGTGTCTTTCCACGATAAGTAATTTTTTATGAGATCTAAGACAATCTACAATAAGACAACTATGCATTTGAATTAGTAAACCATTGATTTGCATTCACATGATTGATACAATGTGACCTAGGCAGAACTGTAAAAAGAATACAATTAAAGAAAAAACAAAAACAAAAAACCAAACAAAAACCCAAAACCACAACAAACCACTGGAAAAAAATTTTGGGTAAAAATACAGAGCGGGATAATAGTTGTATTGAATACAATTAAAAGATTTTTCTCTTTTTTGTCAGTGGGACCAAGTTTTATTCAACTGCTACCATGACCATCCTTTAGTCTCTTCTGTAACACTATTTGATAAAAGCAAGGTGCTGTTTTGTATGTAGCATATGGTTGTGAAGTGGTATCATGACCACAAAGCTGTGGATAAACTACCTTATGTTTTAAATATAGAGGAGTAAGAAGTTTGTTTGCTCTTGGTGGAATAAGAACAATATGACAGTGTTTTCAGAATTAATCTTCTTTTCATGGTAGAAAAGATGAAACCAATGAAAATTTTTATGTATTGTATCTAAACAACATGCCTTTTTGGCTGCAATGCAGAAGTAATGCACCAAAAACATGTTCTACAACATGGCCTGGAAAGTACAGAGGCAAGCTAAACTACAGCATCCTAAAATTGTCTCTTCAAGGGCAATTGTATGCATTGTTTAACTTGGCTGATGCAGCAAACAGTGGAGAAGGACAGTCAGATCACATCCTACGAGGCATTTTATCCCTAGCTCATTTTATGATGTTGGGCATTTTTATGAATATTGGCTCTAGATTTGAACTGATTGTTGTATATTCCAATTTCATTACTTTTGCTGTAACAAGAAATCTAGTCACTGGATTTAATTGTTGATGAGTAATCACAGAAAACAATCTTTGATTTACTTTAGATTTACCCTGCAACCTTAGATATCTGTCCTCCTGACTATCCAATTTCTCATGACTCTGTAGCAAATAACTTCTACAAATGTGAAAACAAGCATTTTACCTGATATAAATGGAAATGACAGGATGGAAGTGAAGTATGCTGTTTACAAGCAACCAGTTTTACTCTTAAGTGTTCAGCTCTCTGGCCTTGGATCACTCAGAAAATAGTTATGAGTGCTAACAAATACCCATGTTACAATCCAATCAGTTTAGGTAAGGTCAATTACTAATTTAGATTTTTTGCTTCATGTAGCAAACATTTGTGCTTTGGTCTTACTTCTTCTGTATGTTGCTGAGATACAGCTTCTGCAAAGACAAGAACATTAGGTGAGGACATAAACCAGAGTAACACTCCCTTTCAAGTATAAGAACCTACCCTCTGAAAACATTGTTTCCACTATGCAAGAACCATCACACTGATGTCTGGAACAATTTGCATAGCATTTGATTTGAATTGAACCAGAATTTTAAGAGAGTTCTAATTCTGTCAGCATGGTAAGGTGTAATAGACAATCATCTTCCACTAGTGATGTATCATTCTTTTAAGAGTCAAAGTATAATTCTGTTCCAGACAAGACACATGGAATTATGACTTGACAACACCAGCAGTACAGGTTGGAATAAAGAGGATAGATGCTTTAGGAAAACCTTGTCAAAAAGAGGATAGATGGTTTAGCAAAACCATATTTATTTTTTTCCCTCTATATCGTTGTTCCTTATTGGGCTACCAAGTTTGTTGAAAATCATAAGATAATGAATTTAACTAAAAATTGAAAGAAAGGCTTAAATGAGAACACAAAACCAGCTCCCAGGATAGGAGCTTTCTCATCAAGGTTATAATCTTGATGAAATTTGATAAGATTGAATTTTAGTTCAAATACTTAAATTAAAATCCTTTGCTGAATTTCATGCTGGTGGGTAGTTACCATCATGTACTACAGATTAAGTGAAGTCTCGCACATCTGCAACCTATAAAATCTACGGTTTTTCTGAGTAGGCAGCACCATACAGGAAAAATTAATAAAAGAAGGTACAGAGAAAATTACCACATATGTCTGCTTCTAGGTACGTAAATAAAGGATTTGATTGCAAGCACTGTCAAGTACTGCAAACCCCATGTTTCTCAATAATAATCAGAGACAAAATAGAGCCACCTGTTTAGATGCCTGATTCCAAACACCTCACTGTCCTCAGCCAAGTTTAAAATTGATCTGCTCAGCTTTGCCTATCCCTGAAAAGAAAAGCTTTCACAGTTAGGAATTAAAAGCTACTGAGGTCACTAATATAGCATGTGGCCAATTATATCTTGTGTGAATTATTAAGGTTAATGAATTCATCCTGGAAAGTTAACATTAATTATTTTTTGTCCATTATTTTCTGCCCACTATCATTCTGTGCAAAAGTTCAGTTCCTCAAATAATGATCAAGAAAAAACCAAATATTTGACTGGACAGCAGCTTTTCTGAAAAGAGTTGAGACAAATGTTTCTCAAAGAAATGCTTTTGTGGAAAGTCAGAGATCTTAAAAGGGTTTTAGATTAAAACATTATCTGGCCACAGATGTGAGTTCTGGCCAGTATGGAATGACCTGCCTAGAGCTAGATATTAAAACCTAGATATGATGAGTGAATATGGATCCAGTTGACTGCGACAATGCAAACAATGCCTGACCCACTGGACCTCTCGGGATCTTGTCAGGTCTGTACACAGTCTAGCAACAGATGCAAGTTGCTCTCAAGAGATGGGAGCACACTGGAACAGGAGTGTATGAATGTGATTTTCTATAGAACTGCTGAGAACAGAGCAATGTCACTGTTGTCACAGATACAAACACAAGTGTCTGCATTTTTTGAGGACTGGGTGCAGACAAACTGACCTCTAATCATCTCAAAAGTTCAGTGGAAGTTTTCATGAGAAATTAATAACTATTTGATTTGGCTTGTTTTTTTCCCTGAGTTATACTAGATGTGAAAGCAGGTTGTACAATTTCTCAGAGAAAGAATATACTTATTCATATACAGATGTCAAGTTAATACCAAGAAATAGCTCTTCTACTTTATGTTGTTTTGTGACAAAATATGTCATTTTGAAAGCAATTATAAACCCCACTATTTTTATCCTATCAACTGGATCAAAAAGAGATGAGGTCACGTTACCAACCCCGTTCCTTTAGAATATTTGTTAGAGACAGTGATATGTATGGTTGTAATAGTACAAGTCAACCCAAGTCCCATTGCGGAGACAAAAATTATCCCTTTTTTGAATAAACAGCAATTCTCCTTGTGTAATGTACATGGATGGACATTGAAACCAGAAGAAATCAAGGGCTAAATGAAAGCTGAACTGATTTTCTCCACTGAGTGAAAGTCTCTAAATAACCCATAGATTCTGTTTTTATGTATTTCTGCTAGTTGAGATTTTCTCTCCTTTGTGGAAACTTCATGGTACGGGTCAGTGTAAAAGCTTGATATGACCTCTCTGGAGATATCTGGGAAGTGGAGAGACAGGAAGGATGTCTATGAACAGTGGGAAGATTGATGTTTGGTGTGTTATTTTCATTGTCAAAGGCTTTGTAAAAGGGTTTCCATTACTAGAAAATCTAGATAAGAAAATGAGGATTCAGTTCATTCTAGAGCTAGAAAATCTTACAGGTAAGCGGCAGTCACATGAGTGACAGTCATTGGGTAGGTGCTGTAAATGCAATACAAGCAGAAAGCCCTCTGGGAGCCTCTTGGTGATCTATCCTGGAGCTACATTGCTGAATTTAAGTGCTAATGGGATGAGAGGTAATCTTGGGCAGCTGCCAGGGAATTCCCAGCCCCAGGCAGCAGTCTGCATGCAGCAGGGTTGGTCATCCTCTTGAGGGAGCTTTGGCAACCTGGATATGGGGATGGACAGAAAAGATGCAAAACAGAGGTTGTAGGATGAAGGCAAAACAAAGCCACTTGGGGTGGAGTTTCCAGGGATATGTAGATTTTTTGCTAAAAGGAAGTAATTTCTGGGCTAAAGCAAGAGTCTGAATAGGGAATGAAAGTGACAGCAGAAGAGTACTTGTCCTTCCATTTCTGCTTTGTATTTCCAGAAATAATCGGTTTATTCATTCCCTTCATAAGACTTCTATTCAGATTTGACCAATGTGCTTTCTTCAGGTCAATAAGGCCACCCAATAAAATGAATATCACAGCCCCATATATAGGAAAAAGATCTGACATTCACCTTCTGTGCTTCACCTTTACTATCTCTAAAGTGACCTTGTAACAAAAGCATTTCTAAGGGATAACTTGAATGCTATAAATGAGATTGCTACCAATTCTGCTTGATAATAATAGTCTGAGTTGTTTTAGTTAGCTCATTAGGTTTTTTCTTTGTTAAATAATTGGTTGTAACAGCAGCATGTAACTAATTGTGATCTTTTTTCCTCTATTTTTAATTTTGTTTTGACAATTATAAGCTGATCGTCAAAGGATATTTCAGCCTGGGGAATGCCTTTGAGATAACTGAAAAGGTCTGATAGCGATTTTCATTCTTTCTGTCATCAGAAATGGCATGAGTCTCTTGCATCATTCACCAGGAATGGTCCTGAATTATCTTCTAATCCTATTAGAATTGATGAACCGTATGGATTGTGACTCTGGGGAGGTCTAAAATCCTCTTGTCAGGTTAGAATTAATTTTTTTCCTGCCTATGTGGATTCTTATGCATTAGAGAGAGGAAAAGCTGCGCGTTCAATCAAAGCTGGGACATATTTCTGTGTGAGGTTTTTGGTCTGTGAGCAGTTATGAGAACAGACAACACTGCAGCTAAAAATGGCTCAATTTCTGAACTTATAGATTGAATTTTCAACAATGTTTGCTACGTGGGAAGACTCCAAAGGTTCCACACATTCTCTTAAAATAACAAAATTAGGAGAAAAGAAATAAAGGTCTCTCTCTAACCCTTCAGTAAAAGAAGAGATGGTACACAACTTGAAAGTCGCATAAACAAAATATTATGAACACCTCCTAACCGCAAAAACAAACTTGAGATTTTGCTAGATAGGAGAAAACCCAGCTTGAAACCTTTCAGCATCACAGTATGCTATTCTTTATGCCCTATCTCAGTGTGTGTACTCTCAAACAGCTGATGCATCCTGGAAGCTGCTGGAAAACTGGAATTGCACCTGTAAAATAACACTTGTACCAATACAGCAATATACTCAGCCTTATTAGTACTTAAATGTGTTTCTTGTTGTTTTATAAACACTTTATGGTGTGTTGTGGAAAAAATACACCATTTCTGGCTTTTGGTTTTTTCTTTGGCACAATTCCTAGATTTGCAAATCCTGGGTGATTCTCTTTGCTTCAGTTCTCTTACTGTCATTTGTACTTAGCTGTCCTACTCTCTTATCCATTCCACTTCCCCCCACTTCCCCTATGACAACAAAACTGAGCACAAGGATCAAACAAATTAGTATACTCTTTTATCACTGGTTGCATTTTGCAACTTAACTAGTGAGCCATAGGATCTTATGTTATGAAATGTATGAATGGAGGATTAAAAAAACTGGCATAACAAATATTTCCTAAACCAGAAAAGATCAGAAAAAAAAGAGTTTTTTTTTTTTTTCTGCTGATTGCAAAGAAAGATAATAAAGAGACGTAATTTTGGGTGGACTCAATGTGAGACAAACTTCTTTTAATAGTCTTGATTTTAACTCATACTACATCTTTCCTTCCTTCTTCAAAGGAGTGCAAGTTGCCAGCTGACAATACTGTCTCAAAATGGAGAGAAATATTTATTTATTAACAATCTCAGACAGTCTTCTTAACTAGGCATCTGTGGAGTCCCATGTCCAAGTAGATCTGGAAAGGTAACGGAAATGACATGAATTCATAAGTCCTTCGTCCTTTGGAAATGCAAATGTTCTCAGTGTCCAGAGTAGTCTACCCATCCTGAGAGCTTTAGTCTGCTTACAGGAGGCATGTCAGCATAACCAGTTTGCAGTCATTGGAATGGAAATAACGTGGTTGTCTTTCAGCCTCCTGTTCACGTGTTGCATCAGGAAACTTCCAGCTTGTGGGACAAGAACTCACGAAACTTTTCACTGCCATATGTATTCCTGGAGTCGCCCACATTCTCTCAAGCAGGTTCACAGTCATGGTGGTAGAAGGAACAAACAGAAGCAGTGCTTGATTTGAAATATTGTGTCTTTTAATATGCACATTATGTGCATTCAATATAATTAATTCTTAGCGTGTCCTTTTGTGGGGACTATGCTTGTGTAGGATGTTTAAAAATCGGTTCTGCTTCATGCAGGACATAAATGGTTGGTGGGCGACCCAGAAGGAATGGTCTGCTCCTTAATTTGTAGCAGTCACTGTTACTGCTGTCTTTTTAACGCAAGAATTGTTCCCTGTTGGTACTGGATGCAGTTGAGTAAAGAGCCACGTGGTGGTAGTGTTGACTTAGCTTTTGAGTAAAGCCTCCACGGGCTACTTTGTTCTCATGCACAGATATTTCAAAGGACTTGGTGTAATCTCGCTATCCCAGAACCAGAGCAGAAGTTAAAGCTCCTTTTAATAACTGGGAAAGCCTTTTCTCTCTCTGGACTGCAACATATCGGCTCCACTCCTTTGCCTTGGTAGTTTTAGTCAATGACTGACTCACCTTGCCTAGACCAGGTATCTGGGGTCTGCAGTATCCTGCTGTGCATAAAAACTCTCAGTTATTTCTTTGTTACTGGTAGAGGTATTTCTACAGTAGCATGAACTGTTTCTGGATTTATTAATCTTTTTTCTTCTGTTAACATTAATCATAATATTTTACTATTATTGTGACTGAATCTTAGAAAGAAAGGTACAATACCTTTCCCTGCTAAAGCAATATGTAGATAAATAGCATCTTTCAAACAGTATTTGTATGTTGTTCACAAGTAGCAGATCATTCCCATATAGTACAAGTATGAAGTCTCTGGGCAGAAGAAATCTTACAGATTTTCTCTCTACCACACCAGCATGGGATCCTTAAAATAGCTGCAGATTTCATAGGAAGCTTTGCCCACAAATACACTGGCTGACAATTAATTATTAAAATTCTGTAGAGTCATGCCCCTGTACATCATCAAAGTCTGCTCCAATTTTCCTCACTAGTCTCTGGAGTGTTCTTCAGGCCTCTGCTTACATTCCTGTACTTCAGTTCAATTTATTTTTATCTCCTTGCAAATTCTGATCACATTTATCTGATTTCTAAGCACTGTCTGGCAATTACCTCTTATCTGTTTCATTATTATAATCCTAGGTAGGATCAACCTGAGGCCAAGAAATCAGATTTCTCCCTGCCTGTAGGGTTAATTCCACATTCTTTTAAATTATGCTATCTATCTCCCTGAATGAAACAGCTCTCAACAGCAGGTTAACATTGGCCCAGGATGGATTATATTTTGGACAAGTACTGGAGTATAATGATACACACTGACCTACATCTTCCCTTAACCTAGGCTTTGGTTTCCCCACATAACTGAAATGCTAGCATTCTAGGGGTGGTAGGTGTATGTATACACATAGAACTGGAGGTGGGGGGGGAACATTTTACATTACACAAATACATATCCTGTCAGAGAGATAATTGAGGGAGGGGGAATTAACAAGCAATTCCAGGGGAGGAGTATAAGGTGAAAAAGAAGACAGACTCTGCCAGCACCTAGGATAAATTGCACACAAATGCTATGAAGTTTTTCCTTGATGTTTCATACTAATTTTCAACCATTCTATTTATCATGGTGATGTGCTTAGTTACTCCATACATACTAATAATCTATTTGCTGAAGCTTTTAATATTCTACAATTTTCCAGAGTGTAGACAATTTCTTTAATTTGAAGGCTCCTTTGTGACACCACAGTTCAATTCCTCTAACTGCTGGCCAGTCTTACTTATACAGCGCAGTTACTTGTTTTTCTGATAGACCTGCAGTGCCATCTATTTTTTCCCAGTATTCTGGTACCCCATCTAAGAGCATCTCCTTCTCTGCGATAGGTATGGATTGTCAGGTATTCAATAATAAGAACTGTTTTTTACTTCTAGTCTGTTTTATCACTTAAGCTATAATAATACTTAAGTATTTGCTAATGAGATCATCTAGGCTAGTGTATGCTAATGAGCAAGGAACCTACTCAGTAATCTCCAATGTCTACCTCACATTTTTGTTTATTTGAACAATACTGTGCTTGGTCTGGAGCATTTGAGGACAGCACTGAACGTTTCATTCAAGATTATCCTAAACATTGTGTGTAACATATTCAGGGCTTAAAGGAAGCTAGCCCTGTTAGTCAGTTGTAGATTTCAAAACTTTGGTGCAATAGGAGTGGGAATATGATAGAAGATTGGCAAGGTGGCATTGTAAAACAGGCTCAATTGAACTTGCAGCTGGGATGTAGGAAAACACATAAACCATTCCAATTATTGCCTAGTGTTTTGTGCCCTAACTGTCAGAACATCTTGTATTTAGGTTGTTGGAGATTGTTTCTTTAAGTGCTCTGGCAGGGTGGAGCTGCTGGGGTCACAAAAGCTGGTGATGACTTTGTTGTGTTATGTTAATGGAGAAACTTGAAAGAGTTTTGCAATTTAGGAACAAAGTTATGTGGTTTGGGTGGTTGCCAAGGAAGGCTGGTTACTACGGCAGAAGTGACCAATCAATGTTTACCTCATGTTTGGCCTGCTTGGTCTATATAAACAGTGAATCAACCCATAATAAAGACTTCATCTGAAATCATATTGATTTGTCGTGAGGTTCACTTGACCCCGCCACGTTGTTAGGTAACATAGACTTCTGTTAAACTCAAAGGCATCCCAGAAAACATGTATCAATTTAAAAAATATAGTTTAAAGCTCCTTAAATAAAATTGCATCATTCAATGTCATCTCTGTTGTAAAACTACTTGCATGATTTTGTAAAATTATGAAGTGTGCTTAGTACCCTAATACTGTTACTGACACTATGGTGAAATATATTCAGTGTGAGCTCACCTACACTGACTTATTGTTCAGTACCTACAACATTCTTTGTGGTAAGCCATAAAGTTAAATTATGAGCAAAAATGGTCTTTGAAGTCAATAATAATTATCAATAAGTTGTAGTATCTTCCATAGTTTACAATATTCAGGATATAATATTTTTCCACTGAACAGGAGGAGTTGCAGTCACTGAACTGGTGAAAAAAAAAAAGGGATGTACCATATTTTTTTGTGAACAAAACAAGTTTTATAGACAGATGTGAAGGTTCGGGTTATGAGTTAAAGTTATGGTTAAGATTAGGGATTAATTTTCATGCTAAAGACTAACAGTTTATGTTTAGTGTCGGGGCAAGATTTTAGGCTTAAGGTCAGTCTTAGTCTTAGGATTTAGGTTCTAGGGTTTGGGTTACAAATTGTGCAGGGAAAGGGGAGATAGGATTGCCATATATGATAAAGTTAACTCTACAGTACAACAAGAACTGAGAGAAGCTTCAAGACACTGAAAAATGATTGTGTATATTTGCAAAGTCTTCTCTGGTATAATTTTGTCCTCCACCAACTAACAACTTTCTGAATAATTCCTGCAAATCATAGAATCACAGAACACTAAACCATACCCCTCAGCACCTTGTCCCTTAAACCCTTAAACCCTCAACCAGCTCCTGGGGCAGCCTGTTCCAGTGCCCAATGACCCTTTCTGTCAAAAGTTTTTTCCTAATATCCTGCCTAAACCTCCCCTGGTGGAGCTTGAGGCCATTGCCCCTTGTCCTGTACCCTGTCACTTGGGAGAAGAGGCCAACACCCTCCTCTCCTCAACTTCCTTTCAGGTAGTTGTAGAAAGCAATGAGGTCTGCTCTCAGCCTCCTCTTCTCCAGGCTAAACAACCCCAGCTCTCTCAGCCGTTCCTCATAAGACCTGTTCTCCAGACCCTACACCAGCTTTCTTGCTCTTCTCTGTACTTGCTCCAGAGCCTCAACATCCTTCTTGTGGTGAGGTGCCCACAACTGAACACAGGATTTGAGGTGCAGCGCAGAGTACAGAGGGAGAATAACCTCGACCTGCTGGTCACACCATTTCTGATACAAGCCAGGATGCCATTGGCCTTCTTGACCACCTGGGCACACTGCTGGCTCATATTAACTCAGCTGTAAACCAACACCCCCAGATGCCTCTCCTCCAGGCAGCTTTCTAGCTTCTTTTCTCTTAGTCTGTAGCTCTACATAGGGTTGTTGTGCCCCAAGTGCAGGGTATGGCATTTGATCTCCTTAAACCTCATGCCATTGGTCTCAGCCCCGTGGTCCAGCCAGTTGAGATCCCTTTGCAGAGCCTCCCTACCCTCCAGCAGATCCACACTTCCACACAGCTTAGTGTCATCTGCAAACTTGCCAAGGGTGCTCTTGATGCCTTCATCCAGGTCATTGATAAAGACATTGAGCTGGGCTCGACCCAGTACTGAGCCCTGGGGAACCCCACTTGTCACTGGTCTCCAGCTGGATTTAACACCATTTCCCACCACTCTCTGGACTTTGCCATCCAAACGGTTTTCCACTCAGGATAATGTGCATTTGTCCAGGCCAGAGGCTGACAGTTTCTGAAGCAGAATGGTTTGGTCAGGAATGATCTCAGGAGACCATTCACACAAAGTGGTTTGTATATGACTACCCTCTTCTAAAGGTTAAGAAGGTTTACTAAAGCAGACATAATCTGTTCAATGCCAAATAATGTCTATGGCCAGAAACCTCCCTGTGTGTGGTTAGTGCAGAAATAAGGACACAACCTTCCATGACCTTAGTACGTATTATTGCCATTTGAGAGTAAAAATTAAAATGTATTCTAAATTCTTCAAACAAGTTCCTTCAGGATACCTCAGTGTTTGTAGATTTTACTCCTTGGTGCTAAAACAACATGTTTTTCTTACATTACAGTTCAAATGAAAACCAAAATTCAGAATGGAGAACACTTCATTTGCAATGTGAGCACACTGAGTGGGGCAGCTTTTTTCATGTCCCATGTCAGACTCTTTTTCATATTTTTTTTTTTTAAATAAACCACAGTAAATTAACATTTTTTTTCCCAGGCTGCTTTAATAGTACCATGGTCTCCTCATAGACATATTCCTAATTTTTCATTATTCAGTTTATATCTATGGTTTACGTGTTACTGACTTCTGCAGTAGTGAAACTGAAGAGTTCTTGTGCAAGACTAACCTTGCTGGTACAAGACCACCTGAGGTGCTCAACCAGGAAGCCATCTTCTTTATAACACTAGAGAAAGAAGGATCTACATGTGCATCATCCAATCACTCTCAGCTTTGTTGGAGAAACAGTAAAGTGATATTTTTATTGAGCCACGCTTAAATGTCATATTTGCTACAAAGTGTCCTCTAGTTCATCTGGCTTTGCATCCAGCCTGCGTGATGTAGACAAGAGTTTATGCATTATGATTGTTCAAGATGTGCCTATGTAATCTCCTGCAACTGTCAGTTTCTGAAATTACTAGTGATTTGCTCAACTGCACATTTGCTCATGAGCATCTTGGCAGAATCTGTTTTCCTATATTACTTCCATGTGATTTCTCAAAGAGACATTATTCAGACTTCTGATGCAATAAGACTAGAGTAATGAGAGTTTATTTCCTAAAGACATTAACCTTTACTATCTCTGTAACTACTTCATTTTCTCCATGTGGCTGCTCATGGCCTGCTCTGGGTCTGCACTGTTATGTCCTTTTTTGAAGTGCAGCAACAAATGCAGTTTTAGACATACCTCATTCTACCCTGGGCACCTGTCCTGCCTTTTATAGAGAAGCCAGGATGACTGAAGTGATCCTTGACAACTCTCTGCTGTGACAAGGCAGTGGATGATGGACCATCAGAAGATTCCTCTGGAAGATTTTCCCAGGAAGTACAATTAGTCCTACTTTTCCAAAGAACATTGGACTTGCATACAAAGATCCCATAACTGCTCCTTACTTCTGGAGCAGGACTGAATATCTCAAAAGTCTAGTAGATGCAACATATTCCCTAGTCACAGATGTCAAGACTTATATCAGTGCTAAGATTCACTGTACAGAGTCATAATATGCGTTCATGTTTAGAAGGAAGTGTAAGCAGGTTGGATGAGTGCAAGCAGATGTCTCCTAAAACCTGGTGGCATCTGTTTCTTTACTGTTTTGTTTTGCTCTTATCACTATAAATTTTATATACACAGATCAATGATATTACACTGAGGTTACTGTTCTAAAAGAATTTCCTTGTTCTTTTTTCCACTGAATACCTAATCTTCACAACTAGGCTTATCTCACCAGTCTTCTCCTTGGTAACTTACAATAAAAATTCTCCCTGATAGATGCATTGAAACAAGCAAATAATTTGCTTAGACTCCTTCCTTATTTCAGTTTAAAAAAAAAGTAATATGAAAATTAACTCCAAAGTTTTGTAATTATTATTCAGAAGACCAGGACTGTGCTGATATCATCCAAATAAGTCAGAAGAGATGACGTAAGATATCATAAGACATAAGAGATAAAGGAATTTTGATTTGTTAATTTTAATTTTTGAACAAACACTATTTTTACATTACTACCTCATTCTCTGTTATAAGATGCTCTGGTACAGCAGAATCAGTCCAGCATTTATGGGCCAAACAGAGTTTAGGTTCAGTGAACACTGGAAAGCTGTTGTAGGGAGTTTCTTCACTCAAAGCAGACAAGTAAATTGTGCAAATCTTAAAATGAAGAAATAAATATACAGTCTGCCCTTGCAGAAATACCCCAATTGCTTCTTGTTCATCACATCCTGATTTTCAGAGCTTTTCAGTCTAAAGTGACTACTCAGTAGAAAATGGCTTATAGAAACACCTTGACTGTTACTTGGATCACAGCCTACTCAAATACAGTGACATCCCAGTACCTCCCTTTGAATGCTGGTGCTCCTCTATTTCCACCCTCCCCCCACTCCAGTTCTTACAGCCTTACTGTGGAAGGCTGATTGTCATAGGGAGTTAAAATCTGAAGGAAAGAAAAGGTTGCTATGGAGCTTGAGAAACACTGGGTAATACAGAATATCTTGATAAATCAGTATCAGCTCTTTTAGCTGTATGCCAATTTCAAAACTATCCTAATCCACACATCATTGTCTATGTATGAACTTCAACTTGGAAAGAAGAGGTGCCTAGAATTTACTTCCCTAGCTAGGAATCTCTCCCCAATTTCAAAGCAGCTGGTGGCGTCCATGGCCTTTCTGCAGTCAGCCTCAAAAGGACTTAAAATGGTTACCATTGTAAGTATTCCCAAGTCTAGCTTGCAGCCATGAATGAAACTTGATGAATATTTGTCATTGGAAGCATTTCAGGAGTTCACATTTCAGTTGAATGCTATCTCATAATTATTGCAGTTTATTTCCTTGCTGGCCCTGTGTTGGCCTTATACTTGATTGTATCTACTCAAAATGCTTTCAGAAAGAGAATTTTCATCTTCACTGAGTATCTTTCAGTATCTCTTTGTCTTGATGTTACTATCTCTCTTACTCTTCTATTTTTTTAATGGTCTGTCAGCACCTGCAGACTTCTTCAGACTTTTCTCAAATAGCATTTCTAAAATTAGAAGTGTTTTGAACCACACTCTCCAGAAGTGCAACACAACTTTTAAGAATTAATTGATCCCTCTTAGTTTGCTGTCTTATCATTGGCATGAACTCTTCCCTGTGCTCTTACACTTGTTCAGCTATTCAACTAGTAAAATAAGCTTTGGGTTGATTACCTCAGTGTTGGAAACAGATGCAGAGATTAATCTGATTAGTAAGTAAGTGTTCCATTTATTGAGCTTAGCTGTTTCCTTATATCCCCCATTTGGTTACATCACTGTGTGCCCACAAGGGTGACTACAGTGTATTATTGGTTAAAGGTAGTTGTCCATAAAGCTATTACGAACATATTATTGGCTAAACTACCTCGCATGCTAAGAAAGCAGGTTATACTAAAGTTAGCTATGTTGACAGTTCATTTCCATTTTTTTCTTTCAGCTGGTACTGGCTCCCACCGAACTAGCCGCTGGGTTCCTCCTAGCTGGCCAGTGTTTATCTTTCGGCTCTCTGCTTCAAGGTCATGTTAGTTGTTCAGTATCAAGCAGTCTCACGGTATCCAGGCCTTCTCTGTAAAATCTTCCCACACCTCAGTTACTCTTCCAGAACATAAAGGATATTGGATGCAAAGTTAAGGCTAATGAGGTGCATAAAGTTGTTACCACAACATCATATCTATGCATTGATTCTTCTTAGTCTGATGTGAGCACTCATCTGCTGTGAAGGAGGCTGGTCTTTAATAGTAATACAATACACATCTTGCACATTTAATTTTTTTCTTTTTATAGGTTTTTTTAGCTATTTTTTACTGATATTTTTTGATCAGACATCAGGAAGTTAGGAAAGGTCTGGAGCAAATCCAAGCAGATACAGCCCATAAGAGTGGCAGAACATGTACCAAAATGATGAAGTCCAGGACAGGATTATAGTTTCTTATCCTTCTTTCAAATCTGAGAAAAGGGAAAAGTACTTTGAGAACAAAAAACCAACCCTACTGAAAAGTCCTGAGTATCTTTCCTGTAGCTATGATTAGTACTGTATTATGCATCTTTCCCTAAGTCTTCTCCTCCCAGGCAAAATATTGTTTAAGAGATATCTGTGGCTTACTTGTGGAACCAGTCACGTGCTATTCACAGATAACTAAATTTAGCAAAAATGTAAGTAGCAGTACTATTCCACTGTAACTTTAACTACTGGACTGATGAATTTGATTCCACTGTCAGCCAAGTAGGTCAAGATGTACTCTTGAGTTAAATCTGAAAAGTATCCTCTCCTTTCATGATAGCCTGAAAGTCAATGGGATGTCTATCTGTGGCTGAGGAATTAATTGTTAGAAATGAAGTCACTGAGGCTGTTGACTTCCACCTTCTCTGTTCACAGCAATGCTGGCCTTGGCCTTAGAAGTCTGAAGCTCTCATTATTGGTGTGATATCTGCCCTAGGAATCTCAGATCCAAAATGAAATGATCAACTGTGAGCTTCTCTGGTTTTACTTTGACTGATGATTAGGAGATATTGCCAGTATGGTGAAAGATCTCCATGAAAAAAAAAACTATTGCAGATATAGTTACAGATTATCCATACCATTTTCCCTGTTCAAGTCTGATAAGAGAACAGGCCTTATGAGGAATGGCTGAGAGAGCTGGGGTTGTTTAGCCTGGGGAAGAGGAGGCTTAGAGGAGACCTCATTGCTCTCTGTAGTTACCTGAAAAAAGGTTGTAGAGAGGAGGGAGCTGGCCTTTTCTCCCAAGTGACAGGGGACAGGATAAGAGGGAATGACCTCAAGCTCCACCAGGGGAAATTTAGGCTAGAGGTTAGGAGGAAGTTTTTTACAGAAAGGGTCATTGTGCACTGGAACAGGCTGCCTAGGGAGGTGGTTGATTCATCTTTCCTGGAGGTGTTTAAGGCACGGGTGGACAGGGTCCTGAGGGCTATGGCTTAGTGTTTGATAGGAATGGTTGGACTCGATGATCTGGTGGGTCTCTTCCAACCTGGTGATTCTATGATTCTATGATATCATTATGTTTCAGATATGTCAAGTGGGGAAAGTGCCACTAAGTCCTTTTGGAAGTGCTTTGATATCTTTAAAGAGAATTACATTGAAGTAATATGCTGGATGCTATTGTTAAAGCCGTTGAAGTGAATATTAACACAGAGAAAAAGCTGCCTCAGGCCATTCAGACTATTTCTAGGATGCCTCTACCCAGAATTTCTAAACTTATGAGTGGTTTTGATCCCAGTCATCCATCATTTAACCAGACTATGGAAAAGGAAGTAGGAAGAATAAGAACCTTGTCTCTACAGCTCTGTAAAGCAAAGAGCGGAGCTTAAGCACTGCCATGGCAGCACCTCCTTATTAGCCATTATCAAAGTCACATTGCCAGAAGCTTTTATGAAATTCTACTCAGTAAAATAGCTAGTTTTGTTCCAAAACTATTGTGGTAGAGGGTATGGTTTTGTTAGAGAGAGTTTGGTTCCTTCTGCAGTTCTGAAGTTTCTCTTGTAACAGATGAGAAAATCAGCCACATAAAAAGGATTCCTTTTAACTGTCCACTTCTGTGGTCTCCTCAGTCTGGCTGAACAATTTTTGGATGCTAGTTACCTCTGCATAAGGCCTTTGTCAGCTTAGCTAGCAAGATTCTTCTCCAATGAGGAAAAACAATAAAAGAAATAAGGATGAACAACAAGATGTAAGGGAATATGCCAGTATGGCATATGCACATTTCCAGTGTAAGGATACATTAACCGCATTGAGAATAAAAGGAGTGCCTCAGTTTTCTAAATATGTGTGTCCATATTTGATATCCGCACCATAGATTTGATTATTTCACTGCTATGCAAGTGAAAACACAAATATAAGTAGTTACTTAGATGATGCCTCATACTTCTTTCTAGTTGACATAGAGCATTTAAATGTACTAGTTGGAGCAAAAAAACCAGCAAGTGGTTTTCTAATTAAATTAAACAGTTCTTTCCCGTACTACTGCTTCTTTCCAGAAAGACATGAAAATCAGAAAAGTACAGGTTAGATTATTTAACGAAAGTTTTTTTAAAAAACACATTCAAGTGGCGCTTATTAAAGATGTATTTCTTTTAAAAGAACTTTAAAAGCTATAAACATTTTTTAAACTTATTTGCAATGCAGTGGAACTCTTGATTGTACTTGTTTTTATTGAATTAGTTTAAAGGATTCATCTCTGGGTGTGGCTCCTGAGTCTCGCTCCACTTCCGCTGGTCTGACTGTGTGATTCTTGGCAGGTCAGTTCTGACCACATTTTTAAATGTCTGTGGAGACACAGGCAGATACCTACCAAGAATTCAAGAAGTGGAGAGACGCCAAGATGCCATCCATTACAGTGCATACAATAGCAGAATTTTTAAATATGTTGTCATGAGTTTTTTGTCTTTTAATGCCATGTCAGGTATGAAATATACTTTAAACCACACAGTCTGTTTGGTAAGGATTTTTTTTTTGAGTTATACTACATTATTCTGACTAAAAATAGACCAAATATGATTTTTCTAAAATTCTAAAAGGGAATTGTCACTATTTTGAAAAAAAAATCTTTATTCTTCCTCTGATTTATTTCGAAGTATGGAATCTCATATTTAGATACACAGTTGTGCATCTGAATTTACACAGATTATATTCAGTAACAGTCACTTCAATATTCCTATAAGGCTCATGACATGACTGGAATTATTTTTATTATTATTTATTCTTAAATAGTTTCTCAGGCTCTTGTTTCAAGAATTTCTGTGAAAGTTAAGTGTGCTTTCTCTCTAAACTCTATTCCAGATTTTGGAAAGTTATGTACCTGTGCCTTTTTATTAAATGATTTTATAGTCAAGAAAGATATTTTTATAGAATCATAGAATCGTAGAATCACCAGGTTGGAAAAGACCCACTGGATCATTGAGTCCAACCATTCCTATCAATCACTAAACCGTGCTCCTTAGCACCTCGTCCACCCATGCCTTAAACATCTCCAGGGAAAGTGACTCAACCACCTCCCTGGGCAGCTTGTTTTACTTTAAAGCTTTAGTTTCACTGAGCAAAATTCTCATCTGTATATGCCCGCGTAGTATTAAGACTATCAATCAAGTGCATTTATGTCAGAGCACATAAACTGCAAACAGACTCAGACTTTTCTTTCCTTATGTATGTGTTCTTGCTTACCTCTAATGTCATTGCTGTTGTACTCCAGCAATGAAGTTTAACCTAAAGGAACTACATTATAAAGTTAATATTTTATTTGCAATTTTATTGCAAAATCTTCACTTCTACCTTTAAAAATGTGGAATACTTGCTTTCTTATTTAAGTATTTTTAAGGTTACTGATAATCAGTCACTTTGTGGTGGGTTGGCCTTAGCCAGATGCCAGGTGCCCACCAAGCTGCTCCTACCACTCACCTCCTCAGCAGGACAGTGTGGGGAGAAAAATAAGATTGAAAAAAATTTGAGTCACAATAAATGCAATTTAATAAAATGAAAGCAAAGGCTACATATAGAAACAAAGAGAGGGAAAAAAAAAAGAATTATTCTCTGTGAAGCCACTTCCCAGGAAGAAGGGCTTCAGTACGCATAGCAATCGCTTCAGAAGACAAATGTCATAATAATGAATACCCTTCCCCTCTTTACCTCACTCTTAGCTTTTTTTTGCTGAACAGGTGTCATATGGTACAGAACTTCCCTTTGATCAGTTTGGGTCAGCTGTCCCAGCTATGTGGAGAATTGGGAATACTGGAGAGACAGCTTTGATGCTGTGTGAACACTACTCAGCAGTGGCCAAAGCACTCGTGTGTGATCAAGACCTCTCCAGCTACCAATACAAAGCACAGACTGTGAGGGTTGCTATGAGGAAAACTAACCCCACCTCAGTGAGATTCAGTACTTCGACAGCATTTTCCAACTTGACAGAATTGCCATTCAGAAACTTGGGAATTTATTTTTAATTAATTTTAGTTTTTATGCTTGAAACTTAGTTGCAGTGGCTGCAAATACATGAATTTCCCACAGAGATTAGAAAGCATTTAAAAATGTTGGGATGTCATTTTCAGTTGTTTGCAATGATAAAACATCAGAATATGCTCAGAGGTTTCTTCATCATTGCAAACTAAAATTCAAATCTATTCTATTAGACCAACTAAAGTTTCAGCCTGACAGCTTAGCATATGAATATTTATTATAATATTATTTCATGATGGTTCTCCTCTACTGTATGCTGCTGAGAAGTGCATAGAAGTATGTATTAATCATAACATTTTAATATTTGTTTTCTGGTTCATGCTACAAAAATTTGTGTGGCCTTAAAAATACCCAGGCTAAAAAAATGAATGAAGTCTATATCGCAAAAAAAGCATTCAAGAAAGTTGTGGATGTAAAAACCTCTGCTTTATAATAAACTTCTATCTCTCTTATGAATATTCTTTTTGTTTGGAAACGGTTCATACACATCAGAAATAAACATTCTGAAACAGAAATGTTTTGATGGTACCTGTGCTATTTGGTGGGCTGTTAACACTCATCAGTGAGGCTCAAGCAAACAAGAATAGCTCAACATTCAGACATCTAAGTCTTAAATAAACATTAGAAATAGGGAGACAGTGAGACACATCTGTAACTGTACTAGTAACTGTAACTGTAACTAGTGCAAGAACACTTTTAGAGCTGATTCACTGCCATAAAAATATCACAACCTGTTTAGCCAGCTATTTTTTCTCTGACTTTTCCCATACCGAGAGCATAAGAACAGCATGAAAGAGAGGGAAGTAGTGTAATTCTAATCGTGCAGTATAAGCCTGGAGCCTCATTTGAATTAGAGTTTGTGTACTTCCACAACCCTATAGTGGATTTTTCTTCCATAAACCTACTGGTGTTTTTTTTTTACTCACACAATCTGTACAAAGCATCCAACGTGCATAAAAACCACCAGCAAATCATTCTACTGTGTTACTACACAATATGTGAAAAAACCAATCTCCTTTTGGTTATTCTAAACACCCTGCAGACTCCTTCCACTTAATGTCCTGACAGCCTCTAGTGGGACTTGTTTCTAGACATAGTCATGCTGGATGGCTTCCTGTGTCCCAGAGGAGCTGAGCACACCTGACTTTGATTTTCACATCATTGATCCCTTATGCGGAGTTATGAACACCTAGAAGTCTTGGGAAGACTTGCATGCTGTCTTTTTGCACAATGTCTGAATTTTACCCAGAGTATCACAGAAACAGACGCCTCTAGGTCACTTGAACAGTTCAGTGATACTTTAAGTAATGCCTATTTGTTTACACCTTTTTTTTATTAGAAAGGCTGTATCTTAGAACATAAATTTCAATGACTTTGTGAGCTCTGATGTAACCAATTGTGATGTTTAAATGCACTGAGTAAAGCAACGTCATCTATTTTCCTAATTTAAAGGACTGCAATAACACTTAATTCTTCAGTAGGTACCATTGACAAGCATATAAAGCAACATCTTGTTCTGTAAATAAGAATGAGGTAGTTAAACAAAACAATGAAAAATTGAGACTTGTTTTTTGCTTCTTTCTCTTTGTATACAGACTTACTGGAGAGTGTGAATACAAGAATATGAATCTCATACAAAGACTATCAAGAAAAATTAAATGTCCCCAGTAGTTTCACTGCTTTTCACATTTGGGCATGATATGTAGGTTATCAAATACAACTTACACTGTAATTATTTGTGGTAATGACACAAACAGTCCTACTGGATGTGGTGTATTGAGACCCTGTCCAGATGTAAGCATGTACAATGCTGCACAGCAGCTGTGTAGGACGGGGAATATTTGCAGGGCAGTTGCAAAGCAGATGTTGCATAGGCAGCTATAATGGATTATTAGATTACTAGGTACTTTTATAAAGCTGATTTCTTGGTGATCAAATGCGGGGAACTAAACTACAAACTAGATCTACATCTCACTCAGGCCAAGCCATTCTTCCTTTGAACATCTACAGAATTACTTATAGTATTTTGTGAGATATCTATTTCATGACTTATACATTACTAGTAACTGTAAAAGGATATTCAATTCTACAGGGCTTGTAGTAACAGACATTTTGGTCTTATTGACAGACAGATATTTTTTTTGGTACTGTGAATAATATAAATAAATTCTGTTTTCTTTGTGCTTATCTGTGAAAGTCACATTAAAAAACACTGCTACTAGCTTCAATAACCAGTTTCAAATCAAAGTTATGCACTATGTAAAGATTATGTTTTATACTACTTCCTATTGATGTCTTCTACTTGTTAATAATAGATTGTGTTATTTGTGTACCTCTGTAGAGTGCATGGATATCTTCTAAATATTTCTGATATAAGACTAGCTCAGAGAAAAGGAAGGGTTAATGATAACATTAAGTAAGAATTGTAGAAACCAAATGGTATCTCTTCAGTAGATTCAAGAAGAGCTGAGTTGAGTCAAAACACATGTTCATTCACTTGAACCCACAAGTGGGATTGGTACAGAATTAAAGGTCTGGATTTTGACAAGGGATGTGTCCTGGGTTCAGCTAGGATAGAGTTAATTTTCTCCACCTTCTCGTAATGGCCTGCAAATGAGAAGACAAGGATTGCACAAGATGCCCAGAGACACAGCAAAGACATCTGACCCAAACTGACCAAAATGTTATTTGATATAATATGACATCAAGCTCAGTATATAAACTGCATGAGTTGGCTGTGGGATGAGGGGAACAGCTACGCTGGAATAGGCTGGGCATCAGTTTCCAGGTGATGAGCAATTGCACTGTGCATTTCTCATTCTGTAGACACTTTTTGATTACTGTTATTATAGTTATTGTTGTTATTAATTTTTTCTTCTTTTGCTATTTTATTAAAACCTTATTTCAACCCACAATTTTTAACGTTTTCTTTCCAAGTCTCACCTTCTGTAAGAGATCAAAGAGGTCAAAGGATCGATTTCTGTCTCAACAATTTCTCATTTTTAGCCTCAGAACTTGACTGTATAAATCAGAAATGCAGGCCTCAGAAAACAGCCAGAGCTGCTATGGAATGAATGCTTGGTACCTATCTACCTGTACCTGCCTCCTTATCTAAAAAATGTTTTGTACCTGTCTTCAAGCCTCCCTGCTCCCTACCATTGTGAAATACCCATAAGGCAAGGAAGAAAAGACAGGAAGATTAATGATGGGACTTAATAGGAAAGTTTAGTTTACCTCCATTAAGAATTCCTGTTCCTTTGAAGACTGTGGAACCGGAGGGATACACAATCTATGCAACTGTATACAAGGACAAAATGGGTATTTGTAAAAGAAATTTCCAGGCATCAAACACAGTAGTGTAAAGGTTTTGGTGAGCTTGATAATTATTAAGCCTAAAGACAGCCTTAGAAGTGTGTGTTGCTGAAATAAGTCTTTAGCTTTCAAGAATGATTATGCTAATTTCCTATTTTTCATTACTGGGAAGGTACACTGGTAAGAAGAATTTAAGTCTATTGGCTGACTGTATTTATAAGTGTACAAAAAGTTTTGTGAGTATGGAAATTATCCAAAAAGGTTTCATTTGTGGCTCTTAAATGATATACATTTCCATTTGCTGCCATTTATTACAGCAAGACTACAATGACTTGCACTAGGTCACATAGCTAGAGCCTGATTTATTCTGTTAGAGAATGTAAAATCTGTTTTATGACATACTTCAGCACTTACTCACTTTTGTTCTTCATGCTGTAGTCCTTATATTCAATCTTGTAAATGAGTCATCAACCTATTTCCCATTGTTCTCAGCCCCCTTTAATTGTATGATTACATAAAACAGCAATAAAGACCACTTGGAGTCTCATAATTTACTGGGTAAAAGTACTTTGCCACATTTCTGAATTTAAGTAAGTAAGTAAGGTCGTAATATTATTTATTCATCATTAAGCTGTAATAGTTCACAATGTGAATTGTCAGAACATCATTATGTTTTAGCGCAACCACTGAATATGAATCTACAAATGCTAATAAATGACTGAAATAAACCATAAACTGATTTAATAGAAAGATGATGAGTTAAAAGACAGCATTTTGCCAGCTCAAACTTCTAAGCAGTCACTTAGTATTAGCTCAAGAAGTGGTTTTTGAGGGACCGTACAACAAACTGCAATGGGAAACAGGGGATGTATTTGCTAATGTAAAAGAAATATTATGACTAAAAATAACAAGGTCTGCTCTGTACAACAGAAACAAATTTGAACTAAAATGGATTTCTGAAATGCCACTGTAGATATCTCAATTTACAAACATGTGAGCCTGAAAGAAAGTTTTCACTCTGTGGCTCTATTCATCTTTTGCATGGTTTATGTAACATGCATAAGGTCACTGAAACAGCCAAGGAGTTTATGTTTTACTGTGAAATAAACAGCCAGCTTTTTCTTTCTTGGAGAATAGTGGAGACACTTTCTTTCCTTTTTTTACCAAATTGAAAGATAAAATTTGGAGTTAGGGAACTGAAAATTCATCTCATATACTTATGTATAAGAGAAAAAAAATCCCAACCTTTATCTTCAAAAAGAGAAAACAAGAGAACATCCCCTCTTCAGGCTTTCTGTAAGAAATTATGATATGATTAATACATACATCTTATACCAAATACCTGTGTATTTGTGAGGGATCATTTCATGTCTGAAAATCTTCTAGTTTTATTGGAGACATTATTCCAAAGCTAAGCAGCAATTTGCAACATATTTTTTGGAAGCTGAATAAAGGGGAGGGGAAGAACATCAAAACTTTATCTGACCCATGTTATCCCTACTTTTACCATAGTCTAACTGTCATTTTTACTACTTGTTATTTGTGAAAGACCAGCACAGAATTTTTGATTAAAATGCAATTCTAATCTTAAACCTTGTGGTACATCCATTATCAACTGATCTTTTTTTCTGTACTGAATAATTTCCTTTTCCCCCATATTTATCTTAAAATGCTCTGCCTGCTAGACAATGATTCCAGCAAAAAAAGGAAATCATTACCTGTTTGTCTCTGGTGGTATGTGGTAGCCATATCTGGAATCATGTATTATTTCATCAGCAATTCCTCATCAACTTCTCCTGATCTAAGATACTAATTGGATCCTCAATTCAGCAGTAGCTGTGCGTATGCATCCACATAATCTCCACAATCCTTGTACGCAGGGTGGCTTGTAATCCTAAGAATGCTTCCTGTCAATGTAGAGAGTCTTCAATGCCAAGGAAAAGTTATTTCCTTAAGTTTGTATCTTTCTTTTGTCCTCTAAAATGCGACAATGCACAATGAAGATACCCATCCTGGAAGAACTTTAAAAATGGAAATGAAATCCTTTGAAAAAAAGATCAGAAGGAATTCCTTCCACCTTAACTTCTATGATAACACAGACCTTGCCTTTTTGGCACAAAGGTAGTATAAGACTCAGGGGTAAGATTAAGATGAGGAATTCTCTCTTTATATAAACTGCATCTTTTTTTCCTGCACCTGGAACATCTGATATTTTGTTATAAAAATTAATACCCTTCTATCTCAATGTCAGTTCTACTCCTGGTGAATTCACTGTAGTACTAGAAAGAGATTGATTTTCTTTTACCTCCTGACTGTGGTAGCCTGTCATGAAGTTACTGGGGCTTCTGACCACTGTTTAGTTGGGATTAGCATCCACTGGATCCAGGACCTGTCAATCTGTGTTTTAGTGGATTCTGTGTGCCAGACAGCAGCTCTAGCTCTGACACTGCAAACCAGTTAGGGAGTGAACAGTGGGGAGAGGGCAGAGAGATTGTTGTGCTAACTGACCCTTGCTCCCTTCTGACTGAGTGGAGAACTGAGATGGACTAATCTGGTATGTTATAGCAGCAAAGTATAGCCCTGTGCTGAGACCTTAAAAGCTCCAGTTTGGGGCAAGACAACTGAAAACCAGATCAGTTTTGAAAAAGTAATTTTAAGTAGTTTATCATGCTCAGTATGATCCAGATTCTTTTGGAGAGTGAAGATTTATAGCTGGAAACAGAAGGCAAATCTTTTCCTCAGAGAAAAGCCATCTTCTTGATGCTATCAGGCAGCACTCCTTCACTGCTTGATGAATGTCTTTTGCCAGTTGTGAGCATCCTCAGCTCTTACTGGTTTGAACACATTATTGTAGCATCAGTAAATAAATAGGACAGCAAAAAAATGCAATTAAGCTGTTATATTTCCAAAAATGCATAAAAACATTTTAACTTCTTTTACACTCAGCATTCCACTGCCAGTTTGATTCTTGCATGTTCTGCTTAAAGCATTTTGTCTATGGTCTTCCTATTCCGTTGTTTTCACATCTTTCCTCTAGTCTACTTTCTTATTGTATTTTTCAGTAGAAATACTGTATGAGTGAAACATGCATTCACTTACAATAAGCAGTGGCAATTGCAATGTAATCTTTATGTTACATTGATCCTTTTGTAGTTCTTAAAGATATTTCCCATGAAGACCTCCCATAATTACATATTGTTAGCCTGGGTGTTGTATCATAATTTTAAAATGATTTTTGTTTTAATAAGTAATACACGAAACACAAAAAAAAGGCAAATAGAAACTTTCTTGGACTTTTCCTGCATTTTTGCCTTTGCTAAGGTGAACAGCTTCCGGAAGGGGTAAAATGACAAAGCTGAAAGAGCTGAATTGCCTTTGGCAAACAGAAAAAAAAATGACATGACCATCCAGCATGAAGGAAGCAAATGTGCCTCTAGCTGGCTGCTGGCTGTGTGATATAATCTGGTGAAATCTTTAGGCATATTTAAGAATTTGAGAAATAAGCCTAAGCAGTCTAAGAGAACGAAATGTAAAAATCATTCAGTGAAATCTTGCTTACATCTCTTTTTACTGTTGAAGTCATATTCTTATAACTTGTGGAAATTACTTTGTCCTCATGAAAGTCTCTCTTCTGTAATGTTCCCGAACTGTAAGAAAGACAAAAGGCCTTTCATGTATTAAAAACAGTGCATGTTTGATATGTCTACAGTATTAGGAGGTGCTTAAGAAACTGGTTGCATATTGCAGTCATAATTGTGTTAATATATATTGAAAAGCATAATGATAATTCAGAAACAACAGATGATAACAACCTAAATTGTATTGGTTTTAATTTTTGTTGTGTGACTGTGTGTATAATTTCTTACACATT
Organism: Coccyzus lansbergi; assembly: GCA_033558105.1. NCBI lineage: Eukaryota > Metazoa > Chordata > Aves > Cuculiformes > Coccyzidae > Coccyzus > Coccyzus lansbergi. The sequence continues at coordinate 1,933,260 of JAUMJK010000215.1, read as the reverse complement.
TGAGAACTTTTCATTAGCAAACTTGACTCTCTAAATTTCCGGCAAGAAAATTTGAATTGTGAGTAACACCAGAGAAGTGAACATTTGTGCAGACAGTGAGCTGGGTTTCATGTGTGATGTAGGTGTGATGTGGATTTGAATGCTTTGAATTCTTCAGTGTATGCATACAATAGATGCAAAGAGGAGTTACATCATATATATGAGGTCAATAAGTACTACTTGTGTTTTTGTCTTCACAGACAACTTTATGTAAGGCAGGCAGAATATAAGTCTTCCTGTGAGTGAAACATATGTGGGACTCAGGAGAAAGGGCTTTAATTCCTTTAACAGTCTACTTGCCTTGCATACTGTCATTAACTCTCTTAGATACCTATTTGCAAACTAGAAAAATGACAATGTCAATTACACTTTTAAATCACTTCTTAGTGGCATGAACCTGAAATAGTATAAATTTTCTCTTCCTGAAGGTTAAGACAACCTTGCATTTCTTGTCACTTGTCATCATCTAGACCAACAGATAACAATCTCTGTACAGCCTCAGCACGAAGTATATTCTGAAAAGTAACTAGCTCTAAATATCTCAGTAATAAAAATGGAAATAAATGCAAAACCATATAAATAACTGAAAGACAATTTTCTGTGCCTTCCCTGTGTCATACTAAATGCCGCTAGTTAAAACCAGGTAATATAGTCTTTTGTCTTTGTGGGTACAAGTTAGTCCTGAGGAGATTCCAATTGGACACTGGAGGAAAGTTATTTGCAAAGAGATCAATCAGCCACTGAAATGATCTCCCTAGGCAAGTGTCGGATTCCTCAACAATGGAAATTTTAAGATGCAGCTGGACAGGGTGCTGGGTCATACTGTCTAGACTGTGCTTTTGCCAAGAAAGGCTGGACCAGGTGATCCTTGAGGTTCTTTAGAAACTGTTACTTTATGATTCTATGATCTTATGTTTTGGGGATTTGTTTTTTTGTTTACAGGCCACTTTATCTCAAGGTTAACAATTCTAAGAGAGATAAAGACTTTAGGTCACTCAATCTCTCTCTTTAGCTCCTATTTTCTCTTTTTTCTTTTCATTCTTAAAAAAGGCCATCACATGGACAACAGTCAATATATTCACATTTCATTTCATTTCTTGAAATAAATTCTTCTGACTAACCTGAAAGAAGACCTAGTTGTGTGCTGTGTACCTTCCCTCCATGCCAGTTTTTTGCTGTTTACTAAAACTGGTCCCACTGTACTATAAAACCTTTGACTGATTTTATGTACTGAATTCTCAACAGAATAAGGAAACAGAAAATGATAACATCTCATTTGCACTTGTATGGAGTGATTCTGATGTTTAGAAATTCTATGCTCATAAAAATGATTTTCTAGTGCCTGAGAAGAGATAGGTTTAGATTCCTTCAGTACACCAGTAAAAGCTGTAAATATTAGAACCTGATTATGGACTTATTTATGGTCTATATTGCTGTACAATTCACTCCTGTTATCATTACTAAACAAAATATGTGCTTGCTATTTCTATTAAAGTGTCCTATTATTCTAGTAGAAATGTGATAAAAGGACAGTTATGGTGCAGAAGACAATATTTCAGGTTTTGAAAGTCAGTCCTGAGGAGCATCATTGGTGTAGGAGGGGAGCATTCCTTTCAGGTCTGCCTGTCATCTCCACTTTCCCTGCAGCCACCTTGGCCAGTTCCTCCACAGAGGTAGCCTCAGACCACACTGGGAGCTGGTAGCCCATAGGTTTCCTCCTCATGAGGGTATCCTAGTACGAACATTCTACAGTCCAGAAACTAGTTTTAGATTTACATAATAGTTTATGATGTATAATTTAAAGTAAAATGGTAAGAAGAGAGTTCACTCTGACAAAATGTGCTAGGTAAAACTTATAAGGAAGAAAACATAACTTAAGAAAACTTCATTTTGTGACATCTATCACAGACTTATAGGTCCAAGTGTTTAATAAATAGTAAACTCCAGTATGTATCAGCATTTTCAGTGGTACCAGGCAAGAAGTCCTTTGGTCCCATCTTGAAATGTATTCTATTTCCTGTGGAAGTTAGACATGAGTCCCTTGAGATTTCTGTTATGAATTACACAAACTCATTGCATGGACCCAAGTTCTACTAACCATGTCAATTTTTCTTCTATGGTAAGGATATTGTTTCTTCACTTCCTACACCATCTAACCAAAGAGACTTATGTAGACATGGACAAGCTTGTATAAACACACTCACCAGCAATTCCATATAAAACCTCTGGTTATATCACCAGATTTTAACAGCTTAAGTGTCCTGAAACAGAACTCTAAGTAAGTGTCAAAGGAAAATTTTAGAATATTCCATTATGAGATGATGTCAAAGAAAAATGATGCTCGCTTTTTCAAACTGTAGTTTTTATTTGGTAGATATCACATGACTGTGAAGACCTGCACTGACTTAAAGAAATGAAGGATCTACTCCTTGCACCTGAATATAATGACAGAAAAAAAATCCCCCAATAACAAAAACTCCATGATCTTTGTTAGTGGTTTTATGGATTGATGGATTGTTGGAACAGGAGTAGCTGAAATATTATTTCAATCTCTTGATGATATTACTCAAAACAGTAGGGAAACAATTTTCAACTTTGAACTAAGTTGATGCAGAAAAATACAGAACTAAATATGTTTGCAATATGTTTGCCTTTCAATTTTCTGGGTAGAAGTGGGAATTCAAGGAATTCAGTCTTCATGAGCAAAGCACAGTCAGAGGTGTTATAGAAAATATTTTCTTCATAACTGATAGTTGAAACAAGGTAAGTGAGAGCTAGATACAAATTTTTCTCTTGCAAAGAACACGAATTGTCTTTAACAGTAATACAATAGCATAATTTTGCAAGTCAAGGAAACTTCCTCTGCAGTGTGTTGAGTGAGGACAGCCAACAAATTGCCATGTTCCAGAAAAACAATATTTATTTTGAGGTTTCATTGAAGAGAAGTAGAAAAAAATATTTTGAAGTTATATCTACCATTTGTCAATGATTTGAAAAAAAATATATAAGGACTACATGTAATGACTTATTCCTGCAGATACTTAGTGTTTCCTATGGCTGCCTGAAACATCTGATTCTTCAAATACATTTATTCCATTGTCTTTAATGAGACTGCTTAAATCACAGCCACAACAAATTACAATGAATGTAAATCAACTGTAAATAACTAAGAGGCAATCAATGGAGTGAAATAAAATTTAACTGCTTTAGGCTGCTCATCTGTCTATGTTACTCAAGACAGTTTGGAATAATTGGACTGAGGCTTTAAGAAAGGAGCAATTCAGCTCAGAAGGGAATATTTTTAAATGTGGACACATCTGTAGATAGTACTGTGCTGCTCTATTTCTGCTTTGGCTAGTGTGTAACAAGCCTGCAAGAGATTTGATATGTGGTATACAAATTGAGCCCTGTACTGTCAAAATGTTTTCCAGCAGCAGTAGATCAAAAATTGTAACTAATTTGCATTGTGTGAAGTTGATTTTGACTCCTAGAGGAAAATATGGTTCGTGCTGTGTAGCAGGAGCTCTTCAAGTGGTCATGGTGAAGGATCAACTTTAGGGATGACAAAGTGAAGAATATGTGTGAAAGTTGTAACCTATTTTGCTGCTGACTCATATTGTGAGTCTGGGATTTAGCACCACCCCTGGTCTTCACCCTCTTCTGTCTTGATATTTCTTTATGCTAAAAATCCTGTGAAAAAAAGTTTTCTGGTGTAAAATTCATATAGTGTTTGACACAAATGAAACCAGCACCATCTGAGTACACCTAATATTCTCCTTACCTATAATCAGTAGTAAGGAATAAACTTATCTATCTGCCTCATTCCCTATGTGTTTTCAGTCTACAGGACAAATATTTCTGTTAATTTTCAGAGAGTTCTTACATTGTAGTTTCAGCCTAAATACTTGTATGTGCAAAAATTAACCAACAATCCATGAAAACTAAGAGACAATGTGTCTTTCCTGTGATCTTGAGATTATCTCAGTTCCCATGGCTGTTTAAATGGCAAATGTGAGACTTGCTCATTATGAGTCAGAATAACTGAAAAAATGAAGGGGGAAATAAACATAACCTTCCCCTCTCCTGGAGTCTCCTGCTCAGGAGCAGCCTTGTAGCTGGTGCAACCACATTTCCTACCCATGACAGAACATCTGATTAAATGAATTCTTGACAGGATTGTTTATTTTCTACTTCAGCCAAGTAGTAAGTACCTCCCAGTTACATCAGATCATACTGTGTCCTAGGTCACAGAAACAACCCAAACTCCTACTTTAAAAGTGGTTTCCTGCTCACCAAACAGCAGTAACACACATCAAATGGATTAAATGCCACTTGCTTTTCCACAAGATCACCTTGGTAACTTGCTTTGTTAATTCTTAAGGGATGCTCACTTAAAAAAGTACTCCGGAGAAACAAACCTTTTAATGCTTGCAGAAAAGAGAAAGAACTTGTAGAGAAGGTGGTAATCATTAGATTGGGTACAGATTCAGCTTTACATTTCTATACAGAACATTTCTGAGATGATTAAGAAGTTAATGAATCTGCATATAACAATTTCCTCGCCTACAAAGTGGAATTAATGATCTGAACTAGATACAGTGGTTTTGTGTCTGCAGAAGTGTTTTGACTAGGAATGTTTTTTTTACTGAAAAAAGAAGAGTACCCTATTAAAATATTTATGAATATTTCTCACATAAGAGATTTTAAGATCTCTGTTTTGGTGTGAGTTTTAACTTTTCCTTACTTGCTTGCTTTGATTTTATGTTTCCTGCAGAAAAAAACCAAAACAAATATAAATTGTTTTCATTTACCTGAGAGAGCTTTAGTGTCTTTCTCAATTCAGGCTCATAACTCTCCATTTCTCTTGACCTCTTTTTCACTCTTACCTTTTGCTTTGTCCTTGCCTTTGCCCTCTCCCCCAGGCCATCAGTCAGCCTGCTGGGAAGAATACCACTTAGAGACATAGTGGAGGTTTTTCAGCAAAAGCCAGGAGTGACCTTACCCATTGCTGGATGTGTGATCAGTCCAGGTATTTCTACATGTGCCATTTCCTCTTTTTGGAGGGGGAGGGTGGGGTGGGAGAGGGGGCAGAGGGGAGGGAAGACCAAAATTACTTCTATTAAAGTAGCTTTATCAAAGGCAATAATTAAAAAGTACTATTTAAAAGTAAATGGAAGTTGATCTTCGCAATTGTGATATAAGTGAATTTAGTTAACTGTGAAGATTAGGACACAAACATTAGAAATAATTCATAAAAGATAACACAATATCTAGAAAGCACAAGAAGAGGGTTGGGAAGGAAATTATATAGTTGAGCTTCCCACATTCCACCCCAGTTAGAATCATAGAATCACCAGGCTGGAAGAGACCCACCGGATCATCGAGTCCAATCATTCCTATCAGTCACAAAACCATGCCCCTCAGTACCCCATCTGCCTGCAACTTAAACACCTCCAGGGAAGGCGAGTCAACCACCTACCTGGGCAGACTGTTCCATTGCCTAATGACCCTTTCAGTGAAGAATTCTTTCCTTATGTTGAGCCTGAACCTCCCCTGGTAGAACTTGAGGCCATTCCCCCTTGTCCTGTCACCTGTCACTAGGGAGAAGAGGCCAGCTCCCTTCTCTGTACAACCTCCTTTCTGGTAGTTGTAGAGAGCAATGAGGTCTCCTCTGAGCCTCCTCTTTTCCAGGCTAAACAACACCAGCTCTCTCAGTCACTCCTTGCAAGACTTGTTTTCCAAGTCTGTTCTGCAAGTCAGATGTATGCCCAGCAATTCTTTTCCTGAAAAAAAGCATATTTCATTGAAAGAAAAATCCCTGTCTGATGTGGGTAGCTCTGTTATGTACTCTGATTTACAATCTATTATGTAGCACTGAAATAGGACAATTTTATATTTGCTGGATACGATGTAGCTCTAGAAGAAGCAGACTGATGTGTAAAGGGATATAGATAAGGACACTGCTACCCAGATTTGAAGGACAATGAATAAAGCTGGTGGTTTTGAGGGTATTTTGTCCTTGGTCTAACAAGAGGCAGGATTTTTTCTGCCTGGATGGGAGGCTACAAACTATTCAGGGACCCCAAATGTTCACTCTGAAATGCAATGCTTGGCTTTCCTTATTTCAGTCAGCAACAACTCCTGAGCAGGTGTTTGAGCGGCCTTGAAAAAAGTTATTTTTGCTATGAAGAGTTCACAATTTAAGATGTTAAAGTAGGTGGAGTTAACAGGAGAGTAATGAATAAGAAAAAATCATGCATGCTTCACTAAAGCTCTTCCATCAGCAGGTACATTTTAAAAGATGCTCAGTTTCTAGAAGGTTGTATATTTATTCAGTGAATGCAGATGAACACAACTGTAATAAATAATTCCTAAACATGCTATTAGAAATACTTTCCTCATTCATTGTAGTTGCAAAGCCTGGCATTTTCTTATATTTTATTAATTTTTAAATGAGTTGTTGTTGATTTATTTATGAATCGAGTATAAAATATGTTTATTTAAAAGTATCAAATACAGAGGTAGGAAAGACAATACTATTTCCACTTCCTATGTTTCCACACTAAAATTTTTGCAACTTGAACATGATATTAAATATAGATTTTATTTTCAAAAATATTCTGCTTTCAAAATACCATACAGAAAAAAAAGAGCTGATGTTAACTTGGACTTTGAAACCAAAATAAATTATTTTATTCGGTTATTGTGACTGGTACTTATTTTCTGAAGCATTATTCTTGTGTGTTTGTCTTCCCTTTAGCTAGATTCTTTCTTTGACAGTATTTGGAATATCAACATTTTCCTTTTTTCATTAATGATTGCCATTTCTGCATGTGAATGCCTATTTTATATTCATGATGTTGTAGGATTTCAGAAGCATTTAGTAAGAAATATTTAGTTGAATTTCAACCTTAGCCACAATGTCAGTGCCATGTTAGTAATATTTTCACCACCATTTGGAAGGACAATTTATTAGAACATCTAAGAATGTGTATCTAAATTTCAGTTACAGCTAAAAAAATATTCCTCTTTATAAAGCAGTTGAACCCAATGTCTTCTAGAAGCCAGAAATAGTGTTAATAGTAATTAATCTAATGTGTACTTATAAAATTAAGGTTACATACAACTGGGAAAACCCTAATATTTTTTTATCTCTTTCTCTAGGGTTATTTTATTTTATATTTAAAATACTGCCCCCTTTTATGCTATTTTCTGCAAATATCCCAGTAGAATGTTCCCAGCAGAATATTTGTAGATCCTTACAGGAGGGTAAGATTTATTCATATCATTCCAGCTACCTAATGCAACAAGAAGAGATTTCAGACTTTATCCTTCAGAGGGTGAAGCCCCTGATATCTGTGGGATTTCATCTAAAATAAAAGGAACTGGGTCATCCTAAGGATTAAAAGGCAAAGACAGTATCAGACAACTCACAGCACAATTAATCCTGTTATTTCTAGGGTACCAGCAGGAAGGACATGCTTGAGCTGGTTTTAGAAGTAGTAATAGCTGAGCTTTGGCTCATAATGCCAAGCAATAGACCAAGTGGGAGCACAGCATGCCTCTGAAAGCTCCAACATTTAGGTCTTTCATAAGATAATAATGATAGGATTGGTGTTGAGAGAGAAAAGGAGCAAAGAAGCCAAAGTATTAGGCAAGGAAAAATGCCTTCACAATAATAGCCTCATTATATGTGAGTAATCCAGTTCTGCTTTTCTTGTGGTTATTGAATGTATGAGAACAATTACCCTGAGTACTCAAGGAGTAGCCTGAGAGTATTTTATCTTTGTGGAGGGACAGGAAAGAATACATTTTTAAAAATCAGAATGTGGAAGATTTAAGTATCAAAAACAACACCTCAGGAAAAAAAATCCTTAAAATACTCCAGAATAGTACCATTTGTGTAATTTCTGAAGGAAATCCTGTGTGCCAGCCTGGACAATGCATTAATTTTTCTCATGGGCTTTACTGAAATTACTACTAGAATTCTCTTAAAGTTAATAGCAAGAAATGGATGAGTCCCTGGTAATCAAACCAAACTTTGAAATAACAGCCTTAAAATAAAGATGAAAGGTTGTTTGAGGTTATTACTTGTAGTGAGTTTTTTTAAAGTAGGAATTAATGATTAGAAATGAGACATAATGGGCAATAAAATATATTAAAGCAACAGGCTTAGTCTAACGCTAACTGCCTCTGTATTGAAGGGGGCACGTGTGTAATAAAAGTAGTGGAAAAGTAAGTCAAGTTTAAAACTAGTGAGAACCAATACCAATGAAAGCCGTACCTAACTTTTCCACTCTTTTATCAATTTTGTCCAACAGATGATACAATTAACTTGAGGAAAATATTAATGAGTATTGATACCAAAACTGTACTCACAATACAACGATGTTTTTTTTAACAGCAGTTGAAGACAGGATTTTCCAGATACTCATCTGTTCACACTTTGGTTTCTCCACCTTCTTTGTCCAGTTCCTGTATCCCTCTACCTCAACTTTATTTCTTACAGAGAACTGCAAAACTCTCTGTCCCCAGCTGATTACTGTAGTTGGGTTTCAAATACTACTTTCTTGTCCTAACTACTGCCCCACCAACACTAAATCTTGTCTGAAGCACACTTCTAGTGCAAGCATAACACCAACCTAAACTTCAATAAGTAAACGTCAACCCATCATGGCTCTAGGAATGGATCATCACATCTATTAAAGGAAATCTAAAATGTCTCGACTTATGAATAAATCTTTTTGGACAATCAATTTCTACATCAATTATCTGCCTACCACCTGTTGTCATGAATGGGATCCAATATCAGAAGTCAGAGCTATGTAATCTGCAATAGTATTAATATCAGATAACAAAACGGCAAAATTACAAACTGGCAACCAAGATCTTTCCTGAGAATGGAGGCTTCTGGTGTTGTTATAGATCAGATTTTAAAAAATGTGTGCTATACTGAATTTAATTTTTTTGCAGAGGAACTCAAATAGACATCATATGTCACCTTGAAAGATCTGGTTGTTAAGCTGTAATTCACTGATTTGCTCTCCCCATTTTCTCACTCACGTTAAACCCCTAAGTAACCCCTAAGTTTCTTTAGTTGCTGATGAACTGGTTTTCCTAATTTCTAAATACCATGTATTTTTTCTCACTCCTCCCACATTTCTGCCATTTGCTTTCTCTTTTTCTTGCTTTCCCAGTAGTACTTGGTTACTACATTGCCTCAACAGAAGTTTTGTGAAAAGCCCTTAGCATAAATTCCACTCCTACAGAAAGAAAATACTATTATTTTTTTCCAAGTTGCTTTTCTTTCTCATGCCTGACAACAAAACGACACTTTAGTTTCTCTGTTCAGCCACCATCAAACTTCAGCTTTGTGCTATATTGCCTAGGAGACCTATGATAGTAGAGAGAAAACTGATCCAGATCATTAAAGGAGAAAAAAATTACAGCACTTCAATAAAAAAGAATGATATAAAAAAAGTGTAAGTAGATCATCTCAATTTCTTCTCTCCCTCAGTCCCATGTTATAACACATGCAAGCAATTACAACATCTGTTACCCTGATTGCTTGGAGTGTAGAATCAAAGTCAGTTATGTGATATTCATGACATTTAATAACAGGGACTCAAAGGACTCTATTAAAATGGAATGTAAATGAAAATTGTCTAAAAACTGCTAAATAATAGGCAAGGGAAAGCATACTGAATTTACTTCTTTTCTATTAGCAGTTGAACATACTGCTTTAGTTTGAACAAGATAAAATGCCCTGAACTTTTTTCATCCTGAGGAGCTTCCAAGCAAGAAGTTTAAACTAAAAAATTAAAGTCAAATTAAAATACTTCACCTAAGAAGTAATTTCTTCTCTCAACTCCATCCCCTCAACTGGACACACAAGACCAAACTGCTTCCTTTTTCTGTTGCATTAAACATATGGATGTTTGGTTTTTTGAGTCAGAGTCCTGATATAGTGTATAATTTGAGGTAGAATCTGTTAAGTTATGAATTTCAAAATTACTTGGAAGTATAAGGAGAAGAAGTGTTTTCCTTGAGGTGAACTTCATACAAATACAAAATAGTGGAACAGAACTTTAATAGTTAATTTGGGAATGGACTGATAAGTACGGCTTTTATCTCCTCTCAAGCTATTCTGTTGTAACATTTGCAGCGCCATCCACACTGGAACATCATGAATTCACATGCCTCTTGGTATTTAGTAGCTGTGTTATATAAAATCTACTGTCCTGGGTGACTGCAAAAACAATTTTATGAAATGTCAAATGAGCAGGAGGGAATGGGAAAAAAGATACCTTTTCATAGGCAAATTTTCATTTCTTTCAAGTAGTATGATTAAAAAGAATTTTAGTAAATATATGTGATAGCATCCTACATGAAAACTTGCTTTTCTTTCAGCCTCAGCACAATAAACCTGAAAAGACATCTGGAATATAGAAATAAGCGAACCATTGCTTCAGGGATCCATTTTTTTTTTTTCCTGGAGTAACAACATTTTCTGCTAGGATAAGGGAAACAAACAGAAGACTGTTGAGAGAAACAATAGTTGAGCTCAATACCCTTTCTTAATCTTTGTTTTCCATGTTATGGCAGGGAAACAAGGAACGAATAAAGATTAAGTGATTTGTTTCAGATACATTAGGGTGCCTATAGTAGGTTGTCAATGATATATGTACATTAAAATGATACATGATAAGGCAAGGCCCAGGTCTGCTAAGCAGATTGTCTTCTATAATTTTCACTGAGATAGTTTTTCTGAACTACTTTTTTCAATTTTGTTTCCCCTTTATTCTGTCCTGCATATTTATTTGGTGGGTTTATATCCATTAAGTCCTATGAAGAGAAATGCTTTAAATGAGTGAAAAAATTTCGAAATCTGTAGCACTGGCAGATGAGCACAGTAGTGCCGATGACACAAATTAAGTATGCCTTATATAAGAACCCTTGTGACCTTAATAATCTTCAGGACAAAAACCATACAAAGATCTTGTCTTTCCATATACTGGTATACACTTTACACATGAAATCTATATCTTAGTACAGGATAGTATATGTCCTGTATGATCTTAAAATACATATTTCTATATTACTGTACATATCTTGTTTCCTAGTTGAGCTGAAAAACATTGACCGTAACGTGTAGGCTTGAAATCTTCGTTTCATTTCTTTATTTTTCTTAATGTGGAGAATTTGCAGAAGAGACAAAAAAGAAATAAGGGATGGAAAGATGGGAAGACTAGGAGTGAGAACAGAGACTTGTGTCTTGCTGAGTTAGGACTCATTCTTTCCAGTTTCTGTGCACATTCCTAGTTCATAGAATCACTGAATAAAAAATAAATAATAATAAAAAGACCTGGAAGGGAACTTTAAGTATCATCTAGTCCAACGACCCATCTGTCATAGGCAAGACATCTTCCTCTACATCAGGTTGATCAAAGTCCTGACCAACCAGGCTTTAAATACTTCAAATGATAGGGCATCTACTACTTCTGTGGATGACCAGTTGCAGAGTCTCACAACGCTCATAAAGAATTTCTTCATTACGTCTGACCTCAATCTACCCCTTTTCAGTTTAAAATCATTATCCCTTCTCCTACCATGACCTGACCTGGTAAAAAGTCTCTCCCTATGTTTAAGAAACCCCCATTAAATATTGAAAGTTCACAATAAGGTCTCCCTAGACCTATCCCTTCTCCAGGCTGAACAATCCAAACTCTCTTGGATTTTCTTCACGGGAGACATCTTCTAGCCTTCTGATGATTTTCCTGTCCCTTTTCTGAACATGCTTTAGCAGGTTTATGTCTTTCTTGTGCTGAAGACCCAGAGTTTGATGAGGTATTTCAGATGGAATCTTCTAAGAGCAAAGTAGAGGGGGAGTATGACCTCCCTTGACCTGCTGGCCACTGTTCTTTTTATGTAGACCAGGGTATGACTGGCCTTCTGGGCTGCAAGTGCATATTATTGGTTCATATTCAATTGCATGTCTACAAGCATCACCATCTATTTATCTCCCAGTCTGTACTGATGTTAAAGATTGCTCTGCTCTCAGTGCAGAAACTTGCACTTGGACTCACTGCCCAGCTTAGGGCTGCTTGTCAAGTATGTCAAGGTGCTTCTGTATAGTAACACTAGTACTAGTACTATTCTAACTGCACCACTCATTTTGATATCATCTGCAAACTTCCTGAGTGTGCCCTTACACACAATCTATGTCATTAATGAAGGCATTAGTGTTATCTCCAATATAAATTGAAATCAATTGATAATTTCTGATGTAAATAATAACCAAAATTCTCTGGAAACAAAATGGTATTCAAAAACCTTAATATGAAGTAGTTAGACACACAATCAATTGAAATTATACAAACTTCCATTGGGTTATTGCTGCTTCACTACAGACTATAAAAACTTAATTTGATTTGTTATAGCTGTATACTGAGTAATAATTCCACTAACAGACTTAAGTATTATTCAGCCATAATTCCAGTTATAATTGCAAATTAGTGTTGTGGACTATTCATTGAAATAAACCAAGATAAGCATAATTCTATTTATTTATTTTTTAAAACACACAGGATGTGAGTTTTGAACCCACAGTCTTTAATAGTACTGTAACATGTTCTCTAAGTGCTCAGCCTTATAAGCCAGAAGACAGGAAGGGAATACAGAATAAGGCTCACATGACACAAGAAAAAGATGGTTAGAGGCTTTCTCAGCAAATTAGGCATTAACAAGACTATGGGGCTCGGTGGGATCCATACAAGGGTGTTGAGGGATCTGGCAGAGGTGCTCACTTTCCATCATTTACCAGCAGTCCTTGCTGACTGGGGCAGTTCCACTTGACTGAAGGTTGGCAGATGTTACGCCCATTTACAAGAAGGGTCAGAGGGAAGATCTGGCAAATGGCAGGTCTTCCAGTTTGACCTCAGTGCCAGGTAAAGTCATGAAGCAGGTCATCTTGAGTGCTGTCATACAGCACACATGTGATAATCAAGTGATAAGGCCCAGTTAGCATGGGTTTATGAAAAGCAGGTCCTGCCAAACTAGCCTGATTGCCTTCTATGACAAGGTTAGCTGCTTAATGGACAATTGAAAGGCTCTGAGTATAGTGTGTCTGGATTTTAGTAAAGGCTTTGATGAGACTCTGTTTGAGAAACTGGCTGCTGCTGGCCTGGACAGGTGCACACTCAGCTGGACAAAAATCTTGCTGGTTTGCCAGACTCAAAGAGTGGTGATGAATGTAGTCAAAACCAGCTGGAGTGCAGTGATAAGTGGTGTCCCCCAATGGCTCAGTCCTGTGTCCCTTTTGGTTTGATATCTTTATCAATGTTCTGAATGAAGGTATTGAATGCACCCTTAGCAAGTTCACTGATGACACAAAGTTGGGCTGAAGCATCAGGGGTAGGGGGCTCTAAAGAGGGATTTGAACAGACTGAGGCCAACAGTATAAGGTTCAACAAATCCAAGTACTTAGTCCTGCTCTTGGCACAAAACAACCCTGTGCAGTGTACAGGCTTGTGGAATAGTTACCAGAAGCAGTCTGACAGAAAAGGACCCAGGGGTGTTGGTTGACAGTGACTGAACATAAGCCAGCAGTGTGTCCAGGTGGCCAAGATGGCCAATGGCATCCTGGCTTGTATCAGAAACAGCAGGACCAGTAAGAGCAGGTGTTGAGTCAGACTGAATATTTTTGCCTTAAACATTTTGTCCAGCAGGCAACAGTGCAGGACCAGGCACTAGGACCAGGCACGGCTTTCCCCTGCTATCCCGCTCTTCCTCCCACCCACGCGCCCATGCTTCTCTCGCGGAGCTGGCTGGAAATGGAGCGGGGGAACACAAAGGACTGGGAAGCGGGGAGGTGGGGAGACTTGGGCCATGTGGCTATGCTGGGCAGGGGCCATGAGGGCTCCTGGGAGAGTGGTTTGCCATGGGGGCGCTGGGCCATGGGTGTGCCTCTCCAAGATCTGTGCCGTGCTGGCACTGAGGCACAGACCTGGATCAGAGCAGCCTGGACCATGCGATCAGACCACGTGATGATACAGTAACTTCTTAGCTCTTCGCTTTCTCTTTTTGTGTTTCTCTCTACGTCTCCCATCTCTCCCTGACCTCACGGTGTGCATGTCTGCTTGGATCGTAGGGGCTTTGGTTGTTACCAGGGGTTTATTTCTGTAACTTTGGGCAGCTGTGTTCCCTGGTTCTTTGTTGTGCATCCTGGCATCTCAGTGTGTTTAGGTTTGCTGGAATTGGAAATAAATACTGTTTTGATATTCACCCTGGGAGTAACCTTATTAGCCTCCAGACTGCCACACAGACAAATGGATCCACTTTTCTTCCCCCCTTTGTCTGGGTTAAGACAGCAGGGAAGCGATTATGCCCCTGCACTCAATGTTGGTGAGGCCACACCTTGAGTACTGTGTTCAGGTTTGGGCCACTAGTTACTAGAAGGGCATTGAGGTCCTGGAGCGAGTCCAGAGAAGGGTAAAGAAGCTGGTGAAGGGGCTGAAGAGCAAGCATTAGGAGAAATGGCTGAGGGAACTGGGGTTGTTTAGCCTAGAGAAAAGGAGGCTGAGGGGAAATCTTGTCACTATGTACAACTTTCTGCAAGGAGGTTGCAGAGAGGTGATTGTTGGTCTCTTCTCTCAAGTAACTAGTGATAGGATGTGAGGAAATGGCCTCAAGTTGCACAAGGGCAAGTTTGGATTAGACATCAGGAAAAAAATTCTTCACCAAAAGGGTTATCAAGCACTGGCACAGGCTGACCAGGGTTTAGTAGAGTAGACATCTGTAAGAGTTGGTCAAAGGATCAATTTCTGCCTCCACATTTTCTCATCAGAAATTTTCTCATTCTAAGCCTCAGAACTTGCCTGTATAAATCACAGATGCAGGCGCTATGAAAACGGCCAAAGCTGGTATGGAATGAATACTTTATACCTATCTACCCATACCTACCTCCTTATCTCAAAAATGTTTTGTACCTGTCTCCAAGCCTCCTTGCTCCCTACCATTGTGAAAGATCCATGAAGAGAGGAAAAGACAGGAAAATTCATGACAAGAATTACCACAGACCCATACCCAACAGACCATGTGTGCAAAGAGATGATGGCTACTGGCCTTCATCAGGAGAACCCATGTTGGCCACCGCCACCAGGAGGAGCACATGCACAAGGGGAGGAGACCTGCAGACACTCCTCTCTTAGCACGTGTGGCCTGCTAGGTGGAGATGGGCACATCTCCACAGGCAAAGGTGGGTTGCAGATATATTGACTAGCATAAAAGACAGCTCTGGAGCAGCTGAATTTTGAAGATCTTCCCCACCGTGACATCACCTTGATTGAAGACAGAGGCAGCAGAAAACCTTCTGGACTGTGACCCCAGAGACACTGGATGTCTGTGGGCCTGTAGTGCTAGCTATTAACCCTTTCTTCTTCTTTTTTCTCCCTATCTTTCTACATATCCTTTCTCTCCTTGTTTTGCAAGCCACTTTATGGGCACAATTAATCAAGTTCCAGTTTAGATTGAAATTTAACTCCCTTGACTTGTTGAATTATTGTTTTTTCCTTTTCATTCCAAGATCACAGCTGAAATGAACCATCATGTGTCTGCTTATGAGCAGACTGTGGCACAGTCCATGCAGGCATTTGAAACAATGGTGGATGAGGTGCTCAGGGATATGATTTAGTAGTGGGCAGGTACAGTTGGACTTCATGATCTCAAAGGTCTTTTCCAACCAAATGATTATGTGATTCTAAGAGTACCTCCCATTGCATTACTTTTTAAAAAATTATTAACTTTGTATAAAATTGTCATACTTATGAGCCCTGATCATGCATTAAATCCCATATATAATTTGTGATAGAAAACATATTCTTTTTTGCCTGATATACAATCCCAGACAAGGAATGTACAGGTGCAACGAGAACGATTATGGAGTGCTTATATTGTTCAACTTTACAAATTTTAGAAGACTAATGTTCTCTAATAATGGTGAAGAAGAGGCACCTAGAATTATCCCAACTGTATTATTTTATACTGGATCTTTCCCCTTGGCACTGACTTTATTGGAAGCTTTCAGTGACCAGACTTCTAATTCTGCACAGGTCAATTAAACAACTGTGACTATACCCTTGAAAAAAACAGAAACACTCCACACGGTTTACAAGAAGACATGTTGGAAAAAGAGCAGGGAATGTCCCCATTCTGTCGAACTGAGGGATATTTTTGTAAATCTGGATGCTTAAAAAAATCATTAGCAAGAATGGAATCAGAAGCATTTGGAAAACAGTGATAGAGATGCACAGATTCAGGAAGGAGTTTGTGCCTCTGGGAAAACAGTCTGAATAGAGAAGGATGTTCAGGCTTAGACAGGAATGTGATTCTCCATACATTATGTGTGTACAACATCTATCAACACTCCAAATTTTGCTTGAATAAAGCCTTTCTCTTAATGTGCTATAGTGCTTGGGATTTATCCATCCAGATGCCAAATAACCATACAACTGTTTTGCCATCTGGATGCAATGAATCCTGTCACTGACAAAATTCTGAGGTTAGACTTGCAAGGAGAGGATGTAACTTAGTGCCTATACTCTTCTGGAAAAGAAACTGTTGGGAATACTGTGCAGATCACCTTTTATTTTCTTCTGCTCCCTGGTTTCTTCTAGCTTGTTTCATCTGGCATAGGCCCTTATTAATAGACAGATACAGGGGAGTAACAAAAGTGCACTTATTTTAAGAATGATTCAGTGTTTTTCCAAGTAACTTCTATGCTGTAAACAAGTACACTTGAAAAAAAAAAAATCCACCTGTCAGTAGCCAGTCCATTTCCACTGTTGTCAGTCATCTGTTTTCCCTATTCTCACACTCAGCATCCCTGAGGACATGTTAGCTGCAGCATATCTTTGTGGTTTTTACAAACAGAAGTAAAGCAACCCACACAGAGCTACTGAATTTATCTTCTATTTCCAGGGAAAAGAAGAGAAAGTTTGCAGGATGGAAAATTAATGTTTTTTAAACCTGGAGACTGTATGACTCTGCTGCACACCCAATGTCATAGCAATGATAAGCTAAATAAAATAGTGAAAATATGATACATAGGGTACATCTTCCCCTCCCTCCCTGTTCTTCCCAGTATCATGTCGTTCATGACAGCAAACTTCTGTCTGCATGATCTGCTGCAATATGATGAGAAATCATAAAATGTGAATATGATACTACACCAAAGAGTGGAAAATGCAATCAATTCCCTGCAGGGTCTATCAGGAGAGATGTAAGTATGAGAAAGACTGGCTTTGTAAGGGTTTGCTTTTCATTTCTTGAGTCCATGCTATCTCTGTTCCCCACTGAAACCTCAGAAGAAAGTTAGAAAGTAGTTTGGAAACCCCTGAATATGTGAGCTACCTGAAAACTCTGCAGGTATTCTTATCAGAAGAAATATGTTGTTTTGTTGGAGTGAACCAACACTGTCCTTTTTCAACAAGACTGAAAAGAATAACTAACCTACGTCTCCCATTCAGTGGCATGGTCAAATCAGCTTTCTGTGCAGCTGCTACTGCTCTGCTAGTCTAAAAACAAGAGATGATTGTAGTGACTAGCCATGACTTGAGACACAGAGCAGAATGGTCAATGCTGTTGCAACGGACTGAGACCTCTGATGATATTTTCTTTGACATGTTTTTAAAAGGAAATTACAGAATCATACTATTTTGACCATTTAGGATTTTTTTTAACATTAATATCTTCTTATTTACTGATAGCTGAAATATTATTTCTGTTCTTCTTTTCTTCCTTCTAAATGGGTATTAATGCATTAATACTTACAATGAGTAATAAAGGAATAAAAAATGATTTATGGTGATATTTGGTCTATAGTAAATATTGGAGAATGTTGTTCTAGTGCAAAAAGTCATGTGATATAAAGATAATTTGTACTTTGTGATTAGTTGGGTCAAATGCAATAGTTTAAATTTTTGTCCATCTAAATTCTATTGATGAGCTCAAATGTTTCATTTTTCTCCAGTCTTATGTTAAAGTTTTCTTCTACTGAAGAAAACTGTTAAATTGATCTGTATGCCAGCATGATGTGTTTAAAGTTAACAAAAGATTTTATGGCACAGGGATACATAGTAATTCTGTCATAGAATATTGTTAAGATTTTTAAATCTTAATTTTTATGATGTATTCTCATATTAATAAATAATCCAAATTTTTCATTTATATTGCTTCCCAGTTCATGTGAGAGTACTAGGTACTCAAATTTCAGTTCTTGTAGATTGTTTTGAATCTTTCACCTTTATGCTTTTTAATTGAAATCCACTTTCCTATACTTGAACCTATGCAAAAATATTTCCATTGGGACCTGTAGAGACGGATTTTTCATATTCACTGGCTTAATAATTAGAATTGTTCACGTGAATATGAGTTTACTGCAAAAAATCAGTAGTGTAATTGTCTGCCTTTCTGATATTAATATACTCTTTCTATTACCTTCACAAAGAATTTCGTTTAGGCAACCATTGACACATATCTTCATAAATAAATAGGAAACAATTAACTGATATATAAACCTATGCCTGGTTTTATCTGCCAGTATATGCCAGCTTATGATTTAAATTTATTATGCTGAAAAAAATTATCTATCATTGCATGTTGGTGTATGTTGGCAAAGGAAATCATTATAAAGGCAAAAGTAAATTTATACATCTATTTTAGAAGTATAACTATTAAAGCAGATCAAATATTTTATAGCCATCCTCCAGTTTTATGAGATGACCTTTACCCTGCAATAACCTCTTTTATCTCAGTGGTGCCTTTTCCTGAAGCGTTTGCTTATCAAAGCAACTCAGTCAGTACCTGAGGAGTTAATTGTGGAATTAAACCAAACTCTGTTATGTGGAACTGCTGGAAATACAGGTAGTTTATCTGGGGACCCATGGCAACAATAAGCCAAAATCCTTCACCAGTTACTGAGAAACTTACCAAAAACTCTGCTTGTATCACATCACGAGGTCTGCAAGGAAGAGAGATTGCATGGAGGTTTTGCCTGTGGAGTTTGAGAGGAAGAATGGTAAAGTCTGACCTCTCAAAAGCAGACAACTGCCTGCAGAGTTTGGCTGGTCAGTGTCAATGGTTAGTGGTTGTGCAAGATACATGATTGAGAGATTGCTGGGGCTGTAGAAGCTGCTCTGAGAGCTGGGTGTCTGTCACGTACAGTAGAGGGTGCAGGCTGGTCAAGGTAAACCCGTTATCCTAAAAAGTAAATGGAGAGTGCCCAGATCACCAAGACAAAAGATGGTCACTCACAAATGAGGGATTTTTGAACTGGCTCACTCCACCAAACAGACCAAATAGTGCTACAGAGTGGGAGCACTATCTCCTTCTGTAGTTGGAAATCTAACCTTGAAGGACTTTTCTGCCCAAGCACTCCTCATTAAGAGCAAACACATGGAGTCAGACTATCAGTTTGGCAGCACCTGCTTTTCATAAACTCATGTTGACTGGCCTGATCACCTGGTTGTCTTGTGTGTGCTGTGTGATAGCACTCAAGATAACCTATCACACTTCTACATTCTATGGAGAATGCTTTTCCTATAATGCCTGCAGATGCTACTGGAGAATAAGCAGCAGGAAGGACAGTACTACTGCTGTGACAGAACAGTAATGAGCAGTAGATAGCAGCAGGTCCTTAGATACTGCCTTCTGACAGAATGGGATGTTTTACCTCCACTAAATTCTTTTACTGGTGTTCTGAAAACAGTTCAAACTATTATATGTGCAACTCTGTGCCATCTGATCATTTTATTTTCTTAACTATAAAGAACTGTAAGGATAAAGCAATTTATAAACCACAAAACCATTCCATAACATTGCAGGCGTTTGTAGATTCAGCTATTTGTATGTCACGTTTTGGTGCAATATGTCAAACAAATGTTTTTATAAATGGCAAAAAGGGAAAGACAGTCATTTTAGTAATATACATGAGAATAACACTCATTAAAAAATAAAATGTTCTTGCATAATAAAACTATATCCAAGATCTGCAGTCACAGGAGTGCTAATTAAAACTTTGCAATTTTCCAACACTGCAGTCTATCGAGTTCAGTAGTTTTATGCATATTATTATCCTTGGGCTATAAACTGGTTTTACATTTGCATAGTTTGTGGGAACTTAAATGTATTATTTTTTCTCTTGATATCTCTCTCTCTCAGTTTCTCTTTATTGTAGCATAAACATAGATCTTTCTGTTAATTATTCATCTGTTAGCTGTATTAGAGTATAATATCAGATCAATTTATTGCAAATATATCACAATTTGTTTTCTTTTTTATTGTATGGTTAAATCACTTTGAAAATTGTTTTCCCTTCATTCAGAAACCATTCTGAAATCTAGCTTTATTTGATTTTGACTTGTGATGCCAAGTAAAATTAAGATCTTAAAGAAAGAATTTGTGACTTGAAAATGGGAAAGTTGTAACATTTTGGAACTCATCATAAGCCTGGAGAATTATTTGAACAGGAACTGGAATATCATAGAACCATGGAGTCACAAAATGGTCTCTCAAGTATGGCCAGAACTTGCCAAGAAAAGTAGCCAGATATAATGGGATTATTCCCCACTTTTTATTGTGTATGATTGTTTATGCAATTGAAATAAATGAAGCCTAGAAATAAAGATTTGATTCCTGTCTATAAGTACACTTATTCAGTATATTCTAGAGATAAAATATTATAAGCTAAAGAATAAGTGATATAAACTAACTTTATATTTAGCTTGATGATTAGGAAAAGGTTGATCATATCAGTATTATGTGAGCCTATTGCTTTACCTAACACAGGAACAAAACCTGTTTTCCAGCTGAACAAGGTGTTGACTGGAACATAAATGACTTCTAGTGCAGAAGTTGGACTCCCCATGAGACTTGGTCTAGGGGTCAGGTACCTAGGTGGCAGTGTAAGCAGATGAGCTTGCAGACCCACATGAGGAAGGGGCAGGGCGGTCTCCCAGGATAGGCAGGGTCTTGCCTTAGTGAGCAAGTGGGTATCTCCTATCTCATCCTGCTGTGGAGAATTAGCCTGAAACATCTCATCCTCATGCTGGAACCTCAGTGACTGAACACACATACTTCCATTCCATCTGTGCCTGTTCAAAAATTGACCTAGACAGGTGCAGAAATAAAAGTCTTTATGCTTATGAAATTTCATTTCCAAGATATAGGGAAGTGAAGTTCCAGTCTAGAATGCAGAGAGGTTCCCAGTTTTGGACAAAATGGACTAATCTGACAGCAGGTCCTCTCACTATGGGACTTCAAGAGGAAAGCTTCTGTCTGTTAGGAGACCCGGTGCAGACCTCAGTGTAGGCTGCTTCTGGACTGACCATCAGTCATTTTCTGATGCAGGAGCTGTAGATTTTGAAAGAGAACCTTTGTCTTTGCTGTCAAGTTATTTCAATACTCTTCTCTGTGTTTGGATGCTGCACTGATGACATTAGATAGACTGGACTTTGCATCCCATGTTTAAATGCAAGAAAGAAAGCAAAAACAGAGCTCCAAGTGTGAGTTGTTATTGAAAATTCAATAGTTCAGAATAAGTACTTGTTACTTTCTCCACATTAAAAAATGAGTTCACAAGTTCAGGTGTAAAATATATGGAGTTTTTAATTCTTAAATTTAAATCTGAACCGAAGAACAAAATCTTTTACTCAGGGAATATTTCCTTTCATTACTTTTTTAGTATTTTGGAGTGAAAGAAAGGAAGGAAAGTCACAATATCTAATCCTGACAATGCAAATAGAAGCAAAGAATTAAAGGTGGATACTGGCAGAACCACCACAGGGAATACTTGCACCAAGTCTTTTATATGCTTCCATTGAAAGCAGTCCTAACTGCTTCCCTCAACTACGTTGCTACTCACTTTCTCAAGCAATGCTGAGAGCTGAAAATAACTTTTTTTTTCATTATGGTAATCTGGAAATAACTATATGGGCTGCTTTCAGCTGTTCACAGAATCCATCAAGCAGAAATATTGTAGCTGTCTTGACTTCAGAACACGTGCATTTCACATCAGAGGCCCTAATCCTTTCACTCTGTCACTGCTGTGTACAATTTCAGCAACCTCAGGTGAGATTTTTCTGAAACCACTGTTCAAAATACATTTCAGAATATGGCAGAAGTTACTACTCTGAATTGTGGACTAGTTTGGAAAACTGCTAATTCCATCCCTAGCTATATTTTGCATCATACTTCTTTATTCCTTTTCCCCCTCCAGGAAGAGTTTTTTCCTCTGTTTGACATGTGACAGAAACTGTTAAGCTTTGACAGAAGGATTCAGATATATAAAAAGTGAATAACCTTTAATTAAATGCTGTGGGAGTGGAGAAAGACAATAAAAAGGGACCAGTTGGCCTTACCAGAATTTGAAATCATTACAATGATATTTGGTGCAGGCAGTTTAATCTAGGTGGCTGCATAGTCTTTGGCTTCAGCCTAGAGAAATATTCAGATTTTAAATTAACTGGAGAAGAGCTTCCCTATTTTTGCCTGGCTTCATTAAAATTATTTTGCATATAGAGGTGAAAAACAGATTAATGTTAGAGTTCTCAAAGTTCAGATAAGGGGTATTCTTTAGTCCACCGTGCCAAATTCAGGAGAAAATTAGACATTAATTGATAATTAATTTTATTAGATTAAAGAAAATAGCTACATCACCCTTGTTGCATGATCTTTGTATCAATAATAAGTATTAACATAATAAATAATGAATGAACTGGTTATTTTTGATGGCCACATTATAATCACAGAGAGGTATTTATTGATTCTGCTCAATGCAGTAGGGTTGTGCATTCAGACCATTTGAGATTCAGTCCAGGACTCTAAAAATGTGCTATGCTTCTCCCCTTCCAATTCTGGAGTCATAATGGCAGATGTATTTTAATTTCTCCTATGGGCAGGAGTCTTGAATGTGCTTCAAATTTTGCTTTCACTGTATCCGTTGTGTGACTAGTTTTTTAGAAAGACAGAAAATATCATGTAGAATACTTCTGAAAATGTTATCATGATTATTAGGAAGAATCACGAAGAATGATATACAACTGCACCAATCGTAACAGGATCTTAGACTGTAAAAGTAGATGGTAAATATGCAGACTAGAGGTAGACTTCTAAGGAATGCATTACTTGTAATATAACTGTATTAATAAAACACTCATTCACTCTACTACCTCAGTGGGTATTTTGTTTGGATCAGCCTGGCTCACAACTAATATCAGAAGAAAAGCTAACAAGTAAAAGCACTCAAACCCCCCAAGTATGTAAAGCCAAGCAAAATGGATATCTCAGATTTTCATTGATGGTTGTTATCTGGGCTGTGAATATTCCGTTTCTTCCCAATAGGTGGACATGATGACTAAATCCAAGCCAGTTTCATGAAACTGAATCACACTGATACCCTATTTGAAGTCCTAGCTACAGAGATGAAATGTTTTCAGAAATGGAGACCTGCCAATGAAATACACTATTTAAGCTATATTATTGTTATTGTTATTATTATTATTAAGTTGTAAAAAATGTAACAGTGAAGTAGGTGTTCTGCATGCTTTTCACCACAATTCAAGAGCTGCACAGTGAAGCTAAGGACAATCTGAAAGTTTATCTCTTGAAGCAGATTGATACCAGAGTTCTGCTGTATTCACAGACAGAATATAAAATTTCCTCAAACTGGTATTTTGCATGCTGTTTGCTAGACTTCAGTAACATTCAAAAGTTACAAACTCTGTTTTCAAGAAGAGAAGGTTGGAAAAAATCTTCTACAGTAGCTTTTACTTTTTCTGAACACTCAGCTGCTGACAGTTGCACTGTTGAAACCTGGACATTCCTTCCCAGTGTGTTTTACTACAGAAGGCAGCCAGAGACAGAGCATTTTCCAGGAGAGTAAACATCCCTAACTTGCAGCATGAGGTATTTCAGACTGCTTGAAACAACCCTAACATGAAAATTCTTGCAGTGAAATAAGGAACAGATCAGATTTCTGGTTCATCTATGAGTTTTTGCAGATTTGAGTGTGATGAAGTTCCACTGTATTTGTATTTCTGTTAAGGTGGTAGTGGGAGGGGAGGAAGTGGTTGCCAGCTCTCCTTTGACAAATTGTTCTAATTACTGAAATGTCATGAATATTGATGGGTTTGAACAGAACAAAGTCTGCACAAGCTGAAATATAAGCATTTTTTATTTCCTTCACACACAAAAAAATTCCTTCCTGAGATAATCTACTGGTGTCAAAGGAATTTCTCCTGTTGAAAACTACATTGGGAGGAAATGTGCCCTGTCTCTCTTTATTTCCTTGAGATAAAGAAGACAACAAGTTATGCCAGCACTCTCATTTATTTCATTTGCAAGTACTGTTGCCTAGTGAATGTCAAGTTGTACCT
Source organism: Coccyzus lansbergi (assembly GCA_033558105.1). Taxonomy (NCBI): domain Eukaryota; kingdom Metazoa; phylum Chordata; class Aves; order Cuculiformes; family Coccyzidae; genus Coccyzus; species Coccyzus lansbergi. The sequence goes on along the minus strand of JAUMJK010000215.1, from coordinate 1,908,790 downwards.
TTCTTTGCAATACATTTCAAAGCTGGTTTTAGGCTTTACTCAGTATCACATAAAAAAGTCACATCTTACTTCTAATATGGCAGTTTGTGCAGTTAATTTAACATGCTTTACTCCCATGGCAAAATTTTCTCATTCATCTCTATAAGAAAATCTTCTGTGATGGTTCTTTTTTCATGGAGGACACTGAGGTTTTAAACACATTTGGTTCAATGACTGATGCTATACTTAAATCATAAAGAATCCTGCACCTCAGAGCACATTTCAGAAAATATCCTGCTCCATTTTCCCTGAATTATACCTTGTTCTGGCAGCACTAATTTTTCCATAAGTCATAGGCAGACAGTAAAGTCAAAATGCAAATTGCAAGCTTAAAAGATGACATAGGTGCTACACAACTGAGCATAGCAATGGTGGGTGTCTGGTGCATGGGTTAAGACTTAAATCCCTAAGCTGGTTAACCAAGCTGTCTTTGTAATGTGGACACTGAGTAAGAAACAAAAAAGTGGTAAGCTATTAAGTAAATGTTTAGGGCATCAGCAGGTGAGGTGTTCTTGAATGCTTCTGTGCTGAGAACATGAATGGGTGTTAAAGTTTAAGGGGCACTTTGAAAGTCAAAACCTGAAGTTGTTCTGTAGCCCACAGTCTGCCAGAGAAGGTTAATGCCCCTCGTCTCAAGCAGAGAGAAGTGATAGTGGCAGAAGTATTCTGCCTCTTCCTTAGCGATATCTCACTGTAAAATCCGCCACACGGTTACTGGAATAGATCTTGCTTCATGCAGCTTTTTTCCTTTCAATATATTTTAATAATTGGAAGTGTACAAAGTTTCCATCCCATTCTCTCCCAAAAAGCGGCAGGTAAGCACATAGAAACCACTCATTTCAGTTACTTCCTTTCTTGGGTGAAACAAGGATGAGTCCAGATTTAACTACAATTATTTTTGGATGTATCTAGCTCCATATATGTCAATGACCCAGCAATATGTTTTCTTGTGGCTACAGGACAGAAGTCTGTCAAAGTACATTGAACTTACCTTAAACTTTAGTTAGATTTACAGAAGTGATTTCAGTGCCAAAGAATAATCATCACTTTAACCAAGGTGAGATGAAATTATGCCAAAGTAAATAATTCAAAGAAACCCCAAGTAATAAAAGTCATAAAAGTAAAAGTAGTAAGGAGAGAAGAAGTGAATAAAATTTACTACCTGTATTAGGGCTGAGCAGACTAGTGATGATAATAGGAATCATAGATCTTAAAATTTCCAAAAATGGACCTGAAATGTGCAAGGCAATGTAAATCTGCAATGGTAAGTGTAGTCAGGAATTTTCGGTGCTGGCAAACCAAGGTTGTTATAAGAAAGTTACAGTTGTTTTAAATTATATGTTTCCTGCTTTTTTTAGCTGTTCTGTGTTTTAGACTTCAGCTTAGAGCTTGCAGTTTTCAGTCCTGAAATAATTCAGATCTGAGATATTGCCATAGATTTGAGTCAATATTTAATTTGCAGTGAAGGACCAGATACCACTGCAATAGCCTTAACTACTTCAGTGAATAACCCTGTTTTTTCTCACATAGTCACATGAAGAGTTACTGGTTAAGCAGAGAAAAGAGCATACAACTCTGAATTTAACAGTTTGTTTTTCTGGTCTGGAAACTTTACTGGGTCTGCAGCAGTGATATTTACCATCAGCACTGTCTGTTTCCTAAAACTGCAGTTTCTGTGAGTAGCCCAGGTCTTTGTTTCAGCTCTGTTAAAAACAAATAAATCACCCTGCCTTGGGACACAGTGTTCAGCACCCTTCATTTACAAGTGATTTCTTTGGTAGAAAAAAAGCTTAATTTTAAAATGTCAGTGTATTTCCCTAGTGCTTCCTTCAAGCTGCTCCTTCATTTTACTTTGGAGATCTTTGAGTACTAAGACAAAAATTGTTGGAGCAACAGCCTGCCATTATTTGGGACAATTTTCTACAAAACATGATTTACTACTCTTGAAACTGTACTGGGACTAGGAGGGCCTTGAAGAAAACTTTGTTAGAAACGGTATCTGCACAGGACATCATTCTGTTCCTGACATCCAAAGACTGGATCTGTGTCCAAGATGCTGGCTGTGTTCTTTCCTCCTCCAAAGCTTTTGTTTTGATGTCAGTGTCTCTGTGGTTTTGCATGTAGAGGAGGAAAATGTGAGTGCACAGAGCTCTCCTCTGACTTCTTTGGTTACATCTCTTTCCCTTATTCCCCTTGGGTCAAAAATGAGAAAAATAATTCTCCTAGATCAATCAAGGTTTACTTTTTTACCCCTCTATCTTCCACTTTTTCTGATTTACGTCGTGTTATCATCAAAGTCAATGTCCCATTTAGATACAGGAAGTTTCTTGGCTTCTGGAGAATGAAGTCCACTATCCAGACCTGAGAGTCTTACCTTTTAACTTATATGGGTAAAAGTATTCCTGTCTAAGGCTTTATATGAGGTAAACCAAGTAGATTTCCTCATATTGGTGATTTGTAATATTAATTGCATGTTTCACTCTCCAGGCTAGCAGTTCTTAAAGAAACATAAAAAGTGTAGTTTATTCTTTCAAAATCTCACAAGATGTTATAGAGTTTCATATTTTAAATCATTTATTTCACTAGAACAGTAAACCACTAAGTTTGTACATGATAGGAAAATAGCTTAACAGGGTCAGCTATATAACCTGCAATGGTATTAGGGATTCTGTATTCCATCACCAGAGTTGCAGATAATCCTATCCCTAATATAAAATTTTCAAATGCTTTTTTTGGAATAAGTCTTTAAGCAAAAAAATTGAGAAAAGGACTTAAACTCGAGAAAGCACGTTTTTCAGAAATGTTCGTCTCTGTTTTGGAAATAATTGAAAAAACTTTACAACCGAGTTTTCCTCCAGAATTGTTCCTCAGGTGATTCGGGATAATCCTCCATAAGTGATAAATGATACTCTTACTGTAACTCTGTGATTTATCCTCTTCTATACAGACAATGTGAAGAAAGTTACAACAACAAAAAACCACAAAAAAATGGACTGATGTTTGTAGAAGAAACATGCTCTCATCATGTCTTGATAGGTGGTCCAGATCCAGTAGGAGTTCAAGTGTCTCTCTGGTAAAGGGACACTGGGAACTAGTTTAGTTTAAGCTGCACAAACCTGTTCTACCTGGGATGGTGGGACAGATAAAGAGAGCAAGGACAGGACTATATCTTGATCTCAGTAAGGAAGGACCAATAACAAATGGCTTAATATGAAAAGTTCTTCAATAAGACAGGCTGAGAAGTGGAACACAGGCAGTAATCAATCTCACTTCTCTCCAGAAACTGGCACTCTTTGCCTCTGCAGCATCGGGGGGAACCTGGGTCAATTTTCCCATGGCCCACAACTCTCCAGCAACTATTTTTTTTTCGTTAACAAGGTGTGTTTGCAGAGTTCCTCCCCTAACACTTTACTTACTACTTGACTGAAATAGTGTAATGAAGATTGAGAAAAAGAAGAATTTTGCACATTTATTTCTCTCTTCAGACACTGTAATGGAAGAAAGATGCATCAATTCCATCTGCACTTTCAGGATCCACTCTTTTCACCTGGCCAGACCTGGATGTGTGCTTAGGCAATCTGAATTTACACACTAAGACAACAAATGAGGTTTCTAAGAGCATTAAGACTTATGTACTGGGTTATAACACAGCTTTACCCAGCACAGTATGCTGTTTTCAATATTAATCTATTGGTGGTCAAATTCTCAATTTCCCAAGCAAATTCATATCATTTGGTAGTATTTTCCTAAGATATTGCTGGAAGACAAAGAAGGCTTGGATATTTTATAGCATTTAAATTAAATAATAATGTATCCTAGAAATATCTTGTCAGATAACTATTGTAAAGAGAAGACTTGTTATCTCAGGATAACCCTGAAGAGATATTTTTAGCACGTGGATGGGACTTCCTGGTCACTTTACCTATACAGTATAAAATGAAGGTTCTTCATCCATATAAACAATTCCCTGATTTCTGAGAGGGGAGAGGGGATGAAAGAGTTGAGGGGAACTTTATTATCTGAAAAAAAAATGCAGAACTTAAGTCTTCCACCAATTAAAATATCTAAAGCTTCAACTGAAAATAATAATAAAAAAGAATATTAATGTTTTCTTAATTAAAACCTGATATCTTATTAAAATTTAAATTAGAAAGAATTTAATCTTATTTCAAAATTATTTAGAAATACTGAAAACCAAAATACTATCAAATTTTCTTAGCACGTTATTTTTCCCTTCAAATTGTTTGATGGAAAAACCAGAGAAGAGAGAACTTGAGAAAGGAGACTTGACAAACCATATTTTCTCAGTTCATTTATGACTTAAACTTGTATTACTGGTTCTCATATTTTATCTTTCCCTGGTACCATTGAGAATGCAGAAGCAAGCACATTCATTGGTTGAATATTTATTTCTAGAAAAATATCAATATTCATTAAAAGCTAATATATAATTTCTACTACTGGTTAAGCAGTTTATAAAAATCTTAGGTTTCATGACTCTCAGAGTTCTCAAAACTGTTGCTTTCAAGCTCAAATTCCTGTATGTCTCATTGGTTTGAGTACACAAATGTAATACACTAATATTAAATATTAATGTTGATATTAAAAATAAACCAGCAAATATTCAAAAGTACTTGTGCAAAAATAATTACATCTGCAGTGTTTATTTGTTTTCCTAAGGCCACAGAGATTTTTTTATGAGCAACTGTGTTAACCTAAAAAAAAAAAGGTTGGAAATAAAAAGATTCCTAGATTTTTTATTTCTTTTTTTTTTTTTTTTTTTTCCAGGAGTTTCGTTACCCATCTGCTTCTATAGCAAAGATTTAGAGATAAGTACCATTTCTATACTTTAACTCATAGATGTATTATTTAGATTATATTTGGAGTTTCATAAGCAAGACACACACAGTGGGTTTCTTGGGTAGACAAAAAAGTGAGGAGACATAAGGTTTTATACAAGATTAAAGAAATAATATTACTAGCTCTTCTAAATTCTCCTGAGATCAGTGAATTTCTCACTAAACATAACATATATTCCTCATAAAAAGAGAGCAAAAAGCCTTGCTCCAAGTAAAATGAAATATTAAGAGGACTTAAATGCATATTTTGCAGTCATTCAGTGAAGAAGGAACATACTTTGAAAAATTCAAAAGTGATAAAACCCCTTTTTGTTTACAGTGACACAAATTGTAAAAAATGACAGCAGATTAGGAAAATCCAGGATTTTTAATTTGAAGAGAAATGGTTTTTGAGTATCTGTTCTAAAGAACACAATTTATGTTCTGACTTTGGATGTGTGTAAGTTTTTGATTTTAGAATATAATACTGTTCTTCAAAATGACATTTTTCACTGGTACGTGAAGAAATTTGCATTCAATCTCTTTCACGTTGTTAGGTAAAAAACTCTATCAGCTTTTTATTGGTATACATTTTTACAAACACCCATGATTTCCATTTTTTTGTGTGCCAGTTTTCAAATTTCAGGAGAAAATATGCCTTCCTCTCCTCATTTATATGCTCAAAATATTGATTATGGATTATGCTACATAATGTAAAATTTTGAGAGTTTTTGTTTGTTTGTTTGTTTTTCACCTCCTTTAGCAGCATTTGTATTGTAGATGGGAACATTTTCAAATGTTTTATGTTTAAACATGTAACATTGCAGAGGTTAGTTTTTGGAGCACTTGCTAATAATTCCACCAGAATTTGCAAATTTCTCATTGCAATCTATTTGTGATTTATCAATTTTGTGTGCCACAGGAAAAGCAAACAGTAGAAATTTACAGGGACTGCCATTTTCAGTTCTAGCTATCATAGCTAAACAAAAATATTTAAAACAGTCTTAATTTAGGCCAGATCTGATAGCTTCCAGAATGAAAACCTTCTCAAAACCAGTGTTCTTTTATTATTAACTATATCTCTTCATATTTTAGCTCAGCCATTTGCGAACTCATATAAAATGTGAAGCCAAGCTGCAGATTTCACTCTCAAACTCCTACTCAAGGCCCATCATGGACGACCAAATTCACAGTAAAGCAGTAAGTCATTTGCAACAGGCACTCTGTCCCCAAAAACTTGTGTATCTGGTTATATGCAATTTTTTGCTTTTGTTTAATTTTAAATAAATTCAGTTAAGTGTGATAAGGTCTGCTGTAAAACTGAACTGTAAAACTGCAAACGCTATACTATTAATCTGATCCATTATTTAGCAAAATTATCTTCTAAATCCCTTGAGAGTAGCACTTTCAAATGTCTGGATGATAAACTTGATGCTAATTGAAGTTAGTTGGATCTTTTTAAATGCAAAAAAAGAGAACAGCTGAGCAGACAGTAAGAACGAAATATTCATGAAAACAGCTATTGTATCTTTAGATTTCACAATTGTACTGGCTACTGGGAATCCCAGAATTTCCTCCAAGTCAGAAGAGTGTTTTTGGAATGCAAGCTATTTGGCTGGAAACTTACATTTTTATAACTGTTGGTCTAAGTGTGTATATGTAATACTACAATTGTATGGTGTATTATCCATTTACAAAGTAATTTTTAAACCTCATTGACTGCTATGTTTTCTCAAATTTAAAGTTTACAGTTTCCTGAGGGGAGATTAGCAAATTCTAGGAAACCATCACATCCTTTTGCTCTTTTTTCCCTGAAGGAATTAAATAAAACTCTTAAGCCCAAACTCAGACATATGCCCACTATGCCATGCTTAAACAAAAAATTTAAGCATTTCTGGGACATGAATTCATAAGGACTCTGTGTGTTTTCTACAGTTCACTTGAGGTCTTACAACCCCAGACAGGGTCCAGATGTGTCCCAGGTCATAGAATAATAGAATCACCAGGTTGGAAGACACCCATTGAATCATTGAGTCCAACCATTCCTATCAAACACCAAACCATGGCCCTCAGCACTTCATCTACCCATGCTTTAAACACCTCCAGGGAAGGCGAATCAACCACCTCCCTGGGCAGCCTGTTCCAATGTCCAATAACCCTTTCTGTGAAAAACATCCTCCTGATGTCCAGCCTAAATCTCCCCTGGAGGAGCTTGAGGCCATTCCCTCTTGTCCTGTCCCCTGTCACTTGGGAGAAGAGGTCAGCTCCCTCCTCTCTACAATCTCCTTTCAGGTAGTGGTAGAGAGTAATGAGGTCTCTTCTCAGCCTCCTCTTCTCCAGGTTAAACAACTCCAGCTCTCTCAGCCGCTTCTCATAGGTTCTGTTCTCTAGCCCCTTCACCATCTTTGTTGCTCTTCTCTGGACTTGCTCCAGAGCCTCAACATCCTTCTTGTGGTGAGGGGCCCAGAATTGAACACAGGATTCAAGGAGCGGCCTCACCAGTGCTGAGTACAGAGGGAGAATCACCTCCCTGCACCTGCTGGTCATATCATTTCTGATACAAGCCACCTGAGAACACTGTTGGCCTTCTTGGCCACCTGGGCAAGCTGCTGGCTCATGTTCAGTCAGCTGTCAACTAACACCCCCAGGTCCTTCTCCTCCAGGCAGCTTTCTAGACAGACTTCTCCTAGTCTGTAGCTCTGCATAGGGTTGTTGTGCCACAAGTGCAGGACCCGGCATTTGGCTGTGTTAAACCTCATGCCATTGGACTCAGCCCAGTGGTCCAGCCTGTTCAGATCCGTTGGCAGAGCCTCCCTACCATCCAGCAGATCCACACTTCCACACAGCTTAGTGTCATCTGCAAACTTGCTAGGGGTACCCTCAATGCCTTCATCCAGGTCATTGATGAAGACATTGGACAGGGTTGGACCCAGCACTGAGCCCTGGGGAACCCCACTTGTCACTGGCCTCCAGCTGGATTTAACACCATTTCCCACCACTCTCTGGGCCCAACCATCCAACCAGTTTTCCACCCAGGAGAGTGTGTGCCTGTCCAGGCCAGAGGCTGACAGTTTCCTGAGCAGAATGCTGTGAGAAACTGAGTCAAAGGCTTTGCTGAAGTCCAGGAAGAGCACATCCACAGCCTTTCCCTCATCCAGCAGCTGAGTCACTTCGTCATAGAAGGCAATCAGGTTAGTTTGGCAAGACCTGCCTTTGGTAAACCCGTTTTGACTAGACCTGATCACTCGGTTCTCTTATATGTGCTTCATGATAGCACTCAAGATCACCTGTTCCATGACTTTCCCTGGCACTGAAGTCACACTGACAAGCCTGGAGTTCCCTGGATCCTCCCTGCAACCCTTCTTGTAGATGGGCACTACATCAGCCAGCCTCCAGTCCAGTGGAACTTCCCCAATCTTCCAGGACTATTGGAAGATGATGGAAAGGGAGCTGGCCAGTACATCTGCCAGCTCCTTCAATACCCTAGGGTGAATCCCATCTGGCCCCATAGATTTGTGGATGTCTAGTTGGGCAAGCAAAGCTCTGGTCACCTCTTCTTGGATCATGGGAACCTCGTTTTTCTCCTCTAGTTCCGGGGTTTGTAAAGAAGACATTAAGTACCTCAGTCTTTTCCTCATCCCCTGTCACTCTTCCTTCTGCATCCAAAGGGGACTGTATGATCTCCCTAGTTCTCCTTTTATTATTTATATATTTACAGAAAGATTTTTTTGTTATCTTTCACAGACTTTGCCAACCTGATTTCTAGTTGAGTCTTAGCCCCTCCGATTTTTTCTCTACACAACCTCACTTCCCTCCTGTAGTCCACCCAAGAGGCCTGTCCCCTCTTCCAGAGCCCATAACCATTCCTCTTCTTCTTGATGTCACTCAAGATCTGTCTGTTCTACCAAGTTGGTTTTTGTCCCTGCTGGCTTTTTTCCGGAACGCAGGGATGGCTTTCTCCTGAGCTGCTAGGATCTCTGTTTTGAAGAGCTCCCAGCCTTCATGGGCTCCCTTGCCGTCAAGTACTGTCTCCCAGGAGACTTTGCCATCAAACCTTCTGAAGAGCTGGAAGTCTGCCCTCTGGAAATTTAATGCTAGTGTCCTGCTTACCACCCTCTTCACCTAGAAGAGAAAACCCTATCATCTCGTGATCACTTACTCCTAGGTGTCCTCCTACTGCCACATCCCCACAAGGCCTTCTCTCTTCACAAACAGCAGGTCCAGGAGGGCACCTTCCCTTGTTGGTTCATTCACCATCTGTGCAAGGAAGTTGTCTTCGATGCACTCCAGGAACCTTCTAGACTTTCAGCAGATATCATAGAGATTGAAGTCTCCCACAAGAACAAGAGGCACTGATTTGGAGGTTAACCCCAGCTGTTTATAGAAGAGCTCATCAGCTGCTTGTCCTTGGCTGGGTGGCCTGTAACAGACTCCTATCACAAAATCTACCTTTTTATGGGCTCCTCCGATTTTAACCCACAGGCACTCAATCTCCTCATCACCACAATCCATCCCAACAGTGTCCAATTCCTCCCTTACAAAGAGGGCTACCCTGCCTCCTCTCCTACCCTCCCTATCCCGCCTGAAGAGTTTGTACCCCACCATATCTGTACTCCAGTTATATGAGTCATCCCACCACGTTTCCGTGATGGCAACAACATCATAGTCTCCTTGCCCTACGACAGGTTCCAGCTCTTCCTTCTTGTTCCCCATGCTGCATACATTGGTGTTAATGCACTTCAGCTGAGCTGCTGAGCCTTCAGCCCTGTTAGAGGGAACAGTATTTGTTCCCAATTGCCTGCCAACTGGAGTAGCTTACACCAGAGTGCCTGTATGTCCTTTACTGCTCCAAGGTGCACTCTCCCCTACTTTATTTGTGATGATGTGCTGGTGGTTCTCACCAGAACACACTTTCCTAATCTCTAGTGCCCCACATCCAGTCTTGCTCTTGCCTAGCCTGGTCTCAGTCCCCTTCCCCTCCACATCTAGTTTAAAACTCAATTTATGAGCTTAGCTAAGTTTTTAGCAAGGGCCTTAGCCCCGCTAGGAGACCCATGTGTCCCAACCTTAGCAACAGTGTCAGGGGGTGCACGAACCACCCTGTGATAGAAGAAACCAAAGCCCCTTTCCTTGCACCAGGCATTAATCGAGGTCTTTGTAACTTCCGGGTCCACTCCATTTAGCCTTGGGATGGAGCAGAACACTACCTGTGCCCCAGAGCCCTCCATTGTTTTCCCAATGGCCCTGAAGTCTTTTTTGATGTCTTTTAGCCTTTCTTTTTACTAGGTCGTCATTGCCAGTTTGGACTACTTTCAGAGGATAGTAGTCTGTCTTGTGGATCAGGGAAGGATGTTTTATAGCTACCTCCTTCACTGATGACCCTGGTAAGCACCAGACCTCTCTGCAGAGTGGGTCAGGTCTGCAAATGGGTCCCTCTGTTCCTTTGAGGAGGGAGTCCCCTACAACAGTCACCCTCCTCTTCTTCTTAATGGAGGATGTTGTTATTTTTTTCTGAGGATGGTGTGGCCTAGGGAAAGATTCTAGGCTACAGTGGCCATCATCCTCAGAATTAGATTCCTCCTGTGTCTTACTAGTGCTGTTTGTCTCCATTTTGGTCACATCAACACCAGAGTAGGGACTGCCTTCACTTGTATCATATCGGAGATTGTCGCAGATGACTGAAGCAGTGTACAAGACTTGAAACAGCATTAATGGAAAGTGGGATGCCATCCCTGTTTAATAAAGTGCTGACTGCCTGTTTGCATGCATGCACACAGGGCTCACTGCAATGGGAAAGTGAATGTGCCTGGAATCTCTTGTTCCCATCATGTGAACACTAAATAATGACACATCTGAAACTAGAAAACACACCTCTCTGTTTTGAGAAATGTGCTAGCACTGAAGAAAAATGGTCCTCTCCTGTAATTATTATACACAGATGACATATGTATCTCTAGTGTTTAAAGCTGAAAACTACTCTTCTTCCTAGTTGAATAAGGTGGGCAATTTGTTCAGTTGAAATAACATATGCTTCTGACATACTATAAAAATCAAAGTGTTTCTTTTCAAAAGCAATTAAAACACACTTGAAATACAGGTAACAAGAAGTCTGGTAGAAATATAGAAGACTAGGTCTCCTTGAATTTGGCAAACAAGCAAAGTCTGCCTCATCCAGGAATTCATCAGGAACTGGGCTCCGCTGTCAAGGAAGATCCCCATAAGTGTTCCGGCAAAACAAGCAGGAACTCCAGGCAATGAATTTCAGGGAAATACATTTTTGATGCAGGAGAAGCAAACTGTTTTCCTTCTTCAGCACAAAGGCCCATGCAAAATAGAGGCAGTTTCATAGACAAAGTAGAAAATGTCCCTTCACACAAACAACATGTGTGACGAGGTGGTGAGAAAATATGTGAGTCTGAGTACTCTCAAACACTAGGAAATGTTGAACCTTGGTCTCCTACCCACTGCTGAAGACAGTGCTATCCAATAGAGGAATATCCTTGACTTTTTCAGTATCAAATATCTATGCTGTTGTCAATTTGTTTTGCAAAAGAAAGGTATAAAAGGTATTTTGTCTCTATAGGTCTCTTAAAAAAAGAAACAAAAACAAACAAGGAAAAGAAGAAGAATTCAATTGGGAATCCAACTCTATGCTCAAAACAGGATCGGTTGTGAGACCAAAGGAGATTGTGCAAGACCCTGTCCAGCTCTTGAAGGAACTCCTACAGCAGCTGTTCTCCAACTTCCTGCATAAGATGCTTGACTGTCCTTGCAGTGAAAAGTATTTCTTTAATCTTCAAGTTCCTGTTTCATTTATGTCTGCTGATTTTTGTACTAAAAATGCAAACACTATTTTTATCAGGTAGAATGTTTTTATCTTCTTTTTTTTCCCGTTGAGGTAAAAAAACCCCTGAAACGCAAAACCTAGAAGACTTTGAAGTGCTGAGGGGCATGGTTTAGTGATTGGTAGGAATGGTTGGACTTGATGATCCTATGGGTCTTTTCCAGCCTAGTGATTCTGTGTGTCCCAATAGTTCAGATGACCATTTTGGAGATGAATACTGTGACTATGACTAGAGCACATTGATCCAAATAGCCTTCAATCTTTTGCTTCTGAAACACTTAAGCTGCAGGAGGACTAAAACCATGCACTCCACCATAGAATCATAGAATCATAGAACAATCAGGTTGGAAGGGACCCATCGGATCTTTTAGTCCAACCATTCCTATCTAACACTAAACCAAGTCCCTCAAGACCTCATCCACCCGTGCCTTAAACACCTCCAGGGAAGGTGAATCAACCACCTCCCTGGGCAGCCTATTCCAATGCCCAATGACCCTTTCTGTGAAAACCTTTTTCCTAATCTCTAATCTAAATCTCCCCTGGTGGAGCTTGAGGCCATTCCCTCTTGTCCTGTTCCCTGTCACTTGGGAGAAGAGGCCAGCTCCCTCCTCTCTACAACCACCTTTCAGGTACTTGTAGAGAGTAATGAGGTCTCCTCTCAGCCTCCTCTTCTCCAGGCTAAACAAGCTCTCTCAGTTCTCTCAGCTGCTCCTCATAGGTTTTGTTCTCCAGCCCCTTCACCAGCCTCGTCGCTCTTCTCTGGACTTGCTCCAGAGCCTCAATATCCTTCTTGTGGTGAGGGGCCCAGAACTGGACACAGTATTCAAGGAGCAGCCTCACCAGTGCTGAGTACAGAGGGAGAATCACCTCCCTGGACCTGCTGGTCCACGTTCAAAAGTAGACAAACCAGAAGGCATATTAAGAGTTTCTGGTAAAAGAAGTGGCAAATGCAGTTTGTAAAACGTACACCCTGAAGTGTTCAGCTAAAGAGGATTTCTCATGAGAAAACCAAAATGTGAGAAAGTGGAATGAATGCAGTTCTTTACTTATAGCGGTGGGGTCAAGTGAACCTAATGACAAATCAGTATGACTTCGGATGAAGTTGCTTTATTATGGGTTAACTCGCTGTTTATATAGACCAAGCAGGCCAAACATGAGGTAAACATTGATTGGTCACTTCTACCTTAGCAACCAGCCTTCCTTGGCAACCGCCCAAACCACATAACTTTGTTCCTAGGTTGCAAAACTCCTTCAAGTTTCTTCATTAACATAACACAACAAAGTCATCACCAGCTTTTGTGACCCCATCAGCTCCACCCTGCCAGAGCACTTGAAGAAACTATCTCCAACATTTACTTTTCCTTTTGAAAAGATCTGGCCTTTTGTACGGCTCCTTTCCTTCCCCTTCTGTAAAGATGTGCTGGAAAGCAAGTTAAATGTCTGCCAGCTTACCTCCAGGAACATAGCCTGCCATTGTTTTGTGATTACCACTGTATCACATGAAGTATAGATTTTGCAAGGTAACAGTAGTCAGCATTTCTTCAGCAGATTGCATAGAAATGTAAAGGGATCATTTGTTTGTTTGATTGGTTTGTAAAAATAATAATTTATTATATTGCATAAAATATGGACAAGTGAAGTTATACCTGTTGTCTATTCTTTGTTTATGTCTATAGCAGGGTAATTTTAGCTCTACAAGATACTGAAATGTTAACCTCCAACTGGATAAAGTGCTGAGAAAGAACAACCCCTAGTTAGAGATGATCAGAATATTTGGAATGACATGGAGTTTGATCAGTGATTTCTGTTGAACTGGAAAGAAAAAAAGATAAGATATTCCTGGTTTACTCCCTGTAGGGCAAAGACCTGAATCCTGCGAGAGGGGAAATAGGGTTCTAATTTCAGTTAATCTGTGATGAACTAATTATCTAACCAGATAACAGAAAAACAATGAACCTGTAGTTTATCTTGCACCTCATCAGATTTCAGTTACATATTTTTTGAACACTTTTTTCTGTATCAAAGTGATGTTTCCCTTTCTGTTTCAGTTAAATGTCCTTATTTTATTTTATTTTGTTTCTAAAAGGATTTTAAAGACTTTGATTTTATTCCTGTTTAGAAAAAAAGAAGAATAATATATTTGCAATTCTACCACAAAATGGAATGATCCTTTTTCTATATAATGGCCATTTATTGTAGTAAACCAATTCCTAAAGTTACATGATGAAGTCAATATTAAGACATATTTAGAACAAAAGCATTAAGGTTAAATTTCTTTTTTTTTCCTCACTCTGTGAGAACTGCCTTATGCTGGAGCAATACAATTTAACTATTCCAGATGTTGAAAGCATCCTAAGGAACTATGCACATAACATCCAAAGAAAACACCGGATTTTGACTATCTTGTTTTATTCCCTGAGATTTCTGTGAGAATTCCAGGCAGATATTGACAACTTGTGTAACCAACTCACCAACCATCTTCTTGAGGGAGTTTCTTTATCCAAACCTTGAAGTCAGTTATGTATCCTAACATGTTTGGCACATTGTTTTCTAAACAAACCAATAATTGCCATAACACAGGGGGATATTTATGATGACACAGAAGTTAACCTAAGTATTGGAGTATGTTTTTCTTTATTAAAACATATCAGTGTTCACTTCTTTAGCAAAGCTCATGTACCTTTGCAGGTTTCTGTTCTTGATCATATACAAGATACCTAGTCTGTATTTAACTTACAGGGTTTCACAGGAACTTTCTGTGTTAGCTTTTCTGAAAAGTTTTAATCAGGCTCTTCTCCAGAAATGTCTAAAAATATTCTGTTCTAACTTTCCTCCCCTGCCCTTCCCCTCCTCCTCCCCCCCTCTTTATTTACATTATACGGGTCTGATTTTATACGGAGAAGCTTCCAAAAATTCATCTTATCAACAGAAAAATTCTTATTTTTTTTATTTTATTGGGGAGCAGTGGGAAACAGTAGTGAAAAGGAATGCAGCTGTACCCACACCACAAGCCTCGTGCACTCTATATCTAAGACTGAGGTTGAAAGATAAAAAGCACCTCTGCCAATGATTAAAATGAAAAGCAAAAGTGATGCTTTTGCCAGGGAAATAGAAGTGTTCTGTTTCAAGACTATTCCAGGCTCTCCAACATTGTTGTTCTTGGTTGAAATGCGTATAACTAAGAAAATCAAGTGGGATAGGAATAGAGGAGAAAATAAAAGACATAGGGAAAAATAATAGCTGTTCTGAGGGATTTTCAAAGACTAAAGAAAGAATTATGTACATATGCATCCCAGACAGGGAGATTTATAAAATTAAGAGACCCTTATGGAAAACAGGCTGCCAGACTGATAACCATATATATACACAAGCGTTTGTATTTCTGGCTAGTGTAATTTCCTTGACTGGCTTCAACACTCAGTCTACTTTCATACTAAAGAGGGCCCATGGGCACAACAGTCTCCTGAGTTGCACCATGACTGAAAAGGGATGTTCACCCCCCACACTTGACACTTGTACAGCCTTGACATAGGGCATGACCTCTGTGAACAAAAGGAGGTTCATCAGGGCAACAAAAGACCTGGTGAAAGCATCTGAAACTCTGAACTCAAAAGAGTTGGGTCACAGAGGATGGTGCAGACATCCCTCAGATGGTACTGGTCTGATCTGCTGCAGTACCAAGTCGGATTCTAAATTTTTAGTAACAGTTCAAAAAATCATATATACTGAGCCCAAACAAAATAGCCAGTGTTTGGACTCCCTGCAGTCCTCTCCATCTTGGGATATTATTATATTTTTCCTTTGCAACTGATTTTCTTTTAAGTGTCTTAAAATATATATTAACAATCAATAAGCTGTTGTTGACATGTTACAGAAATTTATTCCCTTCATAGAAGGCATAGATACTTCTCAGGATGAGAGGTAATTTCTTTACATAGCTTCAAAAATTCCTGTATTTAGATGAGTGGAAAGCATTTCCTTCTGTATCCCTTGAGAAAATCTTCATAAAACAGCAAAATGCAGGTTATTTTCAGCTTTCCCTCTGATGTTAAGCACTGTGTAGTTGTCGAAGGTGTAATACGTATTTCCAAAGAGCTTGAGAAATGTATTTACTCACAACACTTATTTTAACAACATTCTACACTTCAGCAGATATAAACTCCAAAATCCTTTGAACAGAGTGGTGTGACATGTCTTGCTTTCACCAAGCCCTACTCCTAAAAGATTGATATTTTGCTGCTGAGCTCATCTATCATGGCAATTAAGGCATCAGGGTAGCCTGGGAAGGCAACAGGGAAGAGGCCTGGGTAGGAGACCAGTGATTTATTAGATGATAGATCTTCAAGTGGAGGAATTACTGTAAGATTATTCAGAGACACTTCAACAAAATGAAAATGTATTTGGATACCCTTTTGCAGCAAGTGCTACTCAGCTTGCAAGCATCAAGGGCACCAGACCTGCACAGAAACTGTTGCTTCTATTGGACAAGAAAGTCCAAAATATATTTTCAGCAGTATAAGCCTACAGAGAGCTGGAAGGAAAAGGGAGACAGAAAAGGCTAATCTACAAGGTTTGAAACTGCACTTAGAATTTTCTCTAAATATCCTCTTCTGCTGTCTTCACAAAGTCTGGATGTGTCCCTGCAACAAATAACTGAAGAAGAAAAATATTTTGTCATGGAAGCAATTTAAGATAGACATGCCTGACAAACAAAAAAAATCCACCAGTCTATCAAAGGAAGGATGGCTAGTTCAGCAAGTTCTCCTAAGGTTAACTTTTTAAATGTCAGGAAAGTTGTCTCCCTACAAAGAGATTTTGTTTTCTTTTTTTCTAGGTGCAGTCATCATGAGCCTTTCAGTTTAAAGAGTGAGGTGGAAATAATGGTACTGAAATGGTGGGATTTTTTGCTATATTGACCAATTTTTTTTCTGTATTTCCTTTTCACGGTTTTGTCTGACTTTCTGTTTTCTATTCGTGTAGGTTATTAAGACCCTGACAACGACTTTCATGACCATAGCTCCTCTATAGGCCATGCCTGAAATATTTTGAGAGAACCAAGTAATAAAATAACATTGGGCTGACCATGTCAGCTCAGGTGTAAAAGTCAATAAACCCAGAATCATATTCCATAAGCTTTAATAAGAGATACAAAAATTCAAGCCTAGAACTCATTTTTGTCAGATGCTTAGGGTTAAACACTTTCTCTGCAAGAAATTAAGTTTTATGAAGCATGTGTGACATATTACCCTCCATCAAAAGTTATGGAGAAGATATGCTGTCTCCAACCCCTACCTTGGGAAACAGATAAAACTTTCAAAGTATTTTAATACTGCTGAGCATGTATCAGTGTTACTAGATTTCACTAGCTTAGCTGAAAATTATCATAAAAGGAGACATGTAGGCTTATCAGGTACAGTAATTAGGGGAATTACTTGTAAGTTAAATTAATTCTATAAAGCATAGGGTTGGATGCTAAGTGTTGCATAAAAGAGAGGAAATATTAAATTTTTACCACAGCCATGTATGTAAATACCATTCTGAATTAACACCCAGCAGAATTACTTTCATATTAAAAAAATATCTAATTCTCTAATCTAATAGGAAAATCTAGTACCTGGTGTGGACCTGTCATCAAAATATATATAGAAAGTCAATTACTGTTCCTCTGATCAGATTGAGTAGAAAAATGCTTTTCACAAGCCAAAAGCTATAAGAAATGACAGAATCTTATTGTAGGAGTGGAAGCTGATTAGAATAATCACATAGTACACTAGAAGGAATTCTTTCTGGTCTCTGCAACTAGGCTGAAAGCTGTATTTGCAAACCACCATTCATACATAGTTTTGTCTTACTTGGTTCAATGATTACCTCCAAAAGGCACATTTTCTTTTCCTTTCTCTGCAGTGTAACATAGAAGCTGTATTATTAGGCTGTGAAACAGCACAGGTTCAGATCCTATGAATTGATAATACAGGTGTATTACCACTTCGGCTGGGATAAAGAACATGTTTTTAGTGTGAATTTCCCAGTCACATCCATGAACTACATATCTGTTCATTTCATGGAGCACTTCTCGGAGAATGATGGTAGATTTTCTTTTGGAAAACACTTAATCAAAACCTACAGCCCAGAAACACTCCCAATATGCTTCCCCTGTTGAACCTTTTCAGTTCATATTACTAGTCTAGGGTTGATTCAAAGTGAAAGATCCTGAATTTGCACAGTTTGAATGTCATCCCAAAGATTCAACAGAATCTTTGCTTGTCTTGAGCCACATCCATAGTTTCCTAAAACATATTGGTAGGATATTATTGTATGTACCATGTATGGATAGTGAACAATGATAGAAAACTGCCTCTTTATATTGGCTATTAAGACTAAAAGCTGGTATAGTGTTGCTACCACCATACCAAAATGCTATTGTCCAATAGTACAGAAAGATTACAGCAGATTTTAGCATGACTCCCAATGTGAAGCATAGCTGCATTCTCTACTCATGCTTGAGTTTCTCTTTTGCCCTTTTCCACATCTTTTTTAATGACACAGAGTCTTTTTCAATTTTGTTTCATGAAAACCTACTGGATAAGTCCCCTATAGTCTAAATTACATTTTAGGCACTGTACTGGGTTGACTCTAGCAAGCAACTAAACCACTACTTGGTTGTTTACTCAGTCCCGGCCAGTGAGATGGGGAACAGAACTGAAAGGGCAAAAGCAAGAAGAGCTCATAGGTTGAGATAAAGACCATCCAACAAATGAAGGGGAAAGAAAAGAGACCCCCCTTCCCTCCATGATGCAAGGTCAGTCACTCACCACTTCCCACCAGCAGACTGACATACAGTCAATGACCTAGTGTTGTTTACTTTGGAAAAAGCTCCTCTTCACCCCTTGCAGTTTTAGTGCTGACTGCAATGTCATATGTTATGGAATATCTCTTCTGTCACTTTGCGTCGGTTGCCCCAGCTGTATTGAATGCCAACATCTTGCCCAACCCTTACCTACTCACAGAGTGAGCAGAGAGAAGCAAAAAACACGTTGATGCTGTGCAAGTACTCTCCAACAACACCTAAAATTTGATATTTTATCAATGCTGTATGGTCATAGTTCTGAAACACATTCCTGTGTGGTCTGTTAGAAAGAAAACTCCATCCCAGCACAAACCAGTAAAAGAATCTTTATTTTTGTTTTGTTTTAGCTTTCTTGAATGTCACAGAATTTTTTTACCAGATAAAATTAAAAAATTTCCCAGAGTTGTAATGCCTCAATGGGCTTGGCATTTGCATCTTTGACTCATTTTTGCTGTTTTTTTGGCTCAGTCATACACATACAGACTACTTCTTCTGTCAGTACAGATAGTCACATCTTTATTGCACTGACCCCAGGAGTTCTCAGACACCTGAACCTGGAATGCATTTCAAAAGAAGGTGATGGAAATTATGTGGAAAAAAGCAAAGGCTATTTTGAGGGAAGAAATGACAGCATCCTGCTTGAAGTGTTTCATTATGGTTATAAAAAGATGAAGATCAACACTACATTGAACGCAGGAATCTGTTGGTAAGATTAAAGGAAAACACTAGATGTAAAAGGATGTATTATAAATGGTACATGAGATATCAGTTGTGTTGATGTTAAAATTAGAGTTGGTCTTTAACATTTCATAAAGGACAAAGAAATGTATGCTTGTGTAACTAAATTTCATTTTAAAACCATGACCACTACGGTGTAGGCATCAACTAACTGCTTCTGAGAATTTATGCAAGGAAATATAAGAAGGCAATTTATAATTTTACATATGTGTCTTTGTCACTTGAGAAAACAGAAAATATTCTGTCTTTTGTATGTTTGGCCCTTCAGTGCAAGAAAGACACTGAGTTGCTGGAGTGTGTCCGGGGAAGGATAATAAAGCTGGTGAAGGTTCTGGAGAAAAACCATTATGAGGAGTGGCTGAAGGAACTGTGATTGTTTAGTCCAGGGAAGAGGAGACTGAGGAGAGACCTTATGGCTCTCTACAACTACCTGAAAGGAGGTTGTAGTGAGGTGAATGCCAGTCTCTTCTCTCAAGTAATGAGTAATAGGATGAGAGGAAATGGCCTTAAGTTGCACCAAGGGAGGTTTAGATTGGATATTAGGAAAAAAATCTTTACCAAAAGAACAGTGAAGCATTGGAACAAGCTGCCCAGGGAAGTGATGTATATTGTGTACATTGTGATATGATTTAGTAGGCACCGTGGTGTTGTGCTGACAGTTGGACTTGATGATATTTGAGGCCTTTTCCAGTGATTCAGTGATTCTATGACAAATAGTGTTAATGCTAGCAAAGAAACTTCACAGACAGATCTCAAACACATAATGTAGTATTACCAACATTCTCCAGATAACAGGCCACCTGTCCCTTCTGCCCAAACAAAGAAAAGGTCAATGTCAATTTGAGAACTGATCTGCTGCCCACAATCCCTGCTAACTGACACAAAAGAAAAGGAATAAATGGGAACACAGGGCTTGATCTTCTGAACAGACACCCTCTGTCAGACTGGCAGCAAGGGCCACCTGCCATCAGATGATGCCAACAGTGATGTTATCCAGAGCATGACTACCTTCGCCTACATCTTCCAAGGGAGGGGAAGGGAAAGGAAGTTGGAAAATACATACGATAATTATCTAGTCCCTTTTTGATCTTCCTTCTACCTCAGCACTCGTTATGTTTTCTTTAAGAAGAAAGTTTGCAGAGAAAAGTAAACCCTACAGAATACCTTCACACAATCAGAGTTTGCCTAGAAACAAATAGTTTTTATAATCTCAGGTGAAAGACAGCTTAATATTTAAGGTATACAAGCTTCAAGGAGTACCACACATTCAGCACTCCTTTTCAATTAGCACACGTTTGAAGTTTCAGTGCACACAGCAGGAAGTCTCGCATATTTTTATTTCCTGCAACATATTGTTAGCATTGGCATGACAATAAACACATAACACTCCGGGAAGGGTTATATGTTGGTGCTTTATTGGGGGGGGCACCCAGGGATCAGGGAATAGTTTCGCAAATCTGATCCCCCACCCCGTCTCCGCTTGACCGAGATTTTGTGAAGTTTCGCAATCTAAGGTATATTCAACAGGTTACATCATTACCCAATGCATATGTACATTTCAATGACTTCATCTACAAGCTTTATCAGTTCTTTGAAGTTTACAATAGATTCTCACATCCTAAGCGTTTCAATACAGATCATTGTTAGCAAGCTGGTTTAACAATCTTCTTTTAGCTACTAGCAATCAGTTTGTTACATTATTCTTACATTTTCTATGAGAAACAGCTGTTTAAGCATTCTAGCTTGCAGTAAAGTAACAACTCAAGGCCTACTAAAAAAAAGTTATCAGTGAGAAACAAGAGAAGTGTTACAACAGAACAATCATTTACTATTGAAAAAGAAACTGAGCTTGTATAAGCATATGTGCTCGTGGCCTTGTTAGCATTCCTAAGTAACTTTCTACACTGCTAGGTTTTAAAATTTCTTGTGACTCTAAAACTACTACATACATTTAAATAATTTCTTTTCTTGATTTACAGCTAATTTAAACTACTGTATATAATAAAATTTAAAACTTCTTGGTTTTAGATTCTTGCTCCAACAATATCATTTGACAAATACTCAGATAATTTATTTCCAGCTTTTGCTTTCTTCCATCTGAGTTGTTTCTGGGCAATCTTTAACATTTATAAACCACTGTCTAATCCAAGGAACCAAAAGAAAGTACTGAAGAGACATCTAATCCTTGCAGGAAAAGCATTGTGTAGACATGAGGGATTTTTGAGCTGTACAATTATTCATTGTGGTTTAGTTCCAGAGCTGCAGATTACAACGTCATCTAAGGATAAACATTGCCTTTACTTGTACCCAAAATCCGCTGAAGTACTTTTATTGCTCTTTTGCTCAGTGCTACTCCATATGCATACAGAGAAATTTTCTCTTATTCATTACTTTGATTGATTGGTTTTCCTTCCCGTAAAAACTTTTAGAGGCAGTTATGGGTGCAGGGTGAACGTCATGTGATAAAGGTTAGTACTGAAAACTATTGCTCCTAGTGCACTGCAACAGTGTAACAAATCTCCTGCTAATTAAAATGTCCAAGACCTGGGCCATGGTATGTCACTCTCTTTGCAGTATAGGCAAGTCTTTCATTAATGTCTTAGTAAAACAAAAATATGGTCAGATTGTGACATGCAGTGCATCAAGTTTGTAGCCATGCAGTCAGAACAAGGAGTACTTTTACACTTTCCAAGTAAAAAAAAATCCTAATTTATCAAAAGGATCAAGTCACTGCCTGTAACAGATAAACTTTAGAGTCTAAATCCTTCTTGTGGCCCAGTGAGGAAGAGAAAGATGTTTTCAAAAGAGTAGGCAGTGTTAAAAATTCTTGACATTTAAGAAAGTACATTAAGAATCCAGTTGCATGGACCATACCTGAAAAATGTGCTGTCTTCAACAGAAGAGAAGAAGCAGCAACGGGAAATGTCACACATAATCACAAGTTAAAAATAGATGTAGGAAAACCATATCTCCCATTAACAAAATGGATATCGTAGGTCATAATTCTCTCCAAATCCAAAATAAAGACTTGCTGTAGGGAAAGACAGGGAAAGGACGTTACAACAGGGGCATTTACTAAAGATCAGTTTTCAACATGCAGCCTAGCAATTCAGGCTGTGCAGGCTTGTGTTGCAACACAACTCTCTACTTGTGCAATCACAAAACCCATTCCACCCTAAAAAAATCTGCCTATAGAATACTCTTCAGTTTACATAACTTGCCAGAAGTGATTCACATACATGTACATGTCTTCCTCAGTGTTGAAGAATTGAAGTTATTGGGGCTTCAATGAAGTTATCTGGGGCTTCAATGACCCAATGCAGGAAACAAATGTGCTCTGATCAGTGAACATGTGGTGGAATATCACTGGAGTTATATCATTACAGTTTTTCAGGACAGGAAGATAATGAATTGGTTATTGATAGTACCTTACTTCAGCCCAGAGAGCTTAGCTCTAATTACAATCTACATAAAGAGACCAATTTCTCTAGGACACTGTGAAGAGCAGTTCTTCTGAACTAGATCTCTCTTGTGAGCTAGCTTGTAATTGAAACTGTCTCTTATTGATGACTACAAAGAGTCTTCATTAGTAAATCCAGGAAAATCTATTCTGTGGCTGTTCTGTTGTTTATTTCATTCACAAGAGAAAATTTACTTACTTAAGTCTAAGTCTAATGAAGTGGATTTAGGTCACTTAGTAGCATCAAAAAATGTCCCAGGTAAAAGACCATAAAAGTAACAGATATCTAAACTTTGAAGTGGGATACAACACTGAAATCAAAAGAACAAAAAAAGCAAAACTTAGGCTCTAAGATCTTACTTTTCTGTCATCTTTGGATAATTTACTTAGAGATAAATATTACATATATGTCCATATTCAGACTTTTCCCATAAGCATCTTTGAGACAATGCATCAAGGTACCACCGCATTTAATCTTTCCCATGTTTCTGAATAAACATGTGTATCCTCAGTTTCAATGACAGCTGAAAATCATGCGCATTTGATTTGTGCTAAGTGAAGTGCCTTTAGGACTCTCTGTAAAGAATGAATATTTATTTTACATGTCATGTCCTCCAGCATTTCTGTCAGTTCTTCTGCTTTGCACTGTTTTGTGTAAGCCTTCAAAAGCTGTTGATTTCTACAAGCTAAACAGCCTGGCAATGCAGCACAGATTAAAATAATTGGGTATGGAAGATTTAATCACTGTAGCAAAAAAGACCAGTTGCAAACTATACTTAAGCAGTCATCAATATAATTTACCAAGCAGCCATTCAACAGCACACAGTCTTGGTAGATGTACACAACTTATGACTGCAGTTTAAAATTGATTATAGAGAAACACATTGTGTTATGTTGTAAAATGTAAATCTTTTCAATGAAACACAGTCCACAAACTGTTACATAATCATACCAGTACTTTACTTCCCAGTTTATCCCTTGTTAATGACTGCAGAGAAAACCAGAGACCGAAGGATTTGTACTTTATTATGCTTCCATAGCAGATGATCTTACTATCCCGAAGTGCCGTATTCATGAGGGGGTTTTGTTTGTTTCTTTTTCTTGTTCTTGTTGAAGTTTTCTAGACAGGAGAGGCAGTATCATAAAGTTTGTAAGAAATACTAAGGAACAAAGGGAATTAATTCAAAAGCAATTAATTCAAAAGAAACGTATTTTCTACAAGGCATACTAATGAGACTCTTCAAACTGACATATCTAGAAAATAGAGCTCAAATACAATATTTAAAATAAAGTTCATTTAAGATCTTTGGATCATGGAAAATGATAACACCAATGACATTTTTTTCTTTGTTCATGACTACACTGTTTTCAAATAGGAAAATTAAAGTCAGGGTTGAGATTAACATTCAGTCTGAATTCAAACTGTAAAACCAAACTTGGAAGTTGATCTAAATAAGGAAGAAAGAAAACAGATGCTCATGGCAGAAAGAAAGGTGGAGATGAGAAGTTATCAAAACCACTTCTTTTGCAAGACAGACAGCACGTATAAAATGATGTGAAACATATTTTGTTTGTAGTTGAGAATGAAAGTTTTGCTCCTCTCCACCATAACATGCAAGAGATATCTATAAATATCCTTATTGTTCTGAAACTACTCTACTTTTCTTATCTTCTTTTTTCGTCTTAACTTTTATAAATACTAGCAGCTCAGGAGAAAGCCATCCCTGTGTTCCGGAAAAAAGGCCGGCAGGGTTAAAAAACCAACTTGGTTGAGTAGAGAGATCTCAAGTGACATTAGGAAGAAGAGGAATGTTTATAGGCTCTGGAAGAGGGGACAGGCCTCTTGGGTGGACTACAGGAGCGAAGTGAGGTTGTGTAGGGAAAAAATCAGAGGGGCTAAGGCTCATCTAGAAATCAGGTTAGCAAAGTTCGTGAAAGGTAATAAAAAAATCTTTCTATAGATATATAAATAACAAAAGGAGAACTAGGGAGATCATACAGTCCCTTTTGGACACAGAGGGAACAAGAGTAACAGGGGATGAGGAGAAGGCTGAGGTACTTAATGCCTTCTTTGCCTCAGTCTTTAATTGTAAAGAAAACTGTTCCCTCTGTGTACAAACCCCGGAACTAGAGGAGAAAAATGAGGCTCCCATGATCCAAGAAGAGGTGATCAGAGCCTTGCTTGCCCAACTAGACATCCACAAATCTATGGGGCCAGATGGGATTCACCCTAGGGTATTGAAGGAGCTGGCGGATGTGCTGGCCAGCCCCCTTTCCATCATCTTCCAATAGTCCTGGAAGACTGGGGAAGTTCCACTGGACTGGAGGCTGGCTGATGTAGTGCCCATCTACAAGAAGGGTTGCAGGGAGGATCCAGGGAACTCCAGGCTTGTCAGTGTGACTTCAGTGCCAGGGAAAGTCATGGAACAGGTGATCTTGAGTGCTATCATGAAGCACATGTAAGAGAACCGAGTGATCAGGTCTAGTCAAAACGGGTTTACCAAAGGCAGGTCTTGCCAAACTAACCTGATTGCCTTCTATGACGAAGTGACTCAGCTGCTGGATGAGGGAAAGGCTGTGGATATGCTCTTCCTGGACTTCAGCAAAGCCTTTGACACAGTTTCTCACAGCATTCTGATTAGGAAACTGTCAGCCTCTGGCCTGGACAGGCACACACTCTCCTGGGTGGAAAACTGGCTGGATGACCGGGCCCAGAGAGTGGTGGGAAATGGTGCTAAATCCAGCTGGAGGCCAGTGACAAGTGGGGTTCCCCAGGGCTCAGTGTTGGGTCCAGCCCTGTCCAATGTCTTCATCAATGACCTGGATGAAGGCATTGAGGGTACCCCTAGCAAGTTTGCAGATGACACTAAGCTGTGTGGAAGTGTGGATCTACTCGAGGGTAGGGAGGCTCTGCCAAGGGATCTGAACAGGCTGGACCACTGGGCTGAGTCCAATGGCATGAGGTTTAACACAGCCAAATGCCGGGTCCTGCACTTGTGGCACAACAACCCTATGCAGAGCTACAGACTGGGAGAAGTCTGGCTAGAAAGCTGCCTGGAGGAGAAAGACCTGGGTTGTTGGTTTACAGCTGACTGAACGTGAGCTATCAGTGTGCCCAGGTGGCCAAGAAGGCCAATGGCATCCTGGCTTGGATCAGAAATGCTGTGACCAACAGGTGCAGGGAGGTGATTCTCCCTCTGTACTCAGCACTGGTGAGGCCGCTCCTTGACTCCTGTGTTCAGTTCTGGGCCCCTCACCACAACAAGAATGTTGAGGCTCTGAAGCGAGTCCAGAGAAGAGTGACAAATCTGGTGAAGGGACTGGAGAACAGGTCCTTTGAGGAATGGCTGAGAGAGCTGGGGTTGTTTAACCTGGAGAAGAGGAGGCTGAGAGGAGACCTCATTGCTCTCTACAACTACTGAAAGGAGATTGTAGAGAGGAGGGAGCTGGCCTCTTCTCCCAAGTGACAGGGAACAGGACAAGAGGGAATGGCCTCAAACTCCTCCAGGGGAGATTTAGACTGGAGATTAGGAGGAGGTTTTTCACACAGAGGGTCACTGGTCATTGGAATAGGCTGTCCAGGGAGGTGGTTGATTCACCTTCCCTGGAGGTGTTTAAGGCATAGTTAGATGAGGTGCTGAGGGCCATGGTTTAGTGTTTGATAGGAATGGTTGGACTCAGTGATCCAGTGGGTGTCTTCCAACGTGGTTATTCTATGATTCTAGGATTCTAAATATGGGAAGATTTACGTACACAAAATTCACATGTTTTCTGAGTGTTAGGAATATGGGAGTGGAGGATGTAGTGAAAGACACCTTTCTGTAAAACATCAATTACAAGAAATAAGAGGTTGATAAGTATTTAAAGCTTTTTTTTTAAAATAAACATGTTTAACTTTTCTTTATGTTTGAATGCAGAACAGCTACCAAAACATGTAAATTATCACTAAGGGTATAATTGGCTATATCGAAATCCCTTGCTTCTAGTGTTTTGAACATATTAAAAAATTGAAAGTGACACAGCACTAGTATCTAATCAGATGACTGCCTATTGATCTCATCCTTAAAACACACAGTAGAATATGAAGTGCAAAGAAACGTACATTAAAGAAAACAACACCATGTAACAAACACTCAGTGAATATCAGACAAAAACCCAACTTCAGCTTCAAGAAAATTTTGAAATAAAATATTAAATTTTTTTTACTTTGACCTCTTGTTAATAGTAGGAACAAATTAATAAGTTTAAGCATTCTATATGAAAGAGTTAGAGAGGATATCCTTAAAAATTTTTAGTTTGTACCATACAAAAGGATACCTATTGCAGGCAAGATGCAAGGTTATTAAGAAAAGACAAGAAAAATATTAAAATCTTTCAAGTAAACTTGCAGGCTAGAAATCTCCTGCTGGAAGTTGTAAATCCAAAAAAGCTACAATTCATGGAGAAGCAAAATGAGGCTTTGCTGCATTGCGATCTCACATAACTGCCATATACACATCAGAAAATGCCCATCAGGAGAAAATACTGTTCTTCTCTCTGGCATTGATCTTTTGTATATAACCACACCAGAGTATGGCAAGGATTCTGAGATAAGGCAAATCAAGAGATTTCAGCAGCTAGCACAGTATGTCACATATTACTTTCTCAGAAGAAACAAGCAGAACAAAAGAAATCAGCAAGACAAAACAAAGTGTTTGCCACCAGACTGAAGAAAACAGTATTGAAAATTTTGATTTCAATTTATATCCTGAGAAATTAATTGCCTGGTGAAGGGTTAGAAGGACCATAAATCAGTTCAACTGCCTGTTTTCGAGAGTCTGTGGCTTCATCGCTGAGAAAAATAAGTCAGGCTCTAAGTCTCAGATACCAACATCCCATCCCATAATCTTTCCAGACACATCAGATCACATTTCAAGCTCTAGAACAAGTCTATATGCATTCATTATCAGTACAGATATTGCTGATGGTCTGTGCACACACCTTCTCACAGAATTAAAGAATGCTGAGGATTGGAAGGGACCTCCAGAGATTATCCAGTCCAACAACCCTTCTAAAGTAGGTTCACCTACTGCAGGTTACACACGTATGCATGTTACACAGATATTTTTCCTCATATTGTCCTGTTGCTGGGCACCACTGAGAAGAGTCTAGCCCCATTCTTTTGATACCCATCTGTTGGATACTTATAAGCACTGATAAAGTACCCTCTTGGTCTTCTCTTTTCCAGGCTAAATAGACCCACATCTCTCAGCTTTTTGTCATAAGAGAGATTCTTCAGTCTAAATGTCTTTATGGTCGTCCACTGGACTCTATCCAGTATTTCCTTGTCTTTCTTGAGCTGGGAAGCGTAGAACTGTCGATGAGAGACAAATATCAGTTTACTTTCATAAACAGGAATTTTTTTAGGTGTCACCAAAGTTTTGAATGGTGCCTTGTCTAAAATGATAACAGGGATTTATATCTACATGTACTAGAATACAGATCCTGACCAGCAACACTGCCTATTCGATAGCTATATATCCCTGCTCACTTTGATAATCAATTTCTATTTTTTATGGGTACCACTTTTCTGTCTTATCTACCAACCTCTGAGATATAGTATTTTATTGAGATATTTTCTTAAACTGGGAGAAAGTGGAAGCTTGGGGAGTTATTTTCTTTCTACAGTTATTTGCTTTCTACAAAGTATTTTCTAATACTGAAGTTATTTCCTTTCTACAAAACAACCCATGTCTTTAGATACGTCTTTGTAAATTCTGTACCAAAGTGGTTATAATCTAGAAGGTTACATAATATTGCTAACACAATCTAGTCAATTCCCAGATTTCTCTTAAATGCAACTAAAATCTGAAGTCAAACCAAACAAAACAGAACTATTACCAGCTCAACATGTAACTTTATGTCAGTTTGTATTAACACACAAATATTTCTCAGGTAGTTACTGTATATCCCCATGGGGAAACTAGAAGGTTTTATCTGCTGAAAATTTCCCTAGAGTGTGTGTAATACCTATAAAACATGCACATCAGGTGGTACACATGGTTAGAGACAGATGAACTTTCCAGTTCTCAGTTCTGCCATTGCTGAGGTACAGGTAACAGGAAGAAAATAATTTCCCTGTGAACAACTGTTTCTTCATCTTCATATGACAAAACCTCTCAAGCTAACGAGCTATGCCTTCCACTCATAAGTAATAGCTGCACAACACAGTGGAGGCGCCATCCTGCTGGTCCTGGTTTTAGTTTAGCTACTTTGGGTAACAACAGTGGAGACAGCACTAACAGTGGTCACTAGCAGAGCCCACCACCACCTCATATCCTTTCCTCTTCATTCTTGAAGCCAAGAGGCCAAACAGGGAGCTTGATCTGACTGAGGACTGGGAAAGAAGAGAATGTAAAAAGGAATAATAGGGCTGTATATAATAAGAACAACTGTGAAAAAAATGAGGAAACAATAATACCATCCAATGTATTATATATCATGTGTCATATTGGCGTCACTGTACTAACTAATTCACTTAGAACTGAGATACAATTACTGTACTGGTATGTTGCTCAGTGTTAATGCTGAAAATACAAAAAGTGGCAACAGGTTTTTATGCTAGCTGAGCTAGAAACATGAGAAAGAAAGCATTGACACCAATGAAACTGCGATGAGACTATGTACTGTATGAGCAAGGTCTAATTACTTTCCAAAAATATCTGCTTTGCAAGGCAATGTCATTCCTACTATTTACATAAGAGATATTGGTCTCCTTACTGCCATAAGTAAACTTTTATTCTTCTTCCAGTCCTGGAATGGGAGGATGATGGCAAAACAGTCAGTAAGGCTGAGAATATAATCCAATTTTTCTTCCAAAGTTACATGCTTTCAGAGAGCATTTTCAAGTTCTGTGTTTAAATTGTTCAATGTGTTCACATACCAGAACTGCCATATATAAATCTAGCACTTGGCAATGCAGTCAGTGCAGACAAAATTAAATTAAATGTTTTTTGTTGAAGCATTGGTAGAGCTGGTATGCATTTGTACTATGAAGGAAGGCAGTTGCGCCTTTTAATTAAAAAAATTAAAACACTTTTCCCTTTCTCTATGAAATGTGAGGAGAAGGACGGAAACAAGATATGAAATATAGCAGAGGAAAGGCTCAAAGAAGTGCAGATGTAAAAGATCAAGGCAGAACATGGTCACACAGGAGCGATCAGAAGGTGAGAGCCTAGGCAAAGGATGCCTGCAGCTCATGCTGGAGGTGAGAGATTGGGGTCTGACAGTGTCACAGACAGACAGGTTGAGCTGTTGCTATCTTGTTGGTTATGCTCATGGAGAGGGTTTCAGAGCAAAAGCACAGCTGATATCTGGATGGATGACAGCTTGACAAGTAAACACCAACAAAGTTATAAATATATATATGGGCTGGATACCTAGAGGCATTTTCTTAGCCCCAGATTGGCCCCTAGATGGCAACGAAGTAGTGATACAGTGTGAATGAGCTTACAAACACTTACTGTCAAGATGGGTTAAAAATTGAGGACTTCAGCTTCTTAGGCTCTCAATGTGGCAAAGAGAGGAGGAGCAATAAAGGAGAAAATATCTCTCAAAATAGGAATAAAGCACACTTTTACCTTGGCTTTCACTGTAGCAAGCATATCCTCTGAAACTGCTGAATCAATGTTTTGATATTCTCTAATGGAAAAAAATTCTTCTGTATTTTGTGCAGATTGACTCCTGGTGAATCTTCTGTCAAGTAGGGCACACGGTGTCCCATTGGGGATAATTTAATTGCCTAACTTGTAAAGATGCTCTGTTGTGTTTGCTGCAGTGAATAAAGCTTAGAAGTATCCCAGCCTGTATCCCTGAAGAAAGGACTGGAGAAAAAAAGTAATAATCATTGTTAGTTTTTAAATGTCTTTCTTTGCCAGTCTAAAAACATATCACATATCCACCTAAAACAACACACTTTGCATACTGAGCTGGAGCACCATCAGGCAGTAATGAGGATAACATTGCACTGCCTCTGAGGGTAGCAGTTGTGAAGAGGATCTCAAGAGATTATTTACAATCCAGTGCCCTATGATGAAAAAGGATAAAGCATGCCTAAAACATCACTGAAAGATTTGGCCTTATAAGAGCAGAGGGACTGGCAATAGTGGCAGTTCCCAGGGAAGCAGAGCTCAGTGCTTAGCATTTATTTTTACTGCAGATGGGGTCTGCTTGGCTAGCACAGCTCTGCCTGTCTCCCTGCAACATCTTTAGGCAATGTTTGGGAAAGGTGTAGTCTACATTCTCACAGCTGTAAGTGCAAAGCAATAAATCCCACTCTAGCTTTCCTACACTTGTGTAATTGTCTGCGTAGGACAGTAGAGACTGGATTAATCTCATATTGTTTGAGGAAATCAGTGTGTAAAAGGACACATATCAGTGTGCTACCTATCCTACAGACACTGACAGTGTTGGCTGTGCAACACCTCTACCTATATATTTGGGGCAAAAGTCTCTAATAAGCACACGAGGCACCAGCTGCCAGTGTGACTGGTCTCTGTGCTGGGTGTGAAGATGAATAGCAACAGGGACATGGGAAGAGTCAAGGTCAAACTGATATTTAATGCTTTTCAAATAACAGACTGCAAGAAGTTATTTTTAGACTTTGACTTCAGTTTTCTTCGTGATTTTAAAGGAATTTCCTGACAAGATGAAAAGTTTCTCTTTCCCTGAAAAACTGAGAATTCTTGTATTTCATTCAAAACCAAAATGACGCTTTTGTAGGCTGCCTGAAGACTAAGGAATTAGCGATTGCATCATTTGCCACTGACAGAGCAGGTGAAGTATTTATGGTATGATTAAGTTCTCTGCTGCACTAGAGCCAAGACATGAATTCACAGACTTGTTTTGTATCACTGGATATGAGGGCAATGATTAAATGGGTCATTCAACAACAGTGGCTCCTTTGACAGGACATGTATGAACTTGGGCAGTTTGGAGTGATGTTCTCAAAGTCACTCTAGAGGCTTTCACTAGCAGGTGGCCAGTCCATTTCATGGGAATGACACCTTTTGTCCTGTGAGAAGCTGGGAAAGCATTATCTTATTCTTTCTATGGACAGCTTGGTCCCTGATGCTTCTTAGCAGTAGGTATCATTTCACAGAATGATAACTTAGATCTGAAAATGACAATATCAGAACTTAATGATGAGAAGGATCCAGATAGGATTCAGACAACTTGGCTGTACTTGAGTTCATACAGTGTCTGAGTGACACAGACATGGAGCATACACACACATGTACATGCACACACACATTCACAGGAGTGCCATTACACAGATTCCTATAAGAACTACTTCAAAGGCCTTTTGGGCTGTGTAGATTCAAGACCTGGAATGCAATCTTTCAGTAGCTGCTAATCTTTCATTTCACTGCTTCATTTTTGTAAGAAATCTGAAATTACTGTGGTTACAGTCCATGTCACACTGAAATCTGCAGTCTCAGTCTTTGTTACAGTTTTGTCACCTGCATTTAATTCATGATTTACTCAAAGGAAAGAAAGCTAAACAAATGCCCAGGGGTCAATGTCTGTTGTTTTCAAAGGACCGAAAGAGAAAAAGAGAAACTTGTTTCGTTCTTCCATTCCTTGTACCTCAGCATCTCAGGTACTTTTTATACTTTGTATGTTACACAACAACATTCAGAAGCACCAAATAAAGGTAACTTTTACAGTCACTTCTCAAATGCAAAGTCATGTAGGTAACCAGTGCATTGACTGCTACCTGGACCACAGCTAGAAAATTAAGTAGGGACTGCAAAGCCTGACTATAACAGAGTATAGAAACACAGCAGGTCATTCTGCCTCTAACTTCCTGTTTTGTAAGTTGGATAGTGCCAAAATTGGTGATATAAAGCTATCTAGGATGTGTGTAAGCAACAGTTCAAGCACCACGTTATGTAAGCACGAGTGGCTGCTGGTTATGTGAATCAGCTGGCCTCTGAGAGATCTGGGAAATATTCTTTTCACAGTTTGATTTCTTCTTTTCAGGCTGAAAAATTATCATGAAAAATGTGCATTTTCTTACAGGGGATAGCACAGAAATGGCAGAGGGTTGAACTACTTGTTTTAATCCAAGAGCTGACATCTCAGTCACTCATTTGCAGAACAGCCCTGTGGGTTTTTGTGGTCTCTCCTTCAGCTGAAGGATGAGGGCTCAGAGGTAGCACCTGCTGCTGGGGCTCAGTCTGCTTCTGCAAGCTCAACAAAATTAGTGCCACAGAGCGGTCTGATTACTGCCAACTTCAATTTGGAGGCCAACACACTGAATACCAGCTGTTAATATTGATTAAGTTATTATTTAATTGATTCATAGCTGAGCGAACTACTTGGAGATAATACCATCTAGTAAAGGCGTGACAGTCCTAAGATCTTCTATTGGATAGGAAAAAGATTTTTCTGCTGAGAATGTGACAAAGTTTTCTGGTTTATAGACTTTTCCAGAGCTCCTGATCACACGTATACAAACGTTTTCCAAAAATAAAGACAAATGGTCAACTTTTGCAAACCAGTGAGTTGATATTCTTTAAAACTTCATAAAAAAGATCAAACTGGCAGCAGTTCAGGCTGAATTTCTGTGGGCACGAATTGCAAAAACCCTGTATAGTTTTAGTGAGCTACTGGGAAAAGGCTCTGTTCTTCATCGCAATACTTTTCTCTCAAGAAATGTCTCACGCTGTCCTGCACCTGTCAGCATTCTCTTCCCATGTATACAGTGTGTCCAGTTAACATTTAATAGCTATATTAAAAATGCAGAACTGATTCATTTGTGTTTCCTTTCAGTTTTATAGTTTTTAAAGGTGTTTTTTTTTAAGTTTTCCTTAAACAAGGATTTTCATGGGATTTTCATAAATAGCTATGTTTTCTGAGGCCTTGGACCAAAAATATATACAAATGCAAACGTTCACACGTATGCAAGCAGGTGCAAGTAAAACAGTAAGGAAGAAAAGAAAGATATAATAAAGGTTTTTCCAAACATTTTTTTTAAAAGAAATCCTGTCACAGAAGGGCTGAAGACAGTTATAGTAGCTATAGGTGTGCAAGCAGAGGTAAGGAGCAGAAAATTTTTTTACCTTTTCCATTTTCTATCCTCACAAAAGCTCCAAACTTGTGAGAATAGCAATCTAATCTACATTTAGATGGAGAGAAAACAGAATAAGGCAAGCGAAGCACAGAGGCAAAAATTTTACCTACCTTGAGAATTCAGAAGCCCATTTTATTTTTACAAGTTAGCAATAAGCATGAATAATATTTAAAAAGTAATCTCCCAACTTCTTTGAGATTTTGAACCTGTCAAGAGCATAACAAGTGAAAAAAATATATTCTTCAATTAAGGTGACACTGCACCATGTGACAAAACAACTTCATATTGTGAAAATAAAATAAGAGAAAAATGGTAGCGAGGCAATTATACTAAAACTTACTCACAGCAAAGTCTATAACTTTCACCTACTATTCCAAAAATATAATACAGAGGGAATAACAAATGCTTTGGTCAAAATATGTCAGATACCTGTAGGTGGAAACATTGATTTTAGTGTTTCCCAAAAAATTTTCTCAAGTCCTGACTGCAGTTCTGGGGAAAGATATGAAAATCAGCTTTGGAAGAAATCTTCCAGGGTTCTGTTTAGAAAGAAATAGAAAGAACAGGAATATCTGAACAATCTGTCATGATTACAATGTCCTCCTAAGAGGTGGAAAAGGCTCACTGCTAAAAATCTGTGAAGAGGCAGAATGATGGTAACTTACTTAAAAATAAAGCTTGTTAAGGAGGTTGAGGGACTAGACGTAGAAATGTCCTTTGACTGTATCCTGCCTCCTGCTCAGCAGTTAGAGTAAGCTCTGAGGGGAAGACTTGAACAAACTTGCTCTCACCTCTTTGAGATATAGCTACCCCTTCTGAATCTCCCGAAACAAAATGTGGACCGTTGGAGTAATCTTCTGTCCTATATAGCCTCAACATGAAGAAAATATCCTTGCCTTATAGTAATACTGTATTTTAAAGATACCTTGTGTTTCCAGATTCTGAATCCTCTGTCCTCCAACGGTTGAAAAATGAAGAGATATAGAGAAAGAAACTACAGAGTTGTATATAATTGGATTAATTCACAGCAGGAAAAATTGCATCACTGAACCCTGGAGCTCAGAAGGCTGAATCAAGTGAAGTTTGCTGTGAACAAAACTGCAAATGTGTGATGGATGGCACAGAGCCGTGATCAGAGCAATGATCATCTCTGTCAAAATAATGAGAAAAAACCTACAGG
Source organism: Coccyzus lansbergi (assembly GCA_033558105.1). Classification (NCBI taxonomy): domain Eukaryota; kingdom Metazoa; phylum Chordata; class Aves; order Cuculiformes; family Coccyzidae; genus Coccyzus; species Coccyzus lansbergi. The sequence goes on along the minus strand of JAUMJK010000215.1, from coordinate 1,873,728 downwards.
AGACTAAGCCCAGTTATTTTCATTCATACATATGATCACACTGAACTTAAAAGAGATACCTGAGTGGCAAACCCCCCAGCATTTAACTATAACTGAAACCAAGCAATTGTTTTAAATCAGACTGCTATAAACAAGTATTCAATGCTTCCATGACTGAATGCATGCAGGTTATTGCCGAGTGTCAATTTTTTGCTGAAGTTTCTACTGTGTGTAAATGAGGAGAGCAGAAAATGTACTCTATGCTGAATGAAAGTGCAACATTCATCTGTAATTAGCTTTTCATTCTTCTCATTCATTAAATGAATTCATCTAAAATAGTGTGAATTTGATTTTATTTTCAGTTCTTACTGTACATATGAACAAGACGCATATGCTCAATTTAGATTTTAAAAGTTTACGTGACTGGGAATTCAATGATTTTTGGATTATGAAAGACCTGTAGGCTAGAGTGGCTGATTTAAGTTAGAAAAAGAAGAAACCCCAAATATATACAAGTCTTAACTTATCTAGTAAGGTGTCCAAACTTGTCCAAGGTCCAAAGAAGCAGAGCATCCTTTCATTTCATTACCAATGTCTTTGGAAAACACTAATTGCTGAAGACATATTACAGATGGTTAAAGTAATGGCTTGGATATTTCATATCTATCTTTCAATCACATTTTAGCAGTTACAAATAGGTATCCTGGGCTATATTTAAAAAACAGACAAAAACCAAAAGCTTTGAATTCACAATAAAAGACAGCTATCGCACTAACTTTTGAAAATTATTATTATTCAGTAAAAATGGTAACAAACTGACCTCTTGAAGCCACTATACGAGAATATCAGAAATGCCTAAGTAGACTCTTAAGCCTTTCTACAATTCTCCACTTATGATTAACTCAATTTAAAAGACACTTACTTTGTCTATCTAAAATTTAGCTTTCACCTGTCGTCTTTCTGTAAATCATCACACCAGTTTTGAAAATTAAAAACTAGGAGATCTAGTACTAAGTCCTTAGATCTTGGTTTAGTTCTGTTTGAAAAAGCTGAACGATGATTAGGTGATGCCGCAAGTTTCCTGTTGGCGCCATACCATCAAACCAGATGACTCCCCGGAAAAAGAAAACACAATCTTTTATCTGTTGCTTCAGACCAGTAGTAAGAACTTCAGTGGGAAGGAAGTGCTTAAGAAGGATCTTTCTTTAAATCTGCTTTTACCAGAATAAATTCAATTGCAAATAGAAGGAAATGGAGCTCCTCTTCCACCATTAACCATTTTATTCACTGCTAACTGCACTTCACCATGAATTTTTTCCAACAAATTGTGGCAAACATGTATTTAATATTTACACAACACTTTTAGCTAGGTTCAAAGTAATCTGTAATTCACAGACTTTTAAACTTCCTTCAGTACTATGAAATTACTTAAACTAAATTGGAGTTATTGTGGGAGAATACTGAATATTATCAAGATCTTCTGGTAATTCCACCAGTCAGACAAACATCATACCATCATGGATTTTCACGGAGTTGCTGATTATATTATTTTGTTATATCCTGTGCTCACTCACCTCCCCACAGTTACCATTTACAACATGCAATTCATCCATCAGAAGGTATCAATACAGACTTTTTTATGAAACCAAAATGATGGGGAGGGAACCTCCAGCTGGCTTAGCACTTGAGTCACAGACAGTTAGTAAGAAAGCAACCACACCAGATCTGGTGTCTGCTGAACAGGGCAAAACTCTCTTAAAGTACAGCCACGCTCACTTAAAGCAGAAACTTTCCAGTTCAACATTAATACCTGCTGCCTCAGCCTAGACTTAAATTTGATTCTTCTCAGAAAAGATTACAGAATTAGAGATTAGAGGGAGAAGAGATTTGAATGCTGGTACATAACCACAGATCTTTTTAATTTTCAAAGAAGTCCCTTTACCCCCTAAAATGAGAAACTTCAAAATTTAGTCTGAAAGTGAAATAAAGCTCTATATCAACAAGAACTTTGACAGATCAGTCAGTATTCACCCAGTCTACTTAATGGCCTTTCTTGTAGCTGCTTAACCAAATAGAACACTAATTGAAGAGAGGTCTTTAATGTGTCTCTTACATCTCACTGTGCACTTCTAGTCCAATTTTTAATACAATTTTTAATACAGTTTTTAATACAACCTGCATTAAGTGATGGACATGAAGAAGGTGAACAAAAAATTGAACCTCATAGATTAATTGGCCTTTCACCAAGCAAGGAGTGCCTGCATCTGGATGCCCTTGATAGTCTTTATAACACCTTTCACTTGTATATTTTTCTCATTTTGTAATCTTTAAGCTACTTAGTGTCTTGCCATTTACAATTAAGCTCACATCAAAACATGATTTAGGTTCCTTATTTCCCTCAATGTTTTCTCTACCTGCTTCACCAAAACAATTCAGAACTACACTGGCCACGAGCAAAGAGGATTGGAGAAGATAGTAAAGGCACTTGGCATAGGTTTATATATGTGACTACATTTTCTTAGACTTGTAGTACAGAGCACACTTTCTTAAAAGGAATCACAGGACCTCCCTTTTACCTTTGCAAGGAACCAAACTTCCTGGACACACCTCTGCTATGCTGGCACCACAGTCCAATGAAACTGCCTGTGAAAATGTGATCTGTCAGATATAAGTCTTCCCGTGTCACAATACAGACGTGCTGTGCTGCTACAAATACACACTTTCACCATCATTCATGTATGCCTCCTCCAAGCAGACAGAGTGCTCTTGAAGTCTGCATTGGTGAGAGCTGGACCTCAGTTTGCATACTCATTCCAAATCATTCCTGGAAAGCAGCAGCAGGACCAGAGGCAGAGAACAGCTTGTTTTGGGATATACCATGTTTTGATCTTACTTATCTTGATGTTCATAGTTTTCCTGCAGAAAGACCAGAGACACTGCTGAAAGAAATTATGTTTTACCCATGTTTAATGCATATACATAGGGCGCAACAAAAGAGGCTGAGAAAAAGATCACCACCATGCTTTATGAATGGTGTTGATGGCACACCTTAGAAGAGACCTGGCTGACATAATTCCCACTACTGTGCTCTCCATATTAGGTATATCTTTTTTCTGAACCATATGAGGCATGGAAGAAGTCAATGCTACATTGCTTAGACCCAGCCCTTAAGAAGTTAAAATGAGACCTAAATTGTGTGTTTCGATCTGTATTGTCCTTCATATTGGAGAAAAGCCAGTGAACTTATAGCTTATTACTAGATTTCAAAATTTCAGGTTTTTTTGCAGATTCGCAGATCTCCTTATGACTTTCAAAATCAACCTACCAATAGTCTGCCATTTTGTTTCCTCTTCAATGCTGAAAATGTTGCTATGCCTCATAAAGCAATTTCAATTCATAATGAAGGGTTTATGTGATACCTCAACTTTGAATCTCATTACCAGTGATCTTACTGAAAGCAATATGAAACACAGTGAGGAGTAGCAGGAAATCATCAAAGATTTTTTGAATTTGACTCTTGTCACTTATATACACTTGAGATGAAATGGCACTCAATTATTGAGCCAGGATGACCGTTATCACTCATGGCACAGCTCACGGAAAACTTCCTAGTTTATCTGAACTGAGATGTCAGTCCAGGCTCTGGAATAATGCACACGAGTTTCAGATTAATCTTTCCCATCTCATGACTGCCTGAGTAATGTTTTCAAGCCACTCCTGTTCTCAGAAGCTATGATATTCTTCTGCTAGATGTTTCTATCTGTTTATATTCCATGAAGACAATTCCTGTGATGATTTTCCATTCCATTACTTTCTATTCAGTCTGGAAAGACTCTACTGAAATTTCTTATGAGAAATACTGACATAAAGGAGAGGAGGACGGGACTTGAGGTGCTATGTGGTGGAAGAAGTCTTACCACTCAGAGAATGTCAATAATTAAATGTAGTATTTTGCCTGAGAGGGAAAAATGGTTTTGAGAAAAGAGGGAGGAAGAGGACTGTCCATGACAATTCAAACACTTCCATTACAAGAGAAACTGGAGCAGCAAGCAACACAATATGAAATTCCATGCACACAGTAGTCACTCACAGTCTTTGCAAGGAGAAGGAAAGTCTTAAGCAGTGGCAGTATCACTGAGCAACTAGTTTTCTGCTCCATTCTTGAGACTATATCAGTCTCTGCAGTTCACTAATTTTGACTGTCTTTGTTTTCTAATATAAGACTGAGCCTCATTTCATACAAACTTGTAATGCAGAAAAGAGTGCCTCACCTCAGGCTGTGTTCTGGCGTGCTCAGGATTTGACTTGTTTCATCTGGAGAATGCTTTAAGCCCAGGGAGTTATTTGTGATAACTGTTTTAAACCAAAACTATCCCTCAAGGGGCAGTGAAGTTTAATTTGTTTATCAGGCCACAAGCAGGCATGGTAAACACTTCTCTGTTTCTGCAGATCCAAGAAGACAGTTAAATTGTATCTCAGTAGGCATTCACATGACCCATGTAAGATATCAGACTTAGAATTCATTCTTTCTTACAAATAAAGTGATCAAAACATGTCTGTCTAGAGATTAGTGTAAGAACAAAAGGATGATTGACGTCATAATTTGGATAAATCCCCAAAACCACTGGCAATACCTCTCCCTCCCAAAATGTGTGTCCCTCATTAAAAACTACTGATAGTACATATGAATTTGAAATATCTACTCTCCAGCCATGCCGGCTGTCTGTTTATGGTCCTGATTGTACAGTAGATTTTGTCTATGCAGGGGATATGTTGTGGTGCACAGTAATGTGCACTTAAAAACATGCATTACGTAAGGGTGTGCATTGCTTACATAGTCTAAGTAAGTGTATGTGGTAATGGGTAAATAAAAGTGTATGCTACTTACCTCATTGTTGAGAAACAGTATAGAAGCAAAAGACCTTTTTGTTTCTCACCTAATCTACTTAATAACACTAGTTGCAGATGACTTTGAAGCAGCTGGACTTCGTTGCCATAATGTAAGGCAGGAATGTTAAAGGGTTGTAAAAGATTCAACAAAGCTGGTGAGGGGTTGGAGAAGAAGAGGAGCATCTGAGAGAGCTGGGGGTGTTTATCCTGGAGAAGAGGAGGTTGAGAGGAGACCTCATTACTCTCTACAACTACCTGAAAGGAGGTTGTGGAGAGGAGGGAGCTGGGCTCTTCTCCCAAGTGACAGGACAAGAGGGAATGGCCTCAAGCTCCACCAGGAGAGGTTCAGGCTGGAGATTAGGAGGAAGTTCTTCACACAGAGGGTCATTGGACATTGGAATGGGCTGCTCAGGGAGATGGTTGATTCACCTTCCTGGGCAGCCTATTCCAATAGGCGCAGGTGGATGAGGTCTTGAGGGACTTGGTTTAGCGTTTGATAGGAATGGTTGGACTCGGTGATCCGATGGGTCTCTCCCAACCTGGTTGTTCTATGATTCTATGAATTCTAGTGCATTTAGTTCACTTGGTTGCTCTACAGTTGAATTCATAACTTCGTTTTCTATCCTGTTTAGTTCTGGATGCTGTAGTGGTAGTGGCTACAGTGCAGACTCCTGTTCATTTGCACCAAATCCTAGATGCAATGGAAGGAAGACAGAAAGGCCTGTTGAGGCAGGCAGACAGACTGCTAATCAGAACAAAACCATGTGTAAGAGTGTGTCACTTTATGCTCTTCTACCAGCAGACAAACTCTCTAAATTGCATTTCTGCTGTTGATCTTAGAATTTTAATCTCTTACCTTATGTTCACTATTTTATAGGAAAATGCCACATAACTGCTTTGATTTTTTCTTATTTAGCATTTGCTTATTCTCACTTTATAGTGACTCACTTAGGCTTCTGTGCATAGTTACCTCATTGAGATTCAACTGTATTTTCAAGATTCTCAGGAAAAATCAGGTCACAGTACTTAATCTGGCTTTTGCAAAGATCCATTATTTTCTAGTCCCTGTATCCCTCTCATTTCCATATGGTTTATTCTTCTCTTTGCTACATGTGCCTTTACAGAGCTGTGAGTGAAGAATTGCACACAGTCTTCCAAAGCTGGACTTCCCAGCTTGAATGAAGTCTGTTTCCAAATTCTCACTATTGTTAAACATACATATGTATATACGTATGCATCTCAGAATGATGTTGATTTTATTTTAACAGATGTTAACCATTCTGACAGGGATCCTGGACTTTATCCCCCACTATACTTCATTCCTACCTAAAATTTTATGACATATGGAAACAATATTGGATATGTAATACAGTTCAGTAAGGTAAAATAAAATGGCAGATTAGCTAGGAAGACTGACTATATTTCCAGTCTGTTAAAAGAAAAATTGTAGTCTTTCTTTCTGGAGCTGAAAATTGCTTTGTGGCCCATGTAAGCAAAATACTACAGTCCATTCATTCAGAACAGATTGCCCCAAACTGACTGAGAATTAATTCCTGTAGAGTTTAGTAAATATTTCTCTAAGGTTTGTATGGCATTGTTCTTGATCAGAAAACACTTACATGTTATTAGAAATAATTCAATACATTGTAAATATATAAACACATGATGATTTTAATTTCACTGGCTTGGTAACAGATCAGTAGCCATGAAGCAATGGATATGGGTTTCAACACACATACCAGATATCAACTGAGACCTATGACATCACAGGCTTTTGTGCAATAGTGTAACAACAGTTAATTGTAAGCTAGTACACATATGAAGACTGTTATGGTACATAAATGACTAAAACACTGCCATTAGAAAATGATCATCTCAATACTGCATTTTGGTGATGGGCTAAAAGTCTTCCATTTGAAGGGATAGAACAACATATAAACATCAAATCTTCATTGAAAAGAGAAGCCACCTTAGAAGAAGGAACAGAAATTTTACACACACATGTATAAAGACAGGAAACTATGAAAAAATAAGATCCCATTTTAACTCATGTATTTAAAAAGACTTTAAATCCTGGTTCAAATATTTTTAGTTTAAAAATCTGTTTCAAAATAAAGATGAAAATAGAGGCTAATAATTTTGTCTCATTAATATGACACAAAATCTTGAAAGTTGCATTCTTTATGTACACTCAAGTTCCTCTACATAAACAGAGAAGCATGGATAGTTTTAAAAATGAAGGTCAGCCTCACATCCTCCTACTGTGTAGTTATTGTAAACCTTTTCTTTTGACACCATACTTTAAAAGCTCTCAGCATGAGTAATTGTGTCATGGTTTTGGCAACTGTGCAGGTATGAGAAGTTTCTTTGAGATGGGAACATTAAAGAAGCATCCTAAAGCTCCCTGTGGGTTTCCATAAAATTACCAGTTGCTATGTACCCTTTGAATCTCCTCTTATGCTAGCTGAATAAGGTGACAGAGCAGTAGGATCTCAGTTCCCTGACTCTTCTGGAAAGTGTAATTCTTTTGAGAATGCTTGGGCTGTCAGCCTGGGAACTTGCCATTCAGCAGCGCTGCACTCTCCTTCTCTTAGTGATTTCAGATAAAACAATATTTTTATAAAATGCAAATTAGAATGTATCAATTTCTTGTTTGTTAAAATGATAATACAGGAAATCACTACCATATCTTACTATCATAAAATATTTTCGTAGAATCATAGAATCATAGAATTGCCAGGTTGGAAGAGACCTACCAGATCATCGTGTCCAACCATTCCTACCAATCTCTAAATCATGACCATCAGTACCTCATCCACCTGCAACTTAAACACCTCCAGGGAAGGTGAATCAACCACCTCCCTGGGCAGCCTGTTCCATTGCCTAATGACCCTTTCTGTGAAGAATTTTTTCCTAATGTTTAGCCTAAATCTCCCCTGGTGGAGCTTGAGGCCATTCCCTCTTGCCCTGTCCCCTGTCACTAGGGAGAAGAGGCCATTACCCTCCTCTCTACAACCTCCTTTCAGGTAGTTGCAGAGAGCAAGGAGGTTTCCCCACCTCTTCTCCAGGCTAAAAGACCCCAGCTCTCTCAGCTGCTCCTCATAGGACCTGTTCTCCAGACCCTTCACCAGCTTCATCTCTCTTCTCTGGAAATTCTCCAGAGCCTCAACATTCTTCTTGTGGTTAGGGACCCACAACTGAACACAGTATTTCAGGTGCAGTCTCACCAGTGCTGAGTACAGAGGGAGAATAACCTCCCTGGACCTGCTGGTCACACCGTTTCTGATGCAAATCAGGATGACATTGGTCTTCTTGGCCACCTGGGCACACTGCTGGCTCATGTTCAGTCACTGTCAACCTACACCTCCAGGTCCTTCTCCTCCTGGCAGCTTTCAGTTTCTAAGTTTATGATATTCTCAGAAATAAAAGAGTGAATGAATAATAATTAGGAAGACCATCTTGACTCATTTACAGATTAATACATTACTAATAATTGAATTTATGAACTGCAAAAATACATCAGCAAATATATAGATACATACAAACACAGACATATATCTGTATTAAGTTTTCCATTTCAGAAAAAAATAATCAAAAGCAGGGAAATTGGATATTTTTAAGTTTTTGTCAACAAAGTTTTCTTTGCTTGAGACTTTGGTATGACAAATTGCAGCCTGAAGCAAATGTTCATGGTTGAGAAAAAGTTATAAATCACTGAAATTACAGTTTTATAATGGAAACTGAGATAGACTCTTAACTACAGTAGGAAGAACAAGGGATTTTATAATACTTATTAGTATATCTCAGTGGGAAATATAATTGCAAAGAAATTAAACATGAGACTCTCTAGCTATAAACTTCCCCTTCCTCCAGCCTTCAGGAGACTTTTGGGAGTAATATTAAGATTAATTTTAAATTAACTAGGAAGCACTCATTCCAGCTCTGCAGTGAGTTAGAACATTGCATTCCCTTGCAAAGTTGGTTCCATTGACTTTGAGGCAACAGCCTGCAGGCAGTGCTATCTCTGATGCTCTGCAGGATGAAGGTTAACTGCACACTACAGGGCTGCTTAATGAACAGTTTTCAACAATCTTTGACCAATGCCCATAGCATCTGGAACATTCACTCCTCATCATAAAGCTGTAGAGCACAGCAGCGGTCATCTTTAGTTTTTGAGGCTGAAGCATGCCTATCAGTAGGTCAGACTGTCCCTCTCCTCACCCTAAGTGGTTGCAATGACCAAACCACTACACTAAAAGTCAAGATCAGAGGTATTCCCTTGAAGGTGTATTCCAGAATTTCACTATTTGTGCTAATTTGATTCCAGACAATATGAAAGGTGCAGAGATGTCCTTAGTATTGGGCTGGAACAATTCAACACAAATATGGCAGAGCAGACTTTTAGGTTTTTTAGAGCTGAAAAACCAGCACAGATTCCAACTGTCCCTGGATGATATTATTTTCTATCCATGGCATGCTCAGTCTCTTGATGGTAGTTTCAGAGGACATCAAAAAGCCAGTATTATGGGGGTTCCAGTGTTACCAGTTGTATTTTCTCTGGCAGAGTTAGTTCCCTAACTAATCATGTTGAAAACCCAGTGGCAGGGCTGAAAATTCAATGGCAGGTGTCCTGCGGCATCCTGTGCAGCCCTCCTTCATCAATACATGTGCAGCTTCTGTACCCTGACCAATCGTACAAAACTTCTGTACCAAATCAGTCCTTGGACGGGCTCTGCAATTTCATCAGGAAAAAGGCTTGCATTCTAACTATTGATTTGCAGGACGTAAAATGTCAAGAAACTAAACATAAATAAGCCTGATATTTTTTTGTTGATAGTTGGGATGAGGCAGAGAAATCACGAACAGAAGACCAGCTACTTCCAATGCAGAACTCTGTGTATCTCAACCCTTTTCTCTTTCTCCCTTCCACTCCTGTTTCTGTGCACCACTTTCTACTCCTGTCACATATTTTCATGCTGATCTTGAAACTTGCCTTGTCCCAAGACTTGGATATCAGCTGAAGATTCTGATTACAGCTCTTATTACTCTGATTTCTCATCTTGTTAGAGCCGTTGAGTAAGACTGCATGCCCATGTACCCTAAAAATCCACATTGCTTCTCACTCTCAGCAAAAGCCATTATGGGTTTAAGGCTGGAGTTCATCTTACTGTGAGTTCATTCCATAGAAGAAGGCAAGCTTTCCCCAGGAAGAGTTAACCTGAAAATGCCTAAAATTTACCTCTCTCCTGTGCATTTGTGAAGGTTTGTTATAGATATACAGTCTTAGGAGAACACTTCAATAGCAAACACTTGTATCTTCCCTCTTTTATTGAGCAATACAATTTAAAACCGTTAAGGTACCGATAAGAAGACTAATGATCTTTTACAGGGAAGCCGGCAGATTCCAAGTACTGTAATAGAGAATAAAGTTTTGTTTCTGATCTCTTTATGATTCCATTTTGCTGTAATTATAGAAAAACTAGCCTTAAACTAGGTTGGAAAAGACCTCCAGGATAATGAAGTCCAATCATTCCCATCTGCCACTGAACCATGTCCCTGAGCACTTCATCTACCTATCTTTTAAACACTTTCAGTGATGGTGACTCAACCACCTCCCTGGACAGCCTCTGTCAGTTCACGGTGACCCTTTCTGTGAAAAAAATTCTTCCTGATACCCAGTCTGAACCTCCTCTGGCAGAGCTTGAGGCCATTCGCTCTTGTCCTGTCGTCTGTGACTTGGGAGAAGAGGCCAGCTTATTCCTCTCTACAACCTCCTTTCAGGTAGTTTAGAGAGCAATAAGGTCTCCCCTCAGCCTCCACTTTGCCAGGCTAAACAACCCCAGCTCTCTCTGTCATTCCTCATAAGACCTGTTCTCCAGCCTCTTCACCAGCTTCGTTACTCTTCTGTGGACTTTTGCTCCAGAGCCTCAACATCCTTCTTGTGGTGACAGGCCCACAACTGAACACAGTATTTCAGATGCAGTCTCACCAGTGCTGACTCCAGAGGGAAAATAACCTCCCTAGACCTGCTGGTCACACCGTTTCTGATACAAATCAGGATGACATTGGCCTTCTTGGCCACCTGGGCACACGGCTGGCTCATGTTCAGTCACTGTCAACCAACACCCCCAGGTCCTTCTCCTCCAGGCAGCTTTCCAGCCAGACCTCTCCTAGTCTGTGTCTCTGCATAGGGTTGTTGTGCCCCAAGTGCAGGACCCTGCATTTGGCTGTGTTAAACCTCATGCCATTGGACTCAGCCCTGTGGTGCAGCCTGTTGAGATCCCTTTGCAGAGTCTCCCTATCCTCCAGGAGATTGACACTTCCACCCAGCTTAGTATCATCTGCAAACTTGTACTTAAGGGTACACTTAATGCCTTCATCCAGGTCATTGATAAAGGTATTGAACTGAACTGCACCCACTTGTCACTGGCCTTCAGTTAGAATTAACTGTACTTCCCATGACTTTCTGAGCCCGGTCATCCAGCCAGTTTTCCACCCAGGAGAGGGTGTGCCTGTCTAGTCAGAGTCAGCGAGTTTCTGAAGAAGAATGCTGTGAGAAACAGTGTCAAAGGGTTTACTGAAGTCCAGGAAGACCACATCCACAGTCTTTCCCTCATCCAGCAGCCGAGTCACTTTGTCATAGAAGGCGACCAGGTTAGTTTGGCAAGACCTACCTTTCATGAACCCATGTTGACTGGGCCTGATCACCTGGTTCTCTTACATGTGCTTCATGATAGCACGCAAGATCACTTGTTTCATGACTTTACTCAGCACTGAGGTCAGACTGACAGGTCTGTAGTTTCCTGGATCCTCCTTCCAACTCTTCTTGTAGATGGGTATAACATCATCCAGCCTCCAGTCAAGTGGAATTTACTCAGTCTTCCAGGACTGTTGGAAGATAATAGAAAGGGGTTTGGCAAGCACATCTGCCAGCTCCCTCAATACCCTTGAATGGATCCTATCCAGCCCCAAAGACTGTGTCTAATTGGCCAAGGAAGTCTCTAACCATCTCCTTGTAGAATTATATTTTTTAAGGAGTTGAATATTTTGTGTTTATATAATTCTTGGGTTTTATCTACCTAATAAAATATCAAAGTCCCTACCCAAGGATGAATTTTCCATATAAATACGTAAGTTTTGAGATAGTTCCCACTCTCTGAAAAGTCTGTGAGACTGGAAAATGTCTTACTCAATTGAACGTGTCTCACTTCAGACTATAAGTTAAAAGATGCATTTTTCAGTGGCAGCATCTCTGGCAATCTGACAGGTGGGTTATCCCTTAGGCATACAATATCAGATCTTCCTTTGAAAGGTAGACTATACCACAAAAGTTGTACTTTCCCAAACTACTAGCAAAACATGCTGACAGGCAGATCAGACTCTATGTTTTCTTCTTATGTGATTATTTAAATATTTATTCATACTATTATGATAAATATATGTCAACATAGCTTTCCGATGACAACTTCACATTTACTGAGACCATATGTCTGAGGGATCTGAGACACACTATGACTGGTAGCCTTATACTGAGGCCTGCTCAAGTGAGAGTATCACTGGCGAATCAAATTAACTTGACTTTCATCAGCATTGCTAAATTAACTGGTGTAAATAGTGCAGACAAAACTCAACTCAGCCGCTGGATGTGAACTGAGATCTCTGGGAGTCCTGCAGAGCCTGGGGGTGTTTTTTCATGGAGATATCAGGATGCATGAATTCACAAAAGTGATTTTTTAAAAGGAGTTAGTGTTTTTTTAAAGAGAAAACAAGTGATACATAATTTACTTTCTCACCAGTAAGAAAGTGAGATATATATGCATGTTTTATGAGTCTGAATGGGGTAATCTAAACTGTTTTCAGAATTCTGGATATTGTTCAATATGGAATAAGATTCAAGAGTACCTGATGTGTTTACATCTTGCACCTCTTCTTAAAAAAAATAAATAAGGTGCATCTGTGTAACCATGTGACTGCTCACAAGATAAAAGCCTGGCTACAGGGAGCTTCAGAAATTCTTTGAAGATTAATTGTGCAAGGAAGATAAAAGTGGCAGGGGTACTCACAACAATACTCTTTTATTGTCCCTATTATTCAGTATTTTATCCTGCAGACGATATTATGTATTGTTCTGGTGCACACACACAAAAGTTTAATTTTTTTAAAGTACATATCAGGGAAAATATAGGTCTAGATAAATGTGGGGGGTTTTGTGTCTATAAAAAGCCAGAACATCTGCTCCTGTGGCATAATAAATGCAATTGCTCCTCCCAGGCCTGTGATCTTCTTTCCAGCCTCAACTAGTATGGAAGTATAAAAACTAGGAAAGCTGTTCCATTTAAAACTAGGGATGATTTCTGCTCAAATTATCAATGCGTAGCAAAATATGAAAGAGTGCTCTACTAGAACAAAGGTGACACACTTGTAAATGTAATGCTATTTATGCCATCCTCTGGAGCAGAACGTAGAAAAAGCCTCATGTGCTACCCTGCTATACAAATGCGTGTAACCTTCATATATCTGCTTTAGGCTGTACTGTGTATTTCTATCTCCCAGCTTGAGTTTACTCTGAAGAGACTGGTTAGAAGGTGAGAGAAGAATCTCACTGCAGATAGGAAAGGACATTCCTGAAGGGGAGAAGCTACCCTCAGATGGCAGGTTTATTTCTTCAGGAGCATGGAATACAGGAAATCAGAACTAAAACCACTGCTTGCTGAAAAAGTTGTGCAAAATTCTGGTTTTATTGGAAGAATTATGAGAGGTGAGTAATTTGAATACATGTCTGTAAACCATCATCTACACTTTTTTTAAGACCAAAAATGATTTTTTAGAATTTAAAGGCCTCACCACTTTTTATGACATCCTTTTTCTAAGTTCTAAACATTTGAGAGGTGAATCCTTCAAATTATATTCATTTGAAACAAGTATTTTTGTTTGCCTTGCAAGTTGAGAAAGTCTTACCTGTGCTGTAGCTACAGACTTACAGTTTGTTCCAGCTGATCATGTTACCTGCCTGAAGGCATCAACAATCCTGTGTGACACAATTTTAATGAAAGCGTTCTATTTTGGTTCATGCACTTACCCATCGAAAAGTTTGGAAAGCCAGTACTCTACTATTCTATGATTGTGTTTATAATGAGAATGATGAAACACAGGGAAAATAAAACCAGAAAATGTGATCAAGGGAAGTTTTTTTCCCTTAAGCATAAGTCTAGCACCAAAGACACAGCAGAAACAATTCGGTTATGAAGGAAGCGACAGATATTAAATGTTCTTCTCTCAGTAATCTACACACTGCTGTTCCTCTTAATCAGCTATGTGGTAGCCTTTCTAGGTAAAGAATTGTAGACAGCTACCTATCTTCCCTTCAGCCTGATGGAAAGAATATTAATTACTTTGAATACTTTACCATGAAGAGCAAGAAATTGTATCCCCTCCTGCCTTGTTTCTTTCCACCAGCACTTACTTAATTAAGAAAGTAAGGAAATAACTATATACAGTATTGACTCTGTAAAGTTATGTTGGTAATAATAATGGTTTTATTACAGAAATAACAAAACGTTACACTGGATTATAAACCTCTTCGTGCACAAAAAGACTTCACAGAAGCAGATAGCAACATTCCATTTCAGAACTCGTTTTTGCTGATATGTTAAAAGTTTGGAGATTTGGTTCAGTATTTAATGATCCTTGAGATTTTTCTTCTTTCAAGGCTCAACAGAACCATACGATTTATAACTATAGTTCATACGTTCTTGAGAAATACCTAGAAAGAATTTCATTTATAATTCACAAATGGAACAAGGTAGCATTGTTAGTTGTAAAACTTTGACATGAATTAGACACAGATTTCAAGAATAAATTCAATGTCACACAGAGTGTGAACGTTTTGTTCACAATGATGTCAACAACAGATACATGTTCATATGGACCTTGACTCAATGACATAATTAAACAGTTTTGCAGCTTTAAACATCTTTGAAGTTAATGGATATATGTGAAGACTTGAGAGTGTTTTTTTTTTTACACCCAGTCCAAACATATAAAATATCTTGTGAAATTAAAAAACTTCTGAAGACAATAGACTCAGTTTTCGATCAGCATTTTATTTCTCATAAAATGCTAGTATGAATTAGTTTGCTTCTTGGATATCAAAAGGAAAAAAGATTATAATTTCCACATTAGGTAATAAGGTATAAAAAATTTTAACTGAACAGTGAGGCATAACCTTTACTCACTGTAAATTTCACTTCTTTTGGAAGTAAACATTAGTTATAATGCTCAATTTTTATACACTATTAGTACAACAATGAAAGCAGTTTAAGTTGATGATCACAACAAAATGATTTAATGAACTGATTAAGATATAAAATGAAAAAGAATACATATGTGCAATACAGACTATAACATCACACTAGTGAAAGCTAAATGTATCCAGAAAGAATCCTGACTGAATTTTGTTTTGTCTTGATTTGTTTCCCTAAACAAAATGTATTAGGAATTATCAGAAGCATTCTTTTTGACTAGAAGTTTGACTTGGGACTTACTGACTCATATCCAGTGTGTGATATTACACAAGGTCAAGGAATTCCTTTCTCGTCATTATCTACAAATAAAACCAGAAAAAGAATCCCAAAAATCCGTTTTCCTGTTTCTCTAGCATTTGGTACAGATTGATCAATAAAAATCCCAAACAAAATCCAATAAAATAGTCTTAGAAGTGCTATTGAGGTGAATAAAAGTTACTAATTTGACTGGAAAACAACATTGTCTATATGCAAAAATTCATATTTAAAAGAAGCTGCACTGAGGTTGGACTTAAAACAAAAAAAAATATAGTTATGGTAGCAGAGAAGGTTAATAACCTTTTTACTAAAAAAGATTTTTTTTTTTTAGAATTGACATGTTAGTTTTCAGACCCTCAACCTGTGTCAGTGAAGGTTTAGCTTGGATATTAGGAAAATTTCTTTTATTGAAAGAGCGGTGAAGCACTGGAAGAGACTGTCCAGGGAAGCAGTGGAGTTTCCTTCCCTGGAGGTGTTAAAAAAGATGTATTGACATGGCATCTCAGGACATGGACACAATGTTGTTGGACTCGCAATTGGACTTGAAGATTTCAGAGGTTATCTTTTCCAAACTTATTCTATGAAATATACAAATAAATAAAAAAAAAAACAGTTAGTGGATAGAATTTAACATCTGACACCAGGAAAACCAAGAGCTTTCAGACTGAAAAAACCTAAAAAAATGGAGAAAATGCTACTCTATTGAGAATGGAGTTAAATATTTGTCATCCTCAGCATTATTACTCAACTACACCATCTATTTGTAGGCAAGAAGTACTAAGAGAGGACAATTATTTTAGAGTTGTTGATTTTTTTCCATTCTCTGAGGCTGGTTAGTAAAGACAACTGCTTTATTTGCTGATTAAAGATATTAGAGGGTGATGTGCAATAAATGCCATTCTTATAACACTTTTTTTAAAAATCAGAACAAATGAAACTGATTATTGGATATGAAATAAAGTGATGACTGTGCAGTAAATATGTGTTTTCCTGAAACTTATAATCATTACTATTACTAGGACAAACCAGTAAATTATCATATGTTATTATTTGTGATCTGATTTTCTGGTTTGATAAGCTCCATAAGTAGTACAAACATTCACAATGCACTGTACCATAAGGAAAATTACAAATCCATATTTTAGGTTACTACTGACACAACTGCCAGTTTAGTTCCAACCTAGCTTGACTGGCAGCTAAGTGTGACCAGTTGGGCTCCCAATTCTCTTCTCTCTCCCCCACAGGAAAAGGGGGAAATGGAAGTGGGAGAAAAAAACGCGTGGGTTAGAAGCTAAAACTAAAACAACTTTCATGAAAGAAGAACAAAAATATGGAAAATAATATTAATAAGAATGTAATACAAAATATACAAGTATAAAAAATTGCTTCTCCCTTTGATGACTATGTCACCACAGGTGCTGAAGACCTTGCATGAGGAAAATGTAGTAGGCAGGACTGAACAGTAGGAGGGAGCTGGACTCAGGGACTGCATTCTGAAACACACGGATCTGGGATCATGGCAGCAAGTACAGATGAGGTCCTCACTGGATGTTGGCTGTCAAAGAAGGAAGCTTGACCCTTGTGATTTCTCAGTTTTATTCCAAGTTTAACGTAAGTAGGATGAAATACACTTGGTCACTTTCAAGTCGCTTCTGTCCACTCCTCCCTGTTTCACCACTTTCACTTATGACATTCCTTCATCTTGAGGATGGCTTCTGTTTCTATTGGAGTAAGTATAAGCAAAGGCCTTTTTGCAAACTAACATGCTGTGTTACCATTTCTAGACAGAAACGCTGTCTGAAAAACAAGCAGTTAGCTTTCAGAACATGAAATTACTCAGATGAGACTCAGTTGAATTTAGAAATCTGATTCTACTTTAGTTCAAATCACAGGGAAGCAGGTCACTTTTGGTATTTTTACTCCCTCAGATTTCTTTGATGGAAGACAGGGACCTGATTCAGGAAAGTTTTGAATTAATTTTGACATAATCACTGAATGTAAATGATGACGTGTTTTTAAAACCTTTTGACAGATCCCATATATCTTAATACATGACATCTTACTTCTCAAAAACATTATGTGAATTATAGAAATTATTTTCCAAGTAAGTGTATTTAACTCATGACTATTTCTCCAGAAGAAACAGAAGAAAAAATATTAAGGGAATGGAGTGTTTCAAAACCCATTCCTTTTTATCTCTTGCTTCCCAGAGCCCCTCACATTTCTAATCTGGACACAGTAGGTTGAATATTGTTTCACCACATTGACAAATCAAGCCAAGTTAATGCAGAGAAGGCTGTTGGTAAGAGTTCATGTTACTCTACCCTAAAGATCTCAATGGATTCTAGGTGTACTGTGAAATCACAGTTTTTCATGGTAACAAAGGTGACTTTCTATACAAAATTTTCTGGTTTGTTTCAAGCAGCTAAGTCTGTATTTCTTCAAAGTAAAGAAAAGCTTATCCAGGGAATGACTCAGGAGCTCTGCTGATCACAGGGGACACAAATACACAGGAACACCTAACTAGCAGTCACCATGATCCACAGAAACCTGTGCAGTGATCCTTCTGTGGAGATGACTCTTTGCATAGGAATACTATGCAAAAATTTAGAAACTTGGAGAATGGAGTTAGGAAATCATTATGCTCTAGATTCTGCCAAATGGACAAATGAATATCCTGAAATTCTTACTTTACTCCTACTTTAATTTCATTGCCCTGGCTAATAGCAAAATAAGCAGGTTAGAAAGATTTGTTTCCTTTTTAGATCCTAATGTAGTTGTGGTCTGAATTATGCCATGTGAATCGTACCTACACTAATTCCTTCAGGATGATGAGAGTTTTTTCTCTTGCACTCAAATTTTTCTGGAAGCCAAGTAGCCTCTATGTGCCAGTCAAGGAACTCAAGCTTAAAAATCACAAACATCCTCTTCTGTTTATAGACAACAATAAACAGATTACATTAGATAGCTTAATTAGTAAAACATAGCTAAATAGTACTTAGATCATGGAACAGAGATTAATCAAAAGATGGTACCTTTGGTTACTCTTCTGTTACTTTTGACCAGCAGTAATTTCCCTCCTGCTGCTCTCCGTCTGCGTGGGATTGTTTCATGTCTTTATGTCTGACCTTGAAGAGAACATTTTGCCCACCTGGGAGTCAAAATAGCCTACAGAATAAGATTTTACATTCAAAGTATTTGCTTGTGTTTAACAGCTGACAAGTGAAGAGTTTGGATTTGCAGTAGGTCTTCAAGTGCAATGCTATCCTGCATCTTGTGTGTGCCTGGGTGCACAGAGAATGATTTTGTAACTGAATATACCTGTATATGTACTTTTATAGACATATGTACATGAGGTAGTTTGAGATCACTAGTAACAGGTTCAAGCTGGTGCAACTCCCGGCACACAGGTGGACTCCAATGAAACTTCCTGCAAAGTAAAGCTAATAGCTCAGCATAATCAATGAAACATTTAACAGCACATATGTATATATAAACTCATATTTAATTGTACTTTTTGCCAATAACACACGAAACATCAATGAGCAAAGGTCGTTTTTTCAAAGGTCTTGCATGCAAAAATTATTGTAGATCATTGAGGGACCACATAAATATTTGCACAACTTATGCACCAGGGTTAATAGCCTGTGTTTTTACAGCTAAAACAAAACTTTCTTTTACCTACTAGCAGTAAACAACTAGTTCACAAACCTTTACTCATAGAAACATCAAGACCAAGAACCTATGCATTATCTGGTTTTGTTCACCTAAGTGATGATTTTCATTACTTGCTTTGTCATTTGAATTTTGTGCAGGAATCTGGATGACTTTCTGTGCAGTCAGCTTTAGGATAAGTTTCAGTAGAAAGTTTCTTGGGATCTTTTGATGTGAGGAAGCCTTTTTCCAAATTTCTGCCAGCAGTGCTGATTTGTAAAGAAATACATCCATCATGGGAGCAGAGTGCATTTGAAAACTGGGAGCAGGGACTGTTTAGCCTGAGGAGGGTGTTTCTGCCCTCTGCCAAATACATATGCCAGTTCTAATTTCATTAATAACCTTAAGATCTATGGGAGAGAGAGGAGACTTACCTCACCTGGATATACCTAAGAATGACTCTACTGGGAGCAGTACTTGCACAGAGATAACACACATTTCAGAGGACGAAGCATATTTCTTGTATTCTCCTGCCCCTAAGTACTCTGTGGTTAACCTTCCAAGGCATATAAACTTTATAGCTGTTTTTTTTTGTTGATAGTACATTTTTCAGCTCATAGTTCAGGAACAACTATCGAAGAAAAGGAGGAGGCATGATGATTTTTCCATGGCCAACAAGAACATAATCTCATCTAAGTAAGAACAAGGTGTTATATCTAGTGTGTGTGAGCTTAACGTTTCCCATTGACAATACATGGAATACAAAAGACCTGAGATCCATTTGGGAAAAAAAGAAGAACATGATCCCTCACTAGAAAACTTTTTTAGGATTATTGATAAAAACCTAAACCAAACCAACTAACCAACAACAAAAAAACAAATGTAAGAAAACAATGTGGTAGTGATTTTTTTAGGCTTTCTTATTTCTAGTTTTTGATTGTTTATTGGTTTCAGTAGAAATGTGTACCTCTCAGCCACCTACAAACCAAAAGTAAAAGTTTGCTCAGTCTTCTTGTAGAAACACAGAGCAAGTTACAAAATAATGAAGAATACCGTAGTATAGCTGCCTGCATAAAAGTGAAAAAAAATATCTTCAGGCACTGGTGAAAGTTTATTTGTACCAGAAATTTGTCTTCTAGGAAAAAATATAAGTACAAAGCATCAAAATTACAATTCCTGCAAGAAAACATTCAAATGTTATGGACTGCAAAATATCTCAAGTCTCAGCATCAAAACTGGCTTTTGGAACAGTATTTTTGTATGTAAATGTTCTGTATGAAGAGAAACACGCTTGATTGCATATATTTTCCCTAGTCTTTTGTAGAAACATGTTGAGCTGGAAATTGCTAAACCAGTTCCCTTGGAAGCCTGTCAGAAAAACATTAATAGCAAGATCCAGTACTCCCTCAGCAAGTCTTCAGATGACATCAAACTGAGTGGTGCAGTTACCACACCAGAAAGATGGAAAGTCATCCAAAGGGACCTGGGCAAGCTAGGGAAGTGGAACTGTGTGAACCTCACAAGGTTCAACAAGGCCAAATGCCAGGTCCTGCACCCAGGTTAGGGTAATCTGTAGTTTCAATACAGAATCATAGAATCACCAGGTTGAAAGAGACCCACTGGATCATTGAGTCCAACCATTCCTGCCAGTCTCTAAACTGTGCCCCCACAGGACCTCATCCACCTGCACCTTAAACACCTCCAGGGAAGGTGAATCAACCACCTCCCCGGGTAGCCTGTTCCATTGCCTAATGACCCTTTCTGTGAAGAATTTTTTCCATATGTTGAGCCTGATCCTCCCCTGGTGGAGCTTGAGGCCATTCCCTCTTGTCCTGTCCCCTGTCACTTGGCAGAAGAGTCCAGCTCTCTCCTCTCCACAAGCTCCTTTAAGATAGTTGTAGAGATCAATGAGGTCTCCCCTCAGCCTCCTCTTCTCCAGACTAAACAACCCCAGCTCTCTCATCTACTCCTCATAAGACTTGTTCTCCAGTCCCTTCAGCAGCTTCATCGCTCTTCTCTGGGCTCTCTCCAGAGCCTCAACATCCTTCTGGCGAGGGGCCCAGAACTGAACACAGTATTTGAGGTGCAGTCTCACCAGTGCCAAGTACAGA
Organism: Coccyzus lansbergi; assembly: GCA_033558105.1. Lineage (NCBI taxonomy): Eukaryota > Metazoa > Chordata > Aves > Cuculiformes > Coccyzidae > Coccyzus > Coccyzus lansbergi. The sequence goes on along the minus strand of JAUMJK010000215.1, from coordinate 1,852,532 downwards.
TATTTACCTTGAAATCTGTTTCCAATCCTCCTGTCCTTTCCTGGACAGCACATGCCACCACTTTGGATGGAAAATATTCACCAACATTTTGCACTGCCTGGGAGTTCACTCTAGATAAAACAGAACTGCTATGTCCCAAACTAAAGTTTTCCTGCTCCACACAGAGAAACAGACAACAATTTCATGATTCAGCTTCATTATGACTTGTTGCAAACAAAGCATTTGTTTTATTGGTTTTCAGAGATAAAGGACTTGAGATCATATTTTCGACTGCAAGAGGTAACTCATAGCAACAACTTGGGAGAACAGAGACAGGAGATAATAATTATAATTCTTTGTTAATCTTCTATACCATTCCAAAACATGATAACATTAAGGAATTTTTCCATGGTGTCCTTCTCCTTCCTAAAGTCTGATTCTTGTCAACTATACAAAGTGGGGAAAAAGTTGCAGTGAATTGTCTGCTCATTTTCAGTTGATTGTTGACCAACACTGCCACATCCTTATCTGCCAGGTAGCTTTCCAGCCACTCTTCCCCAAAGCCTGTAGCACTGCATGGTGGTTTTGTGTCCCAAGTGCAGGACTCTGCACTTGACTTTGTGTAACTTCATCCCATTGGTCTCAGCCCATCAGTCCAGCCTTTTCAGATCCCTCTGTAGAGCCTTCCTACCCTCAAGTGGTATTACCAAAAACAGGCAGTTTGATAGTGGAGAAATTCAGATGGAATTTTCTGTCTTAGGTGTACAAATCTTTTGTCCAAAATTGTCTCATGCTAGTTAGATTTGCTTCTGGCTTTGAAGATGCTACTATTGAGGATTTTCCCTGAATTTATTTCCTCTAACTGACAATCACTTTCACCCTGCCTCAAATTAAAATACTCACTTACAGTTATATACACCATGGTCTGCACAACATTTGGGGTATCTTCTTGGACTGTACAATCCAGGTCTTTAGCTGTTGTGAAGTTGTCATGAACTCATGGGTAAAACTGCAAAAACTTGTGCTGGTTTCTGTAAGCCATGGTACTGAACCTTTTCAATATACTGTAAATAAATCAAAATGTATTAGTGAAAAATTTTGTCATGCTTTACTAGAAAAAAAATGATGGCATGCTCTCATTCATTTTCTGTGGGACAAAGGAGCAATAGGATAGAAGATAAAATCTGAAGTTACAAAAAAAGTGTATCTCTCTTCTTTGACATACAAGTAGAAACAAGTGTAGGTGTGCTTGTAGGCACTACCCATTTTGGCATGCAGCCTAACTGAGCCCATAGTCATTGTGTATCTATGGAAAAAGATGGTGCAAAACTTCAGATGACATTAATACAGTTTAGACAGAACCTCATCTTGAAAGGCTGGTAATGAAATATCCTATTTGCACAGATCATATTAATTATGAGATATAATGAAGAAAATCAGGCAAAGTGGAATGCCTGGTTTCCTTAGTGACCACTTGTAATTTTTTGCTGTAATAAGAGATTGCAATATAATGCATTTGTACAAGATAACTGTAGTTTCATCTCTTTAATGCTGATTTAAGACCCATCAAGGCTCATTCTTAGAAGATTTGGGGAAATTATTTAGATAAACACATGGGAAAATGGCCTTTAGTGTTCCAAATGTTGGCTGCAAGCCTGTAAGGGTGTTACCCTTACCTCCTTAATGTTTTTCCTTCTAATAAATAACTTCATTAAGTTTACAAAGATGGCATATTCTCTGGGCAGTTGATGTTATAAGTAAGATAAATTGTTTCTATACAAAGATATTGTGGATAGTGGTTGGAATTAGATATAACATGTGCTGATGAGTGATTGCAGCATGGAAACATTAGGCAAGTAGATAATGGGCTTCCTAAAACATACTGCTGTCATTTCATATTGCTGGACTAAAAAAGCAGCCTGACTGAGTATAGCAGTGAAATACAAAGGCACACGACACATTCCTTAATATTCCACAGTATTCAGTACTGCTTAATAATATTCAGTCAGGGTCAGCGGTTCATCCGTTTCCCTGTTTAGGATACAATATAACATGATAACCAAATCCAAGAAATGATTAAGTTAATGAAAAAAAGATTCTCACAGTATAATCCACCTTCCTAAAAAGCCCTGCATTTCTTTCTGTGAAACTTCTGTTTAAATAAGAAGCATGTATCGATAGATTTCCCAAGGTAAACCAAGCCCAGAACAAAATAAACTGTGAAAAAAAAAATTATCAGAAAGATCTTTCAAGGGGTATTGATATTTTAAAAGATAGCTGATACTTGATTAAGCTGCTGTCTGGATTAGCCTTGGGTTCTTTTGATTAAACACAGTTTTAAGGAAGTGAATCGGTTGAGTGGAGTAGTTCTGTTTTATGTTCCCAAAAGTTCTATTTGTCCTTCACGTACAGCTTCTAGGTATCTGGTACCCTAAACTTGGCTGAGATCTCTAATATCTGCAGTGACCACAGACTTCTGTGACTGAGTCACTTATCCAGAGCTGAAACCCTCAGGATTTTCTCCTGTACTCTTTTATTCTAGAGGGAAGCTCATCCCAAATGAAATGATCTATAGTACTGAAACTCCTATATTACTTCTTCAATCATTCTTTTTCCCCAGACTGAAATTTTCAACCATTTTGATATGTGAATCTTCATGACTTAGAGTCAGTCTTGAACAGCTGCAGATTCACTTTCCCTTTTGGTTTACCTGAGAGAAGGGTGGGAAAGGAAGCCTTCTGGGGTATTCACCAGTAGGTTGCTGCCACTAAAAAATTAGATCCTGATACACATCCACAGGAAAGCTCTGTTTGACAAAGCTCTTGCAATTGAATAGGACTCAATCAAAGCAAGGACAAAACATCAAAACTGAATATTTATTCCTTTCTACTTAAATTTAACTTATTGGATCACTTCTGCAATATTGACCTTGCTTAGTTTCTCGACTTCTGCACTTTTCTTTGGCTATTTTTGGGTTTTATTTAGTCTTGATCCTGTTCTATTGTCACTCATGTACTTTGTATCTGCCTGACTGTCATCCACAACTAATCCAACACTAGTAAGATTACTCAAGGTCTTTCATATCCTGACTCTATTGAAGGCAGTGATTCAGAAGTTGTCTGAATTTTGTGCTTAGAACCTACAGCTGTATCACATTAAATCTGGTAATTCAAAACTTTGTGTTGGAGTAATTCAACCTTTACCTGAAGACTCATTTTCCAATCTGCTTAATCTATATTCAATCCTAATATTATTTCATCTAGCCATACTGATTCCCAGTATGTTAAAATTTACAGATACACACATAGCCACATGCTTTTAGCTAGTAAGCAGCATGCATGTGGGCATGGGAACTGGTAAACATTTTCATTTGAAAGCCAGAATTGCACTTTAATGTCCTTTCTGAAAGAATGAATCATCATGAAATACTACTCAAAACAGAAAGTTGATGCTGGAAATATTGGAAAGCAATTTTTATGGGGTTTCATTCTGACAGATGTTTGTCCTTTTGAGTAAGGACAAAGCATAACTGAGACAATGAATAAAAATAATTCATAAGACTGCTTTGGGGTGGACTACCTGGGCTTGATATCTTGTTTTCTAGTTTTGTATCCAGTTCCAGTTAGAAGCTTCCTGGTTCTGGGAAGACTGAGAGGGACTTCTGCTTGTCTGGCAAATAATCTCACTACCAGTATGTCTGCTGGTGTATTTCTATTAACTTGAATGCCGCACTCTGGCTCAGTCTCTAAGAAGAGAGCAGAAATTACCCATGACTCAGGATGAGATGAAAGCAAGCCCTAGTCATTGCAAAGCAGCCCAACTCAAGATGCTAATGAACAGGACTGGATCCAGCACTGAACTCTAGGGAACACTACTTGTCACTGGCCTCCAACTGGTTTTAACTCCATTCACCACCACAGTTTTGGCCCAGCAGCCTAGCCAGTGTTTAATCCAGCAGAAGGTGCACCTGTCCAGGCCAGTGGTAACCAGTTTCTCAGGTAGGATATAGTGAGAAACAGTGTCAAAGGCTTTACTAAAGTTCAGGTACACTACATCCACAGCCTTTCCCTCATCCAGTAAATGGGTCACTTTGTCAGTTTTATTGATAGCTCAGAGTTTTCCGAACTCTAAGCTATCAATAGCAGTCATTTTCTTCCTCTTTCCCAATCTGTCAGGCAGCAAAACTTCCTCCATTGTCAAGTGTCACTCTTGCAGGTGACTGGAGAGGTGAGAACTGGGACTAAGGCTGAAATTAGTTCCCTGGGGATGACATGGGGTAAGGGGTTTCTGGTCTGATGCACATGTCCTGGTCATGCACTGCCCAATATAACCATGCAATGGGTTGAGCTGTTGTGCTTCAGGAGGCACATCCAGAGCTGCCATTTCTGAAGACTTCCTTTTAATGTTAAACATTTAGAGGACAAATGCATAGATAGGTCTTGGAAAGAGGCTAGGAAACCTGTTCAAAGAAAAGACTTAACCACTTGCTTCTTCTTCTGGCAACTGTTGGATCAGCCAGTTGCATGGCTTTATCAGGATTGCCTTCACTCTTCAACAACTCAGAGTCTGGCAGTGAAGTAAGAGGCAAGTCTGAAATTCCTTCGCAGGAGACAGGCCCTGGAAAATCTGCATGGTTTATCTGAGTGTCCCTGAATTTTTATCAGTCCTTTTAATAGGCTGCAGTCCCAGTTTGAGACAGGGATCTGCAGAAGGGGCATCATCAACTTAAATTCAAGGCATGAGTTAGCTGAAGAAGCACTTCCTTCTTCAGCATTTACATTGGTGCATCTGAACAGATCATTATTCTGAATGAAAAAAAAATTAAACTCAACCCCCCCAAAACACTGCAGCACATATCCAGCATAACATTCACCTTTGGCCATTCAGTTTGGTAGAGTAACAATTAGGAGTTTGAAATTTAATCATAAATGAGTTTACTTCTTCTGTTGACAAAGGTAGATCTTCCTAGCACTCATACTCCCAAAGTCAGTTCAACTTTGGTAAATGACAATAATTTGAAGAACAGTTTATGTGGTGGTATTCAGCCCAAATTACACAAAGTGAAATGTCCAGTTTGTGTAATGACATGAGATTTTTAGGTCATGTAGACAATGACCATACCATATAACCCCTCCAGAAGCCCAAGAGTCCAGAAGAGTAATGTGTTATTTAGAAGCTATGCAAAAGTTGAAGTGGTGTTTACTCTCAGAGGTGTATAAGCAGAATGAAGGCAGACCATAGTTTGGTTCTAAAACAACAGTCCTCCTTTATTCACAGGCAAAACAATACCGAACCAGAGGTGCTGTGTTATGCTGTACTCCATGCATATTCACAGAAATAATCTACTTTTTTTATAGTGTAGTAGACCACCACTTTCCTCATCCTGTCCTCTACTCCTCCAAGTGAACTTATTTTCCTTTTCTTCTTCTGAGTAGTCACTTGAATTTTGCTCTGCTTCTGTGGAACATCCACAAAAGATACCATTAGAACTTAGAGCAGTTCACCCTTACTTTTGAAAAATTGCATTTCTTAGTCCACAGCAGCATAATAATCTTCAGATAATTTTTAATGCAGAAATGTCCATGGAAATCATGCTTTCATGCATTCCACTGAAGCTCCTCAGCAGGTCCTTTCACATAGAAGGACAGCAAACTACACAGTTTATTGTGTATTACTTCTTCAACAAACCATGACTTCCACCTCCACTCCTATGCTTCCCACCTGATGTCTCAGGAAACAATCGCAGTGAGATTAGGACATCTGAACACTCTGAAAGAAGTGAATGACCCTTACTCTGCTTGTGCTAATCAAGGCTTATTAAACACAATTGCTCCACAGCTCCTTTTAGCAAACAACAAGGGTTGGCTGTTCTGCAAAGGGTGAAGATCCAGGAGTGGTGTATGGGAGCAGGCTAAGTGCATGTTAGGGTATGTTACAGGAGTACCTTAATGGAAAAATACAAATTACCTGACAACTACCATAATCATATGGAGACATGTTTTTTTGTTTTCTTTTTGAAGGGTCATTAATTAGTCCTCATCAGTATGATTTTCCCTTTTGTTTTGTATCCTGTGTGGCAGGTTTTATGTGATTTCCTACTGTTTTGGTTATTTCCCTTTAATGTCTGTACTCACCTTTTTTTCACAGATGGAATTGTCAAGCACTGGAACAGGCTGCTCAGGAAGATGGTTAAGTCATCTTCCCTGGAGGTATTTAAAAGATAGGTGGATGAGGTGCTGAGGGGCATGGTTTAGTGTTTGATAGGAATGGTTGGACTGGATGATCCTGTGGGTCTTTTCTAACCTAATGATTCTGTGGTTTTGTGATTCTGTGACTGTATCGTGCTGGGTTTGGCTTCTGTTCCTGCCATGATGAAAAGGAATCAGAAAGACAAGGATGTTGTGACACACATACCCATGTCAGTGGGCTCAGGTACCTCCTTGGATTAGCTAAAGCAGCTGACAGAAAACATGGTGCAGGGCTTTGCCTGCTCCACTCGCTTCAGCTCTTCATGTTGCAGCTCCCCAACGTCCTTGTCCCTGCTTAAGGGTAGCTGCAGCTGGGGTGGACCTCAGCTTTTCCTCACCATGAGGAAAGCCAAATTCAGTGGCCTTCCCAGTCTAGAGAGTCTTTGAGGTTTCATTATTGATTATCGATAGTTTCCCAAAGGTCTTTCAAAATATTTGATAGTGTTAGCATCAATTGGAAACAAAACACACAACAACAACAAAAAACCACCTCACAAAAATAATTAACAAGAGACATGTTTTTTTGTTTGAAAATAAAGAGTCAGTGGAGTTTTGATTTTATGGTATTCCAAAAATGATATCTAAATGTAGTCTCTGCATTAGTCACAGAATGGTAAACAAAATAGAAATTTTGAATGCATTTGTATTTACCCATGTAGGACTCTAAGACAAAAAATGAATACCTGTGATGCTGAGATCAGTTCCTCTGTAGCTACAGGCATTGCAAGCAACTGAATTCCACAGAAAATCTACTCCATCCATCTTGATTAATTCAATAATTCACATTTCCTCTACCAAAATTATTCAGTTAAAGCCCATGCAACATATCTGATTTTTGTGCTTTTCTGTTGTATAAATGTTCTTATTTCCTCTCAATCTTTTCAGATTCAGAAAAAGTAATTTTTTAGGAAGCAAATTTTGGAAGTGTACAAATACAGAAACCAGAAACAGATAGAAGCCTCGGTTGACAAAATTCTGTAAGATATACAGTAAAAATCTTATTGGAGATGCTAGCAATGCTGCATTCATTTGAATATTGCATAATACTTCTGTGACAACCTGTATCAACCTGCATGACTGACTTCAGTTACCTCTGGATGGGGAGAAAACCATTAACAATTAATTCAATGTAGTGATGTGGTGTGACTTCCACTGACTTCACATTGTTAGCAGCACTTACACTATGTTAGATAGCTGAATTAGAACTAAGATATTTCCATTCTAAAAACACAAATTCTATCTACTTATAAGGTTCAGAATTTACTAATGAGTTCACTTTGAGATTTAAAAAGCTCCAAGTAAAAAGGAAGTAAAAAAATTGAAGTGTATGTTCTTACACACAAATATGAATTATCTAGAGACTTTCAAGCTTGCTATATTGAAGTATTTCACTGCAAACACTGCTCAAATATTTTTAATCAGAGACTGATGGGGATAATCATTCATTATGGAGTGTTCCTGTGTTTAAAAAAATTCATTTAAGACTTAATGTCTTAAAATATGCAAACTTAACATTTAATCAGACAACATCAGTTTCTACAACCTGTTTTCCAACCAATACTGCAATTACAGAAAAGTGAACAACACTCAGAAACAAGAGGTAGCTACTGATATGTCTCTGGTATAAAATTCCAGACTTTTTGAAGAAAATTAAACATAATTTTTTTACCTTTAACTAAGGTTAAAAAAAAAGGCTAAGGTTAAGGTAAAGGTTAAGTTTTTTTAAGCTTTAACATTTAGTAGCATATATTGTCTAGAATATTATCTCTAAGAGAGTGGTGGTAACAGTTTCTATAAGGTATCCAATATTCAGGGTTACTAAATAATATCATCAAGAATGAAAGAATTAGCATTTACCTGGTGTGCAGCACGTTTCCACATGTGTAATGCTTTTCAGTTTCTTGCACAACTCACTACTTGTGGAAAATCTCATGTTCACTAGGATGCTCTGGACACCTTTTCATAAACCACCATCATCAGGTAAGACAGTTTTCCAGTCCTTACAAATTGTAAATAACTGATGAGACTTTTGGGGTGGGAGGGTAGAAGTTGACCCAGTTGAACCTAATCACTACAAAATCAGAAGCTACAATTTCCAATTAGCAGAAAAACTGAAACCTACAACTTTGACAATGTCACGGCTATGCTATTTCTTCAGTTTTTTTCTCTCTTATTTTCAGTACTCAGATTTACATAGCCCATGAGTAATGTCATTCTGATTAATCTTTGCCCTAGGGATATCCTGAATAATTTGAACTTGCTTATAACCACAGTAGTAATTTATCACTGCATTTAAGTATCTGAAATCCCAAAATATTCAAATGGACTAAAGGCATCATGAGACACAAAAATTGCAAACTATTCCTCTTTGTGAAGACAGTATATTTTTCCCCTCAGTCCCACTGCATACAAGGATAGTAAAAGACATTATTCTTCAAGTATTAGTTTTGCCAAACACAAAAAAATTAACTCTGGTAGTAAAATTCACTAAATAACACTAAGTGTAATGTCCTGGGCTTACTTAGTATTTCCACAGATTACTAGAAACCTTTCTCATAGTACCTCATTGGCTGTTGGTTAGATCACAGTCGTTATCTTGGTTCTGTATTTGCTTCAATTATTCCAGGTACCCCTTTAATTTCCTCCATGATTCAAGCAATGAATTTTACCTAGATCAAGCAGCTGTCAGCTACCTAACTCAGAGATCTTCTGTATCAATAATTCTCTTTCTGGCTTGTTCTGAACACCTGAAAAGAAATCACAGACTAAAATTTGGGCAGGCTGGAAACTCGCCTGCATGACCAATGAAGCTCCTGAAAAGCAATGTTTCCCCCTCAGACAGCAGGAACTATGTGTACCATATGACATGCATAAGGATTTCAATTTAAAGACATCAACTTGGCAAAGTTAAGTTCATACCGTGAAAGTGTGTGTGAAAATGTAGAGGAAGACTTTCCAGGGTGGTTTCAAATGCCATTGCTAGTATTATGTGCCCATTGGTAGGGAAGTGTCTTTGACTCTCATGTTGTATGATATCTGATACAATCACAGTGAAAATAAATACCAGAAGAGTGCTTCTGTGTTTCCAAGTCATTAAAATGTCACAGCAAAAAACATCCCTAGTAAAGCTACACCATCTGTTTTTATTCCCCGCTGCTCTGCTCTCTGAGCTCTGTGACACATAAGGGGTTCAATGTGGCAAAACAAAGCTTCCAATAATAGTATACAAAAAGTTACTATCTGATTTTTAAGAATGTAAGTCAAGACACTAAGGCATAACAATATGGCTGATGGGTTGGTTAGCCCTTCAAATACCCAGAGAGGAAAATGGTTTGTTGGTGTTGATCTTGATCTTAACCAACAATAAAAGAAAACATTCCTCTTGAATCTGCCTTTCGTGAAAGAATGTAAAGTGTGTAACAGAGCTGTAGAGTTTGTAAAGGCAGGGATATGGACAGCTTCAACCATAGGCATGTTGAGCCTATATTTGATAAACTCTTCTGAAGCAGTGAAGTCCCTTCCTTATTAGTTGGGTTCCTACGGGAGAGATTAGGGAGGAAATATTTTTCTCACATGACCGTCCCAGTACAAGTACAGTGTCCAAATTATACCACTCTTTTATAAAACAAAGTCTGAAGAAATAAACACTGGAAACAATAAATTTGAGTATTGTTTATGACTAATAGTTTGACATAGTAGTACTTATTGTAATACCTAATGAAAGATTTTCTTTCAAAGTGCTTTTTCTAAAATAAAAAAAATGCTCCAATGTTTCCCTCTTCTCTCAAAACAGTTTTTGTGGTAAGAAAGATCGATTTACCAACATGTTTCTTTGGTGACACTATATTATTTTATGTACAACTAGTTTGCTACTAATTATTAGATGAGTTTTATATCTCTTGCAATAGAGTAGGCAAGAAGAAAGAGTTGTTTAAATTCTTCTCTTTGTGATTTACTTTTACTGAAGAGACCTTGAAGAAAAGGCAGAAGTAGTGTGCTGTAATGAAATAGCACTATTTCCTAAAGTTTCAGCTTGATAATCTATGGTTAATGTATTTTATAAATATGTGTAATTTGATTTTATGGTAAAACATTGCCAAAAAAAAGAACTCAAGGCATTTGTACAAGACATAAAATATCTTCCAGAATTATTCTGAACCTTAGTTAATTTGGGATCAGGATCATTCCACAAAAAAAAGTCTCATGTGTAATGTATGTCACTCACAAAAGAAGGGCAGTTGAAGCCTGAAGTCATGCAAAGAAGCCCAGAGAAACAACACAGAGCACAATATAAAAGTTGAGATTAAAATGATTCCTGTTATTCCTGTGTGAACAGATCTGTTTAAGCATCCACGTCCTGTGCTTCTTCACTTCACATCACAGCATCTTATGTTTGCTTTTTCGTCATCAAAACCTTACTGCAAGGCACACATCAATCTAGAAGTCTTGAAAAATCTCTTCTATGTTTAATTTCATGTCTCATCTACCAGGATGCAAACAAGAAAACCATCAATTTAACTGACTGTTTCATCTCCTTGTGACATTTCTGGTTCACTTGCCTGTTGAATTCTTCTTTGATGAACACATAAAAGAGAGTACATATTGTAGAACTTGTCCCAGGCTTTTCTCAACAGGACATTAAAAGTATATATGTAGTTTACACAGCTTTAGTATGCTGCGTAAAGCTGAAGTCCAAGAGTTCCTCTTTCAATTTGTGTATTATTATTTACGATACTCAGTGTGAAATGGTGATAAAATACAGTGGGGTTTTTTTTCCTGTCATGATCATTATTTGCACAAAGCCAAGCTATGAAAGAAGTAACTCAGTCATACACAAGGGCATTGTTTGCATGTGTTAAATACTTATCTAACATACTTGAGAGAGTGCTGAGATGGAGCTGGTCCATCTCATGTAAGTGGCATATAAGAAAATAAGTAATTTGCCCAAGGTCACGTGAGTTAGTCATTCTAGAGTACAAAATCCTCACACCTTCAATATCCCAAGTTCACCTTAATTATTGTAATAATTTGTAATTCATATGCTGATATCCAAATGCACAGGTTTAAGATTTTCTATATTACCCTCAAAGATGTCTTCCTGACTGATTCCTTCAGGATCCTTGGAAAATTTTTGCCACCTCAAGGAGCAGCTATCTATTCCCATCCAGTCTCTCAGAGGTCTGAGACCTTCCCATTACCCAGCACAATAGCATTAAATTTCCAGAGGGCAGATTTCGAACTCTTCAGAGGGCTGGTTAGCAAAGTCTCATGGGAGACAGTACTTGACAGCAAGGGAGCCCATGAAGGCTGGGAGCTATTCAAAATGGAGATCTTAGCAGTTCAGGAGGAGGCCATCCCTGTCTTCTGGAAAAAAAAAGCCGGCAGGGGTAAAAAACAGCTTGGTAGAGTAGAGAGATCTCAAGTGACATTACGAAGAAGAGGAATGTTTATAGGCTCAGGAAGAGGGGACAGACCTCTTGGGTGGACTACAGGAGGGAAGTGAGGTTGTCTAGAGGAAAAATCAGAGGGGCTAAGGCTCAACTAGAAATCAGGTTGGCAAATTCTGTGAAAGGTAACAAAAAATCTTTCTATAAATATATAAATATATAAATAGTAAAAGGAGGACTAGGGAGACCATACAGTCCCTTTTGGATGCAGAAGGAACAACAGTGACAGGAGATGAGGAAAAGGCTGAGGTACTTAACGCCTTCTTTGCCTCAGTCTTTAACTGTAAAGAAAATTGTTCCGTCTGTGTACAAACCCCAGAGCTAGAGGAGCGAAATGAGGCTCCCATGATCCAAGAGGAGGTGGTCAGAGCTTTGCTTGCCCAACTAGATATCCACAAGTCTACGGGGCCAGACAGGATTCACCTAAGGGTATTGAGGGAGCTGGTGGATGTGCTGGCCAAACCCCTTTCCATCATCTTCCAACAGTCCTGGAAGACTGGGGAAGTTCCACTGGATTGGAGGCTGGCTGATGTTGTGCCCATCTACAAGAAGGGTCGCAGGGAGGATCCAGGGAACTCCAGGCCTGTCAGTCTGACCTCAGTGCCAGAGAAAGTCATGGAACAGGTGATCTTGAGTGTTATCATGAAGCACTTACAAGAGAACAGGGTGATCAGGTGCAGTCAGTACGGGTTCACAATAGGTAGGTTTTGCCAAACTAACCTGATGGTGTTAAATCCATATGGAGGTCAGTTACAAGTGGTGTTCCCCAGGACTCAGTTCTGGGTCCAGCCCTGTCCAATGTCTTCATAAATGACTTGGATGAAAGCATTGAGTGTACCCTTAGCAAGTTTGCAGATGACACTAAGTTGGGTGGAAGTGTCGATCTGATGGAGGTTAGGGAGACTCTGTAAAGGGATCTCAACAGGCTGGACCACAGGGCTGAGTCCAATGGCATGAGGTTTAACACAGCCCAATGCCGGGTCCTGCACTTGGGGCACAGCAACCCTATGCAGAACTACAGACTGGGAGAAGTCTGGCTAGAAAGCTGCCTGGAGGAGAAGGACCTGGGGGTGTTGGTTGACGGCCGACTGAACATGAGTCATCAGTGTGCCCAGGTGGCCAAGAAGGCCAATGGTATCCTGATTTGTATCAGAAATGGTGTGACCAACAGGTCCAGGGAGGTGATTCTCAGCACTGGTGAGACTGCATCTGAAATACTGTGTTCAGTTCTGGGCCCCTCATCACAAGCAGGATGTTGAGGCTCTGGAGTGAGTCCAGAGAAGAGCAACAAAGCTGGTGAAGGGGCTGGAGAGCAGACCTTATGAGGAACGGCTGAGAGAGCTGGGGTTGTTTAGCCTGGAGAAGAGGAAGCTGAGAGGAGACCTCCTTGCTCTCTATAACTACCTGAAAGGAGACTGTAGAGAGGAGGGAGCTGGCCTCTTCTCCCAAGTGAGAGGGGACAGGACAAGAGGGAATGGCCTCAAGCTCCACCAGGGGAGATTTAGGCTAGACATTTGGGAAAAGTTTTTCACAGAAAGGGTCACTGCGCACTGAAACAGGCTGCCCAGGGAGGCGGTTGATTCACCTTCCCTGAAGGTGTTTAAGGCATGGGTGGATGGGGTCCTGATGGTCATGATTTAGAGACTGGTAGGAATGATTGGTCTCGATTATCCGGTGGGTCTCTTCCAACCTGGTGATTCTGTGATATCCCTTGTATATGCCTGACCACTACCGTAACTATGTGTGGAGCCCAGTAAGACCTTAGGGTTTGCTGTTGAGGAAGGCATTGAACAAAGCTGGAGGATTGGGGTTTTTTCAGCTTTACATTAAAAAGAAAAATATTCCCTGGTACTAGGCTTGTACTGTTTCCAAGAGACTGGATGTTTTTCACTGCTCTACTCAGTTATACTTGAATGTGCAGAGTTGTTTTGGAGCAGCTCTCAACTTTGAAGGAAGAGGGAATATTTGGCTAATGCATAAACTTAGTCCCTCTGCTGTTTAAGTTTTGTTGCTGTTTCCCACAGAGAAGCATATCAAAGTATCAATAAAATACTTAGGACTCATTCTTCAGGTACCAGGAGGTACCTGAAGATCTCTCTACTCTACCATAGCCCCATACCACATGCTATGGTGAAGTACACAATGTATTAATGTGTGATGAAGCGCTAGACAGTAGCATCTAAAAAGATATTAAAACCATCAGAAAAAATATATTACAGTAGCCAAGAACACTTCTGCGTCCAGTGACAATCTTCTTCGGAATGTACCCAAGACATAACTGTAGGCGCTATTTAAGTAAAATTTAATTTCTAGTTAAGATTATTTTCCTCAAAAATTAGTATTATCTACAATACATTAGAAATACTTTAATGTATTACACTTTACACAGATTACAGCTCACAAGGACAAGAGATACAACTTGGTGGGTAAATAGAAGAGACTGGAAGAAGAAAAGGAAAAGGAAGATTGAAAAACATTACTCTATGTGAACAATGACTTTATGTGCAATTCCCTTAAAGTCAGATTAGCCTTGCTTTAAGATGAGCTAACATTAATACCTTGCAAACACTGACAAAAACTAAGCTTAACAAATCACGCAATCACATAATAATGAAGGTAGGAGTACTTCTTGTAACCGTGTCAGAATATACTCTTAAGTAAATTAGCTTAGGTTTAACACATGTGATAACAGAAACTTACATTGATTTCAATCCAAATAAAATTGATATTGAATTACACTGAACATGGAAAAAGTTATACCAGAAACTGCCCTGAAAGATCCAACCTCCAGAGGAAAACGGAGCAATTAGAGAAATTTACATGGCCAGTTACAGAATGTGATCATGCAGAAACTCTATTCATTTAGACTCCAGAAGCATATTTTTGCTATAATCAGCTATTGCACTTTTTTCAGTCTTTTATTAGGCTGTCTGTGTTTCTTTAATCTTGCTTTATGTCCCTGACTCTCACATCTTAAGTGATTTTAATTAAAAGACAAGAAGACATTTATTCACAAAGAAAAAGCAAACATCATACTCCCAAACCAATCATCAGCTTAACTATCAAAAAACTTCTGGTTACCTCTTGTTACTAACCACATTTTTTTTTATGCAAACCTATCTCTTTCATCTTGCTATGAGGCATTCAGAGTTTATTGCTATGACACATTTACTTTCCCAATATTGCAGATAGTTGTAAGGACAGTGTGATTTCCTCCGGAGGGTTGCTGGACTAGCCATCTGGTACTATCACCAAAAGGGAGTGAAAATGATTTCATGTAGTGGGAATCCAGCATAGGAAGTCAGATGCCATCACTCAGAACCCAGCCACTCAGAGGGCAATGTCAATATATCATCTGCCACCAGATGGGGATGTATGAGAAGCGAGGTAGCTTAAAGATAGAGAAAAGGTCACAGTTCCCCCAGAGTAATATCTTACACAGAATAAAACTCAGCCCTTAGTTAAGCTTCTGCTTTGTGTTATAAGATTCTTGCATCTTCCCTGAACCATTATGATGATGCTTTCTCACAGAAATACAAGGACTCTGGATCAGACAATGCTCTCTTTTATATGAAACAATATTTCTAAGTCTAGGCATTTCTGAAGTAGGAAAGGATACCGCCCAAGGAAGAAACTAACCCTCTACTACTTTTCAAATTGCCATTTGCCTGATTTCCAAGGTCTTATCACTCATCAGGACAAAACATGTTCTACATATTCCATTTCGTTACTCAGCTAGGCCTTACAATTCCTTAACTTTCTAAACAATTTTGTGATGTCTTCCTTGTATTACTACACTTAGATTTAGAAACAGCTTATGCAGCACAACTCCATAGCCAGAGAAAAGGATAAGAAGGTCATTATTCATAGTAATTTAATTGTGTGGAGTGTCTTTCCTCCCACTTTCTCCAACAGAGAAAAGTCTTGGCTGCTTTTAAACATTCTTTTGCTGCAGCTTATAGTAGTTATTTCAGCCTCTCTCTAAAGAATGATAGAAGTCATTCTTGCCTCAGTATTTTTACCTCGTCTCTTTTTCAAGACTTAGAGTCTAGAGAATATCATGAGCTAGAACTCCAGAACAGAGGAGTCAGCCTCTGCATCCTGTAGATGATAGTCATGCTGCTGGCACATAGGGGCCCTACCTATCTTGACAAATCAAACTGGTTCTCTGTTTCACTGTACCTCCTGCATCTCTGTGTCAAGCTTTGTCTCATTTGGAATTGCAACAAGACAAACAACAAAGCAGTAAAAGAGAGGATTAAAAGATTCAAAAAAATATACATCCACACTTCTTTTCCCCCTAAGAAATTTCAATATAACTTTTCAATATGATCTGGTAATCAAATTCTTTATAGCAAATATGAACAGATTCAAGTAAAACACTTATAGAAAAAACCCTATCTATTGCTTCTCCAAGCTGGAATAAAAAGACATCACAAGGAAGAATGATTTTAGCATATTCAGTCTTAAAATATTAATATTTACCTATCCTTTTTCATTAGGTCTCCTTGAAAACAACTGTGAAACCCAGAAGTTAAGTTATGGACAAGATGTGTTATTTATTCTGTTCCATATCTGAAACGTTTTCTAACATTAAAGCACGTGATTGCAATATACCTGCCACATGGGTAATGTATTCAGTCCTCAGGAAAGCGGTGCAGAAATAGACTGTTGAAAAAGTATGCTAATGCTATTCCAAAAATGCCATTGCAACTGAGAGTGGCCCATTTTATCTATCTGAAGTCTCATCTGTAATAATGTAATAAAGTGACATTTAAGTAGACACATAACAGGTATTGCTTTGCTCTGCTGCCTATGAGGGAACAATGAGAATGGCATCAGAAGCTGGAAGATCTTACCAGAGCAAAAATACTGTAATGATACAAAAGGAGTGGTTTATTTCAGCCTTCAACACAACTGAAAGAAACAGAATTGTATTTTGTGATTTGTTATATACAATTGTTTCTTTCAAAATTGTGGATAGGTTGTCTTGATTTCCTTGGTGTGTTCACTATGTGAGTTAGTTATTCCTAATTCTCAGAAAAACAAATTTAAAACTCAGAAATGTGCTAACTTCTAAATATTTAATTTTGTTAGTTCTGCTATTAAATATATAGATCACCATCATAATTCCAGATGTCAATTGCTAGATGGCTGTAATATTACTCCACACGGACTCTTCTGTGAAAGGGAGATCAAGGGAGGACAATCTATGATGCTTTTTTCAATCACTCTGTTCCTGTCATCACAAAAAATGTTCATCAATGATCTCCATAGCCAAAGGGACAAATCCAGTTCAGCAGAGTGAAATTGAAGATTTAGATCATAACCACTGCACCCTGAGACACTTGTACAGTTACAGGAAGGTTATCAAATCAAACACAAGACCTTTCAAGATTCTGGCCAAATTCAACTTGTAGCTATAGTCAATGCTGATAGTTAAAAACAGATTTGCAGTGGCTTGGTAAAATATTTGAAGATGTGTGATAAATTAAAATCCCTTGATAATTATGATTTTGAGTTTTTAAATAGGATATAAGATGTTGCAGCAAATAAGATGCCCTCTCCTTTTCAATATGTCATATCAGATATTGAATATCCCCGAGGATGGAAATTCCTCAACCCCCTGGGCAACCTGTGCCAGTGCTCCATCTTCGTCATGGTAAAAAAAGATTTTCTTTATGGAGGAATCTCTTGTGTTTCAGTCTGTGTTCATCACTTCTTGTCCTACCACTGGGAATGACCTAAGGGAACTATATCCTTTTGATACCCTCCTTTCACGTATTTATGTGAGTTTCAATGATCCCCGATGACCCTTCTCTTCTCCAAGCAGAACAGCCCTAGTTCTCTCAGCCTTTCCTCGTAGGAGAGATGTTTCTGTCTCTTAATTATCCTTGTGGGACTTCCCTGGACCTTCTCCAGTAAACCTATGTCAGTCTTGTATCAGGTAGTTCAGAGCTCCATATGGTACTCCAAGTGTTCCAAAACCAGTGTTGAATAGAGGGGAAGGATCACCTCCCTTGATGTACTGGCAATACTTTGCCTAAAGCAGCCAACAATGCTGTTAGCCTTCTTTGCAATAAGGCCACTTTATTGGCATGTGTTCAGCCTGACACCTACCAAGACCCCCAGGTATTATTCTGTAAAACTTCTGTACAGTCAAGTGGTCCCCAACATTTGTTGGTGCCTGGGTTGTTCCTCTCCAGGTGAAGGACTTTGCACTTCCCTTTGTTGAACTTCATGAGAATCCTGTCGGCTCATTTCTCCAGCCTTTTAAGGTCCCTCTGTTTGGCAAAATCCTCTAGCGATATCAGACACTACTCCCAACTTTGTGTCATCAGCAAACTTTCTGTGGGTACGCTATTCCATCATCCAGATCATTAATGAAATTGTTTAACTGGACTAGGATTGAGAGGAAGCTCTTTGGCCTGTAGTTCCCTGGATTCTCCTTCTTGGTTGTTTGGAAGATAGAAGTGACATTTTCTTTCCTTCAGTCCACTGTCCTGATCACCATGATTTTTCAAAGATAATTGAGAGTGACCTCATAATGACATGAGCTAGCTCCCCGAGTAATCATGGTTGCATTGTGTCAGGGTTTATGACTTTAATGTATGCCTAGTTTGCCTAAGTATTCCCCAACCTGATCCCTGAAATATATTACAGTTACTGTATTATTAACCAGAGACAAAGTGCCTGATTCCTACAGCAGTAGTATAGGAAGGAAGGAATATAGCCATTAATTAACCTTTTAATCTTGAATACATATGCGGATAGTTTTCTTATACGCTGTAATTATTGCACAGCAAGGATCTGTTCACTCAGATGGAATAAAGGACAAGGATAAGTGTTTTCTTTTTAATGTTCCTCCCTCCTCTTAATGTTTTTCATGCACAGGCATGCTTTCAGGTTTTGGAAACTTCAATTTAAATATTTAACTTTGCAGATACTTGTTGTCTTTTCGTTGCTCCTGGTGGGCATAGGATTTAACATGTGTATGAATATGCACAAGATGCCACCACACACAGGAAACATCCATCCTCAAGATGAAACCAGTCATGACAGTACTGCAAGTATTTATGAAATACCCATTTTTCTAAGTCTTGTTGAGTCTTAGGGAAAAATTAGCCTGTTGAAAAACAACCGTTCTAATTGGGTTGAAAGCCTACTGGTTGAAATTCATTCCAACCTATACATTTAATAATGTTATCTATAAAAGAAAACATCACTATCACTAGCAATTCCTACTATTCTAAATGCTTTCTGTTTATAGAAGTAATTCATGTACTCTTTTTTTTTTCAGTCCTGCAATCAGAAGAATGTTATAAAACTGATATTTTCAGCTTGGGAAAAAGTTAAGCTAAGTGGCAGTAATAGTTATGCGTGAGCTGCATTTCCAAAGCAGATGGTTTACTTTAATGCTTATGGCAAGAGAAGGGGAAAGATGTCTACCTGTGCATTGAACAAAAAGCCACAGTGGAACTATGTAAGTGTATTCTGTTCCTCCTCCAAATTAATATTTTCATACTCAAAATGTTGTTGAAGACTGAGACCATAATTTCAAGTGATCTTATTTCAAACAGGTGCCTTAAACCATAAATAATAGCATTCTTGGTCTGGCTTAATAAGCATCTGAAAGAATGGCAAGCAGAAAATCTGCATGTTCATAATGAAACTTCCTTGAATAAGTAAGATTTTCTAAAGGATTCAGAAAATGCTTGTATTTCCTCCTCTAAAAAAGCCAAAAGAACACATTCTTTCACCTAGTTGTTTAAAGGCAATCAGGTTCTAAGGGGTCACTTGGCTACTGCCAGAGTTCAAGATATTGTATTCTGAGTTCTTTTGAACAGATGTCCTTGATTTTCAGACTTATCACAGAAAAAATTTAATCAAAGAAAAATAGAGTTAAATTGAATTCTGTTACTGCTTCACTCTCCATTAAACTGCAAACATGCACTCTATCCTCCTCTTCAATACAACTATGAAAACACTCACAACACTGTTTTGGCTAAAATGAAATGGAAACCTAGCACTACCAGTCACCTAACTGAGATGAGAGCAATTACTATTGGCAGGGAATTGCCAGAAATTCTGTGTTGGTATACATTTAAGTTTCTAGTCATCATATTGATTTATTGTATTCAGATTAAAAAGAGAAAAATGCAAAATAAACATATTACTTACCTGCAAATGAGCTACGGTGAATATCAATTTTCTTACACATTTGTCATTCAGTTCTATATAAAAAAAGAGAATGTAACATGAATCTCACAGAGAGTTCTTTTTACCCTAATAACACTGGTGCTTTATTAATTGTTTAAAATGAGATACAAATATTTAAAATAATTGTGGCTCTGCACTTTGAGGATTTATATCTAAATTTCCTAGATAAATCCAATTGTTGTTTTAAGGTTGTAATCTTATCCTCAGGAAGTAAGTTTCTGTAAAACAGCTAGTTGAAAATGAAATCTAAAGGAAAAGCTCTGAAAAATTCCAAACATTTGGGTGTATCAAAAAATCACATATTGCATAACACACTTTTGTGAAGGAAAACAGTAATTTGAAACTCCATTGCTATGTAAAATACATGATATCAGGTAACTCATCAGGACACTCCTTTGAATCCCTAATGCAACACAATCCCTGTTTCTAAAAAGGAAGTCAGCTAGAATCTCCCATCAAAAGTTTAAAACACCATCCCCAAAATACTACCCTCTCCCTCAAAGTCTCCAAAAATGGATGGGTCTCTTGACTGTAGCTGGAGCCTGCTCTAGCAAAGAGCATGCAGTTACCACGGCAGCCATGAAATGTCCTCTCATTCCTATACAAACCTTGTCTGTGTCATACATGGAGTATAGTTGAGCTTCTTCATCTTTCTTATCTCCAGTTGCATTAGCAAGGGCAAACTACTAGCTCTTCTGCCTTCCCTCAACAGTAAATTTAGCCTCATGGCAGCTGAAGATTGATGAAGTCTCATCTGTAAGTTATTTAGAAGGATAGATACATGTGTTTGTATGTATGTATTTCTCCCTTTAATTACAAAGACTGGAATGAGTTGACTGTTCATGTGTTTTGAAAGCAGACATTATCCTTCCACCTTTTTCTGAGCAGCATGCAGGACAGACAGAAAGGCAGTCCACCCCAGGAGATGATCTGAAGCAGGGATTGTGTCTTGGTGAATATGTGTTTTCTGTGGCTCTGTTTTTACTGCTCATTTCCTTGCAAATGGAGAACAAGAGAAAACCTTGCTTTGCATACTAGTTTGCAACAGAGTCATACTACCTGGGTGTATAGGAGGTTACAAACACTGCATGCTACAGCTCAAAAGAACTTCAGGTATCATCCCAGCAGATACTGAAAATGTGTTCTTTCTTTTCTCTTTTAACAGGGAAAAGTAGTTTGATAACACAGGTGCAGGCTTCAGTGCTCTCTACCACACGAGAAGAATAAGAATATTTGGACCTATGGAAACTGAGATTATAGTAGAAAAAAAAAATACAAAATTAGATTTAAATTCATGTTTTAACAGAAGGACTGGAAAATAAAGTCAGTTGTTCAATCACTGAGGTGTGATCTGGAAGTAACAGGCTCAATCATGTTAGTATCAGTGGGATCACAGTTCACATGGAATTTCTTTCCATGTTTCAATAATTCATAGTGTACTGATTTAATGAAGTGTTTTGCCATACAGATTCCATGTTGTAACCAGCTGTAATATGCCTGAGAGATGGTGTACTGGCAGGGACTGCCAGTATATCATCACAGAGCAAGTTGGGGTGAGTACATCTGGTGACAGAAAAGATGAAACAGGCACTGAGGTATTAGATATTCCAAAGACTAGTCAATTGGGAATGAACACTATACCCTTTATAAGAGCTGAGGGTTCATTAGCCCAGCTGAAGTGCATTTATACCAATGCACACAGCACGTCCAATAAGCAGGAATTGGGAGCTGTTGTAGGGCAAGGAGACCATGACATAGTTGCCATTATGGAATGTGGTGTGATGACTCATAACTGGAATGCAGCTATGATGGGGTATAAACTCTTCAGACAGGACAGGAGAGGTGGTGGGATAGCCCTCTAATAATAATTGTCCTGCTCCATTACAATTCAAACATATGATGTCTTTGGAGAATATTGGAAGTTATAATATACACAGTAGATAGAATGCAATTCAAGTTATAATTTCATCATTGGCCACTTTCAGCTGCCTGAGCTGTAGTCAGTTATTGGTACATCCTCCTTCTCTGCTAGTCTTTTTGTGGGTTAACCTTAGCTGGTTGCCAGGCGCTACCAAGGTGCTCTATCAATCCTCTTACTCAGTTGGACAGAAGGAGAAATATACTACAAATAAGCTTGTGGACTGAGATAATGGCAGGGGAAGATCACTCACTAATTACTGTCACGGGCAAACCTGACTCAGCTGAAGGAAAGTAATTTAACTTATTATCAATCAAATCAGTGTAGGATAATGAGAAATAAATCCTGTTATTAAAACATTTTTCCCCCTACACTATTCTTCTTTTCCTGCTGTCAACTTCACTTCCAATTTCTCTAACTACTCCCTCAACCAGCACAGGGAGACAGGGAACGAGAATTGTGAACATTTCATCATATATTGCCTCTGCTGCTCCTTTCTCCACATACTCTTCTTCTGCTCCAGCATGGGATCCCACCCATGGGAGGCAGTCCTTCATGAACTTCTCCAATATGTATCCTTTCCAAGAACTACAGAGTCTTGTTTTTTTTTACCACAGTGGCCTTATAAAGTTCTTTATTACAAGCATCACCAGAAATAACAACTTTTCTCCCCCAAACCTATTAGCAAAATATTGTCCAGCTGACTGTAGAAAAGAACAGTGTGTGATATTTCAAAACCCAACAGTCTAACTAACTTTAACAGCTTGATTGTTAGCATGACTAGTTCTTTTTGTAGTGAATAACACAGTGAATAGGGACAGCAAGGCATCAAAAGAAACCCCAAAATGAAGAGAAAAGATGAAAAGAAAAGAGAAGCCAGCCACCTCGCTTGAGTATCCTTTATGAGATTGTGTTAGAAATTCAGAAGTGCAAAGATGGTGGTCCTTTTCCAGATAATTGTAAGATTAATGTTGTATTACACATCTTGTAGGAGGTGTGTGCCTAATGAAATGACTAATGTTGTGTTAAGTGTTCATTAACTTGCTCATTGTTCATTAGTTGTGATCATACTGCAGCAGCACAGGACCACTAAGATCGTGAGATATCTTGCATATTCTTTGCAGAAACTGTACAATAGGTCAAAGGAAGCTTGGGGTTTCTTACATGCAAGAGCCCACACAAATTCTGCAAACTCGTACTGCAAGTCCCCAAAAATCAATGGATCAGATGGCAGCAGAAGCAAGAGTAGCTGACTTGTTTCATGGGCGAATCCATAAGCATCAAGTTTTCAGCTCTGTCAGTGATTAGAAAGTATCATCATATCTATCGTATATAGGAAGAAGAGGAGTGCCATCTCCCTATGAAGGAAGTGCTGCATGGATGTATATGCCTCAAGTGCTGCCATGCAGAGAAATGGTGACCTGTCTCTCAGACAAGTGAGGAGGGAGTACAATTTCAGAAGTTGTCTGGGGAAGACAAGAAGGATGCATAGGGTGTATCAAGAGTGAATCTAAAACAGCTTCTTGAGGCTTTTGCTCGACACAGTGCCACATGAAAAGAGAAGGCCAGCCTTCGATGGGTCCAAAGATGGTTCACTGTAATTTAGATAGTTACAGCACCAGTACATGAAATTACTCTACTTAAAATTATATAGAAGCTTCTACTTTTTCCCATATGTTGACTTTGAATGGCATTTTCTAATCAAATATTTCTTTAAATTGCAGGCTTCAGACTCTGGAGTTGTATTAAAAAGAGTGACACAGAAATCAGTGGCTCCAACACAACTCTCTGAAAATCATGTGAAATCAAATACAAACAAAAAGACCAATGTAGAAAATATGAACTTTTAGCCACACCTGAAACCTGAGATATTCTCCTCCCAAGTCCTTGTGAGAATTTAATGTCTTAATGTCACTCTTGACAGTCAGAAGCCTGCTTCAGCTTAGAGCAAGAAAAGGTTTCTCTTATTCTGTTTCTTTTCTTACATATCTGTAAGTTTGTCAAAGAAAGACACAAAGGACAACAGAAAATGAACCCCAAAAGAACCAGCAGCTGTGATTAAAGTCTCTTTACATCTACAAATATTGTTACACATTCATTCACAATTTTACTGCCCAAAGTGCATTAAAATGCCATGGTTCACCATATATAATTAATGTAGCAGTGTCTGCTTCATAACTTTGTGAACATGACATAATTTGATTTACACGTCTTTATATGCTTGTTGCAATCAAGTGCTTGGGATATGGGTTTTTTAACCAATAGATTCTAGGAGAATCTGTTCTGTGGTCTTCCCAGGCACAGAGGTAAGGCTGACAGGTCAGTAGTTCCCAGGGTCAAATGTCATCAAAAGCATATTAAAAAAAAGTTGCCTGCTGTAACTAATCACATAAAGTCAATAACATCTAATTGTCTTAAATAATTAACACAGTCTTAACAGCTCGTGAGATGATGGAGATTCTAACTTTTATGCTGTTATTTCAGAGGGAAGTGGACTATCAGAAGAAGCTGAGACACCAAGAACAACGGTAGGATTTGAAAACAGATTATTATATTTAAATCCACAATGAGCAGAGAAAAAAAATGGCAAGATTCATAACCCGACTACTGGCAGAGCCAGGATTTTCTGCATAACTTTTTGAATTTTACATGGCTATTTTCTGCTTTACAATTACCTCTTGAAGAAGATGGTTTCTGATCTATCAACCAGATAGGTTGGTCCTAAGTAGTGACTACTCAGTGCTTTAAATACTAAAATTCCTGTCAAAATACTCTAATTCTTGTAAATATAAAATCTCTCTTTTTTTTAGACTATTTTTTTTGCTTATTTACTTGTTTGTTTGTTTTATTTATATGAACACTGTTAACCACATTTAGCCTTTCAGTCCTAGGCTCTGTTCTGAACAGTCTTCTGGGAAACAGGCTCTGACCCACAGCAGTTCAGGAATCGATCTGTCCAGAAAGCCTCTCCACTTGGAAAGATCAACCTTCAGCAACTAGAGCAGGCCATTAATTAGGATTATAGTTGTATTTACCTTTTGAAATACAGAATGTTGATGTTGATTTTGAGTACTGTAGGAAATTTGTCATTACTTTGTTCTCAGTATGATTGTATTGATTCAACTCCACAGAAAGTAATCAGGGAGAATCAAAGCAGAATACAAAATGTAACTCTTGTGTATTTAATTTGAATTTTTCAGCTTGTTGTAAGACCTCATGGCTTTTGCTGCATCTATTAAACTGTCTGCATCCTAGCACATGAATTTTCTCCCTTTTACCTTTCTGATTCTCTTCTTCATCTCAGCATGGGGTGGCTGGGTGAGGTGGAGCTGCTGGCTTGGGTTAAACAATAACACATACCTTGGAAGGGTGAAAGGAAGTCTTATAATTAATAGTCTAACAATTAATGCCTTAAATAAAAACTGAATAGTTGTGACCAAACGTGCAAGATAATTATCGCCTCTCATCAGCTGAAAATGCTGACAGCCTCCCAACAGAGAGGCTTATATTTTATTGAAAAGGAATTTTATTGCATTCCTATTTGAGATGGTGCTCACACACTTCCAAATCCTACTTGAAAATGGCAGAAATCACCACAAGACCATTTCCATACTCTTAACACATCATTTGTTTGAAAGACATTATCCTGAATAAGGCTCTGTTCACAGCTGCATACCCTTACTAGCGTAGATACACAGAATGAGTGCAAAGCACCTCTTCTCTCTCTCTGAAGGCTATAATGACAAGCATGCCTAGCTTTCCCCTTACTCAACTCCAATGAAGAGTTCCAGACAGGAGGTAAAGCCTGTGCTTTCCCCTTAAATGATTGGCACTTTATCTGATTAAAATGTCAGAATTTGTTAGACATACATCTGTCATTGAACCTTTGAAAGCAAAATGGCTAGTACAAGTTATTTTTTTGTACTAATTCCAAGGATCCTACTTGACATAAATCATGTTACAGGCAAAGCCAGATTGATGCCTGCTAAACATTCAATTGCAAGCAGTTAAAAGCAGTTTTAAAAAAGCACTGAATGCTTTGACCTTGAAATCACTCCGAAGTCTCAGTCTGACAGAAGCAATTTTTCATAGTTCATGAGTCATAAATGAGCATTCACACTCCACCATAGTTAAGGAGGAGACTTACACTCAGTTGGTCAGAACTGCTCTGTAACCAAGCAGATTCTAACTTTAAGATTTTGTGCTACTGCTCCAGAGGAGTTGTGCATTCTCAAGTGCTGGAGTTTTCAAGACCCAATTGGACAAAGACCTGAGCAACCAGATCTCATATCATGGCTGATGCTATGTTGAGCAGAAGATTGGACTGAAGTCCTCCTAAGTCCTTTCCACTTGACTTACTCTGTGATTCCTGGTGCACAGCTTGAGTTTAGCTGTAGTAAATCTGAACTAACAGAAGTCAGCCTCATTCCTACAGGCTGTGTTTTGGAATAAAACCTAGTTACCCACATGAGTGAAGGAGATTGTGTGTACAGAATCAGGCCTGCAGAAGAAGGCTTCTAAGCAAGGTCCAGGTGTCCAGCTCATGCAGCATTAGCAGGTCATGTGTTCCTCATTGAATTGGTGAACTGAGATCATAAAAATAAAGAGGAACAAACAAGCAAAAATAGTTTGTATTTCTCAGAACTACTGTGTCTCTAGCCATGCTCATTTCTTAGATATACTCATTTATCTCAGGAGTGCCTTTCTTTCAGGATTTGTGGCTGTGGGAATCTACATAGCAGGGCCTTTATGAACCACAGGTAGCAGTCTCAAAAGTCTTTTTGTTCTGATAACTGAGGAAGTGTGTCTGCAAGCATCATCTTAATTGATCTGCTTTTCATTTCAAGGGACAGGTACTAGCAAATGAGTCTTGTTCTTCCCACTCAATTTGCCAAGGAAGAAACAAAGGGAATGCTGTAATGAGCTGTCTAAGTAGAAAAAAGAGCTGAAAAGGCTATTCTGAAATTCTTTAATGATCTGTGCACTTAGATGTTTGGCTATATTTCTTTCTCTGTTTACACTCAAAAATGAAAACTCATAATCTTCTTCAGGAATTATTGGTGTATTTGCATGGGCCAATGGCAGATTTGCTAAATTTCTCTGTGCATTTAAATGAACTATATTCAAATTCAATCCAGCTATTATTTTGCTAGTAGATCCATTTTAAAGTACAATCTATTTTTCATTAACCATTGAAGAAGTCATGTCAAGTTACCCCTAGCCCCTACTGCAGGGAAATAGATCATGAACAACTTCCAAATTGTCAAGAAGAAGCAGAAAAGTCAAATTATAAAGCGTGAAGTAGAAGAAAGGGGATAATCAGGAGAAGATACACGAGTCATTTTAACGTTTCCTAATTAGGGCTAAGGGAAGTACTAACGGGATAACCATTGTTTAGCAGTTTGAGATAAACAGTAACACTTAAGGGTAAACAGAATAGTAATAATTTAGCTGAAGCAACCGACACTTGAAGGACAGCGGAACAGAAACTGCTCACACTTAAAGAATACACAGGATGACAATCGTCTAGTTAAAGCAACAAATTTCTATAAACCTTTTTGTAGGAAGGGGTCCTGTTGCCAGAAGATTTCTGATAAGCAAGACAATGATCTGGACCTGTGATAACAGTGAAAACAACACTGATAAGAATGGCAGGGATCCTGACAACACGGATGAAGATTGAAGCTAAAGGAAGTTAAGACAACTGCCTCCATCCCTGGGAAAATCTTTCACAGGCAGAAAACAGGAACAGGTCTCTTCTCACACTCATTATAATAAGAAGCGGGGAAAAGTTATGAATATGTACAGGTATTTTGGGGACTATGTTACAGTTTACTGTATAAAGCCAAGATGAGTTGCCACAATGAGTATGCACATTGTTTTGGAGAAATAATTCTCCCGTGTGTCTCAGCGCTGAATAAACATGCCTATTTTATAACTTTATAAGTTATGGAATCTTGATTCCGCGTGTCAGTCCTACCACTGGGGTTAATTCAAGTCAGAGAGAGTAGTAGTCTCTAACTTATTCCCCACGCTGGTGCATGCATGGAGTCTTCTCTTTCATCAGTGATTCTCCACAGTAAGGATAATGTGTGCTGTCTTACCTTAGATTTTTTTTTATGCTTGAACTGAAGACACTATGTTAATTTCAGCAGAGTAGAGCTAACTGTGTCTTTTGCCTGAGTTGAGGTAGGAGTGTAAACGTTTCGATTCATGCTTTCTGGCAAAAAGGAAGAGGTTTACACCATACATATGTAAATATATGTGTAAACACAGCCTCTGACTCAACTTCCTATAGAGACACTTTCAGAAAGGAAAGTAGAGAAAAGAAAAAAAAAGCTTTTGAAAGAAAACATCGACTGACTTAATTTTATACAAATATAATAATAATTCATACA
This sequence comes from Coccyzus lansbergi, assembly GCA_033558105.1. Lineage (NCBI taxonomy): Eukaryota > Metazoa > Chordata > Aves > Cuculiformes > Coccyzidae > Coccyzus > Coccyzus lansbergi. The sequence goes on along the minus strand of JAUMJK010000215.1, from coordinate 1,824,322 downwards.
AATAAAACATGTGAGATCAAACAGTAAATTGAACTTCACGTGCAAATTTGCATTAGCTGTATCCATATTTTTTGTCCATTACCCCAAAATGATTTAAACATATATTCAATAGCGATAAATAACTAGTAACAACACAAAGAAACTCTGCAAGACAACTTGGGGCTGTGGGTGAGCGTGGAATACGTTTTACTAGTAAGAGATTAAGGGGTAGAAAACCCCAAAACATGACAGTTTATTTTGGTGGATAATCTGTGGAAATGTATTGGACAACCATTCAATGTGCCAACATAAAGATAAGGAAATGTCTGAGGCTTAAGGAATCTTCATTCTAGCAAATGAAGGTTTGGTGTGGTGCAGATGGTGAGAATAATAGCTCTCCCTGATAAATGACAAAACTGACCAGCTGGCAATCAAACAGAATTAGACAGGGTCTAAAGGTACCCATATCAATTGTAACAACAAAACACTTCAGAGACTTATCAGCTTTACAGCTAAGACTTTCATTCTCTCCCCATCCCTCTGTAATTTGCTACTTGAGAGGTAACCCTTGGTTTCACAGGATGAGTCAAAACTACAAAAATGAGGCTGACACATTCCTTGGATCTCAATGGAACTCAATAACATCAGCCTGTTTGGGAGAATAAATGCCAAAGTACTTGCCCATGGACTATGGACATAGAGGCTTAGGTATGCAACTACATATGGAAAGGCTCTATTGTCCATGGAAGGGAGAAATGCTTGTGGACTAGAACACTGCAAATTGATGGGCTGGTAACCTTTCCAGGAACAGCATTGAAAACATTTCAAATGAAGCAGATTCAGAACTGAATCCCATGCAAAGCTCCCTGAAAACGTTCTCCTTATACCTTGGAGAGAGTACTGCCATCTAGGCTGGGTGAACCCTCCAAACATGGTTGGATTACTGTGCTGTAAGATATACTAAGGAATATCAATAAGCTTTCATAATTGAAGGAAGATGGAGGGGTATAAACCCAGGCAACAGTGGACAGCATTTGAACTACCATCTGACCTTGCCACCACCTGCCTTTAAGTCTTCTTGGCAATGCAAATCACATCATAAAGGAATCAATCACAGCAGCTAAGGTATTGTTCAGTTGGCAGAAATGACACAACCCTAATATTCGGTTGTCTTACTCCAGGGTTGCTAATTCTGCTGCAGCTTAGAAAAACATAGATTTGTGCATGTATGGGTTTTTTAGAACTGAGTATTTGACTCATAATAAAGATTATCTGATTAACTGATATGCTTTCCAGTGCCAGCCTGGTCATTTTCAACTAAGGTGAATAAGTCTCCACTTCCCCTTTACCTTCTAGTTCTTCCCCTCCTGAAACTCTTCTCTGAGCTCCAACTGAATCTTCAAATTTTGTGTGTTCTCTTGAACCTGCTTTAGTTTTGCTACTTTTTGGCAAGCAGAAAATTCTGAAAACTTTTTGATCTTCCTCCATTACTTCTCAACAGTAGAGTAAGGCACAACTGCTTTGAGCTTCTGTCATGCAAGGGACCACTTTGCAAACATCACCTGGGGACAGTCTCTGAGCACCCTATGTCTAACAGACCTAACAGACCTCTCAACCCATCTGTTGTCTGCATTGGCCCATTGCAAACCTTCAGCGCAGATTGTACTATAGATTTCCTGTTATTTATTTAAGAAGCCTTTGCTTTGAAAAGTATTCTCTTTCCACATTGTTCAGGAAATTGCCTACCATTCCTTTTTTACAAACTGTTCTTTATTTGTTTTAATTTCTGTCAGGAGTTGGAATACAGGTGTTGGGTCACAACTGAGACACCATTTTGAATGTTTATTCAGAAATGTGAAAAATAAAATAAAACAAACATCATGGTGTTCCTATCACTCTTCTTGTCCACTTACAAATATTAATAAAATACTGTTTTTCAAACCAGTTAATCTGAAAGGAAAACAACCCCCTAATGTAGCAGATTAATAGAAAAACATACACTACCTGAAGTACAAAGATTTTATGACCTGTATCTCCAGTTCTGCAGTGAGACTCTTTGGAGGTCAAATTTTCTACTGCCCATCAGTAACAGTGACTTACAATCCTGTGGTCTGTTGTCTTTGCAGCAAGGTCTAAATTTCTAAATTAAGTTACCACATACTAGGTAGTGCCAGCAGTTCTCATCTTTATTATTCTGGTCGATACATCATTGCATCAGTGAATCCTCCCTGTTAGGCCCTCATAGAATTTCTCACTTACCATTGAAACTTAGTATTGTCATCTGTTGTAAATCATTCCTCCAGCAAAAAGTGAGCACAGCCTGCAAAACTCACACTGTCTTCCCACAGAGAGGAAAATCTTGAACAAGATAAATGTCTTTCATTATTGGTACATTTCCTTCTACTGCTATTTCTCAGTTGTTTTAAAAACAGAATTTCCATGTCCTTCTCTCCTTCCTCAAATGTTACATTCTTCACCCAAAACCTATGGACCATTCAGCTGGTCAATGGTGAATATCTGCCCCGCATGCATTTAGATACCACCAGTTGTTTCTGCCTCCTTTCTTTAGACTAACAACACTTTTGTCACTTTGGAAATGCCTCCTTTTTTATCAAGGTATCTTCCTGAACATAACTAGATTATATAGTTGATAAATGGATTGAGTGCAGCTCTGCAGAGAGAACGAGGGGATACTGATTAATGATAAAATGGACAAGGGTCAACAATGCGTGCTTACACACCAGAAAGCCAATGGTATCCTTGGCTGCATCAAAAGTAGCCTTGCTAGTCAGTTGACAGAGGTGATATTGCCCCTCTACTCCAGTGTAATGCTGAAACCTGTTGCCCAGAGGAGCTGTGCATGCCCAATATTGGTAGTCTTCAAGAACAAGTCTGATTTGGCTTTGAGCAACCTGATCTAGTGAATGATGTTCCTGCCTTTGGTAGTGAGGTTGGACAAGATGACCTTTCCAACATCGGCCTCTCTATGATTTCAGAGAAGATTATAGAATCTTTTGGCTGGAAAAGTCCTTTGAGATCATTGAGTCTGCCCACTACTAAACCATAACCCTGAACAGCTCATCTACCTGTCTTTGAAGTACCTCCAGGGATGGTGACTCAGCCACTTCCCTGGACAGCCTGTTGTAATGCCCGCTAAATCTTTCTGTGAAGGCGTTTTTCCAAACATCTAATCTGAACCTCTTCTGGTGCACTTTGAAACCATCTCCTCTTATCCTATCACTTGTAACATGGAAGAACAGACCAACCACTCGCTACATCATTCTTTCAAAGTGGTTGTAGACAGTGACAATGTCTCCCCTCAGCCTCCTTTTATCTAGGCTAAACTTAGTTCCCCCAGCTGCTCCTCCTAATACTTATTCTCCAGCCCCTTCACCATATTCATTACCCTTCTTTGGACACACTTCTGTGCCTCAATGTTCTTATTGTATTGAGCAGCCTGAAACTGAACACAATACTCAAGTTGCAGACTCAGCAATGCTGAGTACAGGTGTAGGATGTCTTCCCTGATCCTGCTGGTCACAGGAGAGAAAAGGAGAGAAAATGTGATCATGACAGTGAGATAATGAGGGCTTTTTCTGGGATACGTATGTGTAAGGAACTCAAGATTATTGCAAATGTACCTTAGGTTGGAGTATTTCCAAAACAGGGAATGTCCCTCTGAGAGTATCTGTGGACATATCTCTCATAGAAATGAGGGAGTATCTAGGTACTCTGAAATTCCAGGTACCACCTGCTTCCTTAGATCTTGAAACCAAAACCAAAATGCATTTCTAATAGACAGGAAAAACAAATGTTCTACTTTAGCACACCATTCCTCAATCAGTAAGAAATATTCCCTCAAAGAACAACTTAAAAAGTCCTCAAGAACAAAATTCCATCTTTGTCCACATAGACTGCTAAACATCAATATACGGTAATGGAAATCCTCCATCTGCATAGATTTAAAGAGAGACCTCTGCATTGTGCAGCTCAGAGAAATTCTGTGTACCAATAATGACTACGAAACATGAATCGGTGACAAATTATATTCTATTTCTCTGATCAGAGACTAAAACATCGAGAAAATAAACAAGCTCTGGTGAGAACTGGATCCTGAATCATAATTGTTATTTTCTATATTTCAAACCAATGGAATTGTTTCAGCATGGATTTATGGTTATTGAACAACATTATTGAAAGAGCCAGTAATAGCTTTGGCTCCAGCCACTGCTAAGTCCTGAAAACCACTTTATATTTATACAGCTATACTCTTTTTGTCCTCGTAATACAAAGGCAAAAATTGACCAGTTTGAAAGAATTTACTGAAATATTATGTAAATATATATAACATATACCACTAAAGTAAAGTAAAAATGACTTGTTGCAAAAAGAACTTAATACTGCTGAATGAGAATTGTATATCTGGCTGGAGCATGCATGAAAGAGATTTAGAGTTTAGTGACAGAGGGATCTATTATGTTGTTCAGTTTATAACTGAAAAATTTTAGACCTCATAGTGCCTTCTAGGAAGAGCTAAGGAAAATAATATTTACAGTTATTTTAAAATTCCAATTCCTTTAAAATATTTGAAATATTTTAAAGTAAAAGTGAAAGAGAGCTAACATTAATTCAGGAAAGAAAAATCTACCAGCAGATAATGGACAACTTCATTGTTAAATATTTTGTGTTTAAAATAAAGAGAAAGATAGTTGACCCTCAATCACTATTCATGCTTCAGAATCAACTCTGCCATGAGGATCAAAGTTGTAGCAGTGTACAGTCTCTGCTTTTGAGATGTATAAGAGATTGGCATTTCACTTGGAACAAGATTCCAATGTTTTTGAATTCAGAGCCTAAGCAAGACTTTCAGCTATTTTTACTTCATTTATTGCCAGTATCAAAACTTTTTTTCTTGTCTTAGTGTTTTGAAAGCAAACAACTTTTTGAAACTAAACTCAGTATAGCTTCACAAAGAATATGTTTGTTTTAAGTCTTCTTGAAGCCAAAACTTAATGTTTGCGTTAAGTGTGTATGCACAACACTCAGGGCACAGACTTCATGTATAACTTGGAGAGATATTCTCATACATGAGAATTTAAGATGGGTATGCCATGAATGGGAGATTTAACAACACTGAATTACAGGCAACAGGGAAAAAGATAAATTATATGATATTTACAGGTATTGTCTTCTCATAGTAATTGTGAAGTCAGATCAAATAAGTAGAGAGAGACATCTATCCCAATTGTTGGTAATGCTTCTTTTATTAAGATTTCTAGCAGTGATTAAGTGGCTATCAAGACATAAGTAATTATAGTCTTTTTGATGGTGGAAGCATTTGAATGTAGCATCGTTTCTAGTTAATGCTGGCAAAGGAGAACAACAGTGAAGATGCAGCACCATGGGAAAGATTTGTTCGGTATTTTTTTCCATTTCTGTAAGGCTTTGAGGGTTCTTGACTTACATGGGTTCATCATAAGTTTCTAAATGATAGTAAGAATTGCAGGGGGAAGAGGTAGAAAGAAGTTAAATGTAGAAGCAGAGTTTGCAGCAATGACTGTAGTGAGTCATGGTTTGGAACATTCCTGGAAAGTCCCTCTTTTGTGCTGTCAAGTTTGGTATTGGAGAGATTGTTAAGTATCACGATGCAATGACATGGAAGATGCAGTCTAGCCCACTTCCAGTCTGTGGAGTGGTTGGCAGTTCTGTTGCTGAAGAGCAGTTCAGTTGCCGATGAGCAGTTCAGCTCTTCCTCCTACTTCCAATCATATTTTTGTGAGACTGTTCTTGCACAAGCCCATGACTACATCCAGCTCAATTAGGTTTAGGCAATCATGGGCTGGGCCATATACTAAACAATTGCTTTCTCCAGGCACAAGTTACCTTTCCACTACAACCACTCTAAGACATGGTGGTGCAAGTCCCAGTGAGGCTGAGGTGTAAAAGTGAATGCAGAGGAAAAAACGTTATATTACTGTAACTGCAGTCACTTCGTTGCAGCTTTATAAAAGTTTATACTGGTACTGGAGAGAGGTCGGCCATTTTCAGCATACTTACAAGGAGTAACTGTGGCAAGAAATGCTTTACTGCCTTTCTGCTGCCAAAGAAAGCAAGTATTGGTTCCTATTCTTTGACTGTGGGTCCACATTAGATGTTTTTCACTGTAAAACTGAAAGAGGGGAACCCTGCACGATGGTATTCTTGAGGATGTATTTTTAAAGTTAGAAAATTTGGCAAACCTTGTTTATGGTTATGGACTTAATCCCCCGAGTTTGACCTATGATGCCTATACCACAATGGTTGTAAAGCTGTGTAAAGGAAATAATCTGTTAAAAAAAATAAAGTAACTAAAAAAATTTTGAAAAAGGTATAAGGTTGGAGAAAGAAGGCTGTCTTTTGACCATACTGGTATCACGCAGAGTTCTTCTTGTTCCTAGCCAAATGAATATCATCTGGTTTCAACACTAGGCTCTATTTAGTATGCAGAATGTACTTCTGCAACCTTTGAGTCAAGTTTGTAATTACAGAGGACACCATTAAAAACATTCAATGAAGTATTTTTGGATAGTGAAAGCTACCGAAGCAGATTCTACTCATAGCTGTTAAAACTTCTTTTAAAGACATTCTCTTTCTAATAGAACTACTGATTATTGCATGCACAGTGGATAGAAGAGTTATGGTTTACCAGACAAACTACATTAATCTTATATCCAGATTGAAACTATATGACAGACATGGTTAGTCCTGGGGAAGATCCCACAGCATCTGTTATTCTTCAAATATCTGAGAATTTATTGCTTGTAATGTCACTTGACAAAGGGTTATGTTTTGCTTTAATAAATTAATAGAAATTATTTGCAGTTGCAGGCTTGGTCTCACTCCCACATTTAACAGTACAGTTGTTAGTTTTTTGCACTGGCAAAACTTTGTTTCAGGAGCCTGTGAAAACTGGTCTCCTATTTCTTGTTTTCAACAAAATAAAAGTTCTCATTATTTCACTTGTCATGAAAAAACAAACCACATAATCACACCCCAAAACCTTAACTCTCTTTTATTATAAAGTGACGGGATCCTGTTTACTATTAACTCTTTCAGCTCACTTATTCCATCAGAATTGTCATGATTATGCACTAGAATGTTTAGGTAAATCCAATCAAGTACCTGCAGGAACATGCTAAGAGAATGAACAGCATATCAAATATTCCCATAGCTTCCTGAGTACTTCTGATTAACTCAAATAAACATGAGCAGTGATAAGGCAAAATATTGCCTTTTCATTTAGTAACAGAATTAGTGGTGCTTGACAGCCTCTACCCGTAAAGAAAGCTGACCTTCAGCTCAATGAATCCAGTGGTTATGTGGTCTACACCTGGGATATTTTTCTGGGAATATCTGCATGAGTTCCCAGATACCTTCCACATTAAGCAGAAACTCAAAGTAGAAAAGACATCTTGGGCTTCAAAATACAACTGTTTGTAATTTAGAAGACCTTTATTCTTCATAGTCTTGTGGATGGAAGAATAACTACTGTGACTCCTGCCCTTTTACTTTTACATTGAAAGATTTGTTTGCAACCCATACTTTAAAACTGACACGCGGAATCAAGACTCCATAACTTATAAAGTTATAAAGTAGGTATCTTTATTCAGCGCTGAGATGCACGGGAGAATCGTTTCTCCAAAACAACGTGCATACCCATCATGGCAACTCCTCTTAGCTTTATACAGTGAACTGTTACATATTCCAAAAATGCTTATACATATTAATGAGTTTAAGAAGAAAACTCTTCTTGTTTTTTTCCAGGAATAGGGGCAGTTATTTTCCTTCTGCATCCGTGCTCTCAGGCCGCTCCTATCACAGGTCCAGATGACTCTGCTCTTATCACAGGTCCAGATGACTTGTCCTGTTTATCAGAAGTCTTTTAACAATGGGCCCCCTTACTACATAAGGCTTATAGAGATATGTTGTTTTAGCTAAACAACTGTCATCCTGGTGTATTCTGTAGGTATAAGGAGTTTCTATTCCGCTATCCTTCAAGTGTCAGTTGTTTTGTTAAAATATTTCTACGTATCCTGCAGTGTTAGTTCTTTCTTTGTTTTCATCCGGGGCTGCTAAACAATGGTTATCTGTAAGTATTTCCCTAGGCCCCAAATCAAAACCACAAGGTGAATGTATGAACATATGCAGCAAGATCAGAATAAAACAAGTAGAAAAGTCCTAGGCATAATATAATAGCTATTAACAATAAAAGAGAAAAGTAAAACCTGGGAACTCTGGGTTTTATTTTTCCATAAAACCACAGCTGTCCAATAGACCTGAAACTTCAACATAGAAAATAAACTTTCAAATATACTCCCTTCTGAACAGAGTTAGGCAATATATGGAGGGAATTCAAGCAGTGGATCATAATGAACTGAATTATTACTCTATTTGATAGGCATTTCCTCATCCTCATACTTTTTCTAGATTCTGTATGCCAAAATTTAGCCTCAGAGCACAGCCTTGTGGGCATTCTTGCTGGTTAATTTTTTAGTTTGGAAATACCTTAATTTGGGGAGTTCTAAGGCAATGAAATGATAATGATCTTAATTGTCTTTGTTTATATAATGACTAATTATTTACTCAAAGATTCTGGTCCTTACAGACAGACTGTATTAAAAAACCCCAAAACTTCCAAACCCATAATTTATTTTGATTTTGACATGTTTAATACCTACCTGGAATGTAAAAGTCTCAAGTAAGGAGCAGTCATTGCTAGGAGGTGAAAGGAGTCTCTGTTGCAAAGGTCCTAACAGTGACAGTCTTCGACTGTGGCTAGTGAGTCTTCCTGAACTGCCACCCAGCTCAGTTTTAATAAACCCAAAGGCCCATGGTCCTGTGATGGGTGGCAACATACAATGAACAGCCCAAGCACCGTGGATGGGTGGAGTTGGGAAAGCTTTATCGAACAGGCTTGAGTTTACAAAATGTTATAACGACTCTGTTGTGTTATGCTAATGAAGAAGCTGGCTGTTGGAGGTGGGAAATGCAACCTGGCAAGTGGTTATGTGGTTGGTCTGTGACCAATGAATACTTGTTACTAGGGCAGAATTGACCAATCACTGTTTGTCAGGCTTGGTCTATAAGGCAGCCAGTTAACCCAAAATAAATTGGTTCATCTGAGATCATATTGATTGTTGTGTTGTCCAATTGCTTCTGTTGCTACAGCCCTGCATGACTACTCCTTCACAAGCTTTGTTATTGGTTGTCCAGAAGTACACTCAAAGCACTTTGTTAACTTGTCTATGTCCAAAAGGTTATCCTAAGTGACTATACTTCTGCTATGACAGCTTCTAGTGGCTTTTTATATGTCTTTTCTGTGTAGAAGTAGATCAGTTTTGCAGTTAGAGCCATCTAGGGCAGCCATTTAAAAGTCTGGATTATCCATCTACAATGTCAAATCACACTTCTAAAATTCTGCTAGTCACAGTAGGAACTGCCTGAAGGAATTTCATAGGACAGCCAATTTTCCCTACCCAGAGAGCTCCTGCGCTTCTCAGTTGTGAAAGGGATGAGAATCTCACTCAGCCACACAGTTTTGAGTGGGTCATTTGTTTCAAACCAATTCTTTATTTCATCTATGGAAATAACTAGAAGTGAAGTTTCTGGACCACTCAGGGAATTCATGTGTTAAGATCACCGGGGATACACACAGGTATATCCCTGATATCTGGCAGTATTTTGATTAAAACAAAATTACCTGCAACTCACTTCTAGCTTAAACTCCATTTCTTTTTCCATGCTGGTGTATAAATAATGAAAGAAGCTTATCTCCTGATGCGAGAGGCCAGTCTTTAGTCTTAGACTGTAGGTATGACTGCTCACTGCTCAACAGATGAAACTGTCAACAAAAATCAACTCTGACTTTGTAAAAGTTATTCAGGCACAACATATTGGATTTTCATGAGGAAACTGACCTTCAGAAATGTCCCAGCCTCATGAAAATCAAACAGAGACAGCACACCAAAACCCATTTGTTCCCCTTGTGGTTACTGATAAGCTGAACCCAACAAGGTTTATCCATTTATCTGTCTGATGGAGAGTCAGTTCTCATGCATGTTTCTTGCACCTGAAAGGGTGTCAAGTGCATAGTTAAAGGAAATGCAGAGAAAATGGTTATTTCCTACCAGACAAGGTGTTAAAAAATATTCCCTAGTTGGAAGATGCTGCTATACAATTGTGGTATAGTAGACTTACTAAGCCTTGCAAAAGGGAATGGTTCTGCTTGAACAACAACCAACCAAGACAGGTGAACCTAGTGGTAGTCTCTCAAATCAGCTGAGTCACAGCTTGATATTGCTTCAGGTAAGAACAGAAACTCCCCCAAAGCTTGTACTGAGCTCCCTGCCCCAAAGACTTGGGAAACCACCGAATTACTTGCCTTCTAACAACACAAGCAGCTTTGGCAGGAGCCAGTTAACACATAATAATTGACTTAGTCCCATGTCACCAAGAGGTGCCAAAGAGTTTTTAAAGATTATAAAATTGCCATTCCTCTTCTGTGTGAGAGGAATTATGTCCATGTTACCTGACAGACCAGTCAATAGGTCTGGATATCTCTCTCCCTGCTTGCCTTCCCCAAGAAGGGATGCCTTTTTGGTAAGAATTGTGCACATCTGACTTTATTGGATGTTCCCCGGAAAAATAACTACTAAATCAAGTCTCAATGGTGATTTCACCTAAACACACACACACACACACACACATGTATATATATATATATATACACACACACGATAGTTTATAAATTTTTAGTGTTAACCCGGCCAGTGAATTTATTAATGACATTTCTGAACTTGTTTTTGTCTGTCACTTAAGATAAATTACCTACTGCTTATGCTAATTCTGAGTGGTGTCTAGCACTATCCAGAATTTAAAATATGAAAAAAAGGAATCCAAACTTTGTTCTAGATTTACTGATAATCACCTTCTCCAGCGTGCATCTAATTTAGCTAATCAACAGCAACCTTTTTACAGCAGCAGAACTGTTTTTATAGAATTTTGTATTTCAAGCACACACTCTTCTTGCTGTTGGGTGAAGTAGTGGTTAATATCTTGAGTATTCCATACTAGTGTGTTTCATGTATTTCACGCTAAGGAGGGTTCTGATCTAAATGGTCAAAACAGTTCTTGAGATATTCCTAAGCCCCACAGCGCTGAAAACAGTCAGCTGTGATAAATTAACAAGTACTTTTCAACCACAGTTTTAGAAGTGTCTCAAGAGAACATAAAATGAAAAGCTATTGTGACCGTTTCATGTGTCTCTCATTTGATGTATATTATCACAGAATCACAGAATCACCAGGTTGGAAGAGACCCACCGGATCATTGAGTCCAAACATTCCAATCAAAATTATGCTATTATGCTATCTGTACTAGACTATTACTAGCTGGAAGTGAGTAGATGCTTTTAGAGAATTATAATAATTGCCTCAAGGTAACAGAAGATTGCTCACCAAGCAAGTACAGATGTCAGATATTGAGAAACTTTACTCTCATACCTTTAGCCCCATAGAAGCATCAGCTTCCACGGTCATTTTGTTCTTCTGCTGATATGAAGGAGATACTATCTCATTGCTTTTTAAATAGGATACAAGCAATGCGGCATCTATCTGTGCTGATTTGCTTGCAGACACGCTACTCAGTTGAATCGTCTCCAGTGGAAAAATGTAATCCTTTTTTCTTTTTCTTTCTTTTTTTAAAGGATTCTTTTGATGATTGCTGGTTTAGCATTTTTTTTTCCAGTTTTCATTGAAACATTAGGAATAGCTCCTACTGTGCTTTGATTTACCTTTAAAGAATCATTTATTTTTGAAAGACAATATTTCTTTTCAAGCTAGTAACATTTTTCCTATAAACACACTACACACATTTTACCCCTTAAAAATATTCATGTGGAGAAGTACTTTATGCAAGTGAGAATTAGGTAGGAAGTTATGTTCTGGACTCAATGCAAAAAAAAAGTGCGCTTACCAAAAAATGTCCTACTATAGCCCTAGCTGAGTGATGGCTCAGTCTTGACAACTGTATTCTGAGTGACAGCATCTTCCCAACCAGAAAGAACAATATTTTTTCATCACATATTTACTGGATATTATTAATGAGATAAATGGAACATGTTTGTACAGTTAAGAAAGGTAGCTCACTGTCTTGCTAGAAAAAAAAATTTTTTTACACATATGTTACCACAAAAATGCAGTTATTAGTTACATATTTTGGCAATAACTGCAGTTCTACTGGGACAATGTGTTGCATCATTTTCATTTTTGTCACCTCATTTCTTCTTCCACTCTTTCACAGGACAGAATTGTCTTTTGTGAACTTCATACTGTTACTACTATGAAATGATTTTGGTGATCATCATCTAGTCATCTTCTGATCGTTCAATTGCTTTTGGTACCAACATTCTGGAAATAACTTTCAAAATCTACTGCCCCACTAGACTAATTCTTCTAGCATAGTCTTCAAATTCTTCCTGAGCATTTGCACATGTGCCTGAAGAGGAGGTATTTGCACAGAAGGGACCTAGGTGGAGTCAGCTTAACTTCTACTAATTTCCACTTATTTCCTGGCTGATTCTGACTTCTCTTGTTTTTTAATATATATATATATATATATAAATATATATGGCAAATGCACTGTACAATTGGTGCATCGGTGACATCAATTATTATTCTGACATCAGTGACATCTGTGTTCTCTGTTAGTATTCTGACAGCAGTGACATCTATGAATATTGTGGCATCAGTGACATCAGTGACATCTCTTCTAATTGTAACATCAGTTATATCTGCGATGTCTGTGATGATTGTGATATTTGTGATGTCAATGATGTCTGTGACAATTTTCACATCAGTCACATCTGTAACGTCTTTGACATCTGTAATGATTGTGACATTGGTGACAACCTTGATATCTGTTATTCTCATGACACCAGTGAAATCTGTGACATCTGTCATGCATGTGTATTTTAGCGATCGTTTGTTTGCATTTCCTTTCTTTGGGAATGCATTTACACAGCAGTAAAGTAGGATAAGGAGAGCTTATTTCTGGATCTTTCCAAACTGAGCTAAATCTAGTTGCATTTCACTCCCTGTGTTCTCACAGCAGGGTGGAAGCATTCACCATGAAGCACTGGGAACTGCTAAGCTGTGAATTCTTGCTCGTTCATCCAAATTCATCCAGTCAACACAGAGAGGCTCTCTGTAGCATTCCTGTGACAAAAATTCCGACAAATGGAGACTCCCTCCTTTTTCACTTCAACATTTTTAGCTTCATAATATCTATATTTTAAAAGTTTAATGTTTTCAAAGCACTCTTTTTATTTCTTATTATCCCTCATTTAACTGGGTTACCTAATCTGCTGCAGCTACATAGTGAAGCCTCGGGGAATGCAAGGATTTAAATTATTATCTATGATAATGCACTAATTTTTTTTTTTTAAAAAGAGTGTTCAGGCCAGGATAGAAATTTCCCATTATTCAGTATGGTAAAATGACTCTTAATGGATCTGGAATATCTGTTAGGTCAATCGCATAACACCTGCACAGACATTTACCTTGTTGCCTGTCACCTTACCAACTTGAATAATAAAAATGAGATGGCTCCTCAGGCAAGAGAATTGAAGATTAATAGGAAGCCATATAGTTTCATGTAGTTTTGTTGAACATATTTTCTTTCTTTTTATGAGGTTCTTCATCATTCATATGGCAAAAGCAATAGGAATTTGACAAAACTACAACTCAATTTTCCCATTAATAACAGAAGGAAAAGACAGTATTTTGCAGAATGTCTGTTTCACAAAAGAAGACTTCTCTGGCAGAAAAAAAAATTCAAGCCTTCTGATGATAGCTTATATACATACATATCAACATGTAAGAGAACTTTATTTAGTAAAGTCAAGTCTTTGGGCTAGTAATTCCATTCCACTGGTTGTGCAATTCCTATGCAGTACTACAGGAATTTCTTCCATTATTCTCTAGATATTTAAGTGGATTACTATATCAGTGTGTTTAATAATACTGAATTTTTTTTTTTTTACAGTAACAAGTATGCTTTGAAAATACTTGCTTAGTTCTTCTCACTTTCAAATTCATGAATTGGAATTGGTTTTCCTGAATTTATTTTATGTAATAAATAGTTTATACTTAGGTGCATTTCTAGTGTTATAGTATGTGGCAGAGTCTTGTTCTTACCTGGAACTTCCTTCCTGGATCACTCCAATATAAGCCCTGGAAAGCAGAATGATTTTTTATTAGGTTAAGTTGTGCATGACAGAGCTACAATAATGATAGCTGAGGAAGACGTGTATCACAGGAGACTGAAATGTATGTAGGTAAACTGTTGTGGAGGTTCAATAATAATGACAATAAAACTAGTAGTATCATTTAATCAAATATTATGTATGTAATAAGTGTACCAAGGCAAAATATTTTTTCCTTCCCAGAACTGTTGTTTTATTTGTACCAAATCTAAACATGGAGACAAAAAAATGTCTCTAAGTGACTGAACTAAAATAGACCTAAGAGCATAGGAGCATTATTACAGGGTTGGGAAAATATGTTATGTGAATTTGTATTCTATTTGATATCTCTGTGTATTGTTGAAGAATAGTTCATAATAAAATAAGTTAAATAAAATTTATAAATAAAAAGAACATTTTAGGTGGCCTTCTTGGCCACCTGGGCACACTGATGGCTCATGTTCAGTTGGCTGTCAACCAACACCCCCAGGTCCCTCTCCTCCTGGCAGCTTTCTAGGCAAACTTCTCCTAGTCTATAGGGTTGTTGTGCCCCAAGTGCAGGACCCAATATCTGGCCGTGTTAAACCTCATGCCATTGGTCTCAGCCCAGCAGTCCAGCCTGTTGAGATCCCTTTGCAGAGCCTCCCTACCCTCCAGTAGATTTACTCTTCCACCCAGCTTAGTGTCATCTGCAAACTTGCTAAGGGTACACTCAATGCCCTCATCCAAGTCATTAATTAAGACACTGAACAGGGCTGGACCCAGAACTGATCTCTGAGGAACCCCGCTTGTAACTGGCCTCCATCTGGATTTAACACCATTTCCCACCACTTTCTGGGCCCGGCCAGCCAACCAGTTTTCCACCCAGGTGAGTGTGCGCCTGTCCAGGCCAAAGGCTGTCAGTTTGTGTAGCAGAATGCTGTGAGAAACTGTGTCAAAGGCCTTGCTGAAGTCCAGAAAGATCACATCCACAGTCTTTCCCTCATCCAGCAGCCGAGTCACTTTGTCATAGAAGGCAATCAGGTTAGTTTGGCAAGACCTGCGAAACCTGCATGTACTTCATGATAGCATTCAAGATCACCTGTTCCATGACTTTCCCTGGCACTGAGGTCAGACTGACAGGCCTGTAGTTCCCTGGAACAGGCCTGTAGTTCCATGTAGTTCCCTGGGTTTTCTCTCAGTGAACTGTGTCATCATTGTCTGATATTTGGTACAGGCAAGAACTTACAGACAAGGACCTACAGGGAGACAGAAAACCTTATACATTTTTCCTCTTTGAATATTTTTGGAAAAAAGTTAAAGTTTTATTAATGGTTTATGTAGAAAAAAACCTATATACTACTATGCAAAGTGTATTTGACCACTGGCACTGACATTGAGTAGCATAATATAAGTAGAAAAGACAAAATAAGAAATAAAGGGGAAGTGTCAAAATGAAGACGGACGTTATATGTGCAGAACGAAATCTATAATATTTTACCACTTGGTGTCACTATAGCATCTACTGTTATATACTAAGTATCTACTCGTGTTACTGCTGTGGGGATGTGTTTTTTGGATTTTTTGTGGGGGAGAAGGGCAAGTTTTTTTCAGCGGGTGTTCTGTGGTCTGGTTTTTGTTTGTTTTTTAGCTAATAGCTCTCAGACCTGCCAACAGATTTGGTTGAGCATTAAACGAATAGCATAAAGTATCAGGCACCAAGCTGGTTTGCAGAGAACTGATTCAGAGATGGATAGGTCTTACGCAGTTCAGGGTTTGAAATCTGTCAAATCTATTTAAATTATTTTATGGCCTCAAACTGCTCCAGGGGAGGTTCAGATTGGACATTAGGAAAAATTTCTTCACTGAAAGGGTTACTGGACACTGGAAAAGTTGTTCAGAAAGGTTGTTGTGTCACTTTCACTGGAAGTATGTAAAAAAAGAGTAGGCTAAGTGCTTAGGGATATGATTCAGTAGTGGACAGGTAAAGTTGTGCTTATGATCTAAAACATCTTTTCCAAACTAGTGACTCTGTTATTCTGTTGCTGTAGTCATTTGTACACTTAGTCAGGTTGACAGTACTCTTCCCCTTATGTTTACACCCTTTCCATTCTCTTAAAACCAGGTCTATTCTGATACTGGTAATTCTACACAGATCTTCTCTGTGTGATATAAAGAGCATTTCACACAGAAACTGTTTTGTGTAATAAAACTATTCAGATTGAAAATTCATTTCAGGCAGTGAATTTCTTTGTGCTAAATACGGACCTCTATCCAGCCCAGTGTCTCTAAGCATTAAAGCTAATTTTAATATTAATTGAAGAAAGAAATAAAGGAAATGATTTTATACTGAACCAAGAGCATTCTAAAATGCAATTTGGCAGATGAGGATGTGTTGTACCAGTGATGGAGAAAATGCATTCCTTGGTGATCCTATGTAGCCAGCTGCAACTGATCCTTTATTTAAACTCTTTCACTGCTATCTTTCTTTGTTTGTTCTGTCTCCCTATACTAACCTCTTTGATGAACATACTAATTTTTATAGTTTGTCTTTTCTGGATTCAAAAGTGAAAAGTTAAATTGAAGCCTTTACTTGAAATATAAAATCTTTATTGTGTGGGTGAAATTTTCTAGCCATGTGATTTCTTTGCTCTTAATTTTGAGAGGAAACAGCTTTATATGTTCACTATTTTCTGATAAACTGGCAAAGAAGTGTTTGGAGACACTGATTTGGAGTATTTTTTGTCAAAGCCAGTGCAAGGGAGATAGGAGATTGAGAGTATTACATCTGATTATGATGACTAGAGTTCAATGTAATCTAATTTCCAAATGACAGAATTGAGGCAACATGGTATGGGCAAAAAGACTGCAGCTGTGAAACTAGTGAACTGGATTACAAACAGAAATGATTCCTGTTCATAATTCCCTGATGATAAAGAAGCAAGAAGTAGCAACCCCCTTCACATGCTAAACTATCAAGTTGTTTCTCTGGAGTCAGTCAAATCAATTGGATAGCAATTACTTTACAGTTCTGCGACAACATAAGGTAATGCGTCTTTCAAGTGTGTATAAAGCTAATGCAAACATGTAAAACCAGGCTGTTGGCCTTTTATTCCTCTCTCCCCCTCATCTTAGAATGAGGTAAGTAGGAAAGAAGACTGAGAAAGAAGGTGACACTCTGTTGAAGATTCCCCAGTTCCCTTATTATGCTATTCCCTATTTTTCCTGGGTTAGCAAAATATATGAACATTTATGTATAAATAACAGAAGATATTAACGAAACCTCTCCTTTCTATAACAAACAAACAAAAGGGAAGAAGAAGGAGAGAAAGGAACACCATGTTACAGGGAAAATTCAAAAGTATTGGAGCTTGAAGGACTGAGAAGCCATATCTTAGGTGTGCAGTACATACAGGACACACATGAAGCATCACAGCCCCTTTAACAATATCCACCCAGTATGAGTAGGCTGATGGATTTGTAACCCCAAGATAAGAGTTGAATCCTGTGTGGGTGAGGGAGTAGGAAGAGGAGTCCAGAGTAAGCTGAGTGGAGGTGGTGAGTCTCAGAGGGGAAAAGGCAGTGATGGCAGCAAGCAGGACTTAATTGGAAATGGTCAGCAACAGCTAGCCCAGGAGATCAGCATGATTCCTAGCAAAACAATTTTGCATGACAGCACCTGTTCAAAAATATATCTGCAATATGTTACTGTTTGTGAACTTCCATTGCTATTCTGGCAACCATCATCTCTCTTGGAAACACAGTTCTTTTAGAAGATAACGTGTCTCAAAGAAGCCATCTGGCAGGCAGGAACTAGCTTTCTTATTCACCACATGTTTGTCATTAATTAAATGAATCATTAGGAGTCTAATGAAGATGACATGCAAAGGGTGTGACTTTGGATGCCACACTGAGAGCCTAGTACTTCAGACTTCTACCCAGGTTGACCATTCAATGAAACAATGTATAACTTTGAAAACTGTATTTCAAAGAATACAGGTTTATTTTCACAGCATTCACAGGGCGAAGGAAAAAGATACTATAGCTGTTTCAGTGTAGGTGTCAGATGAGGCTAATGAATTATGCCTTCAAGACAAGCCAGTTCTAAGAATTTAAATAAAAATTAAGTAGGATTGGTGTTATGGGCAAGTCAAGTAAACGCTTTATGACTTTTACAAATGTTTCTATGAGTCTTCCAAAATTAACCCTAAAGCAAAACAAAATGGAGTGAGACATGGGGCAGTCTAGGTGGAGCAAGGTACCTCTGTGGACAGGTGTGAGGTTGAAATACGTATGTCTAAAGCATCAAATAGAACAGAGGGTTACATTTGCCCTCAATTGAGCAAAATTAACTGCTTATCTAAAGGTGTCAGATGATTATACTTTTCTTTGAGAGAGGTGATGGTTTCTGCTAAAATCATATGTGAATATCACAAACTGCTAAATGCCATGTAATACTTAGAAAATTGTGACCTCTGCAGCAAAGCATTCCAGTTATGAAATTATAACAGTGTAATTTATACTTCCAGAAATATATTTTCAGGGAATGAAATTGATCCGTGAGTTGATGTTTGGATTTAACATAAATATAATCCATTTTATAGACCTTTATGTCAAATAATATAAAGCCTGTTATTCTCTCCATGTCAAAGCACTGGAGGCAAAAAAAAGACAAAAAAATCTGATATTGAACAGCTTTAGTCAAAATTACTTAAAACCATCAACTAGTCATGAAACTTGGTAATGTAGAAATAGATATAGCAATTATCCAATCCTGCTGCAAAGACAAATTAATGCATAATGAACCTCAGGATGATATTAGATTACAACTAGTTATCATGGTCAAGAGTCTTGAAATATCCATATAATGGAAGGAAATGTATCAATAGGTGAATGGAGAATTGAGCAACTACAAAATCCGTATAATGTTCTTGGTCTGTATCAGTCTTAATTACTCTAATTTATACTTTACTTTGTCAGATCAAACTTTGGGAATAAATTTTAAAAATAGTGGGCTAAAATTTCCTTCCTAAATTATTTTAACACAGGAGATCACTTCAGCTTTCATAAGCTACAGATGCCCTTTTCAGTTCTCTTAGAACATGTTATTTAAAAACACAGCTGCCTTTTTACTCATTCTCTGTATACTGAACTTAAGGATTCTGTTGTTTCACAACTAAAATAAAATAAATTGCTTGATTAAAAATCATTGTCTTTCTCTTTTGTTAGAATAAATAATATGGTTTCCAAGGAGAAAATTAAGCCAAGAAGATGTATGCAAAAATTTGACACAGTTAATATTATTAAAAAGTAGCAAAATTTTTTTTTTAATTGGGTTATGTAGTTAGAGAAAGTAATTATTTTTCCAGTGTTCCCACTGTAAATGATATAAATGGGAACATAATTTTCAGATTTTTTCATATGATTTTCTTAAAAGGTGTATCTGTAGTTATATATTTGATATAGTTCCAAATGTGTCACTGTTGGTTTGATTCTCTTAGCTCTTCTGAAGGAGGTTTTCTCTCAAGCTACCACTTCATTCTTTGCTGGCAACTATGAACACACAAATTCTCCCCTCTCCCTCTGAAAGCATTCTGTCATACCTGATCCAGCAGAAACTGTCTTGCAGGAATAAGCAGGAATTCCATGTGAGAATCTTGCTGCTGCTTGCCTGGACAGGCACACACTGTGCTGGGTAAAAAAAAATGGCTGGATGGCCAGGTCCAAAGAGTAGTGGTAAATGGAGTTAACTCCAGCTGGAGGTCAGTCATACATAGTGTTCCCCAAGGCTCAGTGCTGGGTGTAGTCTTGTTCAATGTCTTTATCAATAACCTGGTTATATAACCTTAGTAATCTTGTAGATGACATTAAACAGGGAGGAAGTGTCAATCTGCTGGAGGGTGGAGGGTCTCTAGGGAGGGATCTGAACAGGCTGGATCAATGCACTGAGACCATCAGGGTGTGGTTTAACAAGGCCAAGTGCCCAGTCCTGCAATTGGGAGGCAACAATCCCATGTAGTGTTACAGGCTTGGGGAAGAGTGGCTTCAAATCTGCCTGCAGAGAAGGACCTGGGGATGTTGGCTCAACATGAGCCAGCAGTGTGCCCAAGTACCCAAGAAGACCAATGGCATCTTGGCCTCTACCAGGAACAATGAGGCCAGCAGGAGCAGGGAAGGGATTTTTAACCTGTACTTGGCACTATTAAGACTGCAATTTAAGTACTGTGTTCAGTACTCCGGCCCCTCACTACAAGAAAACCATTATGATCCTGGACTGTGTCCACAGGAGGACAACAAAGCTGGTGAAGGTTCTGGAGAATAAGTCCTATGAGGAGCAGCTGAGAGAACTGGGTTTGTTTAGCTTAGACAAAAGATAGATAAGGGGAGACCTTATCACTGTCTACAGATATCTGAAGGGAAGTTATAGCAAGGTGGGCATTGGTCTCTTCTCCCAAGTGATAGGTGATAGGACAAGAGGGAATGGCCTCAGAGTGCACTAAAGGAGGTTCAGATTGGACATTAGGAAAAAATTATTCACTGGAAGGGTTATCTGGCATTGCAACAGGCTGCCCAGGGAGATGTTGGGTCACCATCCCGGGAGGTATTTAAAAAGGAGTTAGGTGGATGAAGGGCTTAGAGATACGGTTTAGTAGTGCACAGGCACAATGATTTCAAAGGTATTTCACTACCTAGTGATTTCATGATTCTATGATTCTATGAAATATGGACAAGGAGAAATCCCTTAAAAAGAAGAAATATTATAATATGTATTCATGCACAAAACCCCAATACATCTAAAAAAGTAAAGCAGGAGTTTGTCAATCCTGGAGAGATTTCAGTTCTACTACCAACATGTCCAGCAGCATAAATGTCTTCTTAATTTCCTAAATTAGTCATGGACCTTGTGTGCTCACTTTAACAAGGCTAGCTCTTTAAACCTATTAAGTATTTATTTAATTCAACAAGGAATCACAGAAGAAAGGAAGCGTTGCAATCTGTTCAGCTAAAAGGAGAAGATTAAAAGTTAGAAGTAGAAGTTAACAAAAAAACGTAACTGGGGTTAGCAATAGGTCACAGAGTCACAGAGTCACAGAATCACTAGGTTGGAAAATACTTCCAGGATCGAGTCCAAACATTCCTATCAGCCACTAAACCATGCCCCTCACCCACCCATCTTTTAAATACCTCCAGGGATGGTGACTTAGCCTGTTCCAGTGTCAAATGATCCTTTCCATGAAGTTGCCTTCCACACAGGAACCTCCTACACTGCTTCCTTTCTTCAGCAGATATCCTGAAGACTGAAGTTTCCCACAAGGACAAGAAATGGCGATCCTGAGACTTCTCCCAGTTGTTTAAAGAAGAGCTCATTAGCTGCTTCTTCTTGGCTGGTTGGTCTATAACAGACTCCCATCACAATATCTACCTCTTTGTGGGCTCCTCTGATTTTAACCCACAGGCACTCAATTCCGTCATCACTATGATCGAGCTTGAGGGTATCAAAGAACTCTCTAACATAAAGGGCTACCTGCCTCCTCTCCTACCCTTCCTGTCCCACTTAAAGTGTTTATACTCCACCATAGCTGCATTCCAGTTATACTAGTCATCCCACCACATTTCCATGATGGCAACTACGTCATAGTCTCTTTGCTCTACCATGACTTCCAACTCCTCCTACTTATTGCACATGCTGTGTGCATTAGGGTAAATGCACTTCATCTGGGCTGTTGAACCCTCAGCTCTCATAAGGGGAATAGTGTTTGTTTCTAGTTGACTGGTCCTTGTATTATCTAACCCACCAGTGCCAGTTTCATCCTTTCTGTTCCTGAGCCTCTCCATTTAAACAGGTTTTCTAAATTACAGTCCAAATTCACTTGGAACACTTCCTTTAAATTAACTGACCTTCCAGTGTGTCAGACATATAGAAAATGTAGAACAACATAAAGGACTCTAACCATGATGGGCTATAAATAATGATAGGACTGCAGTTGCCAAGGAATTAAAGCATCATGCTGGTAGCTCCGTTAAAGATCCAGGCCAAAGCATGCACGGTAGCTTTAACTGCAGATGTACTTAAATTATTCACTTAAGATAGAATCATAGAATCATAGAACAACCAAGTTGGAAGAGACCCACTGGATCATTGAGTCCAACCATTCCTATCAAACACTAAACCATGTCCCTCAGGACCTCGTCTACCCGTGCCTTAAACACCTCCAGGGAAGGTCAATCAACCACCTCCCTGCGCAGCCTATTCCAATGCCCAATGACCCTTTCCGTTAAAAACCTCCTCCTAATCTCTAACCTAAATCTCCCCTGGCGGAGCTTGAGGCCATTCCCTCTCGTCCTGTCCCCTGTCACGTGGAAGAAGAGCCCAGCTCCCTCCTCTCTATAACCTCCTTTCAGGTAGTTGTAGAGAGTAATGAGGTCTCCTCTCAGCCTCCTCTTCTCTAGGCTAAATAACCCTGCTCCTCAAAAGGACTCTTCTCCAGCACCTTCACCAGCTTTGTCGCTCTTCTCTGGACTCACTCCAGAGCCTCAACATCTTTCTTGTGATGAGGGGCCCAGAACTGAACACAGGATTCAAGGAGCGGCCTCACCAGTGCTGAGTACAGAAGGAGAATAACCTCCCTGGACCTGCTGGTCACACGATTTCTGATCCAAGCCAGGATGCCATTGGCCTTCTTGGCCACCTGGGCACACTGATGGCTCATGGTCAGTCGGCTGTCGACCAACACCCCCAGGTCCCTCTCCTCCTGGCAGTTTTCCAGCCAGACTTCTCCCAGTCTGTAGTTCTGCATAGGGTTGTTGTGCCCCAAGTGCAGGATCCTGCATTTGGCCTTGTTAAACCTCATACCATTGGACTCTGTCCAGCAGTCCAGCCTGTTCAGATCCCTTTGCCGAGCCTCCCTACCCTCCAGCAGATCCACACTTCCACACTGCTTAGTGTCGTCTGCAAACTTGCTAAGGGAGCACTCAATGCCTTCATCCAGGTCGCTGATGAAGACATTGAACAGGGTTGGACCCAGCACTGAGCCCTGGGGAACACCACTTGTCACTGGACTCCAGCTAGACTTAACACCATTTCCCACCACTCTCTGGGCCCGGCCATCCAGCCAGTTTTCCACCCAGCAGAGCGTGTGCCTGTCCAGGCCAGAGGCTGACAGTTTCCGTAGCAGGATGCTGTGAGAAACTGTGTCAAAGGCTTTACTCAAGTCCAGAAAGAACACATCCACAGTCTTTCTCTCATCCAGCAGCCGAGTGACTTTGTCATAGAAGGTGATCAGGTTGGTTTGGCAAGACCTGTCTTTTGTGAACCCATGTTGACTGGGCCTGATCACTCGGTTCTCTTGCATGTGTTCATGATAGCACTCAAGATCACCTGTTCCATGACTTTCCCTGGCACTGAGGTCAGACTGACAGGCCTGGAGTTCCCCAGATCCTCCCTGCAACCCTTCTTGTAAATGGGCACTACATCAGCCAGCCTCCAGTCCAGTGGAACCTCCCCAGTCTTCCAGGACTGTTGGAAGATGATGGAAAGGGGTTTGGCCAATACATCCGCCAACTCCCTCAATACCCTTGGGTGAATCCTGTCTGGACCCATAGACTTGTGGGTGTCCAGTTGGGCAAGCAAGGTTCTGACCACCTCCTCTTGGACCATGGGAGCCTTGTATTGCTCCTCTATTTCTGAGGTTTCTACTCAGAGGGAACAGCTTTCTTTACAATTAAAGACTGAGGCAAAGAAGGCATTAAGTACCTCAGCCTTCTCCTCATCCCCTGTCACCGTTGTTCCCTCTGTGTCCAAAAGGGACTGTGTAGTCTCCCTGGTCCTCCTTTTATTATTTATATATTTATAGAAAGATTTTTTGTTATCTTTCACAGACTTTGCCAATCTGATTTCTAGTTGAACCTTAGCCCCTCCGATTTTTTCTCTACACAATCTCTCTTCCCTCTTGTGCTCCACCCAAGAGGCCTGTCCCCTCTTCCCGAGCCTATAAACATTCCTTTTCTTCCTAATGTCACTTAAGATATCTCTACTCAACCAAGATGTTTTTTTCCCCTGCCGGTCTTTTTTCCGGAACACAGAGATGGCTTTCTCCTCAACTGCTAGGATCTCCTTTTTGAAGAGATGCCAACGCTGGATGTGGATTTAGGACACAATTGCGACATTACCTCACCATATACATGAGTGTAGCTCTATGGCAAAGGACGGGAAATGGATTACTCTATTCTTGGAGTTCAGGGAGGAGAAAAGCATTGTTTTCCCTTTATATTTGTCCCGCAATCTTGAAGAAGGTTTGGGAAAGGGCATTTGGGAAAACAATGCTTGTACCACAGGATGAATCAAGTATGTGAGGGTTTAGGGGTTAGGGGAAGTACAACCTAAGGCAGAGGTGTAAGCTGGAAGGATATACTGCCTCATGCCTAGTCTCCCAAAGTAGTCAGCAGAGTGAGCAGACTGAAAAATTACGATGATGTATCTTCCAAGACTGCATTGTGGATTAATGGGCTTTGTGAGTTGATGAGGGAAATGGTAATAAGTCCCAGCCCCTCATTTCTGTGGCAGTACCTTTTAGTAGAACTACAAAAATATTGAATATTTTGACTAATGAAAGTCATTCTTTTTCTTCATAGTCTATGGTTTAAGATTCCTAAAGGGGAGGAATAACTGTTTTCAAATTCCAGTAAATGCATTTAGGGGCTTGGAATATGCCACTTAGGAAACTCCTGAGAGAAGAATGAAATTTTCAAAATTAAGTTTATGAAACATTTATTTCTTGCTGCCAGTGTGTGTATTTATTAGTTCTGACAAGAGAAAGTAAAACGCACATGACAGAGGATAAAGTGTGTTTTAAACACTAATTCTAGAGAAACAAACATAAGTGAGAAATACTTTTTTACATTCCTCCATTTCAGTCCACAGCTAAGATGCCAGTACTTTAAGAAATAAGACTAACTAAACCCCCAGGTCTGTGTTCATAAACAGCCTAGAAGCATTCTAGAATAAAGAAACCTTTTTTCCTGTCATAACCCACTGCTACATTTGCTACCAGAGTGTGTACAACCCATTCAGAACCGGTCATGCTCTGTCTCTGCTGCAAAAAGCACTGTCCAGGGCCTGTTGTTGGAGGATGATGCACACCAGGAGCTGCTTGCAGAGCTTACAAAGGAACATAATTCTTATGCTTGCCACTCCAGCAAAAGACTTCAGCTTCAGGAATATGCTTCATGTCATCATTTTTGGTAAAGAAACAATTTTTTAACAAATTTATCTTCACCTGAACAATTGCAATTTCAGTCAGCAGGGCCTTGAAAATAAGAATTTAAAATAAAAGGAGTAAGAAGGAGAGAGAGAGAGAGAGAAAGAAGGAAAGAAAGAAGGACTGAAAGCAAGAAAGTAAGCAAGTAAGAAAGAAGAAAAATGAACAAACAAACAAACCTCCAGAACTAAAATCTATACTTACCTTACTGAAGACTGTCCAAGCATTGACAAGTGTACTGAGTAGGTGACACACAGGGCTTATCCTCAGATCTGCATGAAAATTTAGTATTCTCAGTGATATTAAATTAGGTACAAGAGGTTTGGACAGCTATGAGGAACTGAATATCTGATTACGTTTTTTCATCTTGAAGAGGATGAAATACATTTGTTTATCCGTCTGTGGAATCTTGAATTCTTGTCTACAGATTGATCAGAATTTTTATCTGGGCTGTGTTACAGGCAGTCATGGTTACTGTTCATGTTAACCAGACCTCATTAAGACTTCTGAAATGTGAGGCATCTATGGCAGGTTCACGTTTTCAAATATTTTTTCTTTTTTTCACAAAGACTTATCCAGAAATCACACCTTGCTCAGGAAATTTTTGGCTACAATCTTCTCTCTAAAATGCACCTAGATAAGATTCCCCAGGAGACATCAAAATAGACTCACTCTCTGGTTGAAGCTCTTCTCCCTCACCCTCTGAAGCAATGCAAACAAAAGCTTTCCATCCTCTATGGCAAAGAGATCCCTGGATTAAACTCTGACCCACCGTTTCTACGTGGTTACTGCAACCCATATCACTTGTTCAGTAAGACATAAAAATTCCAAAACATTTTATATCCTATAACAGGAAAGAATCAGCCATTTTCATCTTAATAGTTTAAATCAATAGTTCTGTGGCCTAGAACTATGTTTTTCAAAGCTTGATATGTCAAGGAATATTTTTATTTTCCAACAGATGTCATCTTTCAGTGAAGTTAGCTCATTATCTCACATGGTCTATTGTATTACTTCAGTGAATGAGAGAGAAGGGACTTCTCAGCTAATGTGGATGATCCTAGTTTCACTGGAGTCAGCTACCAGAAGACTGCAATTACCTTTAACAGCCAAGGCTTTCAGTGTATCTTCATATTGGTAGCAATCATGAATTTCTAATGAACATGTTTTAAATGAAAGGAATTTGAATATTTCTAAGGATAAGATAACACTGGTTTTCATATAAAACCAAATAATCATCCAGAGTACTTTATTTGAAAATTCCCTAAAATGAAGTATAAACTGGGTCACAATTTAAACTGAGATCATTACAAACCCTTTACTCATTTCCAAGTATCCCTAAGCAGCAAAACTATTGGGCAGTACGAAGAAAAGTAAAATATGTGTAGGTCATATTGAGAAGATCCTCCTTATGCTTAGTCTGAATTTGATCCTCTCCAATTTATAGTCATCCCCTCTAGTCCTCTCACTACATGCCTTTGTAAACAGTCCCTCCTCAGCTTTCTTGTAGGCCCCTTTCTTTTATTGGAACATCTCTATATGGTCTCCCTGGAGCCTTCTCTTCTCCAGACTGAACAAACCCAACTGTCTCAGCTTGTTCTTTTATGGGTGGTACTCCAGCCTTCCGATCATCCTTGCAGACCTCCTTTGGACCTGATACCAGATATGAACCTGATACTCCTTTTGGGGTGGGGTTGGGGAGGAGGGGGACTTTACCACCCTGGTCACCATCTGGTTTTCCCTTGACCCAGAAGGGTTGATGAGAGTGGTTGCCATTGAAGACAGTTTTTATGTGATTTTTATTGATTTTTTTAATTAAATGACTTAAAGAAAAAATGTTTCTCACCCCAGGCTGTTTGGGTGCATTTTCAATGACTAATAAATCTCTTTTCATGTTTTCATAATTTTGTTTTACCCTACCACATAGCCTGAATAAACCCATTACACACTGTACTCATTTTTACATGTCCAGTTTTTCATAATTCATATGAATCTCTTATATCATGACCTTCTTCTTTCTCCAAGCAAAATTATGGAAAGATTGTTTCCAAAGACAAATCAGCTCTCTGCTTGAGAGAAATCCAGATTTTACAGTCTAATGGTTTCCTTTTAATTAAAAAGAGTGAAAGCAGTATACAACACTTTCTAACGTACCTGGTTTAGAATGGTTTAACTTACTGTCACTTAAGTCTTGTATCTATTTATTAATACATACATACCAATCCTCTTTATTCTCTTCAGCTGGCCTGGAACATTTGTTGGTTAGTCAGTGTAACTGTCACCTCATAATCTTGTGAACTTTCCTGAACAAGAAGTCAGTGATCTAGAGATTCCAATTTTATTTACTTAATAAATTATATAATTTCTACAATCAAGTATAATTTAGTGTGAAAAGAGTCATGGTGGATTTCTATTTGGGAAACCAGACATCTGGGAGAGCTAAGTAAAGACAAGACTTATCTGAAGACTGGTAAACTAGCTCTGAGCACTCAGGGGCAAGGAGCAGAGGAATAAAGGAAGGTAGCCACTCAATTGGTAAACTACTGAACAGGGCTGTAAGATTACAAAATGGAGATATTTATTTAATCTGTGATAAATCTCAGTCTATTTCACAGCCTCTGTTTTTTCTGGGTTAGAATGCAACTTTGACAGGAACTGGTAGTTGTGAATTTGGATTTACACTCTCAAGTAAAGAACTGATCCAGAGTGCCGGTGTAATGAGTCCAATATATTTTATAAACATTATCTACTTTCTTTAAAGTAATTGTTGTATGCTATTATTTCCTGTTCTTACAATAGGGGTTCAGAAAAAACCAGAAATAAATGGGTAAACACTGTTGAGTCTTACTTCAGGATGTCTCATTTGCTTCTGCCCTGTAGAGGCTGGTTGAAAAGCCTAACATTGTTTTGGAAACCTAATCTCTAATTTTTAAGAATGGGACCTGACACACCAGCTACAGTCACAGGACATGACAGTAACCATACCCCTCAAAACTAGAGTTTTCTGTTTTCAGTGCTTTGTAAGTAGGTGGGTAAATGATGTTATTTCATTGAATTCCTCTGAATGTGTTTTGTAGTTTTCCTTTGACACTTGGGAGCGTAAACAAAAGCAAAGCGGCACCTATGTTATGTAATAATAAACCAACATCTTATATGCATAAAATGTTTCTAACTGAATTTCTCAACCTAATACGGTGCAGAGATAGGACCTGGTGCACGTGGGACAGGGTTTTAGCATGTAGTTAATGTTTAGTGTCTGATATCAATACCTCATCTGGAAGCATGTGTAGTGCTGTCTTTGTTTAGATAAGGTACAAAATACACATACAGAGTGCTGTTCTGATGTGAGCATGCTGGTAAGGTTCAATGATCCACAGAAGTGCCTTTGTATTGTTCTGCTATGGTCTATGACATTTTACTCCTAGGAAATAAGAATAAGCTAAGGGGACAGTGCTTTTTGATTTTTAAGTCAATTGGTGAGGCCATAGTTGTGTTTTCTCACTGTTTGCTTATCCTGGACAATTATAAATACAGGTCCAACACACAGACTTTTTTATTTCTCAAGGTGTTTATAACTTCTATTGCTTTTATGAACTTCCATTGCCAAGCTTCATGAGAGAACAAAACCAAACTCTCAAAACAATAATAATAAAAAATTCCTGTGGAAAAAAATACAGCATTAACGAAATTTCATAATGTAAGCAATCATGGTGTGTGAAACAAAAATGGTCAATAAACATTTTTGCAGATATTTACTACAATGTGCATGGAAGGTTGCATTAACAGGGATAAAACCATTGTTGCAAAATATCAATAATAAAAGCATAATTTTTAATACTGATTCCTTGCAAAACTTCTTAAAGATTTTTTCTGAATTAAATATTCTGAATGAAAATACTGACCTTAAATACAGCGTTTGTGAGATGCAGTAGATTTTTTCTTATTTTCAAAACCATAAAGGAATCTTCTTACTGCTTTGAATGGAAGATGTCGTTATCATTTATATGGTGCAATTCATAGAAGTGAAAATAAATATTAGAGAAAATACATTGCACAATAACTAATGACCAGAGTTAAACCACACAGGAAGTTTACAGTTCTAAATGATTTAAATGTACAACTTTTAGTATAAATGCTGTCGATGAATCTTTGTGTTTAACCTGTGACTAGGAGATTCCTTCACTGTTGGAGATGTTCTGAAAGGGAGTTCGTAGAAAAGAAATATGAATCTGGGTATGTTATTAGGTAGAACCATATGAAGACATTTTAGGAAGTATCCTGTTTTTAACAAGGTCAGGACATGCTACAGTTTTCTTGATCTGACACTACTGTATATGGTGTTGAAAGAATGCATGGAATACCTTGTCACACACCTCAACATTTAAGAGCAGAACTCATTGCTACAGGATGTTGGGGAGAAAATAAGGTCCATAACTCAGAAAAAGTTTAAACAAATTAATAGAGGACAGTTGTATCATGGGTTAGTCTGTGCAACACTTGAGGTACAACTTGTGATTTAGAAATCTCTTACCTGCCAGAGACATGATGAATTTACTGAAGGAAAGATCATTCAAAATTTGTTCTTCTGATGCTACTCATTTGCTAAGCACCATCCCCTGACAGCTGACTAAAAATAAGAATAGATATGAATATGTTCTGACCTAATACT
Source organism: Coccyzus lansbergi (assembly GCA_033558105.1). Classification (NCBI taxonomy): domain Eukaryota; kingdom Metazoa; phylum Chordata; class Aves; order Cuculiformes; family Coccyzidae; genus Coccyzus; species Coccyzus lansbergi. The sequence continues at coordinate 1,794,156 of JAUMJK010000215.1, read as the reverse complement.
TCCTAATATCTTACATATCTGTATGGTATTTGATATCTGTATTGTAGTGGATTGAGAGTTAGTTGATGTCATTTTCAAGGTAAGATTTACTGAGACAGCAATCTTCAAAGTGCAGTAATGAATATTTAAATTACTAATTGTGATCAATAATGCTATGAGTATAATTCTCAGAATATGAAATAAAGATGTGGAACCAATGCTTTATTCGGTTTTTAACTACTTCTTCAGCCCTAATGGTTATTTTCAAGTTCCTTGGATAACAGATGACCATATTGTTAACCATCCCAAAACGATGCCTTGAGATTTATTTATCTGTGCTAACTAATAATGCAGAGTATGGTAATATACAAACAGGCCAAATATAGGCTTTGTCTTCTGATGTATAGCACCCAGAGAACAGCCTGAATCTAGAAAATAACAGCCTGAATCTAGAAAATAACAGCCTCAGATCTGTCTACAGAAGCCTGCTCTCACTGCATCTGGGAGGCTTGCTACATCAAAGTAACAGTTCTGGAAGTTCTGTATTAAGAAGAATTAAGAATTAAAAAACACAGAAGTGAAAAACAAATTGTGAGCAAAATTACCCATCTGCACTGCTATCCAAAGGAAGACAGTGGTTTATGCAACACATAGGTAACAGTGCTAAATGTCCGTTCGCATAACTGTAGCCAGAGAGTTGCAATCTGACAGTCTGAGCTACAGCAGTGTAGTTTTTCATTCTTTTTATTTGTTTGCACATTTTAATTTTTTTTATTTGTTTTTAAATCCATCACTTGTGATGATGCTTACAATACTGACAGTGCTGCACTGGCAAAGGAAGGAGAATAAAAGTCAGATTTTCTAGTAAGTATATCAAATTGTCTTAACAGGTCTTTGGACAGTGGGCTCTACAGATTGCCTTTTCCTCTCCTGCAGTCAATATTCTTATCTCACCATGGCTGCAATCGTAGCACGTCAGGTGCTCTGAGTAGAAAATTCAGCTGTCAAATTCCTCTTGCTGTTTTCAAAAGGCCTGCTATCTGTTGTTTACAGATACTTTTCAAGCTTTCTGTTCTCCTTGTGGTTATGTTAGTCCTATGTGAGTATTAAGAATATCTTGCACATATAGGTATGGAGTTGTGCCATTAATGTCAGCAGTCTATTCTGGTTGCTTCCATCTGAAGGGTTCTGGGAGAGGTTTCCAATGCTGTTAAATATAATTAATAAGAAAGCCATAAAGTTCTACATAGTGTGAAAAAGAATTATGCATTCCATGGGGGAAATTACAGAATACTGACAAGGTCAAGACTACATAGCACCTCAGTGTGAAGTGCTGTACTGTTTTGTGAATGTCTGTAATTAGAAACAACAGGAGATTCAGAATAATAAGTTAGCACTTTTTAATGTCTTCAGAGAATCTCATCTGAAACAAACCAGGAATAATTTTTTTTTTTCTAATACAAGCATTTGAGGAACATTAAGGTTAATATAACATCAATGTTCTCCACCTATTAGAAAAGCGCTTCCAGGACAGTTAGATTATCTGACTACCAAAGACTTGGAGATTAAAAGTTACATGCTTGTTGTGTCCAAAATCTAGATATTTTTTAACTCATGATGAACAACTATTTGAAATTGTCCAAAAGAACATGAAGAAATACTGTTTGCTGTTCCATCTAATGTGTTTTTCCCTTCAGTTCAATCGAATTCAACTCCTCTGGATCAGTTGGTGACTTCTAGCCGTGGTAATTATGATTATCCCTAAAAGAGAAAAAAGGAGGGGAAAAGTAAAAAGTTCCAAACCATGTCAAGAGGTGAAAACAGGCAAACAGAAACACAGTATGGTATAATTCAGTGTGTGACTGAGGAAGGTTGTCTGAGCAAAAAGTAATTCACATTATCTTGCAACAGTGACCAACAAGACAGATGAAGACCCTCATGGTGTAAACTGCTGTCATGAAACACAACTAGCATTAATATTTACTATCACTCTCCTGTTTCTTGTTTGCTAGCTGGCTATTGTTAGCTAATCAAACACCTACTGACACTGAAAATACATCATGCGAGAGAGATTGGGAGTGAATCACTAAAACTTTGCACAAATGTATCTTCCAGTTGGTTTCTCTCTTTGTTCTGAATGTCAATACTTGTAGAAATCCTAGGATGCTTATTTCGAAGAAGCATGGCCTCACTATTGACTTTTCCAAGCATACATCTTGAATTAAGCTCTTCATATATCCAGTTCCTACTTTGGCTCAGATGCCTCTTAGTCTAGTTCATTAATTTAAAAAACAGATTGTCTGTAAGCATAACAGAGATACAAAGTAGCAGTCCACTGTTTTTTTTTTCTCTCACAGTCACCCCATCTTGAACCCAGAAATCATCTATTTATTGTCTGTTCCTGCTTAATATGTAATTCAGACATCCAAGCGGTACGTTACACAGGTAACACATACACCAGAAATAATCCTGCTACTGTGGTTCATAGTAAATAATCTTAGGTCTACACTGGGGAGGTTCAGCATCAAAGAAAAAAAAGTGAATTTTAATGCATCTCATCCAGTAACTATGCACCTGTAGAGTGGAAGACTCTTATCCTTTTAGCCTTCTGAATATTTTGCACAATAGTTGAAAATAGACAGCTCTCTTCCTATTTATATTAATATTGGAGACTAATTGCATTACACCTAGTATCTTGCTAAGAAGCACTGAATTAAATGGCCCAGGTAATTTTCTTTTCTCTGTTGTTTTGAAATCAGCTCTGTGTTAGCAACAAAGACAGACTGAGACAAAAGATTACTCAGCAAATGATGAATAATAGACAATTACATTCCAATAAATCTTCTATTCCTTCAGCTCTTTTTCTCCTTGCCCTTAGATTACTAGAGTAAATGTGTGGCTGCCCATTCTAAAGAAATATCTCCCTGGGAAAAACACAGAATCACAGACAAATTTGGGTTTAAGAGACCTCTGGATATCATCTCAGTCAATGTCTTTCAACATCAGATCAAGCTGTTCAAGGTCATGCTCTCTAGGGTTTTGTAACTGTTGTGATATATATTAACATCATCAATCTTGGCAACATGCTACAGTGCTTAGAAAATTAGTTAAGTGTTTACTTTGTCTCAGTAGCATCTAGGATTTGAAAAAATATTGATGATCTTACTGTGGCTTTGGCTGATAATGTAGGCAACCTGCCAGAAAGAGACATTATTTTTAGATTATTAATTAAAATATTTATAATCCTCTCCTTCCAGGGACAAAAGATCCTGTCTACCAAGGATGGATCTTCCAGTAGACTGGCTTGTCATGACTGGCAATGAATATCATACTCCCAAGTCATCTTTTCATCATAAAATATTTCTTAATTTCCCAATAGGCTTGAGAGAAACTTCTTCAACTAAAAGGTGTACATCTGTGTATCTGTCTCAAACGCCATGTCCATGTGGCTATGCCATTTTTCTCTGTTCTGAAGTTCTTGTTCGTATGAAACACCAGAGTTGCAAATTAACATTATAGATGTTCTAATCTTCCAGAAATTAACTTCAACTGGTCTGAAATCTGTGGAGCTGTGTCTGCTTCGTCTTTTAAAGCAAAGACAATCAGAAGATTTGGCAGGATGGGGGTGAAATCATATTGTGATTATCCCAATGTTACCTTATCTTGAACCCCAAACCAGGCAAACACACAAAATGGTTAGAGAAGTTTCATGCATTCTCTGCACAAAGGATTTTAAAATATTATATAAAACAGAAGCACAGAAATGCAATTTCTATCTTACTGAGTTTCAGTAGGGATTTGTCAGTACATCTCAACATCTCAGAAAAAAAATGTTTGTGTAATTTCATGTTAGTTTCTTATTAAAGTAGTTTGTTATTAAAGTATTTTCTTACTTAAGAAGCTTGATTTAAATTCAAACGTTTAACTAGAACAACATACAAAGTGAGGTAGTTTAAACTCTAAACCAAATTTGCTTGGCTGGGCTTTGAACCTATGTGTCTTATAAGTCTTGTAAGCAGTTTTGAAAATCTCAGCCTACACACTTGGGATTGTTAAAAGATTAGCAATTTTTAATATCTATGAGAAAAAAGATCCTTTTAAACCAGCTATATAAAAACCAACCAAACGAAAAACCCCAGCCCCAAAATCATTTGACATTACTAACCTGCATGGAGTTGAGAATTAAAAGAGAGCTGCTTAATACGATTGATGACCCCATTTCTAATTCCATGTTTTAGGTGGTTAATTACGTTTCTTTGGAGACATAATTTGATGGTTTTATCCTTTAAGAATAAAAACATAGCACAGCAAATGAATTACTGAACTTAGTCTAACTTAATAATACTGGAATAAATTAATATTAGGCAACTGAAGACCTTACTTAACTGGTGTAGTATATTTTTTTACAAGTCTTTTTGGCAATTATGAGATCTTTCCATTTTTGTCTTAAACTACCTCTTTGCTTTTGTGTCCACAGCTGAATGCAGCAATGTTTTCCTCTCCGCTTCAACATTATCTATAGGAAAAAAATATTTCTATTGTCTGGTTACAAAGTAATTTTCTAATTAAGTCCCGCATATATTCTCCTTTTCTATTATCCTTGCTGTATAGAAAGCCTCTCATCAAAATCACGGCAACTGCATCATACTTCTTATTTATTCATCGTCTTATTTCATGCATGCACACATATCTTTTAAAGACTATTCTTGCAAAAATGCAAGAATGGTAAGCCCTGTAAATGTTTTAGGGTGCTAAAGGAACTATTATGAAATTTTAATTAGTCAAGAACCAAATGTACACATAATTTGCCAAAATCAGTATAATTATAGAATAATAAAATCATAGAAGATATTGGGTTGGAAAGGACCTTAAAGATTGCATGGTTCCAACTCTCCTGCAATGGGTAGGAATATGTCCCACTTGGTCAGGCTACCCAGTATGTTTTAAGAAATTTGTGTCCCACACAAATACTGTTGTCCAATGTTGAGAGCCCAACTCAAACCGTCAAAGGAAGCAAATTGTTTCTATTCCTTTAGAAATTAAATTTTTGTGGTCTTGTAGCTAATGTCTTTAATTATTCACTCCTGGTAAGTGACAGGGGACAGGACAAGAGGGAATGGCCTCAAGCTCTGCAAGGGGAGATTTAGGCTAGACATTAGGAGGAAGTTTTTCATGGAAAGGGTCATTGGGCATTGGAACAGGCTGCCTAGGGAGGTGGTTGATTCACCTTCCCTGGAGGTGTTTAAGGCATGGGTAGACGAGGTCCTAAGGGACGTGGTTTAGTGTTTGATAGGAATGGTTGGACGTGATGATCCGGTGGATCTCTTCCAACCTGGAGATTCTATTATTCTATGTCTTTATTTGAATTTCTCAGTGGCAACTTGGAAATACTATTTTTTGAAAGTTCACTGTAATCAGTTATACCAGTCCAGAGAGTGGACACAACTGATGTTTTTGTTTCTGGCTTGGAATCTATTCACCTTCAAATGGATAGATTGGGAAATCATTCCCTTTTTTTTGTAACAATGTGACCTCAGATTCATAGGTAGAATCTCACCCACAGTTTTATCATTGTACGAGTGACTTCACACCCATGTTGGTGAAATGTACCAGGCTAGTTGTCCTTAATGCTGCAAGTAGGATGAGTGTAAGTGGAGTGGAAAAATTTAAGGTCCTGTGAAAAGAAAAACCTCAATGAATTAGTGTCGGGAAAACAAGAATACACAGAAAATTGTTGTTGGTTCCTGTTGTACAGTCATATATTGAATAGTGTTCACTCCTAGTCTGCCTGCTCAGAATATGTGCAGAAGAACTAGAAAATTTGTGAAAAACAGTAGTAAATAATGTCAGGTAATGATTTCTGTTCAACAAAACAGTGGATGAATATCTTCAACCTGTAGGAGGATCAGCTGAGGTGGGATATGAGAGAAAGGATTGTAGAGGAGGCGAATGGGTAAGCTTACTATACAAAACCCCCCAGGAGATGTCAGTTAAAATAGACTCATAGCAGGTTCCAGACCAACAAAAGGAGATTTTATTTATCATTATGTAGGTAGATAATATGCAAATGTGGTTAGAGTCAAAGAGGCATCTCATCAGCACTTTTTTGAAATAAACACAAACCTATTACTCTTCTATTTGTATTCTACCCCTCCCCTCTTCTTTTCATTTTCAGCCTGAACTGAACAGTACAGTAGATTTCCTTCTAATATCAATAAGGCTTGATTAAAATTTTGTGTTCCTTGGACTCCACTGATGCTGATTAAGAGCTGATTAAGAGCAGCTGAGGAACAGTCTCTCTATTTATTTGTTATTAGTTCTCCTCTGATATCTGCATGTCCTTTACTAATATTGATGGTTGGACACTGACCTATTTCAATCGATATGAAAACTGAATGTCAGCTCTCAAATATTCACAGATAGGAAGTAAACTACTCTTGAGTAGAGTATCACAAAGCAGGATATATCCAACAAACATAGGAAGTGACTGTTAAATAACAAGTTCACCTCTTCCTTTTGGTTAGAGTCTACTAGGGTTGGACTTTTTCCATGATACAGTGAGATTTTCTGTATGTTGCTAGAATGAAGGTCAGGTAGCACAATGGATTAGGCACTGTTCCAGAGTATATTTGTTACTGAGAGCAGTTAAAATAAAAAAAACTCACTTTTTAAGCAATCGGCCTAGTAGTTTGTCTTTGACAGGACTTGACTGGAAGTGATTCAGGACAGAAGATGTGCTTCAATCACCAGGGTAGAGCTCTACACTCTGTAGAAAGGATCAGATTTGGAAAAGGTGTATATGATGGTACAAAATTATAAAAGCCTCTGTAGCTGTGCTCTTAGTCTCCATCTCATTAGAACATGATAGCTTTGGTTTCATGGGACAGTAATTTATGATCTTGGGGTAAACATGAAGCCAGAAACTCTACCTAAGTCTATCTAACACAAGGTATAAATGGTACTATGAGAATGACCACTTTCTCCAGGTATAGAGACAAAACTCATGTTTTCCAGTTCTATGTACCTTGTTTCTATGCAGGATTATTGGATTTTTTTATTTCTTAATCTGAAAATACAACATTTTTACCCCTTGGGTATTACATAAAATCATTTAGGTGCAGTAGTTTAGCTAACCTCTGCTAATGAAGGACTAGAAACCCAGAGAAAGGACCTTTGTATTTGAAAAGACTTAGGAACTAAGATATAGAACTATTAAAGAAGATATAGATTTTCCAAACTCCTCATCTATTCTTTTTCCACTTCTATTGCTGTAGCTATACTGTTTCATGAATGTGGAAAGTGATAGATGCTGTGTATCTGAATAATACATTTTGCTGATAACTTCATTTCTCTTCCATTCTCTCCTCACCAGAGAGGATGAAATCAAAACATGAATTGTGAGTGGCATATATCAGTTGATTTAGTGTTCAATAGAAGACATAAGGAGGGATTCATTTGCCTAATTTGATTGCCTACAGAAAGGGGCAGGTAGGTCTGAGCTGGTTACTCAGTAGTGCAGAACTACTTGTGAGAATCAGTTAAAGACTGGGTACAATTTGATTCACCTTCCCTGGAGGTGTTTAAGGCACAGGTGGATGAGGTCTTGAGGGACTTGGTTTAGTGTTAGATAGGAATGGTTGGACTAGAAGATCCAACGAGTCCCTTCCAACCTGGTTGTTCTATGCTGAAGTAGAAGTCTGCATGTGATCAGAAAAATACTTTCCCAAACTTTACTGACCAGATCTCTATTGAAGCTGCTTAGCTTGGATGTAAGTACTTTGGGGCTAGATGATTCCCGCCTTCAGAATCCATGAGGCAGAAGAAGCATTGGAACCTGTCTAGACCGCAGTAGCCACACTGAGAGAGGCATGTCTGGAATGAAAAAGAAACTAGTTTTCTGGAATATGGATCCAAGTGAGATCCTCATTAGCTGCTTGGGATCATCCTGTGAAGAGTTACAGCCTCTTCTACATTACATGAGGAGTTAAAGAAGGTCATCTAGGATAAATACCTGTGGGTAAATAGCTAAATATGTCTTAAACTATATGTTGATATTTGAATGATATTTTACTCTCTTCAGAGAAATAGTACCATTACCTCAGTTTCAGTGCAAAAAAATGCTTTTTAAATAAAGTTTTATTTTTTTATAAATTTATAAATTTTTCATAATTCTTAATTCTTACTAGAACTACCTTGTTCCTGGATGAGAGGGAAAGGAAGATTTTGATATGAAATAATTTGGTTTTATTGGATTTTTTATATTCTGTTTTTTCTCCCAAGTGCCATGACAAGGGAAACCAGACATATAATTATTAAGATTTCTGTTAATATACCTGAAGGATTGTAAATATAAAATTATGTGCTTTTGTGGCAAAATCACTACATGAAAATCATAGACAATACAAAGTTGTTTGGACCATGAGGTATGCTGAGTACCTGCCTGCTAGATTAGCCCTGCAAAAAAACCTGATGATATGGTCTGCTTGTTAATAAAATGTCAGATCTCTGGTGCCTTCCTATGCTTCTTTTCAACATGGGATGCAGAGGCCAGTGTCCATGTGAGGATTATTACTAAACATGGGTCAGAACTTTAGGATTTAAATGGCTTCATCAAGGGCAAGTCTTTCTTGACCTGACCAGCCCAGTAGCCTTGTACTATGAAGTGACTACATCAGTAAGTGCAAGGTTCTGCACCTGGGTCAGGGCAACCTCCAGTATCAATACATGCCAGGGAATGAAAGGGTTGAGAGTAGCCCTGTGGAAATGACTTGGGGATACTGGTGGATGAAAAGCAGGATATTCAACCATGTTCTGGACTACATTACAAGAAGCACAGCCAGAGGTTGTGGGAGGTGATTCAGCCCCTCCGCTTTGGTGAGACCTCATCTGGAGTACTGTGTCCAGCACTGGAACCCTCAGCACAGCAAAAATAAGGACCTATTGAAGCAAGTCCCGAAGAGGGCTGTAAACATTACTTGTGGGATGGAACATCCATCCTCTGAGGAAAGGCTGGGAGAGTTAGGAAGAAGAGAAAGCTCTGGGAAGACCTTATTGCATGCTGTCAACACTTAAAGGGTGCCTATAAGAATAATGTGGACAGATTTTTTTAATATCCTGTATGAACAAGATAAGGGGTGACTGTTTTAAAACTGAAGAAGATAGATTCAGACTAGATATAAGGAAGAAATCTTTTATGACAAGGGAGGTAAAACACTGGAACAGATTTCCCAGAGACGTGATAAAAACCCTATTCTTGGAAATGTTCAAAGTCAGTTTGTACAGGGCTTACAGCAATCTGATCCAGTTGAAGATGTTCCTACTTCTTGCAGGAAGTCTGATCTAGATGACATTTAAAGATCCCTTCAAACTCCAGCAATTGTATGATTCTGTGATTCTATAAAAGTCCTGCCTGAATTGAGATGGTGGTCTGGGATCATTCCAACCAAGTAGTCTGCACCAATTCCTTTTCTTTCAGGCAGGAAGTGTCTGCACAAAAAGGCACAAAGAAAACTTAGGTAGGAAGGATTACTACAGACTTTTTTTAAAGCTTTGGAACACTGTTATACTTCACACAAAAAAAGAGAAGTGAGGTGTAATTTAACAGGTTTATCACTTCTTGGATATTTTGCTCTTAGCTGTATAGTTCAGGATATTGATCAGTTGATGGGAGCTTTTGGTCAGAACTGTGTCTAGACAATGTTTTACTACCCTGTGTCTCCATGATGAGTCCTCACATCTTCCTTGTTGCTTCAGATCAGCTAAAATGTTCTCTGAGCATTACCAACACTGGAACCAATTTTGCTAAGTTCATAAAAATGGGGAAGGAATGTGGAGGAATATGCTCAATACTCCCATTTCCTAATATATTTCTTCTAATCCATTTCTGGTTGCAATTACCCATGGGAAATCTTTCACTGTCAAAGTCTAGTTACTGTGAGAAACCATTTGATAAAGGTTCTGGAGCATCAGTGTGTTTGTCTGTAAGTAGACATTGAGTATGCAGGCACATATACAACTGTATATGAAGGAGGCTGTGGAGTCTCCAACCTTGAATATATTCAAAAGCCACCTGGACATGTTCCTGGACAATTTGTGTTCCTGCTTGAGTGGATAAGTTGCAGCAAATACACTTCAGAAGTCCCTTCTAGCCTTGACAATTCTATGTTTCTGTGATACTTCGATTTGGGTTCTGCTGTTCTGAGTTTCTCTTGTGACAGAATAACCAATGTAGACAACAGTAGATAATGTGTACAGGGATTGTCTGACTCATCTATAAGTGACTAAAAAACCTCTGGGAATCCACCAAACATGAAATATAAGTTTTAATGGTTATTCCAGCCGAAGAGCAAAGCCATAATGAGCTGCATTCAACTAGTAGATTTTGGCACTGATTCAGAGTAATTTCATCCAATTATATTTAGATGAAGTTTTCTTTTTTAAATGCAGTGTTTAATCTAAACCAAAATTAGATTTCTCATTTAAAACTGATCATTTGTCTTTTAAATAGCTATTAGGAGCAACAGAGGTCAGTTGGCTGATTTTCTAATAGGCTTTTATGGAATAAAATAAGTTTCTCACTGGTATGAAATTTGCATCGAGATATGCCTTTCAGCATCATAATGGCGGTTATGGCAGTTTCTAAATAAACTAGTTGAATGTTTATACAAGACTGGCATGTAAATAAGTAAAGCAAACCAAAAATTTTAAAATCACTTGTTATTTAAATATTCTGTGAGCCTGTGTTAAAAAGATTATGGTAATGAGATGTTCTAGGTGGAAACAAGCTTTATGAATTTCAGATATAGATCTCTTAGGACTTTTTCTTTTTCAGGCAAGTCTGGGTTTAAGGTTCAAACTAGGATCCATCCCATGGAAGAAATGTTGAAAATGGTATTTTATTAATGGATAATTTCTGCAGAAATTATAATTATGGTACGATATGGTATGATATGATGCAATATGATACAATGTGGTGGTCAGGCTTGATTTTCTACATTTGGATCTTTGAAGGGAGAGGCATAGTACACCATAAAAGGAAGATACTATCTATTGCACAGAATGATACTAACAGAACTGCAAAAACTACCTTGTTTGTTTTCACAGTAAATTTCAATTGCTGTGAAAAATTGATAGGATAAAGAGATGAAAAATATTTTAAGATTATTGAATGGGAAGAACTATTGATTCTTGTTTTCTAGGAGACACAAGTGACTTGCTACTTTCTCGGACATCACTTTCCAGAATATCATTCTTAGTCAGTCAAACTGAAGATAAGATATTGGTAGGAGTGCATCCCAGGCTGGATTTGGTTTTCAGCAACCTGATCTACAAGAGGGTGTCCCTGTCCATCGCATGGAGTGGGTGAAATTGGACTATCTTTAAGGTCCCTTCCTACCCTGAGTTGGTCTATGATTCTATAGCAATAGTGAATCTGTGTCAAGCCTGAGACCTCTGTATAATATTTGTACTGCAACTCAGAAAATAATTTTGTAAAGAGCTCCTTATTTATTTATTTATTTATTTATTTATTTATTTACATATTTATTTATTTATTAGAAAATAAAAATCCAAGGCTAATATTTTGTAATCAGGTTTTAGAATAATACTCCCACTGAGCACTTACATAGAGTACTAGTGCCTGAAATCAGATCAGCATAGCTTAAGAATATTTTTCTTAGACTCTGATTCACTGTTTTTCCCTGTTAAGTGAGGATTTAATGAGCTTCAGATACATATTCATACCCTGTTGAGTTTGATGGACTTAAGCAAATGTTTGGAAGTTGAGTGTGTACCTAAAAGCTTTTCTCAGCAAACACATTGGCTGCATTTTGAATGTCATTGTTATATGCCTTTCCAATATAACAAAAATATGTTATCTACATTGCTTTTTTATAGAATCTGTCCATTCTTTTGTTATTCTTATGCTTCCTTTTCCCGTATGAAATTTAACTCTTTTTTTTTTTTTCTACAATGTTCTTCCACCACAGCTAGTAACACTATCTTAAACAGAAGACTTCCGTTCCTTTCCCTGTCTTGCCACAACAGGAATAAAGGTTAGAACACTGACTTGTACAGATTACTATACTACTGTAACCTAAGAAGAATGCTCTTCTCCCAGAAAGACATTTTAATAGCATGGCAAAGTTTCAAGAACTGAAAATATTGATGGAAGAATCATAATAAAACACCCTTATTGGCCTTGTTTAAGGAAGTACACGTCTCTGCACCAAGTTGCCATTAGTGTTTATTCCACTGAAATCAATGAGTTCCACTAGAAGACAAGAAGTTATTCCCAGTTTTGAGATGAAGGAGACTGGTCAAAGAAATAACATGACTTTTCTAAGTTTAAAAAAAAATTAAAGACCAGAAACAAATCAGCAATAGAAGACTGATCTTTATCCTCAGGACCACTCTCCATTTTGTAGTCCACACTGCCTCTTCGATGCTTCTTTTGGTAACTTACTGATATTAAGAGGAAGAAACAGGAGACAATGGAGGACTGACAGAGGCTCTGGAAGTGTACGATTTCTCCTGTGTATTTAGCAGAATGCCCAGGCAACCCATTGTATCTACACAGTGCTTAATGCACTGATAATTAAGTCTGTTTGCACTGGAAAAAAGAGTAGCTATTACTGATGAGTTTCTGCTATCAGTTAGCAGTCTCATTATGGTCCTTATCATTACCCCTCCACTTCAGGTATTTAATTTTTCAATGAACAAGAATATAGGGTAAAAAAGCTAAAGTTTTTAAAAAAATATTTTTAATGGAAATTAACCAGCAGTCTATTTATCAGACTTGCAATCAGAAGCTGCTGTGAGAATCTATGAAATAGTACTCTGAATAGAATGAGTGGGCTGAGCAGGCCAAGATATTGCAGAGGCAAACATCACTGCTGCAGAGATCAGAAATACACAACTAATATTTCACAGTGAAAAATCTTTTGGCTAGTTCTCTTGAATTGCGAAGCACAAGTGGCTCTACATTACAGTAGATGAATTAGAGTATTAATTATATTAAAATACAGTAAATTAATAGAAAGGTTTATTGTTACTAAGTGCATTAGTCAGAGAGCCCGTATAGGGTGGGAATTCAGTGTATTTGGAACAGATTTCATTTTTAATCTGAGTTGCAGAAGCCTTCCACAGTGTGCTGATAAGTTCAGAATTTACTGTTTCAAATGGGCAGATGTCAGGTAGGAGAGAGTAATTTCTTTCTGTTATCCATGTCTGCTGAAATTATTCTCTCCCTCTATTTAAAATGGTGAGTTTCTTGCAGTTGCTTTTCAAAGGCAGAAACGTGTGATGTGTGAATTAATCTGAATCACACCCAAGGGGCTACAAAAATATATATGTGTATAAAAGCTTGGCTTTCACTTACTACAGCGTCATATAAGTGTACTTCCCTCATACAATTTACTCAGAGACAGAGAAAACCCAAACACTTATGTGGCCCCAAGGAGTGCTTGAACCACTGCTTCTGAAACCAGCAGCACCAAAAGAAATGTATTTACTATTTTGGTCCTCTCTATTTCTGTGGCTAGTTTAGGAGACTACATGATTCAGGAGGCTTAAAGAAAACCCCCTTGACTCTGCACCTTCTCCACTTTTCTCTGTCTTCCTTATTGTAAGACCTAATTTCCTTCTACTGCTGAAAGCTTCTGGGCTTCCTTGTCCAGAGGGCTGGTTTCACATGATTGTTAGCTGTGCTGTATAAATATTTTTTCCTTTCCTGATGAAGTAAGTAATTTGTCCTTTCAATCTATTGCAAGTCATCCTTTCACTCTGCTTTAAAATGAAAGTGAAGTAGAAACCGTTACTGCTTTTTCCTCCACCATCTTAAACTTTTGTATTGCTTCTTTATGCAAATACACAAGAAATATTCAAGTTCACATAGTCTAGGATTTTTACCATGATATTCTGCATCCCCTTGAAAAACAACAGCTGCTAGAGGCATATGACACAGCTTCGCAGGAAAGAGGAATACTTTTTTTAATACTTTATGATGTTGATTTACAAGATGCAGGGTTTTATATTATCCAATCATCTTTTATTAATCCCTGCACTTTGTCTGCTTGATATTTGAATGAAGAAAGCAAAATACTAAAACAATGCAGTTGTGTCAGACTTATCCGTATGTCTGTGGTTCTCTGCCACTGTTCTGAATGGGTTGGTCCTTTCTAAATCAGAAAGTTTCCACAGCAAATGAAAGGTAAGAGGATGAGCAGCTGGATTTTCCTTTCTGTAGAAGCTGATGTGTACTAGCAAGGGTAAGGAAGAAAATTACTTTTGTATCTCACTCTCACAATTAAATTGCTTTGCTATTCACAGATCATCTTTCAGGGTCATTGCTGCTGGGATCTGCCCACTGCACAGATGCAACCACCAGCAGACAGAAATGTGCAGCCTGTTGTGTGGAGGAAATAATGGAAAATACTACTGCTGTTATAGTTTCAGCTTATCTCCTCTGCTCAGAAAACCAGACCCTGCACTCACTCAGAGTAGCTCCAGGAGTTGAGCCTGTAAAGTAAAAGCTTCTTTTACTGTACTAGTAAAAGAAGCCCACTCCTCAGCACTGTTTTTTTCCTAGCCTTTAGTAAACAGTATATTGTGTTTTATCTAAAGGAACAAATCCTGCTCCAATGAGACCACACATTGTCAGACCTAAATGCAAAACCAAAACAGCTGTGACACATTCGGAGTCTAAAGCTCCTGCATCTGGACGATGCTTAGTACATAAAGCTGGACAAAGATGAAGGAAGGCAGAGATGTTCAGAGGGATGTCTTTGCAGGTAATGACTACACATGACGGAGTCTCCATTCCTGGAGATGACATAACACCTGCCTGTCGATGGGAAATAGTGAAGGAAATTTTTGTTTTGTTTTGCTTGTGTGCACAGCTGTTTTTAAAACTGTTTTTATTTTTACCCGTGAGTTTTCTTACTTTTATTCTTCTGATTCTCTCCCCCACTCCACTGTGGGGAAATAACCAAGTGGCTCTGTGGTACTTCGTGGGTGGCTGGGGTTAAATCACAACACTTTATTTAGTAAAACATGTCTAAAACAACTGGAAAGTACTAGATAATTAAGCAAACAGCAGCTTAATGAATGGTTGTGTTAATAGCAGAAATTAATTTTATTATTCATTGACCAGCAATATTTTAGGTTTATAAGCTTTCTAAAATTTTTAAATTTATTTTACTATGAAAGGTATGAGGCAAGTGGGAAGTCTGTTTTCAGAGCTGTTGGTTGTATAAACAGGCTTGAGACCTTGTGTTCTAACCTAATGCTGAAGAAACTCGTCTGTGATGTATCCAGGTGTATTCGGTTGGAAATTATTTTGAGAGAGATAATAAATTAAGATCCTGGGATTAATGTGATAAATGGAAATGCAAAAAGTGTGGCTGTAAAAAAAAATTATATTCTATTGACAAAGCAGTATCATCTTACTGCATTTTTTATGAGTAGAAGAGACAAAGTAACCTAACAACAACCATCGTTGTTAAAGTCATACTATATTTTATAGTAGATTCCATTTTGCTCATCTTTCTGCACACTCAGACCAAAACATATTGGTAAGATAAAAGTATTTTTAGCATATCCAATAAGATAAAAATATTTTGCAGTCTACTACTTATCTGGTTGTCAGTAAAAGATTGCTCCAGCTGCTATTCCAAAATTGTTCTTTAGGTATACATGTGAATGTGCTAAACTACTCTATGCTAAACTCCCTTAGTACCAGATCCTGAAATGCAGTTTTAGTGTACACAAGGTGGCATAAGGAATGTTTTGATCATAGAGCTTCTCTGTGTTTGCTAGTGTTATCCCAGTTACAAAAAATATTTTTTTATTCTTTGCTTCAATTCTATAAGAACACTGCAGGTGCATGGAAAAATAGTTGCTTACAACACAAATGTTTTATGCTGAAAGAAGTGAAGCTCTTCCTCACACTTCTACTCAAAGTATGAAGTGCTAACCATAAACAAATGCGTGTTCATCCTTGCTGTTCTGCTACAATAAGTCTGGATTAACGGGGACTTAGGGGCACAGGCACATGGGATATCAGACCTGGGAAAAGGAGCTTGGTGCAAACAGGATAATCCATTTTTGCTGCTGAAGCAGTTAAAATAATGAAACAGAGTAAATGCAATTGCTCCTACATCTGGAATAAGTTAGTCCAGAGTTGAAAAGGGTCAGGTTTGAAAAGATTTGTTATGAGCTAAGGAAGTCCACTTACCCTAGAGTTTGAATCTGTGTTGTCAGTTTCAAGGTGAGACAACAGGCTCCAGCCTCACTTTTTTCCTTGTCCTCTGTGTTTATATAACCCATCATTTCAAGCTGACTACAAACACAGAAGTTCTTACTCTAGATGGATCTCTTTGCTTTGATGATTCCTTTGGTGGAAGAAGGTTCTGAAGTATGCTTTCATGTTGATAGAAATATTTCAAGGCCCAGAAACTGGTGCCTTACATGCTTGCATGGAAGATCTTACCCATTCCAGAAAACAGATGGGAAGAAAGGAAAATGGTATAGTTGACATTAAAGTGTTACTATTTTTCAGACCCAAGTGACTGCTTTATATGACATGGATTGATATCTTCAGTAACATTTCTGCAGCCTTATCACACAAACTGTTTTCTACCTATTTTGTTTCCTTGGGCTGATGTAATCATTTTTCATACAGAGGACAGTGGAAAAATACACAGAGTATTTGTCAAAATCATCAGAACACTTACTTCCAAATGACGTTCACAGCTTGTATGAGCTTTGTATTTTCTCTAAGTAATGTGCTCAAAAAGGCCTTGGGAAACAAAAGGACTTCAAATTTGTGTGGGCTTTTTACTTTTGTTATATACTTTTATGCAACACAAAAATAGCTTTGGGGAAGGTGAAGTGGATTTAGTGAGCCCTTGAGAATCTAAGTAAAATTTGGGATTTTTTTTCCTTATGGAAGCCTGCAGGAATTTTAACAACTTTAAGAAATGCAGATAGTGTTGATGATGGAAAAATATTTACTGCAGAAAAAGTTATGGTCCACTAATATCTGGAGAATTGTTTTAAGAAACAGTTACTGGCCAATGATAAAAAGATGCCACCCAACAGAAAATGGGAAATAATTTACAGCTTTCCCTGCATGGTTTCAAATAACTTACCAAGGTGACTGTAATGCTTAAATGAGACTCTGTAAAACAGCTCTTCTTTGTATTTCCTGCCATCACTGTAAGAATCAGCTATTTTTAACTGTCTTCTCCCAAAAGTAGCTAAAGGAGACAGGGAAAAGCTTTGCAATGTGAGAACTTTAGAAGGAACAGTAAGCTTATCAGCAGTACCCTGGGGAGACTCTGTTAGGACTTAATTTGCACTGAAATTAAGTTTTTTTCCCTGATTTACTCACTGTGAACCTTCCATCCCCCTGTCCTGCTAGCACTCCACCTCACAAAGCTCCTTTTAAAAGAGTAATTTGTTTTAATATCAGTTGCATTTTATTTCAGGGGCATGATTAACAACGCTTAGAAACTAAGAATTTTTAAAATGTGGCAGATGACTGGCTGCAAGGTATTGGAAAAGTGACCACTGTGACAGTGATAGCATCCTACAATCATTATGCAGCTCTCTTATGCCTGATGCAAATTATCTTCTTCCAAAGCAAGCAGAAAGGAGTATTCAGTAATGGTCATCATTTGTCCACATAAAAATTAGGTGAGCACAGAACATATTGCTACTTATAGAAATACATACCCATGTAGAATATGCTTGTCTGATACTAATCCTGAATAATCATATCATCAGTATGAGAGATGGGGAATAACAACAGGACTGCAGTTCATTTGGCAGTTTCTAAGGACACCATCCATCACCCTGAGCACACATGAAAATGGAGAGGAGAATGAGAAGAGAAAGACTTCCATGTTGGAAACTAAAACTACAGCTTTAATGAAATGATAATGATAATAATGAAAATAATTAGTGATAAAATATATACAAAAATATGAGATTGTGCCACCACCCTATCCCTTGATAACTATATGTCACCACAAATGCTGTAGAGCAGACATGAGGGAAGAGGTCCATAGTTAGGAGGGAGGTGGGCTCAGGAATAGGATTCAGGAATGCACAGATCTGGCATCAGGAGTAACCAGATAGACAAGGTCCTTACTGGGTACTGGCCATTCCAGAAGAGACCCAGACCCTCATGATCTCTCAATTTTATAACAAATATGATGTATGTGAAATAGAATACACTGTCTATCAGTTTAGGGTCAGCTGACCTATTCGCCTCTCCTTACAGGTTGACTCCCTTTTCCACCAGCTTGAGAATGGCCATGGTTCAGTATGATCATTGGCCTTTTTGTATACCAATGCCTTGTGTTATAACTTTACAGAAGAACACTGTCTGAAAAAACATGCAGTTAGCTTTCTGGAAAATGAAATTACTTACAGCAACTGAATTTGCCGCAAAACCAGTTCTAATTCACCTCAAACTATAACATTGCCCTAGCAAAGCGAAGGTTTAGAGATGGCTAGTGGTCACTTGACTTCTATTAGCGTGGTAAATGTTAAGAAAGGAAAATATGCTAAGTAAAGTTTGCACAAAAGCACATATAGAAAATTTGCCCCTCAGTAACAGAAGTTCTTTATTGAAAGGATGGTCAAACACTGGAACAAGCTCCTCAAGAAACTGGTGGAGTCTCCTTCCCTAGCGATGTTCAAAAGACATGTAGACATGGCACTTCTGAACATGGTTCAGTAGGCACAGTGGGATGGGCTAATCATCAGGAGGTTAATAGTTGTATTGTAATACATTATTTTATTCATTATTATCATTGTTGACACCACTCATGATATTATTATTATTGTTATTATTATTATTGTTATTGTTATTGTTGTTGTTGTTGTTGTTGTTGTTATTCTGATTATTACTAGTACTTCTACTATTATTATTACTATGATATTGCCATCCTTTTATTATTTTATTAAAACTGTTCTTATTTCAGTCCAAAATTTTTCCTTTCTTTTTCAGTTTCTTCTCCCCATCCTACCAGGTGGAGAGGGGTGAGGGAGTGGCTCCGTACTATATAACTGATACCTAAGGGCTAAACCAGGGTACATAAACCCAATTTCTGATCCTTGACTATCATCAGTCTAAACTAGAAATAAAAATAAGTATTTTATTGTAATGGCAGGCTAATAAGAATTTCTTGTCTAGTTATGCTGGTGTTTCCTGTCTATAAAGCTGTAACTGCAGCAAGAAAGCTGTTCATACTGATAAATATTGTGTTTTTAAGTTCTGCGTTTTTAAATTCTGCTGTGAAATTCTACATAAGATCAGAACTGATGATAACAAAACAATAATGAGAAAAAAGGAGGAAAATAAACACAAACTCAAACCACTCCTGCCTTCATTAACTTGACAGAGATTTTGGCCAGTTTTTCATCACTTGATTACAAATTGTATCTGCTGATAGAATCTGAGTGCAAACTCTCCTATACTACGACCTCTGTTCAACTCTTCTCCTATTGATTAATAATAAAAAGGAGAGCATTTTACTTACTTACACTAACCTGATGGTAAGAAAAAAAAAAGATATTCACTTTCCTTAAACTATAATGAGTATAAACTGCCTCCATGTTCGAGTCTAGATGGTGACTGATTGGACAACCGACTGAACATGAGCCAACAGTGTGCCCAGGTGGCCAAGAAGGCCAATGGCATCCTGGCTTGGATCAGAAACTGTGTGACAAGCAGGTCCAGGGAGGTGATTCTCCCTCTGTATTCAGCACTGGTGAGGCCGCTCCTTGAATACTGTGTCCAGTTCTGGACCCCTCACCACAAGAAGGATGTTGAGGCTCTGGAGCAGGTCCAGAAAAAAGCGACGAGGCTGGTGAAGGGGCTGGAGAACAGACCCTATGAGGAGCGGCTGAGAGAGCTGGGGTTGTTTAGCCTGGAGAAGTGGAGGCTGAGAGGAGACCTCATTACTCTCTGCAAGTACCTGAAAGGAGGTTGTGGAGAGGAGGGAGCTGGCCTCTTCTCCCAAGTGACAGGGGACAGGACGAGAGGGAATGGCCTCAAACTCCGCCAGGGTAGATTTAGGCTGGAGATTAGGAGGAGGTTTTTCACACAGAGGGTCATTGGGCATTGGAATAGGCTGCCCAGGGAGGTGGTTGATTCACCTTCCCTGGAGGTGTTTAAGGCACGGGTGGATGAGGTCTTGAGGGACTTGGTTTAGTGTTAGATAGGAATGGTTGGACTAGAAGATCCAATGGGTCCCTTCCAACCTGGTTGTTCTGTGATTCTGTGATTCTTAGGTTCCCTATAGATTGCAGCAACCTGTTTCCAGGAGATACTTTTCCTTTGTCTGTGGCCCTGAGTACAAGCAGTCTGTGGGGATAACTGGATGAGTTCCACTTGAGTGATGGAACAATGGCTAATTTTAATAACAGTATATTTTGCTCCTGATTTCATGATACATCATCTGTTGCTAAGGAGTATATTTTTATTCTTTCCACTTGGAGAAGATCTCGAGGTGGAATTGCAAACTGTCAGACATTCCTTTGTGGCCCCAAATCTGTGAAATATACATATATATTTTTTTTGTAGGTTGCTTCTGAGCACAGTCTGTACTACTAAAAATGTCCTTTTTGTTTTCTCATATTAATCATAATTAGGATATGAAGATCTGTAACATCTTATCATCACATTATGGTGTATCTCCTTTGCAAGAAGCAAGGCTGCTGCAATATCACAGCTCCTGAGTAGTTAAGTTAGAAACAGTCAAGGTAGTAAGCATGGACCATACCTGCAACTGCTGTGCAAAGACATTCAAATCAGTGGCTGTACAGTAATAAACCTCATAGGAGCCAGCTATTGGTGAAGATCTGTTGCTGAGCAGAAAAGATCACAGAAGATTTAGGAAAACAAGCTAACAGGAACTGCTGAACATTTCAGAAAAGAAAGTGTTGGTTGTGCAATACGAAATACACTTTTTCTATCTTAGGAAATTTTGATCCAGCAGAGTTTTCTGTGTTATCTGCTTGTTCTGTTAAGCAGGGTCTTGACAAGTCAGAAGTAGGCACTGATAGTTCTTAAAGGAGCATCTCATTCTCATCTTGACTCGGGATTTCTTCCCATCTTGTTACTCTGTTCTTATTCTTAAATAATTTTTATTTTTATTCAGTATCACCAATTGTGTGTCAGCAGGAGAGACTGCTCCTCAATTCTGCCACATGGTATGCTCTTCAAGCCACTTAGTTTTGGAGCAGGATTGTTAGTGGTGTTGGGTATTGAAGACATAATGATTTTTCTTTGCAGGTTTTGTCTTTAAAACACTGGTTTATATTTTGCATCTGAAATTTATAGTATTTTAAATTCCATTCCTGAATTCTCACTGTTTATTGTTGAAAGAACAGCTAATTCATGTCTTGCACTGTAAGATATTGCTCTACTCTTCCAGCTCTTGTAATGTTAGTACCAAATTATGCACACTTCTATTTTGCCATATTTAATGTATGAAGCTTGTTTTGTATTTAATGAGCAAGTACTTAAACTACTAAGATAATTCATTTGAACTACATGTGCTGTAAATCTTTGCAGGTTTTTTAATAATAATATTGTTCATCAGAACATGCTTCTGCTTCTAGCTCTAAACTATGTTTCTACAAGAAAACTAACCCAATTTTCACAATTTATTTTTTGTCCTATATAACATGATGTTCCCACTGGGACAAAATACTACATATTTCAAAAGTAATTGCTAATAAAAAATAAAATTACAGCCCAGCAGCTTAATGAAACGGGGCTTAATTAACAAACTTTTTAGAGTTTATACTGTTGGTCCCAAAATAGCTAATTGCCAGCACATAAATCAAGGATTGTGCTGGAAACTACTCACAGTAGTGCATTTGTTTACCTTAATTTACTTATTTATTATGAAGGTCACTTCACAAAGCCACACAACCATGAAGTCACAAAGTAGTTCAGGTTGGAAAGAACCAATAGAAGCCAGTGGTTCACCTCCCCTGGTCACACAGGGCCATCTAGAGCTGCCTACCCACCACCATGTCCAGACAGATTTTAAATATCTTGGAGGACAGAAAATTCACAACCTCACTGGGCAAATTATGACAACATTCAATCACCCTTAAATAATCACCACTAAAAATTGTTTCCTAACTTTCCTTCTGTGTTTGACTTAATGCATGTCTCCAGTAGGTAGTAAGATAGAGTTTCACTAATGATGAACTGAGGCTCAGAAGTTTAACAGAGGTCAGTTGTGTGTTGAAGTTTGAATTCAGATTTGAGGTCCATAGCTGTTTGCTTGGTCATTTAACAACTCTCTATCCAAATATAAGAAGCAAGGTAGCTCAGTTAAGTAGTTAGAAAACATAATAATCTACTAAACTGGCTTTCTGAACTGGGCATCAGGAGGCAGCTTATTACAATCCTAGTAAATAAATAACATACAACTCAAGTGTAATGCACATTTATTGTGAAGAACTTGTTTATAAACTGAAGAATTATGACAAACTATATGCACTTTAAATTTTTTTTTATGCTGTACCTGTCAGCATAATCCGATAGCAGTTTTCCAAAGGTGTTAAATATATCAGAGTACAAGGAGATAATATTTAAAGTGTAATGAGCCTGTAGCTGCAACAAACACATTCCATTACTGTCTTAAAAAGGAGCTGGTATGACCTCAAGATTTGAAGTTTTCTGAAGCAGAGTTCCCAGCCAATCGAGTTCACCCAGTTTAGTTTTATGTCCTTTTAGAAGATATTATCTAATTATGGCAAATCTTCTCTGTTCTGCTTATTTAGACCTGACAGGTCAAATTAAAATGTAGTAGGAAGTCCTCTCCATGAGTATGTATGAAATGAGAAGATTAAGCATTCTTCCAGCAGAATTCTTAATGTTGTTTTCTGCACATTAATTTACAAAATTATAAACAGCAGTAAGCAGTAACCAGGTATCTTCAAAAAGCAATCACTGTGCTGTATTTGTAATGAGCTTGCCTTTCAACTGGAAGTGTATCCAGGTGAATTTAGTCATTTAGAAGAAAATGGAATGACAATTTAGATTACTTATTTTTAATTGTGACCTAGACTAGCATCTTTCAAGCAGTACTGAAAGGTTTTGAGTACTTTTTATTCCTTTACTAGTGGCAGCTTTTAAAAGTATTTTTAAAGCTTAAATTTTTCTCTACTTTGCCTAGAGTTTAAGATTTTTTTTACTTAAACCTTGCTAATACCTTAGGAAACACAGTAAAATATGTGGAAAGTGATGACCTTACTACAGAATAATTTCTGTCCCTGTATAGGAAGAAGGAGATCACCTTCTTTAGCTAATGGGAAAGCAGAACTAAATTCTTTTGCACTAATGCTGAAAAACAGCAATGTGTTGCTGAAGTCTGAATAACACACTCTTAAAGAATACTGGCTTTTCAGTTGCTGGTGTAAGGAGTGCCAGATTGCTGCAACATGGCAAATAATTATATTAATGGGAGCTCAAATGACCATCAAGGTGTTTTGGAATCTCCCATTAATTTCCTGCTTAAGAAAAATCTCTCTCGCTTTCTTGAATGGAACTTATCACTTTTAATAAGTTATTACCCCCAATGGGATGAGAAGCTACCTCTACAGAGTAAATTTAAGGAAAAAAATGGTAATAAAATTTATTTGAGGTTGCAATGCAAGCTAATAACTAAATTAAGCCAAGGGAATGCTAATGTCCTTTTCTTCAGCAATGGTTGGCTGCATTTTCCTCTTGAAGTAGTCTAGGTGGTTTCTCCCACTCTACTGAAGAACTGGATTTGTTGGAGCAAGAATCTAAAACTTTATTATATACTGTAGTTTGGATTAGTTGCAAATCAAGAAAAGAAATGATTTAAATGTATGTAGTAGTTTTAAAGTTACATGAAATCTTAAAACCTAGTGGTGTAGAAAGAAGTTTTAGTTACTTAAGAATGATAACAACACCACCAATACAAAGCTTATACAGGTTCAAAGTTTCTTTTACAACATTAAGCGATTGTTCTGCTGTAATGCTTCTCTTGTTTCTCACTGGTAACTTTTCTTTGATAGAGTTTGAGTTGTTACTTTGTAGTCTATTGAGCTGTGAGCTAAAATACTCAGGTAGCTGTTTCTCATGGGAAAGCATAAGATTAATGCAACAAACTGATTGCTTGTTGCTAAAGAAGGCACCCAGCAGCAGTAAGAGCTGATAAAAACTTGCTGACGAAGTCATTGAAACATACATATGCATTAGGCAATGGTGTAACCGGTTGAATATACATTAGATTGCAAAACCTCACGAGAATAAATTGTAGTCACATTTAACAGTCGGTGGAACTGGATTTGTGTACTGACTGTCCCCTGGTTCCCAGGGCCTCATAATAAAGCACCACATATAACCCTTCCCGGAGTGTTATATGTTTGTCATGCTAATGCTAACAGATTGAGATGTGACTGTTGAAACTGTGTGTTATGCCTTTTACCCTACTGGTGCTGTTTTTCCATCCACAATGGGGCAGTCACATGTGCATATAAACAGAGCATGCCATGCCTCCTTTTCTCCTAAGAGTCAGGAATGTGGGAGGAACTGTTCATCCTCCACCTTTCATATCTCCTTCCTTTTAAATAACTGCTTTTAATGTGACATCAATGGCAAAAATAAAAACAGGATTTATTCTAATTACACTGAAAACATATTTATGTAGAACTATTATAATTTCCCTGGTGACACGAGAACATCGGAGCTTTCAGATACTGTTAAAATCATGCTCTGAACCTGATAAAGTCCTCTCTGCACTGTGAGCACATTGCAAGCAAAACTGTTACTAATAATGACTACCAGTGTGCCGGAGAACACCACCACAGCTATGCCTTTAGGAATGCAAAACAACTGACATTACATGCCTCTTGCTATCCTAAATTTTCTTCCTGGAAACATCCTTCAGCTTGAACTATCCCCAACACGAACGGTCTCTGAGAGGTGTCATCAGCTGTTGTGGCTTAAGGGATTGTTCTGTTCCATATGATTCTATAATTCTATATGGTGAGAGAAGGGTTCAGACACTGTGCGATGGGTGAGTTCATGTATTATTATTGTTCTTTTTATTGTTGTTACTTCAAAGAAACAGAAGAAATACAAGTCAATCTTTTCTCCTTATGTTAAAAACAGGCAAAATCTGACTTTCAGATTCTTCCTTCAAAAATACAATCTCTGAGAGCACAAAAATTCAAACTAGAATAAATACTAGTACTCTGTATCCAAAGAGGAAGGAGTATACATATGTTAAATTTGAGCTAAGAGATTCTATTTCCATTAAGTAACATTAGTCCTTTCTTGCTGACAAGAACAGGGCTGTACTCCTTGCTATCACCTGGAGAAGAAAAAGAATAAGAAGAAATCATTGTAACAATCTACTTCATATGAGACTTGGCTTATTGGGAAAGAGAGGAAAAAAATTATGAATCAGGGGAAGAACTATGGCCATTTGAATCCATCCTGTAATATCTACAGGCAGCAGGACAGCAATTCCTGTTATAGTCTTTGGAATTCAGTACAGGTAACCTCTGAATTGGGCATCATGGCAGACTGCCTCAGCATTTTGGGAAGATTTCTCTGCTTGCTATGTTGATGAGAAAAGATATTAAATCATGGAACAATGTTTCCTTAGGTGCTGGAATGTTAATGAGCAGCTCTGGTGAGATCTCCCAGCAAACTACTATCTCTGAGAAACTTTGTGTTAGCCCAGAAGCAGGAGCAGCTTATGGGCAAATTTTCACTCTGTCAATTCTGTCAGAAAAATATCTTGAGGTTTTTTTTTTTTTCTGTTGTGAGGTGATTTTGACAATTTTTGAAGGAATGCTGGTTGATAAGTTGGAACCTAAGAAAGAATTAAATAATATGAATGGCAAGCTATTTCTGCAGTTCCATCTTCCTGCAGTAAGGAGGGTACCCAACTCATTCCTTCTCCTTTCTCAGTAAGGACTGAAATTTTCAAGAACTTGTAAATGGTGAAGTTACTGATGAAGGATCAATGTTCAGTGGCATCAAGGAAGTTTGGCTTGAAATAATTACCTTCTAGTTATATCTGTGCACTGATATGATTTCAAGTTTCATATCTCCTGGTGGAAAATTTACAAAGAGAGAATTTAGAGAATTTTGTCTGCAGTAACTATGTGCCTTAGATTGTGAGTTTCAATCAGTCTTAACAGAGCAAATTGTCTCCATCTGGATTATAGAGAAGAGTGTATGAAACAGGAAAGTAAGAGGAAAAATGCAAAGTTGTATATTTGAGAAATTGAGAAAAACTGATTTTTACTCCCTCACCCCCTTCTTCTGATTTACTGGAAAAATATTCTCTGAATAAAACAGGTAATAGGGGAATAAGAGAAACACATTTTTCAGGGGATTTAAACTTATTTCTTGTTGTTAGAATCTGAATTGACAAGCTACTCAAGCATTGCAAGATGCATTTATACAAATGCATTGTAATACCACTGGGAAACTAATAATTTTCAATGATAAAGTCAGAGAAGAACAGTATTTTGGCAGTTATTTATTTCACTGACAAAATTTAAGCAATTCTGTCCATTATTTCCACTGCACTGGAAGAGAAAATAAACATGGATATGGTACTTTACCTCCGAGAAACTGCCAGGACTGGGAGGAAGGTGTGTACATCTCAGAGAGAAAGAAAAGTAAATTTTCAGGTGCTTCCATGCAACTCACCTTCTCTTGGAATAACTGACACCATCTGACATGGTTATGGGAATCCCACTTCACTGAACAACAGTCATACTCATTGAAAGGCTGGATATGCAGTGGGGAACTTCTTATAAGAAGCAGTACTCAGAAAAATCTAAAAAGGAACTCAAAAGCTGCTGCAAAGGAACTCAATAGCCTGACTGGCTTTTTCTTTTTTTTTTTTTTTCATAAAGGCATTAAAAGTGTGGAATATGTAGTAATACTAGTAATACATCCACTATTTTCTTATCCAAAGAATCAATTTTTTGACACTGATAAGGTGAGAAAAGGGAAAACAAAGTCTTTGCAAAACTCTTTTGATCTTCCATCAGCACCTTAGGGAGTAACATCATATATATTACAACCCAGTAAAATTTTATGACTTAGGAGACTAAACTCTGGGATAAGGATAGTGTCAATGTACTTTATCAGATTTCATCTTCATATATTATGGCAAAAAACTCCAAACCATTTAAGTACACTTGTTTGTTCTACTAATAGTGAAACATACAGGGAAAAGGTAAATGCTCTGCTAACTTTTCATCATGATTTGGTTAGACATGTTCTATCTGTGTCATATCTGTATTGATGTCATATGATTTAATCTTTGTGAACATTTTTATGAGTCTTGTTCAGTGCATTAATAATTGACCATTTATTTCCAAGCATTATCATTAAATACATAAAGTTTAAATGACTTTGGAAGATAATAAAATATTATTGCCTGTGTAACTTCTACATAAATATCAGATTGGTCCTTCCTGATCACCAAAGCACACGTGCTTATTAAATAGCAATTAATCTTTAGTAAATGCTTCAATAAAACTCAACACATATTTGTGACCGTTCTATTAAAGCATAATACATTTTGTGCCAGACAATCTGTTGGTTTTACAGAACTTTAAATTACCTGCAGTGAGTAAACCAGAAGAGTCACCCTACTTTCTCATCCCATCTTCCTGCAGAAGTTAACAGAACTTACCTCTCTATTTGTAGAATGTATATGTTCATATATCTTAGATTCATTTCCAGTCTCATTGATAAATGATTTTTTAATAATAGATAAGGGTAAAATTCTGCATTATTCTGCAATTCCCTGCAGGTTATGAACTTAAGTTTCCTTTTTTGCCCCCCACCTTGACGTTTGGGTGAAACAGGAATTGAGGTGGGGGGGTGTGTGTGTGGGTGTGGGTGTGTGGGGATGTGTGTCTGTGGGTGCGTGCGTGCACTCATGAACCATTCGATGTATTGATTTGTAAAAGCAATGGTTCCTCAAAGTTATACAAAACTCAAGGAGTACTGCAACCTCCTTATATGTCTCTCCTAATTCTGAAACTCACCTTTGCCCAAAGAAGCATACTGAAGTGTAGTATATAACAACTATAGTGTGTGATGGACAAACAAAAGCTTATGGTATTTTATTTCCTGAGATCTGAGTCTGAGTTTTTAAACCATGCCCTGGAAGGACTGGGGTTGAGACTTCTCACTTTGCTGAAGAGGGATACCAGAATGTATTCACAGATATAGGGAATTCAGTGTTTAGTGTATGTGTCCTGGGTGCAAAACAGGTTTTTTTTTTTTTCCTGGGTTATCACCCAAAGTTTGATGTTAATTCTTAAGTGAAAAACATATTTCAAGACATTCTGGAAAATTAATTTGAAGTTCAGATTTACAGTATCGTAAAATATTTATATCAAGTCTTGTATTGTCATTAAATTTTTCAAAGAAGTTAAAGTCAGGATTCATTACAGGACTGCACAGAATAGTTAGACTCCTGGTTTAATTTGCCTCCCTTCCTCTGTCTACTGTTCTGCATGCCGTGTTGCAATTATCACTGAAGCTCTTATTTCAGAAGATTTGTTAAGTGAAGCTTTATTTATGAGAGTAACACAGTGAAAATAAGTCTGTATATAATATAGAAGTAGTTATATTGCTTTGGTTGATGCATATTTATGAAGTACATTGTAAGGACAAAGAAGCCCTGTTGTGACTATGAACAATCTTGAAATGTATGAGATTAGGATTTTTCAGAAGCATGTATCTTCCCAAACCAGAGAAAAGTAATGAAGGAATGAATGCAATACCAAAACTAATAACGTTTAACAGCTTCCAGTAGCTTAATGAGCATTATGGCTGCATCTATGAATTTAGGATGATTATTCTGCAAACTAGAAGACCCAAGTTACAGCAAGTATTTATACATCTACTTAAAACCATTATTGAGAACAGTTCCATAAAGGCTATTCACTACTTAAAGCAACTGTATCTTAGTTTGTGATATTCATAACATTCCTTATGAAGTCATAGGTTGGTGATTTCAGTCTGAGTTGCTTTTACTTTGTAAGGTGACCAAAGGAAAAGAAAAAGGACAAAATTATCACCTTTCCTTTCCTCCCTGCATTATATTTCCTCCTGATTGCAAGAGTCTACTTTTTAGAATAACTGAATTTCATCTGGAGAAAGAAACCTTCTCGTTTGCAATATTTAAAGAAGTGGCATGTGCAACCTGACAATTGTCAGAGGCAAAATGTTGCAAAGCTGAAACCATTGCAGGAACAGATGTAGACCTAAACCAGGGAACAATATAACAACCAGTTTCTCCTACCTGAATAAACTCAAATCTATAGTAAATTACTGGCTGCCTGAAGTAAGGTAATGTGTATAAAAATGCTTGTCATCACAAACCTTATAAGGAAAACCCTTGCTCTGCTCCTGTTGTTGTTTTATAGTTTGCAGACTTACAGGTATTGCACTTTTCAATCACTAATTCCTCAACTTATGCTTTTGTATGTCTCAAATATTTGAATTTTAGGAAGCATTGTGCATAGCCTTTTGACAGGTCTGTGTTTAATTTTGGGTGAGATAGGCAAAGAATATGCCAGTCTCCATAACATCTTCTAGATTCTTTTTCATAATCCGAGGATTTGATTATTTAATTTGTACATTTTTCTAGTTTGTTTCACTGGAATGTTTAATACTGTCACTTTGCTTTTACATATAAATAATTTTTGAGAAGAAGTGATGCTTTTTATTTTAGTACATTCAAAACCATAAAAAATGATCCCCAAATTTAACTGTATGATGATAATTTTCTTGCCATGCCATTGATTTAGTATAACATTAATGTGTTCAAATTGACCAATGAAGACTTTGGTTCTGGTACTTAGTTTTCAGGGCAGCACATTCAATGAAGTGAACAATAAGCAATTAACCTGAGTATACGAAGTCTTTTTTTTTTTTTTTTCACAGTCTCTCTCTTGCAAATAACTTTCATATGGCTCTTGAATGTTTTGGGAAAAATCCTAATGTGTTACCCAGGCCAATAGATGACTATGTATGACTATGTATATGATTTCTGGAGTACTAAGTCTGCAAGAACAAAATGTTCACTAGATGTTCCCAGTAGAAGTGATTTATCAATTATGCTGGTTTATTTTTAAGAGATATCTCCTCATCTAGCAGTTCATACGTCATGAAGAATTCTGACTCATCTACGTTTTTTTTCCAAGTTACAATTCAAATTAAGGAAGTATGTGTCTCTGTGTGTGTATCTTCCCTATGTGTGTCTGTGCAGATTTATGGAAGGAGAAATTCTTATGTCTTCTGTAAACTGAATATACAATAACACTAACTGTCATCACAGCTGCTTCTTTTGCATTCTTATTAAATATAGGAATATTAAGAAGTTAATGTTTATGAGTAACAATAATATCTTTATTCATTTTCTGTTTTGAGACCATTCATAACTCTTTATTTAACATGATGAAGGTAATAATATTATTAAAGATACATAATAGAGATGTATAGCTGATAAACCATTGTTTTACTTTTCTTTCTGAAATAGTTCTGCAACTGACATGCAAAAAAGCTGTCTCTAAAATGGCATTTAGACATTATTTCTTACTACCATAGAGTTTTTGTCTGAGGAATGATGAGAGAAAAATAACATTATTATAAAACTTACTTTTTTACATTTGTAAACATGGACTAACATCTCTGCCGATATGCGTATCACTGATCTTATTTATTTTTTTAGTAGTTGACTGTTTTCATCAAATATGAACTCAAGCATATTTTATTTCACTTAACAATGCCAAGGGGCCTCTGCAGAGACCAAGAAAAATGATTTTCATTGCCATATGAACAACTCAGTGAAGCAAACTTTAGCCTGAAGACCTTGAAATAATGCCAAGAGGTACTTCCAAGCAAAGTGATTGCAGTAAGAATGTCTGCAGTTCATTGTTGGCAGGTTTGGGACTAGGATTGAAAATCTTCTTTTTGTCTTACTACTTAGTTTAATATGTAACTTTTAAGTGAAGAACAATTGCCCATTAGAGCAGCAGCAGCAAAAAATTGTCTTCAGTACTTATCTGCACTGTGCAAGGTGGTTCAGATTATTTTTTCTCTGTCTTAGGAACACTTTGACACCTTTTTTAATTTATCTTATCTCAGCTTCATCTTTGTTTTTCATTAGTCCTACATTACTCTGCACATATTTTCCAATAATCTTACTGTATGAATTCTGATTGTTTTGTTAAGAACTCCATGTATCATCAGCTTGAAATGCTGATGTGGTGGGTAGTCTGTAATATTTGCCTTCCAAAACACTCCCCAGGATTCTGATTTAGCTGTTTTCTCACTGCTTAAAAACTATTCCTTTTAAGATGTTTCTGATCTCACAGGGGAAGTTCTTCCTGTGAATACACTCTAAAAGACTTTGTTTGCAATTATTTTTCATCTATCAGCACAAACAAAGTGATATGTAGATGTATAGTTTTGGGGTTTGCATGATCGGTCTATGGCAGCTGTATTGCTACGAAAATACAAGAGTTTCTCTCCCATACAGCAGTAGACATAGGCTTGAGGCACATCTCCAATAGAGAAAGCCTGTCCAGATTCAGCATCTGATATATACTGACTTCTGTGTCATAGTACATATACTTCCTTCAGTTTATTGTCCTAAGAATTCTCCTTTATGAGCATTTAGTTTTGCCCTTAATAGTTCCCTGTTGTTATGATAGTTCCCTGTTGTTATGATAGCACTGATTTACAATCCCAGTGTTCCTGGAGGAAAGTGTAACCTACAGATTAAGAAAGTTTAATCCAACACTTGTACACATTGAATAACACTCCTGGAGTAAACTCCTTTTTTATTGTCACTGAAATATTTAGAGGGGATCCCTCCATCACTCCCATGGTAATAAGAACAAAAGCTTGCCTCTGAATTCAGCTTCTCTTCTCTTGTTCTAGAAAGCCTGTCCTGTTCTCAGGCTTCCACCCTAACGGTAACAAAATTTCATCTTTCTGTGGGTCACATGCAAATAATCTTGCCTACCACCTAGGTATTTAAAATTTCCTAGGAGAGGCTCTGTATTGCATAGTGACTTGATCATTACAACTTCGCTCTAGGTAAAGGAAGGCTTGACTGTAAGGCTTTTTGACACAAACTACCTGATTAGTTTAACCTTTCTCACCTTTCCTTTGCAAAATGAAACTGTTATTTCCTAATATTGTGGTAGCGGTGTGGAGGATGTGAGAGGAATGGGTAGCAAGTACCTTGATGGGACATCTGGTTGTGTTGAAATAATAAATAGTGCCTGATCATGTTTGTAAAGCAGATTCATTTCTATAACGGAGTGTTATAAAAATGAAGATCATAGAATCATAGAATCACCAGGTTGGAAGAGACCCACCGGATCACTGATTTCAACCATATATTAACATAGATAAGTATGTAGTATTTTTGAAAGCAAATACATGTAGAAGTATGTATATTTATGTATAAGCTTATATGTGTACATATACTTGTCATAAATGAGGCTGAGGACAGAATAAATACCAGTTAAGCTGTGCTTTGAATTTACTTTTACAATGTCAAAATATCTTGCAGGACTGAGGAAGTATCTCAGTCCTAGGTGAATGATCCACAGGTGATGAGGACATTGTTTTCTCTGAGTCTGGATTATATCTGTTCTTTCTGAACTTGCATGCAATTGAGTTTAGGATATCAGGTGGGAGATCAATCTCAGTGGAATGTATCTTCTAAATAGTGATGTTTCTTCTTTCAGGAGGCTGTTTTTTGCTTTTCGGTAACAACTCAGTAAAGTTATGACAGAGAGGAATCTGGTACCGTCATTATTGTTTGGTATTTTGAAAAACAATATTTTACGTTCTGTCACATAGGAATTCAGCTCTTTAATGGTCATGAGAATATTTCTCAGGTGGTCCTCTTCTTCATTAGCCTTGTTTTCTGCTTTTGCACATTCATTCTTAAGGAGATTGCCTGCCTTCCAAATCACTCTCTGTGCTCTAAGATGCTGTTATGTAATCTATCTCCAGATTGTGGTCTGACAGTGGTAGTCCAACTGCAATGAAACACCAGGGTATCCAAGTTATGACCCTGTTTCTGTGAGCAGGAAAGGACAGAGGACAAAAAAGTGAGAGAAGACCTCTGTCTTTAGGCAGCTTCTTTTCTTCCCAAGCAGAGACACAGCTGTCTTACCAGAGTCAATGTAATCAGGCTGGAGTGGCAGCACAGCAACCTGTTCTGACCTGGAGGGCCACACAACTCCTTCAGAGGAGTAGGGCTAAGGATAGTATCAGGGTCATATTAGGAGACAGGGTGGCAGGGAAACATCAGGAGATTGGAGACAGGCAGCAGTATTTCAGTGCAGCTGTGGTGAATATGGTGAAAAGGGTGGAGAAGGTGGTGTGATTTAGCATTTGATAGCACACTGCCCTAGACCTGTGTTTAGAAGACCACCAGCAGCATTCAAGCTCCTAGTCTGGGCTGCAGGTGAGTGTCTGTACATACCAGACAAACTCCCTGGCTTTCCTTTATGCAAGACTTTCAGTCATTTTCTAGCATCCTGATGCAGCTCCCTTGTGGCTAGTCTGAATTATGCATTTATAAGGGACTCCACTGTGCCAGGTAATACTCAGCAAAAATTATGACTGCTTTAAGACTTGAAAAAAATAGTCA
Source organism: Coccyzus lansbergi (assembly GCA_033558105.1). Lineage (NCBI taxonomy): Eukaryota > Metazoa > Chordata > Aves > Cuculiformes > Coccyzidae > Coccyzus > Coccyzus lansbergi. Next base: position 1,760,446 of record JAUMJK010000215.1, on the reverse strand, counting down.
ATTTTCCTATGTGAAGAAACCCTGGATAGTTTAGATAGTGTTCAGTTTTCTTTCAATCCCTTAGGCTAGCACTGAAAGAGAGTTTGTGCATTACTCACAGTGCATTACTGTAGTACTTGTCTACAGCACAAGCTTGTTAGAAAGATTTAGTTTGTATGAGGATTTGTCTAAAGCTCTTCTGCAAAATCAAGACTTTACCAGATCAGGTTATTCAGAAATAAAAACAGTATAACAAAATAGACATGGCTTTGTAATAGCTTTACTGCAGAATTTCAGTTGTGGTTTTCCGTAATTAATTGCAAATACTCCCTTGTCATGGCTGAAAACTTTGCATGTATAAAGACCTGAGGGCTGTGCTCTTTGCTCACTCTTTGGATTTAAGGCATTTCAGGATAACATCAGAGTGAATCCTGCATTATTTTGAGCATATATTTTTTATATACTTCCTTCCTATTCCTCTTCTTCCTCTTAAGAAGAGACAGCGAAACTGCCTGGAAGATCCAATTAATTCTCATTAATTCACTACCCATGATGCAGCAACTGACATTGAAATATGAGATTTTAGGAAAAATGTAAGTGGAGAGTAAGTGTGAGTTACTTACTTCACAGTTTTACTGAAGATGATTTTAAAGACTGAGTGCAGATAGTAACAATAGTTACAGATTCTCCATAAGAAATACCTTGGAAGTTCTTACTCTTACTTTGTCTACCTTAAATTTGTTTGACGTTATTGTGGCAAAGAGTCTTGGAAGACTCTATATAACAACTTTTTCAGTATCATGCTGCTAACTCTTACAGTTTATGCCCACTGCAGCAATAGCATGGCACAGCTTTTGCCCATTGCAGTGCGACCTGTAGGAATTGAACTGTTATCAAACAGAAGCAGAATATTTAAATGTACTCCTGAAAAAGAAAGTCAATCTTTTGACCATGCAGAGACACTTCATATTGAAAGAGGGAAACACACTAGTCAACAGAATATTAAATGTCAAGTAACTCCATGTCTCTGGAACTGTCCATTACGACTCATTTGTTGTGTGTGAGGGTCTTTTTTATTTTGCTGTTTGGTTTGGGTTTGAATTTTTTTTTAATGCTACATTCTATGAGAAAAAATAGCTCTCCCAAGCTGCACAATATTATTGTATTTTGAAAAGCTACCAAAATATGTGGACTATAAACAATGATTTTTCACAGGTGGTACGATGAAGCTAACTATTGCTCTGTTGCTCTGGAAACACTAATATTCTTCTGTCTAACATGTCTTCTCTCGTTATCAAATGATAACTGAAGCTTATCAGGAACTTTACAGTGGAATCAAATTTAATAAAAAAAATGATGACTGCTTGATGACACTGATGGAAGCAACTCATGGTAGTTCTTCCTGTGGAGAAGAGGGTATAATTTTTCTAGGCAACTTTTCTTCAGGCAGGTTTGATGGAAAAAATAAAATAAAAAAAATTAAATATAGATCTTGTATTGTTCTTATTTTTGGCCAGTTCTGTCAATATGTCAATAGTGTGAGACATATTAAGTAGTTTCCAAAGATGCTCAGACTGCATGAAATTGTTGATCTTGTCCCATTGGAATAATCACTTAGGTGGGAAATCAAGGTTCTCAGAATCAGTTCAAATTAATCTGAACTGCCTATGAAAAATTTATCAAATAAAGTCCAGGTAGGATTATGCATTCATGTGGTTTCTATGATTGCTTTGTTTCTGATGGAAACCTATGCTAACAATGAAATATATCGGATTTCATAGTGCTTGCATATGAATAGCTTAATTGAATAATTTAGGGCTCCACTCCAGATATTTTTACCTTGTACTTACTGGGCAGTTTCCAGATATAGGTAAATAAGTCTTAGCACAAATGATTTCAGAAATAACATCTGTATGGTAGTGCTTCTTGAGATTGGGAGGAATTTCAGGAGCAAAGTCTTCATTTGCAATAAAATAAATGTCTGAGACTATAAATAAATTTCTGAGAACTTTTTAATTTACATGGGTTTTACATTGTTTTCAGAAAATTGATTTTTAAGGGGGTAAAATAAAGTTGTATATTTAGTGGAAATATAATTTTTTTCAGTATTTTCACTTTCAAAATACCCTGTAAATTTTCTTTTCCAGAAACTTGTATTTAAATAAGTCTGATTAGTATTTTTTTCTGTGATATCTGTTCCGTCATGCTGAAAAGGCAAACATTATAATAAAAATACATTAGTTTAATCCAGAGTCTGTATTAAAAGAAGCAATCATTTCTGACACACATCTAAGGAGGGAGTTGTCAGAGACGCTTAAAACTGACACCATTGAAATGCAACAGTTCTTACAGTCTGAATACTTACTTCAGCATGACATATCAGTAAACATAAGCAGATTATTTGACACAGTTCAACATGAAATTCAGAAGACATGTCTAGCAGAGAAAATGTCAACCATTTCCCAACCTGGATTTCATAAATATTTTGGCAGATGAATGTTAAGGGATGATGGAAATCAGGGATGTATAACTTTCACTGGCAGGGCTGACTTACAGGGAAACACTTTTCAAATTTTGAAACATTAAATGAGTATCTAACCAACTGGCAAGGATACCTCTCTTATAAATGGCGTGCTAATCCAGGCTTTGGAAAACCAGCATTTGACACTACTAACTCAATGGGGGGAATATCCCCTGGTTTCTCAGACCCCACAAATAAAACCAAAGAAATTAAACACTGATAGAGAGGAAACTGAATAAATTGGAACATTTTACTTCTCTGACCACTTAGTATATTTTTTAAGTGTTGGAGGTAGCTTAGAAAATCAATTTAAGGCTAAACAATGCTACTTCCTTCTTAAAAGACAGAAATAAAATGTAAAATCTGGAAAATATTTTCTTTCTTAATATGTATATATAATTTTTTTAGGAAAAAAAATATGTTTCATCAGGGCATTTCTTGTAAGAAACACTTGAACCTTTGTCCTGTGGAATTCTATCTCTTTCAAGACCTGTCTCATGAGAAGCAGAAGACCAATCATGGCTCCAGATACCAGTAAAATAGGTAGTAAAACGTTCTTAGAGTGGTTAACAAAACAGCTATGGTTCTCCAGTGGTGTTTCTTATGGCAAAGAGTTGGAAAATCTGGCTTTCTCTTGGCTGCCAGTGAAGAAAATGGAGTGTGCTAAGTGGAAACAGCCCATGGCATAGTGGTTCATCCAGCAGCCTGCAATGCTGTCCTGGCCCCTCTAATACCCCTACAGCAGCTTTGGCACCAGGAACAAGACTGAGTCTCTGAATCCATGCCCTCTCTTTTGCTTTCTCCTCTCAGACAGGCACAACTTCTGTCTGGTTAATCCTCAGAAAGAACGCATTTTTTCCTGATTCTGTAGGAAGCCCTGAGCCCCTAATGTCATACTTCTTTAAAAAAAGGTTTAGTATGAAGAACAGTTTGTTTGAATAAGGGTGAGCTACCAATCTCAGCAACTTTTTAAATTTAAACCAACTTTTTTAAATTAATACAAACTATTTTCTGAGAATGTACTGAGGATTTGAAACTAATTTAATCATACGTATAAAATCTCAAACACTTCTACTAAAGATACCTTCAAATTGTTTTTATTTTTTTCTATTTCTCTAACTTCCTATTCAAAATCTGGATATCATTTCCTCATGAAACTCAAACAAAAGTTTGTAAATTTCTATTCTGAGGAAAGCTTTTCTACCTTTTTTTAAATTTTCACATATTTAACAAATACAAGGAGTGGTTTGGGAGGGAAATAGGTAGAAGATTCTCATTACATAATGTAATAAAGTGTGAGTCATGCTACTTAAACCACATATTCATTTGCATTTCATAACTTGCAGGTATTTCAATCATCCTTGTTTCTTTTTTAAAATTGATTTAATTAATTTACTTGTAGAAAATGCCAAGCTTGAGTAAGTTGTGAAATCAACTTTTCTTTTTCTATGTTCACTATAGGAACTTGATTCTATGGGTAAAGGGGGTTGAGAATACTTCTGGAAAAAAAGAAAATAAAAAGATCAGACAAAAAAATAACTTAGATAGGGAGCGTGGAAATGATCTGGGTTCTGATGGCCCCATACTGTGCTGGCAAGTCTTCCTTGGGGATGGAGATGTGTCTAAAACCTGGTTGTTCTGAATCTTATAAATTCTGGCAGAGCCTGTATTTTTTTATAAAAATATTTTGCAAAGATATTCTGATGTGAGCTAAAAAAGAACCAGCTTTCTTCTAAAATTTCAGTTAAACTCTTTTTAAGCTACTGCATTTTATGAAGAACAGATTCATCAGGCAATGCCTTCTTCTAGAAGTGATAATGCTTGATATTTATATTTATTGCTAGGTAATAGGACAAATAGTCTGCAAATAGACCTTCATTTATACTTATTACCATAAAAACCAGATCCATTGTTGAAGTTGGTGGAATGTCATACATTAAAGGGCAAAAATGGGTCTCACCTACAGGGAGAACTGGACAGGACAAGTAACTTAAAACTGATAAGTATTTAATTCCATTATGTATTATACTCAGTATAAATTTGTGTAATACTCAGTATATAAGTGGAAGGATCACAAGAGTAAAGATCTGTTCTTCTGTGATCAACATCTTTGAAGGATTTCATCTCCATTCTCTAGTCTTCAAGAGCAGTTCATGTGTTCCTGAATCCATCTCCCATCCACCACTCAGTCCAGTCTAGGACTTTCCCGGTGCCAGCTCTGCAGCATTATTGGTGATGTGATCTTAACTATGGGAGGTCAACTTTGATTTTATATGTATTTACATACATTTTATTACTGTTATTTTAATAATTATATTTCCTTCTTATTTTTAGTATTTCATCAAAGCAGTTTTAGGAGTTCTTTTCCAACATACAAGTTTCTGCCTTGTTCCCTTCTAGTCTCAACCCGGACAAAGGGAGGAGATAAAAAATGGGTTCGTTTTGCCTGTGTGGTGATCCAGAGACAAAAAGGGTTACTCCCAGGGTGAATATCAAACAGTATTTATTTCCAGGGGGCACAATAATGAGCTGAGGTACCCAGCCACCAGGAGTTACAAACATATAAATCCCCAGTAACCCCAGCCCCTACTGTCCAAGCAGGCACGCACTCCGTGAGGTCAGGGGGAGAAAATGGGGGAGAGGTAGAGAGAAAGACAGAAAGAGAAATAGAGACTGTATCACCATGTGGTCCGGTCGTATTGTTTAGGCTGCTCTGGTGACACGCGGAATCAAGACTCCATAACTTATAAAGTTATAAAGTAGGTATTTTTATTCAGCGCTGAGACGCACGGGAGAATCGTTTCTCCAAAACAACATGCGTACCTATCATGACAACTCCTCTTAGCTTTATGCAGTAAACTGTTACATATTCCTAAAATGTTTATACATGTTATTGAGTTTGAGAAGAGACTTCTTCCTGTTTTTTGCCAGGGATAGGGGCAGTTATCTTCCTTCTACACCCGTGCTCTCAGGCCACTCTTATCACAGGTCCAGATGACTCCGCCCTTATCACAGGTCCAGAGGACTTGTCCTGCTTCTCAGAAATCTTTTAACAATAGGCCCCCTTCCTACATAAGGCTTATAGAGATATGTTGTTTTAACTGTCATCCTGGTGTATTCTGTAGGTGTAAGCAGTTTCTATTCCGCTATCCTTCAAGTGAAAGTTGGTTTGCTAAAATATTATTATTCTACTTATTCTTCAGTGTTAGTCCATTTTTGTTTTCATCCGGGTCTGCTAAACAATGGTTATCCTGTTAGTACTTCCCCTAGGCCCCAAATCACTGGTCCAGATCTGTGTTTCAGTCCAGGCATGGCAGTGAGCTTGGACAGGAGCACTCGGGACTTGGGATGGAGCCTGGAGGACCACTCCTTTCAGGAGTCAGGACCACCTGGATAGTGCCGAGCACAGTGGCCTGGGGTCCCCTGTGCCTGGGCAAGTGGTGACCCCCAGCATGGCTGCGTGGTGACTCCCCTGCCTGGCCGCATGGTAATTCGCCCTGCCCCCATGCTTCTGTAACAAAAATGGTTAAGGCAAAAATATCCAGTCTGGCTTGACACCTTCCGCTTCCCCCGTGTGATGCTGGAGTTGGGACTTTGCAGCCACCGGCAGTGGGGGAGGGGGTTATACTGGTATAGGAGGAAACGCTTATGTTCTAAGGACAACTTCTGTAAAACTGTAAATGTGTTTTGACTCAAAATTCCAGCCCAATTTAAATTTTGAAACAACTTGCCCAAGCATATTTTTGTGTTCATCTTAGAATCTTCCTAACCTCCTCAGTACTGGATTTGCTTTGCTGTTTCTGTAGCCCTGGATGACAACCTAATTGGCACCAGAGTGTCAGTGGAGCTTGGGTTCTGCCACTGGCTTTCTGAACAGCCTTTGTTTGCAGCTGCAATGCAAGGCTGCTGTTGGAATAGATGGGTGTTGGAGCTGGGCTATTCATGTGGAAACCCAAGAGGTGGTGCAATGATAGTATGAAAACATATTAAAATGTCTCTCATAAGCCTGCAGACCCTCAATAGGATATGACTGCAAGTAATAAAGTTAAAATGACTGCAAGTAATAAAGTTAAATGCTTTACTGCCAGGTTTTTCCCCTCATTACTCCATTGAGGACTGAAATTCTCCCTTAACTCATCAGTATTCATATAAAAATTTCGAACGCAGTGTCTGCCATTATTAAAACCTGATGTCCAGAATGATGTTCATGAATCTTTGGGACTGTTGTGTTTGGGGGCTTAGTTTTTTAAGACTATTTACAGGCCATCACAATGCTATCAGTGTATTAATTGGCTCATGCAAGAATAGGGTCCAAAGATTAATAACTGTGGTAAATGCAGTTGTGGGAGAAGAGTTATTACAATATTCTAACTCTAATTAAGTTAATTATTGTTTTATATTCCCAAGAGATAAAGGAAACTATAGAAAATATACTTTCAAGCACAAACAATGTTTCTCCTTCAAGTCCCTCTGGCATCACAGGCCTGAATTTCCAGAAGTACTGAAGGAATCGAAGATCATCCAGATGGGAGTCCGATGAGGAAGGGAGCTGGAAGCTCATGTCTTGTAGTGTCAGGTGGCTAAGTACTTGGAAAGCAACTTTGCAGAAAAGGATTTCATCTTGGTGGACACCAAGAGGACCATGACTATGACCAAGCAGAGTGCCCTTAAAGCAAGGAAAGCCAGCAGCCACTTGGGAGGTGATCCTTCACCTCTACTCAGCATTGGCGAGATACATCTAGAGCTACTGGCCTAGTGCTGCACTCTTACTACAAAACAGCCGGTCTTGTTGTGGGTTTTTGTTACATTTAACAATTATTGCAAAGTATTCATATCAACATGGCAGGAAATGCTGCCTGGCTGAACAGTAACTTGGCAAATCATAAAATCATAGAATAACCAGGTTGGAAGAGACCCATTGGATCGTTGAGTCCAGTCATTCAATGATGACATTCTAAGCATTTCACCTGTACAGACAAAAGACCATTAGACAAATAATTCTTTTAAATGCTTTACTCTTCTAAATAAGTTTTAATATAAACTGCAAATGTTCAAGAAACAATGCTATTACATCTAAGTTTGAAGGTGGTGTGCTGCAATACTGCTACAAGCAATGTATCCTGTGGCATTTTATGTACATCCTTCTGTATATATGTTGCAGCAGGACTGACCTAGATCCAGTGCATCATTTCACACATGATCCTAACCAGCTCTGATACTCACAACAGGAGAGACTCAGTAATGGTAGTAGGGTACAAGCCTAGGTTTCATTTATACCACAGTGAGATGAGACGGACTTACCAGAAAGCCTGGTAAGGGTAAGGCATGGCTGGCTGTGTCTGGCAACAGAAATAAATTACAGAAATTTGACATTACGGCAGTGGCTTCTTCTCACAACAATTGAAAGGAAAACACTGACAGCATTTGGTACAAGGAGCCCAGCTTCCTCCTCTCCACAACCTCATCTCAGAGAGTAACTCCCTGAGAGGAGGTTGTGGAGAGAAGGGAGCTGGCCTCTTCTCCCAAGGGAAAGGGGATAGGATGAGAGGGAGTGGCCTCAGGCTCCACCGGGGGAGGGTGAGGCTGGACATCAGGGAGAAATTTTTCGCAAAAAGAGTCATTGGGTACTGGGACTGCCCAGGGAGGGAGTTGACTCGCCTTCCCTGGAGGTGTTTAAGGGATGGGTGGATGAGGTGCTGAGGGACATGGGTTAGTGATTGATGGGAATGGTTGGATTCAATGATCAGATGGGTCTCTTCCAACCTTATGATACTGTGATTCTGTGTGAAGAACAAACTCAACTGAGGAAACAGGCTGCTTTGGGTACTGCAAAAGGTGTTAAAATGAAAACATAGGAACTATGATGTGGGGCTATAAAGCAGCGATAGCACAACAACAACAACAACAAAAATGGATGATTTTCCATCTTTCAAACTTTGGATAAAGTCTTTCATGCATAGTGGTGATAGTTGTCCACTTTGTTAGGGTTGATAATTGGACTCTTCTGATAGGTAGTTGTATGGCAGTGGCTGCTTTGTATATTCCTTTTCATTATCCTGCTGTCATAAGTATGCTCAAACATATGTGAGAAATCTCTTCCACCACAATTACCTGTGTTATTCATATACTTAGGAGGTACTTACTGGTCATTAGTGCTTTCAGGTCCATATGTGATACCACAGGCCATGTGCAGCTCTGCCTTCTTGATCACTCTCACTCTTACCTTCTCTCTCCAAGGAGCTGAAAATTCATTTTTAATGAGATCATAAAAATCCTAAGGAAAAATGAATGCTGAGACTTCACTCTCATGTGTTCATGACTTCACTCTCAGTTTGGCTTTTGAAAGACTAAACCCAGACCCAGTCCTGGCTCTTTTCAGCTTATAATAACATGTAAAAATTGCTAGCTCTTGAAACATTTTGAGCAAGAACAGCTGATAATGACAGAGAAAACACTAAAGTATGACAGGCAACTCCTAAATCTCCCACTTATACTCTTAATTGTGCCTTAAGACAAGTATACAGTATCTTGAGTAGGTGTTGGATGCTTATTTTAAGAAATTTGTTTGCATTTCTCGTATGAAACAAAACAAAAAGAAACAAAGAAAACCAGTTCCTCAGAAACTGTGTCTTGTTATCCTCCAAACCAAACCTGGATTTTCTTAGGTGACGTGTTTAGCAGGCTGAAGACAATACAGGCTGTATCAGCTACATATGTAGTGCTTGCATAGCTGGTGGCTGTCAATTTGAATACTTAACAGCCGAATCCCTCTGCCTCTCCCCTTGCCTGTGACTGGAGGCAGACTATGTATACCTGGATCATTTATAGACCCCTGTACTACTAAATCCAGCTATTTTTTATCCCACCCTATAAAATGAAATGGTGTCTTCAGACTAGCACAGGCAGTTCTTTAGGGATTAAATGGGTCTTATTTGGCCTTAAGGGAACTGGAGTACACCAGTCCTGAGCTACTGAAGAGCTCTGTTTCTACTACAGCTGGAAAAGCTGAACAGATATCATTAGTAATTAGGCTGTTGCAAAGCCTTCAGAGAAAGGAAAAGTATTCTGTTCAATATCTATGAGCTCAGAACGAGACCAGATATACTGAATTCCCTGTTCACGGTACATAATAACATTTAGGAATATTAAATCCTTTGTTCTGAACAAATTATAAGGGTGGCATTTGCAAGATGACAAGAGATAAAATGCATAGTTCTGTTAGACCAATTATTTTTCACCAGTGTTGCTTTTGCTGCAGAATTTTCTGACCCAAATGCCCCAGATGGAAAAATGTCCCCTTTATCTCCTGAGAAAACTTGGGAATGTGACAGGCAAAGCTTGAAGGCGCCACGTATTGACTAGACGGTTCTAGGACCTGGGATTATGCCTAGGAAAGTGCTTTGAATTTATTAGTATCTCATACCTTTATCGATCCCATCTGTAGAGAGTAAGCATAATCACAAGATTCTAATTATAACTGCTTACCTTTTGAAGAAGCCAGAAGTACAAACATTCAAACATCCTGATGGAGAAGAAGTCTCTGTTGTTCAAGTTTTGTTATAGATCACTCATGGGTCTGTGAAAAGAGCTAAAGAACAGCATACAATTGTTCTTTTTTCTCCAAATTTTTAGTGTTTTGGCTGCAACTATGGATTACTTGGGTTACCTTGGATTAAATACAGAAATGCTAAAGTGGTACATAGTGCAAGAAATGAGCCTGTCCTTATATGATGGTCATACAAATGTGTTTTCCAATTTGGGTGGCTGTTGTGTTCTGTTTAGATTTGTCAACTTTCTTTACTTTTTCCATCATTCATTTGTTCATTCATTCTTTTTTTCCTTTTTTTTTTCTTTTTATTTTCATAGTGTTACAACATGGCTGAGACCAGCAGTCACAAACCCACCTGGTCAAACTCTGTTAGCCAGAGCAGGTTGCTTAGGGCTGTTGCTAGTCAGGTTTTTAATGTATGCAAAGACAGAGACTCCACAATCTCTATGGGCAGCCTGTTTCAATACTCAACAATAATGCCAATGAGAAAAGATTTTTTTTTCCTATGTTTAAATGGAATTTCTGCTATTTAAATTTGTGCCTACACTCCCTGGTGCTGTCACTGTGTAACACTGAGAAGTGTCTCACTTTACCTTCTTCAATAACCTCAAATACGCGTTCATATACTCGGATAAGATCTCCCCTGACTAGGACAAGGGGAAATGGCTTTGAATTGGAAGGAAGAAGATTAAGATTAGGCTTTAGGAAGAAATTCTTCATTATGTTGGTGGTGAGGCAATTGCACATATTGCCCAGGGAATTTGTGAATGGAAGCATTCAGGGAGAGGTTGGATGGGGCCTTGAAAAACCTGGTCTGGTGGGAGGTATTCCCAACTCAGTGGAAGAGTTCAAGGACAGGTTGGACAGGGCCTTGAGAAACCTGGTCTGGTGGGAGGTATCCCTGACCATGGCAGGGGCATTGGAACACAACACGAATCATTCTATGATTCTATGATCATCACTACTTCCACTCTGAATTCAGCCAGTTATTTTTTGCCAAATACAGCTGTGCTTAGAGTTTGTCACTAAGTCAGCAACCATCCAGAAGCTGTTTACTTGCTAGTCAAATCTACTTCCCATGAAATTGAAAAGTACAACAGAAATATACACTTATAGCTGATAGCCAGAAGATATTCAGCCACCAGCATCCTTATCTTCAACACCTGTGGCTGATTTGGTCCTCTATATATAACTATCTATGTGCTTCACACAGTTAAAATGGCGTTGATCATCTTCCACTTAATGCTTCATTTTTCTTGTGTGATATGCACTCATTAGTAGAGGTGGAACTGCACTTTCTGTCTTCCATCAGCAATTTTGCCAACTAAATATGATTAAAAAACCCAAACCATGAGGCTGGTATTAAGTTAAAATAACCTAATTTGTCTTCTAACTCAAGAGTCCAAGGGGAACAGGATCACAAGCTCCTTTTCTACAGCTTTAAGTGTTGGGAATGTATTTTATCTGTTCCTTCTCTCATGACAGTCAGGGTAATAATTCTGTGTCACTGTGATCTGAAGTTTTAAGAGATATGAGCTAAAAAAAAGTCATCCAAACTAAATCTTGCACAGCTTTTCAAGCGTTTTTGAGATGGTGGTGTTTTATAGTATGCAGTAATTCTCTTTCTATATAGGCAATGCACCATCCAACATAATAAAGCATCTGTCTTCACTTCCCTAAGGTCATTGTAGAACTTGAAAAATAAATACGTTCATCAGCATGTAGAGATATATATTTCATTTTTAACATTTTCTTCCAAATGGCTAGAAACACTGGGTATCTGATATTCCTTGTTGCTATGTAAGTCAGAAAAAGAGTCTGTTATTACAAAACTATTTTCACAAACACAAACTACACAAAGAAGCACAAGATCAAATTCCTTTATTTTCAGGGCCCCCTTGCCTGTTTTTCTTGACTATTGAATATCTATTTCCTGATGGCCTGCCTGTATGCCATTTGTGAGCTCTCCATATTAGTTTGACATGATGTTTAGTGACTAGGTGCTTTCAAACTATTTCAGCCTGAAATGGAGATAAAAGAGTCATGTTTATTGTCTGTACTGAGGTATCTCTTGGTGGAGTTCAGCAGATCTTTTGTGCTACTGTGTGTCTACTTTATTGATCACTTAATCTTGAAATGTCAGGTGACATCCCTGAAAAGTTGTAATAGAGAAGCTAAAGCATCACTTCATACTTGAGTAATGTACAAGAATATATGTATTAATTGTATTATAAATATATGAATTAATTGTACAAGAATATATGAATTAACAAAAACTGTATATCATTTTCTTCTAGTCCCAATGGAGTTTTGTTGTAAAGTAGAAATAATTTCTATGGAAGCTTGAAAAAAATGCATAGATTCTGAAGAACTCCTTTCCCATTTGTAACAAATGCTTCAAAGGATGTAGAAAGAGAAAGCAAATGTAATGGTCTATGTTCTGTAAACTGTTACGACAAAGAGGCAGACAGCAAGACAATTGTATCAGGATGGAAGAAAGGAGTGTTGTGGAGCAAAGAAATAAAGGTGGATGTTTACAAGAAATGTTTTTTTTTGTGCTGTGGTTAAGGAAACTATGGATAAAATTCTGGAAATGAGAGGAGAAAGCATAAAAGTGAAGGGTTACTGTCAGCAATAAGACTGGGACACGCATAAAAAGACTATGACAAGAAATCAGTTCTTCATGAGTGAAGAGATGATGTACTAGATTTATGAGTACACAAAAGCAGAGAGTAAGCGTAAGGATGTAAGTTATTGACATGATTTTATTTCTTCGTAAGAAGCAGGTCTTGACTCTTAATAATTATTTTATTTTATTTTAACTTACATCATTTGCCATGATAATGTGGAATAGAGTAAAATAAAATTAGAGCATGTTTGGAGAATGAACCATTTGACTATTAGCACTACTATTGATTGGGTAAAGTAAACTGCTCTCATAAAAGCAGAGGTGGCCATTAGACACACAATTTGAAGCCATAAAAATGTGAAAGTTAAAGCTCATCTTGACTTCAGGGTTTATGTAAATTTTTCACAGAAAGACAGAAGAGTAACTGAAATGCAAGGCAAGTGGCACTGAGGATTATCATTCATGAGAATATCTACTCTGCATTCAGATTTCTTGATAGATAGGAAAATGTGAATGAGAAAGGAGTAAACAGCTGATATATCAGACTCATTAAACTAAAACATTAAGTTTTTTTGGAATGTGAACATCCTCAAATAAGACAAGGGATCAAAATTGAGTGTACATATTCTACATAGTAATGATTTCTTATTTTATTACTCAGATTGAAAACTCATGCCAGTGTAGTGTCAGGACTTTCTAATTTTCATACTGTTAAATGTTTCCACCATACCTGATCTGTATCATAATGAGTCACTATATAATTGCACGGAGAGCTAAAAACAGGCTTGGATATTACAGCAGGATTGATTTACAGCTCAGTGAATGAGTAATTTGGAAACACTGCAATGTGAGTGAAAAGGTTGTCATTGGTGTGTATGCAACTGAAGAGGAGATAGGAGCTACTCGTGGAGCAGATAACTGAATTCTCTTTCCTTCAGCTCCTCAGGTTCCTTTCCACGGAGGTGTTACACTACCGAATAATCCCTTCATTCACCTGGGTGTCTGTGTCTACCTCGTGATTAAAACAGGACTTGTCTTGGTATGTTTTGGTGATGTGTGCCTGGTCCTCTTCTGTCCAGACAAGAGCAATTCCACACTACAATGCACAGAAAGCAAATGTCTCCCAGAGAAGACAAGAGGGAGAATGAAATTAACATTTCATCATAGCAGTCTGTAGTTTCCAAGTAATTTCCTATTGTTTTCAATTTTAAAGAAATTAAATGCTAATTTCCCTTACAGTCTTAGAAATCTTATGTTAGCCTCAAAAAAATATTTTGTGAAAATACAAGAGGAAGGTCTCAAAAAGCTCTACTTCCTGCTTAGTCTTCAGGGTAAGTGTCTTTGCTTTGGATTGCTTTGAGAAGGCTACTTTACAAAACTAATCACCATGAAAAGGAGATGTTATACTTTTAGCAGTAAAGGTACTTTCTTTTTTAAAACTCCACACAAAACATGCCTGTTTGAAAATACTTATGACAAAATGATACCAAATTATTACATACAGACAGCAGGGAAAAAAAGTGAATGGCAGAAATTTCTTTACCACAGACCGCTAATGTACAAAAGCATTTATCAGGCTAGAAATCAATTGAAAGCAATCAGCTAAATCTTAGCTGTTATTAATTCAGCAATTTATTCCTTACCACGTAAGAAAAGCTAAATTGAAAAGATATTTCAGCATAGTTAAGATTACATTTCAGGGGTTTTTGGGGTCCTTAGCTGGCAACTTTTGCTAATTGAAAAACTTATTTTAAACTGTAGAGAGAAAATTCAATTTCTGTATTTCCCTTCTCCTTTCGACAAATCTGCAAAACATGAAGCATTTCATTTCTTCTTAGTCAGAGATTATTTTTTATAGCTGCTTCCAGAATTGAGAGGAAGTAATATAGTTGGCATAGTTTCCAAGTGTTTTATGCCATTGTACTCCACAATCACATAAATCCTGAGGCAGCAGGAATGGAATTACAGTGGTGACCCAATAAGGATGAAGCACACAATTTATTGAAATAAATATTTTGAATTTACTTATCCAGGATCCTTAGGACTCCACCATTTCAACTGGAAACATCACTTCTTCTTCTCCCCTGATCTTACAGCCTTCCATGTGAATCTAACGTTGGCTGGTTGAAGAGACTGGGTTAACTGAATGTCTGCAACAATAGTGTTGCTGTTCACTATCCAAGAAGATGAATATAACTTCTTTCTCATGACAGTAGCTTAATCCAAGGCTGAGAAGCTTACTGTTTCTTAAAATTATCCTGTTTTTAAAAATTAGGTTTTTTTTCAGAAAATGGACACAAAACTAACTTTCTTATTGAGATTTTAAATAATTTTGTTTTCATACTCTTATAAATGCTAGGTCCCACCCTCATGACCCAGGTGTGCTGACTGAGCTGCCATGTTATTTGACTGTGCCTCACCTTGATCACTTTCTCTAGCCTTGATACTGACCTGACAGGGTTTTCATCCTGACTCCTTGTTGCTGGTCACTCCAGTTAAAACATGGTTCCTGGTTCACCTGCCCTTGTGGAACATCTGACCACTTCCCTGATGTTCTTCTCTGCAGTCATTTAGAGACAATTTTTAAAGTGGAATAAGGAGCAGAGGAACAACTTGTGGAGCTGAAAAAGTTACATAACATTTTGACAATAAAATGCATGACTCCTTCACTCTTGACTCTTGCCCGTTGGAAAGCTTTGACCTGAAGTTTATATCTAAGGAATAATGTTGATACTAGACTGCAGTGGCTCAGAAACAGAATAAGGTGTATTTATACAAACATAGTGCAGTGCTTCAACTACATCTACTTTTGTTTAAAATTAACTTTCTCTGTGGAAATCAAAATTTTATCTAACTAGGGCTTTTTGTTTTGCTGAAGAAAAATCTGGAGAAAGCAATGAATTTTAGTTAACAATTTTATGGACACAACTAAACATAAAAATGGCATAAATATTGAGAGTTACTAGTTTCCACTGTTGAAGCAGACTGAGCAGGCAAAGAATGATCTAAACCCTACGATTCATACATTTTACTTGTGTATATAAAATTATGTTTGTGATAGTTTGATTCACAAAAGAGGTTAAACATTGAAAAATATACAATCCTAATGAGTTTAGTGTAGCTCAATGGAGCAAGGTAACACAATCTAAGGGTTTGGTTTTGCATCTATATTTTTGAATGTGTTCAGGAAAAACAATATAAACACCCTCAGATAAAATGCTTCAGACCTATGTGTACCTTGAATGAGGAAAACGTATGTTTCTTCTTTCCTTTGATAGGTAAAGCTGAGACAAGATTCCCAAATTCATAAGATCTCTACAGTTCCCCAAAACACGTTATACTGTTATACTACTGGAAAACTGGTCAATGGCTATGGAAAGTGATGAAATTAATTAACTGTTAAATTCTTTATTAAGTTTACATGGCAGGTGTTTTTCACTTCTCTGGTTTTATTTTCCTTTGGTTTTGATAAACACAGTACCTCAACCTTCTCTAATCCACTGCTAGGTATATAAACATCACAGTTAAATGATATTTGTGCATTTCTGCTTTGAAATACATTCTACAGGAATTCTTCTAGCTGTAAAAAAGGGTGTTGCACTTTCACAGAATCACAGAATCACAGAACAACCAGGTTGGAAGGGACCCATCGGATCTTCTAGTCCAACCATTCCTATCTAACACTAAACCAAGTCCCTCAAGACCTCATCCACCCGTGTCTTAAACACCTCCAGGGAAGGTGACTCAACCACCTCCCCTCACAGCCTATTCCAATGCCCAATGACCCTCTACATGAAAAACCTCCTCCTAATCTCCAGCCTAAATCTACCCTGGCGGAGTTTGAGGCCATTCCCACTCGTCCTGTCCCCTGTCACTTGGGAGAAGAGGCCAGCTCTCTCCTCTCCACAACCACTTTTCAGGTACTTGTAGAGAGTAATGAGGTCTCCTCTCAGCCTCCTCTTCTCCAGGCTAAACAACCCCAGCTCTCTCAGCCGCTCCTCAAAGGGTCTGTTCTCCAGCCCCTTCACCAGCCTCGTCGCTCTTCTCTGGACTTGCTCCAGGGCCTCAACATCCTTCTTGTGGTAAGGGGCCCAGAACTGGACACAATATTCAAGAAGCGGCCTCACCAGTGCTGAGTACAGAGGGAGAATCACCTCCCTGGACCTGCTGGTCACACCGTTTCTGATCCAAGCCAGGATGCCATTGGCCTTCTTGGCCACCTGGGCACACTACTGGCTCATGTTCAGTCGGCTGTTGACCAACACCCCCAGGTCCCTCTCCTCCTGGCAGTTTTCCAGCCAGGCTTCTCCCAGTCTGTATTTCTGCATAGGGTTGTTGTGCCCCTAGTGCAGGACCCGGTATTTGGCCATGTTAAACCTCATGCCGTTGGACACTGCCCAGTGGTCCAGCCTGTTTAGGTCCCTTTGCAGAGCCTCCCTACCCTCCAGCAGATCGACACTTCCACACAGCTAAGTGTCATCTGCAAACTTGCTAAGGGTACCCTCAATGCCCTCCTCCAGGTCATTGATGAAGACATTGAACAGGACTGGACCTAGCACTGAGCCCTGGGGAACACCACTTGTCACTGGACTCCAGCTGGACTTAACACCATTTACCACCACTCTCTGGGCCCAGCCATCCAGCCAGTTTTCTACCCAGGAGAGTGTGCACCTGTCCAGGCCAGAGGCTGACATTTTCCGTAGCAGAATGCTGTGAGAAACTGTTTCAAAGGCTTTACTGAAGTCCAGAAAGACCACATCCACAGCCTTTCCTTCATCCAGCAGCCGAGTGACTTTGTCATAGAAGGCGATCTTTATATTGTTCCTTATTCTCTTTCTTTTGGCAGTGGTTAGAAGACATTGAAACTAGGTTGTACATGGTATTTCTAAAAGAAGGTGCATACATGTTGCTACATAAATTTGTTGTGTTTTCTTTTTCATGTGTTTGTAAATAGTTGTGCACCATGAAATAGATAAATATGTTTGAAGTTATCATCCATCAGACAATTCACTCACTGTTCTTTTGGAGTGAGTGGAGGTAACAGAGTTGGTATAATCTGCTCTTTTTTTTTTCTCTTTTCCATTAAACATCTTGAACTTCATCTCTTCTTCATCCTTGCATGTCTGCTTAATCTCTCTTGCACCCCATTATTGTCCGTCACCTATCTCATAGTAACATCTCTCTTGATTTCTAAAATGCCATTGTCTTTACTTTCCATAAATTATCTTTAGAATACTTCTCTTATCCCTAGTCATTTACATGTTCTGATTTTTTCTCAGATAACTACCTCCCTAAGTAAGGTGACATTCATGATTAGCCATGCATGAGCTTGATTTTCTCCTTTAATTAAAGCCATTAAATTGACTGGCCAAACAATCCACTAATTTTTGCTTGCAAACTCCAGTCATGTTGTAAAAGACTTCTGAATAGCAGTCAGAGAGAAAATGTGTTAACTTCTGAGTATGCTGGCAGTTTAATTGCAAGGTTAATAGATGTATCATATGCTATAATTACTTTTAGAATTAACATTAAATTTAACCATACATGGAAAGTTGACCAGGGAGCTGGATACAATTTTTCCTAATGTCAAGGCCCAGATGACACTTGTGTTGCAGTGAGTCTAAGGGGTTTGCCTTCTGTCTAAGGAAACTTCACTTTAGGTCTCTGGGTAAAAAATGAATGAAAACAGGACGGGTATGCAAACAAGACAGAGAAAAGTATGAAGAAACGCATAAAAGCCTGTCCTAGAAGATACAAAGCGTTTGATAATCTAGGTCTCACTAAAGACAGACATCAAAGTACTAGAAAATGAGCCAGTCACTTCTTAGTTCTTATAGAGATATGATTACTGTGTAAGTTTGAATCAAAGTGAGTAGCACTTAGTACTGCAAAGATTATAAGACTCAACAAAATAAAACCATGGTGGTGTTTGCAGGAAATTTTTCTTTGAGTTTCTTATCAGAAACTGTCATAAAAACTTTTAAAAATTACATCTACTGGGGGAAGGAAACTATTGCATCTTTACTCTTGAGGATGCTCTAACTTTCTTTACAACTTTGTGAGAAGAATATTTTCAAGATTTTATGGGTGAAAAGCCTTTGCCATTATCTTTATCCCATTTTATCCCAGGCTTAGGCCTTTTTGTAAATAATTTTAGAGGTGGATAACAGATATAGGAAACACTGTTAGATTAGCTTCTTAATTTTGTTTCAAGCAATAAGGAAAAGTAAAGATTACTTGTATTTCATTACAAAGCTTTATATTTACTTCATTTACATTCAGAACGTCCTTCCATGCATTTTCTGCACTTTTATTTTGAGTTTCCCACATTATATATTTTTCAGAATACCACACTGAAAAAGACAGGTGTTGTTTTAGAAAATTTCATCATCTCATATGAGGCACCATTTTCTTAAATGTCACATGCCTTGTTGCTTCCTATTATGGATTTCTAGCACTAAGAATTACTGAAATGAAAACTGGAAGATGTGATTGTTTTTCAGCTTGTTAGCTCTATCTCATTTCTTGTGGAGGATTTTTAATTTTCTTTCTTTTTCTACAGACTGATAGTTCTCTGCAACCAAAGCAATGCAGGAGATTCCTTACTGCCATATACATGTTTCACCCACTTTACACAAATATAGTTATAACTGGAGGTTTTGGAGACTTCTTGTTGTCACAGCGGTTTCTTCTTCCTATAACAAGATTTGCGATCATATTTTGCAGGTAAAAAAAACCTGAAAGCCAAAAAAAAACCAAACCAAAACCAACCAAAATACCCAAACCAGAACCCAAAACAAAAACCCAAACCAACCAAACAACAGAAACCAGTTTGGCATTAAAAAAGCAATCATTTGTTCAAGGATAGCACATATACTTCCTAGCACTTTTTGTCACAAAAGTTTTGATTTCCTTCACTGTTTAGATGGCTCATGGCTGTCAGATCTGGAGTGGACTTGTCTCTCATGAGAGATTTATCACCAGCAAAATACCAAGGATGCTTCTTCACCTGCATGTATTTTCTCAGATGGTGATGAACAGTTAATTTCGAATGTCTAATATGTGGGGACTCATTGGAGACTCATCTAAAGACATAGCAGAATACAAAAATGAATGCACAGTAGTCAACACCCCACTTTGTAAAAATAAACTCTTGACAGTGACAGAGGCATCAGAAAGCATATAAAAGCACACAAAGTGCAATTACAAACCTAGTTATGTGTAGGGTTTCTTACTGAAGGCTGTTGGGCTTTCTGTCGTGCAAAATCTTAACAGAGATATAGAACAGGCGCTATATATCCTGGACTGTAGCTCATTGAGAATATGTTTGTTGAACAAAATAATGATTCCTGTTGCACTGTACACATGGATGACCTAAAAAAATGGCAGTTCATTACATCAATCACATGACTAAACACCTTATTATTTTGATCAAATTTCTGTTTCCTATTCCTTTTTTCCTTTTGGATGGGGCAAGTTGAATAAATGTTGTCCAGCGAGATCCTTCAATTAAGTAGCTAGTTTATCATGATGTAAGTTAAAAAGCTTTGCTCAGTACCATCTATATCATACTTAGAATAAATTAACATCTCTTCTTCAAAGAGTAATCTAAATTAGAGCATTTGGCTTCAGTTTCAAGTTGTTTTAAAATGTTTTCTGGTTTATTACAGATATTTTCTCTTCTGACCACTGCAGCTCTGGTTAGAATCTCAGCCTCAGGTGTCAGCATCTCAGTAGATAAGAACTGCTTCTGTGAGTATTCCCTTAAACACTGTATTGAAAGACTCATTACTAGTATGCATTAAACAGACAGGTAGCCACTGACTGAGAAGACCAAGAGTTATTCAATCCCCACACATACTGTTAAAAATAAAGGTAAACGCTGGGAACTGTCACAATACTTGAATCCTCTGAGAATTATTTTCCTTTTGTGATTTATTTGGCCCAGCTGAATGGATAAGGTGTTGAGACATTTATGTAAAAATTGACAGCCACCCTGCTTTGAATTTATATCTCATCCTTCCTGTCAATAAGGTGCTGTGGGGCTGCATGATATAATAATAATAGCAAAGAAAGAATGTCATCTCTATATGGTTAACAGCAGAATTCTGGCCTTATGAATGAGTCAATATAATGAAATATCAGAATTATTCTTTAGACATAGAACAGGCCTCTTATATCCTTCTTTGAAATAGCACTGGTGAAATTTTTAGTTTATTGAAAGCATCAACGCGTATTTTCTACAAAAATCTTTCATGTTAGTGGTTTTTTTTTTTTTAAATCCGCTTCCTAGGATGATATTAAAAACCTGTTTATTAATGTGTTATGGTATTTTATATGCTTTATAGAGACTACAGAACTCCTGAGCTAAAAAAGGAAACTTTGATTTCTGCATTGCTCATTCCCTAAGTTCACTGTATGTGTAACCCCAAACCATAAATATTTTATGGAAACTGGTAGCTTTGTTGAGCAGTTTGTTATAGTTCTATTTTGTCTGGGAAGTATTACATGAGAAAGTGACTGAGAAATTATCTTGGTAATGTTATATTTCAAAATCTTTATAGGTCCAGCATGGGAACAGTATTCTAGATAATCACAGGCTTGTATTGTATCTAAGGGACACAGGCATTCTCTTGGTCTGATGACTTTCCAGTCTTGCGGCTTGCTAATTCAGCTCTTGACTTCTTGTAGTCTGAGCTGACCTTTTCAAGTGTTTTTTTTTACATATGGGGCAGAAAAAGCAGGGACTTATATGGTTTAGTTTCCCTGGATCCAGTCAATTTGTGGCCCTTGAACTGTTTGCTTACTATGGAAAATAGTAAGACATCTTTGACTCTTACAAAAGCTTAGAAAAATCATTGCCCTTTGATTTTGATGCAGTCAAAACGGAGGAAGGAAGCATGAAAAATCAGTACTTTCATTTAATTTCATTTAACACTTGACTCGTCTGACAAGATCATTACAATTTCTGTTTTCATTTCTCCCTGAGACTATTGAATACTGAACTGTCAATATAAAGCTGGAGGGGTGTCATATTTATTCTTTTAGTGCATCATTTATTGACAGTGAAATCCATTTCTGGGAAAAAAGTACTTTCAGTGTGATAGGAATAAAATTGTATTTAACAGTCAAAATCTTTCCAAAGAATGGATATTAACTTCTTACAGATCCGTGAATAAGGGAGGAAATGCTAATCTTTTAATATCTTGCAAATCCTATGAATTTTAATACCATATTATTATGTCAATCATTTCCTATCTTGGACCTGACTAGCAGTTGGACACCATTATTATAATGATTTCCTATAAATGCTAAACTGAAAGTGGGAGTACTTAAGAGCTGAATAGAATGCATGAGGCTTAAGAATAACTGTTTTTCAAAGAGTTGCTTTCTTTTCAATTTTTAGATTATAGTCTAGCATCCCGAAGGCATTTCTTGACTTAGACATGAATCACCAGCATATCACTACATCATTTGTTCCCTCTTTATCATTAGAAAAAGAGAAAATCTGTTCAGCCAATAATAAAAATGTTTAGATTTTGTTCTAAAAAATGGTGTGTAGTCATCCCTAATGCCTAGAAGAGTTCATTTTTTAAAACCTAGGTAAGTTATTTAGACTGACCTATGTGTGGCTTCTCTTCTGTCTCAGTACATAGAAAATAATTGTATGATATTTTTTCTAAATACAGGCAGAAAACTCTTGTGGGTTTTTTTCCCCCTTTTTCTTCTGGGGTTGTTTGTGTTTTGCGTTTGTTTCTCCCCTCCCCCACCCCTTAATCAAGCAATTGCTTTTTTGAAAAATCAAGAAAAGCCTCTGGTGGTATCATAGTGTACTGACTGCAGTTATGGTGGAGTCTGTAATCATTGCCAAACAGGCAATTGAACCAAACTGAATGTAGAAACATTTCTATTGGTTTATTTTCCTTTTGGTCAGACCTTGTGAAAACTGTAGACAGTCTATCATTTTCCCTCTGCTTCTCCGTGGATATTCAATATCAAAACATTTTAAACTTCTACATGGCTTCAGCTGCAAAGAATGCTTTGCACCTTACTTTGCAGCATTGCCTGGCATTGTGTTTTCTGTCTTTTAACCTCATAGGCTAAGTAAGATTGATACAGTGCAGACTCTACTTGTTACTTCCTCAGCTCACTGTGCAGAGCTCTGTAATGTAAACTGTACAGTCTAAATCCTACCAGTGAACAAAGATGAGAAGGAATTAGAGTAATGCCATTCAGAAACACTTTTCTCATTTTCTTTAGCACTTTTGAATGCCATATTTATCATTTGAGATGTACAAAATATCAGAATTAAACTTGCTTGAGTGACCTTAATGACAGCCCTTTGTTTTTTCTTCCAAGACTGGTTACTCTCAGGACTTTTGTCTCTCTCAGTACCTGTAGCAGTTGGTTCTCATCCTAGGTAAATACAGACCTTATGTATAATAACAGAATCACAGATTGCTTGACTTTGGAAGGGACCTCTGGATGTCGTCTGGCCCAAACCCCATACTCAAGAAAGAACATGTAGTACAGGCTCCCCAAACATATGTCCAGATGTTTTTTTTACTATCTCCACAGAGGGAGACTCCACAGTCTCTCTGGGCAACCTGTGATGATACTTGGTCACTCTCACAGTGGAAGCGTTTTCTGAAGTTGAGATGGAACCATCTGTGTTTTGCTTTGTGCCCTTTGTCTCATGTAATGTCTCCACACACCAGTGAAAAGAGCTATGCTCCATCTTCTTGACACCTTCCCTCACGTGTTTATATACATTCTTAAGGTCTCATCTTTTCTCTTTAGTCTTCTCATCTGCCAGCTAAACAGTGCCAATTCTCACAGATTTTCCTCATAGGAGAGATGATCCAGCCCCTTCGTCATCCTTGTGGCTCTTTTCTGGACTCTAATATGTCTATGTCTCTCTTAAATACTGAGGAACCCAGAACTGGACACAGTACCCAGGTATTGCCTCACCAGTGCTGAACCTGTTGGTAATAATTTGGCTAATGCAACTGTTAGCTTTCTTTGTGGCAAGGGCTCCTTGTTGGCCCATGTTCAGTCTAGTGTCTACCAAAATACCCGTCATTTTCTTCCCAGCTGCTTTCCAATTGAGTGTATGTCTGCATTTATTTGTGCCTGGGGTTGTTCCTCCCCAGCTGCAGGACTTTACACTTGCCTTTGTTGAGCTTCCTTAGATTTTTGTTGGCCCATCCCTCCAGCCTGTTGAGGTTTCTCTGGATGGCATTACAACCTTTATTTGATATAAGCCACTCCTCCCAGTTTTGTGTCATCAGTGTCAGAACTTTCTGAGGGTACACTACTCCATCATCCAGGTCATTTACGAAAAGGCTGAATAGGACAAGTACTGATTGGATGCTGTCTGGCCTAACGTCCTCTGGGTTGTTTTTAGAAGATAAAAACAGCTTTTGCTTTTCTCAGTATTTTCTGGATGTCTAGACACCATTTACTCTTTTCCCCCACCATGAATCCAGCCCTCAGAGACTCAGGTAAACATTCAGAAAAGAAATTCAACAAACATATTGTGAATGTAGTGGCATTTTGCAAGATTAAATGACAAAAATAAATTTTGAATTTGTCAGTGATTTCTGTGTAATGATCTTGTGACTAAGACACATGAAACTATCAATATAAGGGACTGTCTACTTAGGATAAGCACCTGTTGTGGTAATGGTATAGCACTTTAACAACAGAGAAAAATAACTACCTCAAAACCATCTGCAGTTGAAACAAAACAAGTACTGAACTTTTGTAGAAAGCTCTTCTGAGCTGTCTGAGATATAGAATATGCCAATTCATTCCCTCCATTGTGTCTATACAAAAAATTCCCTCAGCTGTCCCATCCTGTTATATGCTACACAACCGTGCAACCATCTTTGTAGCCCTTGCCTGTACTCATTCCATTCAGTCAATGTCTGTGTGATTTCAAAACTGGACACAGAAAGGCAGATGTGGTGTTGCGGGTGTTCATTAGAGTGGAATTGTGGTTTTATGTTGCCTTTGACTCTTCACTGTATACTTTTCACAGCCAAGTGTATGTACACAATATGCACATAGGAATACTTTATTAGTCTTTCAACTCAACAGATCAATTTTAGGTAATTTATCAAGACCTTTACATTAGGATTCAGATTGTGTCTGTTGACATCACAAACTTATTGGAACTGTTAAGAAAAATCACAGGATAATATTGGTAAAGATAAAGAAATCCATTGCTGAAGGGATTATAGTCACTCTGTAACTGAGTTGCAGTATAGAATTCACAGTATATTAAGAACTATGCACCTGATACAAAAAGATGCCCTAACAACTCTATCAGTATTTGATTCTGTTTACAAAAATAAATAGATGCTAGTAATTAGATATATCACAACGGGGTTTTTACCAAGTATATGGGTATTGATACCAAGTATAAATATTTTAAAAATCTCTAATTTAGAAAGGAAAAGAGAAAGTTTGAATAGTGAATAACTTATAATGGAAGAGATTTCCCTTCTGTAAATGACTGCACAATTTTACTGAAAATTTAAAATGGAACTTTTTTGTGGATTTTATTTGTCTTAACAGGATTCAGATGCCTCATGTCTTTATTGATAGAAAATGAAAAGCATTTTGAAACGTTAAATCTGTACTGTTATAGCATTTATTAACTTAACTGGAAGAAGAAAAGTAGATTGCAATACTATATCAGGATTTTAATGATTTTTTATCTTTTAATATCTTCTCACAGTTATATGTTACTAATTTCTGAGAACATGATGCTTTTACTGGGAGCTCTCAAGGCAAGCTAATTACATGGCTTTAATGAAGTGATTTCTTAGGCAGAATTTAAACTTTTCCTATTTTTATTAAGCAGCTTTATAATGTCTTGAGAAGGAGGAAGTGGGTAAATATGAAATAGCAAGGAACTGTAAAGCATGATTTTGCCTTCAAAGAAAAAAACCCCAGGACTATAAGATACTTCAATGATATTTTTCTTCCTGAAGAGGATAGGACATTGACAGTATTCTAATGATCTGTTTTCACATTTTAACTTAATAATTTTTAATCTCTCTAAATGGAGGGATTTACGGAAGTGCAAGAAAGTCTAAGAAAGACTTAAATGAGTTTTAAGTCATATGACATCTTTAAGAGTGATCTGTCTTGGGTGTCTTTAAGAAACTTCTTATTAAACTGAACTTAATTTCTATTAGGCACTGTATAAAGATACTGTATGAAATTGTTTTATCATTGCTGTAAACAACTTTCTCAAACACAGTTCAACAATTAACAAGGTTTAAAATGAGATTGTGTTATTTAGAAGTGGATGATACTATCTAGCTACTACTTCCATATAGCAGCATACATACTTGTAATGCCTTTACTAACACATAAATTATTTAAATTACATATTTTCAATATAGACTTGTCTCAAATTATTGCACAGTATATTGATGTTCCAATATTAAATTCGTACTTTATGAAATTCAGATGAAATTTACTGTTAATTCTTTGTATGCATTAACACCATTAAAATGTTCTATAATAAAGACACAAGGGTTTCTTCAAGAGAATTAGATCTCTTCTTGCCTAATATTTTTTAATGTTTGAGATATTCAGACAGTGGTATACAACTTTTTTTCACTATATAATTTTAAAAAACCTCACAAATATTTAGGTAATGATATTTATCTTTGCCATAAGAACATAAGCAAAAATTACAATCAGTATGTCTTTACCAGTTCTTCATTGGAACTAGATAGAAAAGCAAATAAGTATTCTTCAATTATAATGGGTTTATAATAGTTGACACATAATGTCTCTCATGCCTATTGGATCTCAGATATCTTAAATTACTCAGGATTTCATTCCTATAAAGATAGCCTAGAAACAACTAGTTTGATGGGAAAAAAAACTGTAAAGGTTGCTTTGATGTTTTAAAAAGTTCACATAATTTATTTTGCTTCATTCTTTTCCTGCTTTTATATGTCATATTCTTTCTTTTGCAAAGAAAATATATGCTGCTTTGATGACCTATTTGATGTTAAAATGTAGGCATTTCATCACCCAGATAAAGACCTATAAAGGTGAGCTGTAAGTAGTAATAGTATTTAAAAGGTATTGATCATAATTTACCCGGCTGTAAGAGAGTAATGAAAATATTGTAAACAATCCAGTAGGTTTTGTATCCAACATCACACTTACCTGATAAACCAGTATTTTGTAGAACAATATCATCTAAACTCAGTGAGTGCCCATGAAAACAGAAGCAGCTTTAGGAAAGAAAGGGAGAAGGAGAAGTTATGAGGAAAACTGGGACTGAATGATGGGCTGCTGCTGCTGGGGCTTTGGAAGATTATAAGTAATTGACATGTTCCCTACAGAAATCTCAAAGGAAGATCTAGCTGAACACAATCTATGAGGCTCTGCAAAGGGACCTAAACAGGCTGGACCGCTGGGCAGAGTCCAATGGCGTGAGGTTTAACAAGGCCAAATGCCAGGTCCTGCACTTGGGGCACAACAACCCTATGCAGAGCTACAGACTGGGAGAAGTCTGGCTGGAAAACTGCCAGGAGGAGAGGGACCTTGGGGTGTTGGTCAACAGCCGACTGAACATGAGCCAGCAGTGTGCCCAGGTGGCCAAGAAGGCCAAGGGCATCCTGGCTTGTATCAGAAACGGTGTGACCAGCAGGTCCAGGGAGGTGATTCTTCCTCTGTACTCAGCACTGGTGAGGCCGCTCCTTGAATCCTGTGTTCAGTTCTGGGCCCCTCACCACAGGAAGGATGTTGAGGCTCTGGAGAGAGTCCAGAGAAGAGTGACGAAGCTGTTGAAGGGTCTGGAGAACAGACCTTATGAGGAACGGCTGAGAGAGCTGGGGTTGTTTAGCCTAGAGAAGAGGAGGCTGAGAGGAGACTTCATTGCTCTCTGCAACTACCTGAAAGGAGGTTGTAGAGAGGAGGGAACTGGCCTCTTCTCCCAAGTGAGAGGGGACAGGACAAGAGGGAATGGCCTCAAGCTCCACCAGGGGAGATTTAGACTGGAGATTAGGAGGAAGTTTTTCACGGAAAGGGTCATTGGGCATTGCCCAGGGAGGTGGTTGATTCACCTTCCCTGGAGGTGTTTAAGGCTTGGGTAGATGAGGTCTTGAGGGACATGGTTTAGTGTTTGATAGGAATGGTTGGACTTGATGATCTGATGGGTCTCTTCCAACCTGGTTGTTCCCTGATTCTATGATTCTATAGACAAAAATCCATAATCCTCTTTTATTTTTGGGGGGGGAGGGGTGGAGAGGTGGGAGGTAAGGGAGGAGGGGCACATTCTTCCTAATTTTTGAAGTTTATCTTCACACCTATAGCACTGGTCAGGTTTTAGAGACATTCTATTGAAATGGTGCTAAACTTCATCGTGAAATATGCTAATGATTACTTCTTGGTACTGAACAGAAAATCCTGATGCTTTGCCACTATAAATCTTTACAAATCCTCTTTTTTTTTTTTTACTGTATAATATTTAAACCTTTCTATCTTTGTGATTTAATTCTCTGAACACAGTGATTATTAGTTTGCATAATTGTGGTAAGTGGATACCTAATCTTAAGTATCTCACGTCAAATGGGACCCATCCAGTCCAGCATCATCCTACTCTACAGAAAGAACGCTTACTGTAACTTCTTACTTTCCCTTAGCTCATAAGATGCATTGATTGAATAATAAAGATAAAATAAACTATATTTTCAATAAAAAATTAGAATTCTAATTTCATAATTTGCGTTCCCATGGGAAAACAGTAGTGAACATTAATATTCCCCATCTATCACATGAAGTATTTATCCTTTTGACTTCCAGTAAGTGGTTTTTTTCCACTATGGGGTTGCAGGATTTTTATCATGCCATGATCTTTTCCCACTATGAGTTTTTCTTTTTCCTTATGATTTTTTTTTTTCCTACTATGTGTTTTTTCCCATTATCCAGTTTTCATGACTGGCCACAGTCCATAGAAGTAGACCTACAACTGCACTGCAGGTCTGCTCTACTCTTATCACAAAATGAATCAACTTTACTGCAGTTGTATATATTCAACAGTGTTTTGTCCCTTCCCTGATACATATGTTTAGTAATAGATAGTAAAGATAGGCACTTTCGCTGTCTTTAGCAGTCTAATTCCTACAACGTGCTGTGGGTGTAAATGAACTTGGACAGGAACAGAAAATAATTCCTCATCTCAGTAGCATGCAAACAGTGCCATGAGGTTGGGAACAAGTAATTCTGGGGAGGCTGAAATTGCATTGTAGTGGGAGCATTTTTGGTCCTGTCTTTTTCTCATGTGAAGACACACACAGGAGGCATAGGTAAGAGTACTGTTTGGGAGTCAAAGGCTTTTGATATTTCTGACAGCTTTTCTGCTTATTTTAAACAGTTTTATGCCACTTTCTCAGACATTTTTTCTCCCATTTACTGTTTGAAACTGTAAGTCCTTTGAAATTATGTCTGTTCGTTGTATTCTTTTCAAAGTAACTAAAACTCTGCGATTTCAGTGGTGACTGAAGACTAGGAAGTGTTCTGGTTTATTTGTCTTATCCTGGCACTAGTGAGACAGCAGACGACCCTGCAGGTTGGGTCCAGACTCTCTGTTCCACTCAGAGGGGATTCACCTGTGACAACTAGCCTTATTTTTTCTTTTACATGGGTCATGGTGATGCAGAGGTTGACTACTAGATGACCCACCATTCTGAAGGACCTATGATGGCATCATCAACTTTATGCCCAGAATACATCAGAATTCAGTTCTGCAAATAATCATTGCAGAATGCTGGATTGAGAATAAAGCAAACAAACAATTCCTAGTGATGTTTCCTTTTCCAAATTTAAATATAAAATAAACATTATTGATTTGTAACTCTAATTTATCGTTGTACTGTGCTCATAACACAAATGTCTGTCACTGCTCTAACTAGTTTCTCCAATTCCTTGGTGACACTAGTGATGTCTGAATGTCCATTTGTACCTCAGCAACAAAATCCTTGTATGTTAGTGCATACTCTGGGAGAAAGGCTGTTGTTCCTGCAACATATTTTCAAGGTGCGGAACACGAGGGCACCTATTGTGGTGTAACCCTAGCTGACGAGTAAGGATCACACAGCTGCTAATTCACTCTCCCCACAGTAGGATGGGAAAAAGAGAATCAAGAGGGCAGTTGTGGGAAAACTCCAGTATTCATAGAATCATAGAATCACCAGGTTGGAAGAGACCCACCAGTCCAACCATTCCTATCAAACACTAAACCATACTCCTCAGCATCTCATCCACATATGCCTAAAACGCCTCCAGGGAAGGTGTTTCAACTACCTCCCTGGGCAGCCTGTTTCAGTGCCCAGTGACCCTTTCTGTGAAATGTTTTTTCCTGATGTCAAGCCTGAACATACTCTGTCAGTGCTTGAGGCCATTCCCTCTTCTCCTGTCCCCTGTCACTTGGGAGAAGAGACCAGCTCCCTCCTCTCTACAACCTCCCTTCAGGTAGTTATAGAGAGCAATGAGGTTGCCTCTCAGCCTCCTCTTCTCTAGGCTAAACAATCCCAGCTCTCTCAGCCATTCCTCATAAGGCCTGTTCTCCAGCATCCTTGCTAGCTTTCTTGCTCTTCTCTGGAGTTGCTCCAGAGCCTCGACATCTTTCTTGTGGTGAGGGGCCCAGAACTGAACACAGGATTCAAGGAGCGGCCTCCCCAGTGCTGAGTACAGAGGGAGAATAACCTTCCTGCACCTGCTGGTCATGCTGT